>CP136060.1:91252136-92452136 GCA_032464435.1 Aegilops umbellulata | reverse complement strand
GGAATGCTCCGGAGGTAAAGAATTATATATAGAAAGTGTTGTTTTGGCCATCGGGACAAGTTTCGGGGTTATCGGTATTGTACCGGGACCACCGGAGGGTCCCGGGGGGTCCACCGGGTGGGGCCACCTGCCTCGGGGGGCCACATGGGCTCTAGGGGTGCGCCTTGGCCTACATGGGCCAAGGGGAACCAGCCCCTAGAGGCCCATGCGCCTAGGGTGGGGGAAACCCTAAAGGGGGGACGCCCCCCTTGCTTGGGGGGCAAGGCCCACCCCTTGGCCACTGCCCCCTAGGAGATTGCATCTCCTAGGGCCGGAGCCGCCCCCTAGGGGGCTATATAAAGGGGGAGGGGAGGGGGGCAGCCGCACCCTTGCTCCTGGCGCCTCCCTCTCCCTCTCCAACATCTCCTCCTCCTCCGTAGAGCTCGGCGAAGCCCTGCCGGAGTACTGCAGCTCCACCATCACCACGCCGTCGTGCTGCTGC
Source organism: Aegilops umbellulata (assembly GCA_032464435.1). Taxonomy (NCBI): domain Eukaryota; kingdom Viridiplantae; phylum Streptophyta; class Magnoliopsida; order Poales; family Poaceae; genus Aegilops; species Aegilops umbellulata. The sequence goes on along the minus strand of CP136060.1, from coordinate 92,451,655 downwards.
TGGAGCCATCTTCCCCAACCTCTCCTTTGCCTTGCTAGATCAAGAAGAAGGAGATGTTACGCTGACCTTATGTGTGTTGAACGCGGAGGTGCCATCCTTTCGGTGCTAGGATCTCCGGTGATTTGGATCACGTCGTGTACGACTACCTCATCCCCGTTCGTTGAACGCTTCCGCTCGCGATCTACAAAGTGGTATGTAGATGCAATCTCTCTCCCATGACTCGTTGCTAGATGAACTCATAGATGGATCTTGGTGAAACTGTAGGAAAAATTTTAATTTTCTGCAACGTTCCCCAACACAACCCTCACGCATAAACCGGACACCCTATCTACCCGTGGATACAGATGCAGGAGCCGGTCATCCAATACTATCCCTATACATTTCAAATAGCGTTTCAACTAACCGAACAAAATTCATGCAAACAAATTGATATCCATACAAACCGGAGCACATTCACTACATTTCGGACACGTTTCATTAACAGAAGGGGGAAGACCTAAACCTAGATTACGGCGGCGTCCGTCGTCCCAGTCCTTGTGGTTCCCTTTCGACGACCGCGTCCTCAATCCGCCATCTCTGTGAGCGGCGGCGATAAAACCCGTGAAGTGAAGGTGCGGTCACCGGCAAGGAAATTTAGAACATACAGAAGTAGCAGAGGTAGAAGATATGTAATGTTGGGTTCTACAGTAGGATGCGTCGACTGCAAATTAAAATTTCATACCCGCAGAACATCCAGGAACATGCTACTGGAGATGGATCACAGATCGTTACCACTAGATGCGCAATGCCATGCAGCAGACAAAGAGTTGGGGTAGCGCGTCCGCGGGGGTTGTCTCCTCCTCGCCCCCTCTCGAATCCTGCGAATAGGTTCGCCAGAGCGGCGCAAGTGCACCGCCCCCAACGGTATCCGCGCGTGTAGGAGGAACACCATGCGGCGGACTGCTAGGTCTGATCACATAGTCGGGGACGAGTGAAGGTAGCTAGTTGCAACACATGCAAAGCCCTAGTGACGACGCCAAAGCGATCAAATAAAAACGTATGCCGCACCTCCACTATATATAGGCATCCGTCGCGGGCTCAACACTTGGGCCACGCACGGATCCTAAAGCCCAAAGTCTACTCGATCAAGATCCAAGTCCAGCTCGGATCACGTCCCACCAGTGTCCTTGGATCCGACCTCGTAGGTTCCTTATCTTAAGCGCGCTACCCTTTAGGTTCAAGTTGGCTTGGTCGTGGGTCAGTTGGTAGCGGCCTCTAGCAAGGCGTGCCAACCACCAAGCAGACTATGAAGCCGGTTGGCGAGCCTGTACATCATACTTTCGTTCCCTTTGCCACACGATATGTTGTCGGGCTCAAGGCGATGTGGTCATCCCTGTTACAACCCGATTTCTTTCTCGTTTCAGTGATTCCGACCACAAACTGGATTATCCCATAATCCTTGTTGCATGGCCATGCTTATCTTGGTCGGATCACATGAGGGGATCAAAGTATATCTCTCCTGATTGGAGGGGCAAATCCCATCTTGCTCGACCATGTCTCGCAACATGAGTCCGGACAAGCTTGAAACCTAACTTTATAAATACCTAGTTACGGAGTAGCGTTTGGTCGGCCCAAAGCAGGTCTGTCACCATCCCGAGTACATGCGCCAGTTGAGGTCTTACATAAAACCTATGTTGTACTAGAGACTCACAAATGGTCTATCGCTGGGTCTCAAAATCAGGCCTGTCCAACCTGGACCTTATCTCGACTCGGAACCGACTATGTTGAATCCGACCAGATCCTTCTGAGTCCATATTATCCGGTTAGCATCCAATGCTCCATGGCAGTGAGAGCGAGCCATCCACTGTGTCATATGCTAGTCTAGTTGGATGCGCGTCCACACAACCCTTTCAACTAGGGACCTTTTAGGATAGTCACAATATAATGCATAGTCCCACAAACAAGTCACGTACTTGCTGATATACATCATTGATAAAGTCCATGACTATCTTTATTCATAATCACATAGAAAATATTAGCATACATGATTGCCTCTAAGGCAGATCTCCAACATGCAAATCTTACCATCAAGGAGAAATGCACTATTGTTATGCTTCGACTAGGTTAGCTAATCAAGGGAATTTTCTTATCGGAAGAACAATTAGGAAATAAGGAGATAGTCAGTTCGCACTTTTCACACAAGAACCGCTTTTCATATTAAGCATGGGAGTCATAAGGAAAGACCACGCCATTTGTCGGGGGGATGGACCCTTGGCAGGCAACGGAACCCGGATCCTCTTCAAAAAACAACGGGGCTAGCACTGCCACTCAATACCGGCACGCGCTTGGCCGGGTCGCTCGACCCGGCCAAGCCCCGCAATCCGGCCAGACTAGCCGACCCAGCAAGACACGTCGACTCGGCCCCAACAACTGGCGCAAGACAGCCGAACCCGGCACAACCAAAGCCTCCTCAACAAGCCAGCACCACCCGTGGCGTGCTACGCAATCCAGCCACGGGTCAACTCCCATCCCGTCCAGACCGTATGATGGGACGAGACTTCAGTCAACGATGACCGAGGCAACGGTACCCCGCCCATGCCTCTGGTTAGCAGGAACGTGGCAACAGTGCCCCTCACCTACCCGCTGACCAGGGCCAGCGTGGCTACAGTGCCCCCGCCCTCGCCACTGACGACAGCAAGCAGAAACCTGACGGAGAGCACTGTACGCGACTTGACTCGGCCATGCCTTGACGATCGACAAGACGGCACACAGTCCCCCTAGGCGTGCGGGGCACGCACCTAGGGGAACCCGGCGAACCACAAGCCCTCAGCGGGACCCAGCCCGGGTCCCCAGGCACCGACTATAGGGACCCACCGACTTGTAACATTACCATTGTACCCCCGGGGGGTTGGACTATAAAACCCCCCGGCAGCCCACGATCATAGGAACGACTTGATCTCCCCGGAGAACGAGCGACAGGACTAGCCACAAAGCAGCAACACCGGAGAGAAGGAGCAGACCAAGCCTTGGCCAGCTTCCTTCCTCCTCCATACAGCTCCAGGAGCAACATTGTACTATCGATCATCCAACTACACTCGGCAGGACTAGGGGTATTATCTCTCCGGAGAGCCCCGAACCTGGATATGTCCGGCGTGCCACGCCTGCTCATGCCAACCCCGCCTCTGGAGTCCACCAGCGCCCTCGTGACTCCTCCTCTCTTTAGCCATCCCTTAGCATCTGCCGTGCGCCCACCACGACATTTGGCGCCCACCGTGGGGCAGCTCGAGGAGCTGGCCCGGAGCATGCTTCAGACGGGCCCCTTCTCCTACACCGACAAGTTCGTCGCGCTGGCGGATGACGTCGTCGGCGCACTTGCCGCCTCCTTCGCCGTGATGCGCATCTCCGATGCGTTCGCGGCCGACGAGTACCCCAGCGAGGTGCTCAGCTACTCCGACTCTCCCCCTCCCCCTCGGCGGCGGCGTTTCCGCCAGGGCAATGGACGTCCACGTGGAGGTTTTCCTCACCGGAGACGGCGCCTCCTCCTCGTCGAGCAAGATGAGGAAGGCTGCCAAAGCCAGGGCCGCAACGGATCGGATCGAGCCGTCCGATCCATTGCATGCCGCGATGCAGAGCCTCCGCATCCCCATCGGCACCGACGTCGACGCCACCAACGTCGCTGAGGCCCGAACCCAGCTCGAGGAAAGGCGCCAGTAGATGCTGGACCTATACGAGACGCTCGCCGCCACTCAGCGTCGCCTGGACGCCGCTCAGCTGGAGCGCGATGCCGCCTACGGATTCAAGCCCGCCGCGTCCGAGCCAAGCCGGGTCGCCGATGTGCATGCCCGGGGAGGAGCAATCGGCCGGGCCCTCGGCGCCGTCCCAACCGTCTACGAGACTCCAGCGAAGAACATGCGCGCCGCCCAGGCAGTTGCAGCCGGCCTGGACCAGCTCGCGGGTGAGGAGCTGAAAGAGCGCATCGGGCGGAGCACGAACTCCTCCACGCCGCCAACACCTAGCAGGACCGCCTCAACCAGCTCGCCAAGCCGGCGGGATCCGGCTCCGCCCGCCTTGGCGGGCCCGGCGAACTTTTGCACACTGCTTCCTCGCCACCCGGCGAGGCGCACACGGGCCAAGCCCGGACTCGACGCAACCCGGCCGCTACAGCCGCCGACGGATTGGGCGACGAGTTCGTCCCAGAGATCCAGCGCGGACCCGGCCAGCATGGCCGGCGTCCAGCTCCAATCGACCCGGCCCCCCGTGGCCAGGCCACAAATCGAATCAGCCCGCGCGCCATCACCGACGCCGACGCTCGCCGCCACCTCGATCAGCTCGCTTGCTCCCTGGAGGTGGAGGAGAGCGGCGCTATCAGGTCGGCGTGCTTCGGCCCGCGCATCCGGGCGGAGCCCTTCCCCAAAGGATTCATGCTCCCCCGCGACACCCCCAAGTACAACGGGACGGTGAAGCCAGAAAACTGGCTCACCCACTACACCACGACCATTGGTATCACCGGTGCCAATCGTCGTCTCGCCGTGCACTACGCACTGCTCATGCTCCAAGGGTCGGCCCGCAGGTGGTTGAATAGTCTGCCGATGGGCAGCATCAACACGTGGGTGGACTTCGAGGAAGCCTTCGTCCGCAACTTCACGGGGACCTACAAGCGACCCGCCCGCCCTAGCCAGCTCGCCATGTGCGTGCAAGGGCCTACGGAGACCGGCCGCGAGTACCTTGCACGCTGGACCAAGCTCCGGAACAGCTGCGAGGGCGTCCATGAAGTCCAGGCGATCCAGTACTTCGACAGCGGGTGCCGAGACGGCACCCTCCTCAAGCACAAGCTCTTACGCTCCGATCCGGCCACCATGGCCGCGCTCATGGTGACGGCGGACAAGTACGCAAACGCCGACTCTGCCGTGAAGATCCAGGTGGCGCTGGACGAAGCAGGCAAGGCGAAGCCGGTTCCCCCTCCGAAGCTGGCCGGCGAAAGCAGCCGACATCAACATCACCAGAACACCGCAAGGCCGACCAGCCGGCACTGGGTCACGACAACCGGCTCGTCGCGGCCACCGAGCCCGCGGCTGATCCGGCGGTGCCGTCAAACCGGCAAGACGACATGGCAACCTGCCATGAGCTTAGAGCAGATGCTCGATGCCCCCTGCAAGCACCACAGCAGCGCGAGACCCTCCACGCACACGCTTCGGCAGTGCTCCATCACCAAGCGCATCATTAGGGGCGACGACCCGCCCCCTCCGACTCCGGCTCCGGGCGCGGGACAGCCGCCTCCGCCTCCAGCTGCTGGTGCGATGCGCGACGATGCCTACCCAGACCAGAGCGCGGCCTATGTCGTCTTTACCAGCCTCGGCGAAGACAAGCGCAGCGAGCGCCTCCTTCGGCAGGAGGTGAACACCGTCGTCCCGGCCAGGCCGGAGTTCTTGCATTGGTCGGATCGCCCGATCACCTAGACCAGGGAGGACCACCAAGCTGTCATGCCGAGTCCGGGTGGTTACGCCCTCGTCCTCAACCCCACCATCGTCACACGGCGCACATGCAAGTTCTCCCGAGTCCTCATCGATGGCGGTAGCAGCATCAACATCCTCTACCGCGACACGATGACCAAGATCGGCCTCAAGGCCGAGGACCTGGAGCCGACCCGGACGATCTTCGACGGCATCGTGCTCGGCCTCTCCTGCTCCCCCATTGGCTGGGTCCGACTAGATGTCCTGTTCGGTGACAGCAGCCACTTCCGGCGCGAACCGATCTGGTTCGAGGTGGTGGACCTGTCCAGCGCGTATCACGCGTTGCTGGGCCGGCCCGCGCTTGCCAAGTTCATGGCGGTTCCCCACTACGCGTACCTGAAGATGAAGATGCCGGGTCCCGAGGGCCTCATCACCATCACCTGTGATTACCGCAAGTCCCACGAGTGCGCCGGAGACGGCGCCAAGTTGGCCGAGTCACTGGTCATTGCCGAGGAGCGGCGCCAGCTCGACCGGATCATCGCCTTGGCAGGCGAGGCCTCCGCCGCGTCGATCCCGACCCCGGACCCGGCCAACGAAGCCGCCTTCAAGCCCTCCAAGGAGACCAGGAAAGTGAAGCTCAACCCAGAAGACCCCAGCTGCAGCAAGTACGTTGTCATAGGCGCCCGCCTCGACAGCAAATAGGAAGGCGAGCTCGTCGACTTCCTCCGTGATAATCGGGATATCTTCGCATGGACCCCCAAGGACATGCGGTATCCCGACGAAGTACGCCGAGCACAAACTTCACGTCCGCAAAGACGCCAAGCCTGTCTGTCAACCCCTACGATGATTTTCCGAAAAGAAGAGAAGACCATTGGTGAAGGGGTCGCCAAGCTTTTGGCGGCCGGCTTCATAATGGAAGTGTTTCACCCTGAGTGGCTGGCCAATCCCGTCCTTGTCCTGAAGAAGAACAAGACCTAGGGCATGTGTATCGACTACACCAGCCTCAACAAGGCCTGTCCCAAGGATCCGTTCGCTGTCCCGCGGATCGACCAAGTCATCGACTCGACCGCCGGGTGTGAGCTCCTGTCCTTCCTGGACGCTTACTCCAGCTACCACTAGATCAAGCTGGACCCGGCCGACGCCGTGAAGACGTCCTTCATCACGCCCTTTGGGGTGTATTGCTACATCACCATGTCATTCGGCTTGAAGAACGCCGGCGCCACCTTCCAGCGCTACATGCAGAAGTGCCTGCTGCCGCAACTCGGCCGCAATATCCACGTATACATGGGCGACATCGTGGTGAAGACCAAGCAGCACCTCACTCTCCTCGACGATTTAAAGGAAACCTTCGCCAACCTCCACGAATACAAGGTCAAGCTTAACCCGAAAAATGCATCTTCGGCGTCCCGGCCGGAAAGCTACTCGGCTTCCTCGTCTCGGAATGCGGCATCGAGGCGAACCCGGAGAAGGTCAAGGCCATCGAGTGCATGCGCAAGCCGGCTCGGCTGCGCGATGTCCAGAAGTTCACCGGATGCTTGGCCTCAGTCAGCCGGTTTCTAAGCCGGCTGGGTGAGAGGGCGCCCCCCTGTACCAGCTGATGAAGAAGACAAGCCCGTTCGACTGGAACGGCAAGGCAGACGAGGCCTTCCAAGACCTCAAGCGCATGCTCTCCACCGCACCAGTCCTGGCCGCGCCGACCGACAGGGAGCCGCTGTTGCTCTACATAGCCGCAACCTCGCGGGCGGTCAGCACGGTGCTGGTGGTCGAGCGACCAGAGAAGGGTAAGATCCAAGCCGTCCAGCGCCCAGTCTACTACCTGAGCGAGGTGCTCTCCATCTCCAAGCAGAACTACCCGCACTACCAGAAGATGTGTTACGGCGTGTACTTCACCGCCAAGAAGCTGAAGTAGTATTTCCAAGAGCACGTTGTCACCATGGTCATCACGACGCCTATCGGAGAAACCATCGGGTGCCGGGATTCCTCTGGCCGGGTTGCCAAGTGGGTGATCCGGCTAGACGGCCACACCATCCTCTACGAGCCCCGCACCACGATCAAGTCTCAAGCCCTGGCCGACTTACTCGTCGACTGGACCGAGACCCAGTACTTGCCGCCGCCTCCTGACACGACGCATTGGCGCATGCACTTCGACGGGTCCAAGATGCGACTCGGCTTGGGGGCCAGCGTCGTACTGTCGTCCCCAAAGGGTGACCGGCTCCGCTACGCGCTCCAAATCCACTTCGCCGCCTCCAAGAACGTCGCCGAGTATGAAGCCCTTGTGCACGGCCTCCGGCTTGCCAAGGAACTCGGCATCCGGCGCATCCCGTGCTACGGCGACTCGGACCTGGTGGTGCAGCAGTGCTCGGGCGAATGGGACGCCTGCGACTCCAACATGGCAAGCTATCGCTTCCTCGTCCAAAAGCTATCCGGATCCTTCGAGGGCTGCGAGTTCCTCCACGCCCCGCGCGCGGAGAACGAAGCAGCCGACACGCTCGCCAAGATCGCCTCATCATGACAAGCCATCCCGTCCGGCATCTCCCTTGAGAACCTGCGCAAGCCGTCCGTCAAGCCATCGCCGGACTCCGAGTCCATCCACGTTCCAGACGACCCGACCGCACCTCAACCCGGCCCGGGACTGCTGAACCCAGCCCGGGGACTGTTGAACCTGGCCCAGGGGCTGCTCAGCTCGACCCGGCCACCATCGTCTCGGACCCGGCCATCGCAATCCCCGACCCGGGGGCTGCTCAACATGGCTCGGGGGCTGCCGACTCAGAACCCACCCTGGTGGCTGTCTTCGTCGTGGTTACGGCTCCATCTTGGGCCCTCCCAATATCAATTTTTTTGGAGAACGGGGTTCTCCCCATGGACGAGACCGAAGCTCGGCAGGTGCAGCGCCGGGCGTCCGCCTACAGCATCATCAACAACGAGCTCGTCAAGCGCAACTCCACGGCGTGTTCCAGTGCTGTGTCGAGCAGGAATGGGGCATCGACATCCTCCTTGACATACATCAGGGCGAGTGCGGGCACCACACCGCATCACGATTCCTGGTGGCCAAGATATTTCGCCACGGTTTCTACTGGCCCACGGCCCTCCAAGATGCCGATTCGCTCGTCCTCAAGTGTGAGGGATGCCAGCGCTTCAGCAAACGCAGCCACCAGCCGGCATCAGCACTCCGCACCATACCGATCGCCTGGCCCTTCGCGGTCTGGGGACTCAACATGGTGGGACCCTTCAAAACCGCTCGAGGCGGCATGACGCACTTGCTGCTGGTGATGGACAAATTCACCAAGTGGATCGAGGCAAGACCAATCAAGAAACTGGACGGGCCAACAATCGTACGGTTCATCAAGGACATAATGGTGCACTACGGCATGCCGAACAACATTATCACCGACAACGGCACCAACTTTGCCAAGGGCGCGCTCGAGCAATACTGCTCCGTCTCCGGCATCTGCCTCGACCTGGCCTCCATCGCGCATCCGCAGTCCAACGGGCAGGTCGAGCGGGCCAATGGACTCATCCTGTCCGGTGTTAAGCCGCGACTCATTGAGCCACTCATCCGCTCACCCGGCATCTGGCTTGACGAGTTGCCAGCCGTTTTCTGGAGTCTATGCACCACGCCAAATCGGTCGACCGGGTTCACCCCGTTCTTCCTCGTCTACGGAGCCGAGGCTGTCATCCCGACCGACGTCGAGTTCGACTCACCGCGCGTCGCGATGTACACCGAAGCCGAAGCCAGAGAAGCCCGCGAAGATGGCGCCGACCTGCTCGAAGAAGCACGCCTCCTGGCGCTCAGTCGCTCGACCATCTACCAGCAAGGCCTGAGGCACTACCATGGCAAGAAGATCAAGCCCCTCGCATTCCGCGAGGGCGACCTTGTCCTCCGACTCATCCAAGAGCAGGCAGGCCAACACAAGCTGTCCCCTTCATGGGAAGGCCCATTCATCGTGAGCAGGGCCTTGCGCGACCGCAACACCTACTACCTCATCGACACACGCAAGTCAAGGAAGCGCAAGAAGGACACCCCGGTGAAGAAACGACCCGACCGTGGAACGCGGAACTCCTCCGCCCGTTTTACAGTTAACTGCACGAGCGTATGTATCGTCGCCTTTTGTAAACGCATGAAACTATGGGGTCCCCGAACGAGACTCGGGGGCTGCCTTTTGTCGACCAATTTATTGCGTCCCTATTTTCTTGCATCACTATACCACTGAACCCGGCCACTGGTCCGACTCGCTCGACCCGGGGGCTCGGGGGCTGGCCGGCTCGGTCGCCACCCCGCCGCCTTACTTGGTGATTCCTGATAAAGTTAGGATGCCGCGGTCCCCCACTTCACCCTAAAGCCACAGATCCAGCTTTGGCTGTTGGCTGGCAAGCACAACGGGCCAACGTCCTTTACGCTTCATACACTAAGTCAAAGGCTGCCGGGTCGATCAACCCGTCCCACCATCCATCAAATGAACAGCCGCACGACCGGCTGCTCGCCAACCGGCTTCGCCGATTGCCGCCAGCCAGCCCAGTGGGTGTTTCGCTCGCGCTCAAAGTTTTGAGGGTCCCAAGTCCTGCATGCTCCTCTCAAAGAGCCGAACTCCTTGTCACGGACCGGAGCCTCGGCCGTCTGACTCGCGAGGGGGGGGGGGAGGTTTGAGAAAGGAAAAGCGCATGAAATCAGTCCAAAAAATGGAAGGCAAAAAGCAAAAGCACCCACGACATCTACACAAATATTTAAGAAAAGGCCCACGACCCGAGTTCATTACACCCTAAAAACCCCCAGTGGGTGTGTGGACCTGCTATTTAACAGATTTTACACAAAGTGTCTCAGGCATCTCCAGCGCCGCGTCGCGACGTCGACAGCTCTCCCCTAGCGGCCTCCGGGTCCAGCGAGGCGCCGGTGTCCTCCTCAGCACCCGCGTCGCGGTAGACGCCCGTCTCCTCTGAGCTCCCCTCCGGATCATGGAGGAGCAAGCCATAGTCGTCGCCGTCCACGGCCCCGCCGTCTTCCTCCGCTCCGGATGGAACTCGTCGTGGAAGGCGAACCCGGTGATGTAGCTGGTCCGGGAGGCGATCCGGCCGGCTTGCTCCTGCAAGAGCTTCTCCGAGCCGGTCGCTGTCCCATCAACGCGTCCATCTGCAGTTCCGGATGTCATGACAGTGCGAACCGGAGCGCCATCTCAACACCGGCACGAGCGGCAGAGCGCGCCACTCGCCAAGCCGGTTCGGCCCCATCTCCAACCAACGCGCCTGGCGTGAGAAGCTGCTCGGTTGGACGGAGTCCGGCCATAGGGCCGCTGTCATTGCGGTGCCAGCCTGGGACAGCCGCCCCAACTGCGTTCCCAGGACCTGCAGGCGGGCATCAGCAGCGGCGATGATCTCCGGGAAGGTCCAGCTACCTGCAGATCGGTCCCGGACCCAACGACGCCGGCCGGGTCGCGCTGATAGCAGACGACTTCCTCCGTCAGTCGCTGCATCTCCTGGAAGGCCCCTGCCGCGAAGCAAGAAGCGAGTTAGAAGAAAAACAACAAGGAAGAAAGGCCGGATCCCGACCATACAAACGACAAGAAAAAGCACATACTGGAGAAGGACTCTTCCAGGTGCTGCGCCTCAAGCAACGTACCACGCCGCTCCCGCTCGATGGCGCGGTCGCGCTCCCCGAGCGCCTTCTCTAGATCGGCCGACTTGGGAAGGGCCGCCTTTAGCTCGGCGTCCTTGTCTTCGGCCGCCTCACGGCAACGGGCCTCGTCCTCACAGGCCCCCTCAGCCGTGGTGACCTGCCCCCGCAGGCGATCCACCTCGGCCTGGAGCCGGCCCTTGTCGTCGGCCAGCTGGCCGCACTGCTGGTCCGCCTCCACCAGGGCCTGCTGCGCCTCTGCCACCTTGGCGGCTTCCTCCTTAAGGAGCTCCACCTCGGCCTCGAGGGGGCTCTTGTGACCCGCCTGCTGCTCATGCAGCCGGTTGTCCTCGTCGAGAGACCCCCAAGCCGCGGCCGCCTCCGCCCTCGCCTGCGCCGCCTGATACGTCTCCAACGTATCTATAATTTTTGATTGCTCCATGCTATATTATCTACTGTTTTGGACTATATTGGGCTTTATTTTCCACTTTTATATTATTTTTGGGACAAACCTATTAACCGGAGGCCCAGCCCAGAATTGCTGTTTTTTTTGCCTATTTCAGTGTTCCAGAGAAACATAATATCAAACGGAGTCCAAACGAAATAAAATCTTCGGGAACGTGATTTTCTCACCGAACGTGATCCAGGAGACTTGGACCCTACGCCAAGGCATCAAAGAGGCGGTCACGAGGGTGGGGGGCGCGCCCCCTACCTTGTGGGCCCCTCGAAGCTCCACCGACGTACTCCTTCCTCCTATATATACCTACGTACCCCCAAACGATCAGAACAGGAGCCAAAAACCTAATTCCACCGCCGCAACCTTCTGTATCCATGAGATCCCGTCTTGGGGCCTGTTCCGGAGCTCCGCCGGAGAGGGCCGTCATCACGGAGGGATTCTACATCATCATAGCCTCTCCGATGAAGTGTGAGTAGTTTATCTCAGACCTTCGGGTCCATAGTTAGTAGCTAGATGGCTTCTTCTCTCTTTCTGGATATCAATACATAGTTCTCCCCCTCTCTTGTGGAGATCTATTCGATGTAATCTTCTATTTGCGGTGTGTTTGTTGAGACCGATGAATTGTGGGTTTATGATCAAGTCTATCTTTGAATAATATTTGAATCTTCTCTGAATTATTTTATGTATGATTGGTTATCTTTGCAAGTCTCTTCGAATTATCAGTTTGGTTTGGCCTACTAGATTGGTTTTTCTTCCCATGGGAGAAGTGCTTAGCTTTGGGTTCGATCTTGCGGTGTCCTTTCCCAATGACAGAAGGGGCAGCAAGGCACGTATTGCATCGTTGCCATCGAGGATAACAAGATGGGGTTTATTTCATATTGCATGAATTTATCTCTCTACATCATGTCATCTTGCTTAAAGCATTACTCCGTTTCTAACTTAATACTCTAGATGCATGCTGGATAGCAGTCGATGAGTGGAGTAATAGTAGTAGATGCAGGCAGGAGTCGGTCTACTTGTCACGAACGTGATGCCTATATAAATGATCATACCTTAGATATTCTCATAACTATGCTCAATTCTGTCAATTGCTCAACAGTAATTTGTTCACCCACCGTAGAATACTTATGCTCTTGAGAGAAGCCACTAGTGAAACATATGGCCCCGGGTCTATTCTCATCATATCAATCTCCATCACTTCACTCTTGCTTTGCTTTTTTTACTTTCCCTTTTACTTTTCACTTTGCATCTCTATATCAAAAATATCAAAAACATTAACTATCAGTTCTCACTCTCGTAAGTGACCATGAAGGGATTGACAACCCCTAATCGCGTTGGTTCCGAGTTGCTATCATTTTGTGCAGGTACGAGGGACTTGAGCGTGGCCTCCTACTGGATTGATACCTTGGTTCTCAAAAACCGAGGGAAATACTTATGCTACTCTGCTGCATAATCCTCTCCTCTTCGGGGAAAACCAACGCAAGCTCAAGAGGTAGCAAGAAGAATTTCTGGCGCCGTTGCCGGGGAGTCTACGCAAAAAGTCAACATACCAAGTACCCATCACAATCCCTATCTCTCACATTACATTAGTTGCCGTTTGCCTCTCGTTTTCCTCTCCCCCACTTCACCTTTGCCGTTTTATTAGCCCTCTCCTTCTCCTTCTCCTTCTCCTTCTCTTTTCCGTTTGCCTTTTCTCTCTCTTGCTTTTTGTTTGCTCGTGTGTTGGATTGCTTGTTTGTCACGATGGCTCTACCAAATTTTGGTGATCTTCACCTTAAAATGTTAGAGGAGATCGAAAACAATGTCAGGAAGTTTATGGTTTTGCAATTTGAGCATAATAATTTCTTTAGAAACGAGCTTAAGGAACAGAAAAGTTTTATGAGTTATATGAATAAAGAGCTCGATGATATGTCTAAAGAATTTGATGGTATGAGATCCCAAATTGCTCGTCTTGAAAAGTTGACTGCTGAAATTTCGGATATGCAAGCCACCTTAGTCAATAAGATGGCCGCTAAACCGAATTCCTATGACAATCAAGACGAAGATCTAAAAGTTATTGATGTGTCCCCTATCAAATCTTTGTTTTGCAATATGAATCTTGATGAAAATGAATATGATCTTCCTTTACCTAGAAGGCGTTCTAAAAATTCGGAGTATTTAGACCTTTATGATGAAATTGATGAAAGTGGGATTGAAAGAAATAAAACCCAAGATGTTGCTAAACCCACTATATTGGATTTCAAGAATTTTATTATGAAAGTTGCTCTCTAATTGATTGTATTTCCTTGTTGCAATCCGTGCTAAATTCTCCTCATGCTTATAGTCAAAATAAAGCCTTTACCGAACACATTGTTGATGCCCTGATGCAATCCTATGAAGAAAAACTTGAGTTGAAAGTTTCTATCCCTAGAAAACTCTATGATGAGTGGGAACCAACTATTAAAATTAAAATTAAACATCATGAGTTTTATGCTTTGTGTGATTTGGGTGCTAGTGTCTCCACTATCCCCAAAACTTTGTGTGATTTGCTAGATTTCCATGACTTTGACGATTGCTCTCTAAATTTGCATCTTGCGGATTCCACTATTAAAAAACCTATGGGTATAATTAATGATGTTCTTATTATTGCAAATAGAAATTATGTGCCCGTAGATTTTATCATTCTTGATATAGATTGCAATCCTTCTTGCCCTATTATTCTTGGTAGACCTTTCCTTAGAACGGTTGGTGCGATTATTGATATGAAGGAAGGGAATATTAGATTTCAATTTCCATTTAAAAAGGGCACGGAACACTTTCCTAGAAATAAAATAAGATTTCCATAGAAACTATCATGAGAGCTACCTACAGATTGCCTACCAAAGATGGCAATACCTAAATCTATCCTCGCTTTTATGCCTAGCTAGGGGCGTTAAACGATAGCGCTTGTTGGGAGGCAACCCAATTTTATTTTGAGTTTTTTGTTTTTGCTTCTGTTTAGGAATAAATAATCCATCTACCTTCTGTTTAGATGTGTTTTTGTGTTTAATTAGAGTTTGTGCCAAGCTAGACCTATTGGATCTTCTTGGATGATAGTTATTTGATCTTGCTGCAATTTCCAGAAACTTTATGCTTAGTGCCCGAATTATTAAAAATCACCATAACGTTATAAAATTATGATTCCAATTGCTTCTGATCAATAAACAAATTTTCTAGGTCTTCTAATTTTGGTAGATTTTTTGGAGTTCCATAAGTTTGCGTTAGTTACAGATTACTACAGACTGTTATGTTTTTGACAGATTCTGTTTTACGCGTGTTGTTTGCTTATTTTGATGAATCTATGGTTAGTAAAATAATTTATAATCCATAGAGAAGTTGGAATACAGTAGGTTTAACACCAATATAAATAAAGAATGAGTTCATTACATTACCTTGAAGTGGTTTTATGTTTTCTTTCTCTAACGGAGCTCACGAGATTTCTATTGAGTTTTGTGTTGTGAAGTTTTCAAGTTTTGGGTGAAATCTTTTGATGGATTATGGAACAAGGAGTGGCAAGAGCCTAAGCTTGGGGATGTCCATGGCACCCCCAAGATAATCCAAGGACACCAAAAAGTCAAAGCTTGGGGATGCCCCGGAAGGCATCCCCTCCTTCGTCTACTTCCGTCGGTATTTTACTTGGAGCTATATTTTTATTCACCAACATGATATGTGTTTTGCTTGGAGCGTCTTTGTAGGTGTACTAGAGTAGGGGTACCCTAGTATCCTGAACTTGTGCACGGGCAGTTGCAGCGCCCCGCGACAAGGCCTGCCAGGTTACCGCCAAGGACCTACTTGGTTCCTTTCAAGCCATTCAAGAACGAAGTATTTAAGCCAAGGAGACAAGGCCCCGGCAAGAGGAGCTTGACGGGAAGGTCACTCAAGGCACCAAGCCCCGGCAAGAGGAGCTTGCCGGGAAGGCCAACCAAGGCATCTCAAGGAACTTGCCGCGACGCGCCACGTGTCCAGGCAGGACCCGGCGAGCGACAAGCTTTCGGACGCGACAAGACAACGACCGCGGAAAGGTGCTTGCCGCGGCAGGCAACCACTCTGTACCCGCGCTCCAGCACATCCATCAACGTGTCGCTCTGGGACCCTTCTAGGCGCACGTGGCGGGAGGCTGTGCAGCCAGGGGTGCACCGTGGCAAACAACGCTGACAAGATCGCCATCGTGGCGAACGGTGGCGTCCCTAACGGTCCCTTTTCTGCACTGTTTGGGCGACGTAGATAGGCATTTAATGCCCTTGTCCCCTGCCGTTAGGGTTAGGTATGATACACTATGTAGGTAGCTGTACCTACCGCAGCACCTTTCCATTTTTGCCCTTGCCCTCGTTGCCACCTGTTGGAGACCCCTTGAGCATATAAAAGGAGGCCCATGCACAACGTGGAAGAGGGAGGACGAACAGAAGAACGCTCGGTCTCGTTAGCTGCTTGAGTGTACTGTAGCACACAGCGCTCCCGAGCAAGAACTCAATACAAACCACAAAGCAGCAGTAGGAGTATTACCTCTCCGGAGAGCTCCGGAGCTGGGTAAAAAACCGCTCGCGTGCCCCTCCTCGATCTGCTCTTCGCGCGGCCTCCGCCCCCCGCCGAACCGAAAGGGGCTCCGTCCCCATAGGTGCTCGTGGAGCCAGCCTTTTCCCCGGCATCTTTAGCGCGCCAGGTAGGGGGCGTCGAGGTTGTGTGAACCTGATCCGGCGTTCGCGCGAGCTAGATCTTCATCGACTTCATCGACATGCCGCCGAAGAAGAAGGCTTGGGAAGCGGCTGCTCCGTCCGCGTCGAATCCACCGCCGCCGGAGCAAATGGCTGGTGGGGAAGACGCCGGCGGAAGAACGGGCGTCGACGAGGGAGCCCACGGTGTCACCAAGTCTAAGGACAAGAATGCGCTGCCCGTCGGCGGCGTAGCCGGCTCCCACGACGACCGGGCGCCCGTAGACGCACCGCGCCCATCTCAGGAGGCGCAGGACCGGCAGCGTCGTGGTACTCATGGTACCATACGCTCGCTGGACCCAGATCGAGCTGGCGGATCTCGAGATGCTCCAGGCCGGCATACGCGCCAACGTGCTGGCGCGAGCGAGGCACGGTCACCTGGACGGAATACTGCTCCTACTAACGTAGTTGGAAGTCCGAGCATATCCCGCTCCTCGCACCATTCGCCACCGCTACCCGCCACTCCAGCGGAAGCTTTGGCGCGAGCTCAACTGCTCCTAGACTTCCCTCCAACGCCAAACAAGATCGACGACTGGAGGGCCACCATTCAGAGTCTCATCGGCTTCGCCAACGGCTACACTCCACGGCAGGCGACCACATCGCAGCCGCGGCAGGCCAGCCAGGTGCGTGCCGATGGCGACAAGACCGGTGGGGGTGCAACCACCGTGCACTCTCCACCCCGAAGGCCAAGATCGCCGACTTGTCGGGTCCGCCACGACAGCCACTCCACTGCTTCATCAGATCCGCGAGCTCGCCGCGATCAACGCCAAGTTCTTCACGAATGACAGCAAGAAGACGCTCGTACTCGCATCGAGCGCCGAAGAGAAGCGCGGCGTCAGTCAGGCAAGTGCGCTGGGCCCACTGTCGACATGCATGCGCCAGGGGAACCAGGCGACCTGCCGTACGCGGTAGGTTGCCCTGCGTTCACCCGTGAGCTGCGGCAAGTCGAGTGGCCCAGCACGAAGAACTTCAAGCCAGACGTACCCGAGAAGTACGACGGCAAGTTGCATCCGTCGGAGTTCCTCAGCATATACACCATCGCGGTGCAAGCTGCTGGGGGGCGCGACGACAAGATCCTTGCCAACTACTTCCCGCTGGTGCTCAAGCCCAATGTCAGGTCCTGGCTCATGCACTTGCCGGAAAACTCCATATCTTCCTGGGCAGACCTATGCCATCAGTTTGTCGGCGCCTTCACAGGCGGCCACAAACCTCATGGCCAGGAGAGTGATCTTCATCTGCTTGCCCAGAAGGAAGGAGAGCCCCTGCGCAAGTACATCCAGAGATTCAGCCAAGTGCAACGCAACATCCCAGACGTCCACCCTGCCACGGTCATCAGTGCGTTCCACCAGAACGTGCGTAACCGCAGGATGCGGGAGGATATGGCGATGTGCAAGATCAGAGACATCAGTGAGCTGTATGCCCTGGCCGACAGATGTGCACGTGCCGAGGAAGGGAGGAAACTCCCCGGAGAGAATACAGGAACAGAAAGATCTAATAGCGATGATGCTGCCCCGGCAAACAAAAACCGGCGGCGGATCAACTGGAAGAGGAAAGGCAAATATGTGCTAGTTGTTGAGTAGTCCGGCAACGAAGGTGGTGCCAAGACAGCCAAGACTGATAGCTCCGGCAAGGAGGTTGCCGCATGCGCCAACTGCCAGGCTGTGGCGGCCGCCGATAAGCAGGACGGCACCAACAAACAGTACTGCAAGATCCACCGCACCAAGGGCCATGACCTCTAGAGCTACAAGAATGTCGAACAGCTTGTCGAGCTGCAAAAGGCCGAATACGAGCGACGCGACAAGGAGAAAGCCCAAGGAGGTGCTGGAGGATCCGGTACGAAGAGCACCGGCCGGGGAGGACGCTGCGGCAACGCCAAGCAGCGGCAAGGCGACAGACCTCCCCGCGGCCGCGACAAGGATGAAGATGACGACGACGACGAAGACATGGATGATGCCGAGACCAGCGAGCAGGAATTCCAGAACAGAGGTCTTGTGCATTGACGGCGGTGCTTCTCTACATACTTCGCACCGCCAACTCAAGCAGTGGGTGCGGGAAGTCAATGCAGCAGAACCACCCATCGAATCACGCAAGCTTCTGAAATGGTCCAGCACGCCTATCATCTTTGATATTGAGGACCACCCTGATCGCACAACTGCTGTCGGGTGTTTGCCGATGTTCGTCTCACCAACTATCCGCAACCTCAAGGTCACTAAGATGCTAGTTGACGGCGGGGCCGGCTTGAACCTTATCTCCTCCGCTCTGCTCCGAAAACTCCAAGTCCCTGACAGCAAGCTCGAAGAGACCGGCACATTCCAAGGAATCAACCCGGGAAGGAGCAAGCCGAAGGGGAAGATCACGCTGCGGGTGACATTTGGCAGCGAGTTGAACTTCAGCACTAAGAGGATCACTTTCGACGTTGCCGATTTTCCGTTGCCTTACAACGGAATTCTGGGTCGTCCAGTGCTCGCCAAATTCATGGCGGCCTCTCACTACGCGTACAATATGCTGAAGATGCCAGGCCCGATAAGTGTCATCACTGTCCCTGGCGACAAGAAAGATGCTCTTATCTGTGCCGACAAGATCTACCGGGAAGCAGCAGCCACAACGGACCGCGAGACACTTGCCGCTGAAGCTCCCGAGGGGAAGAAGAAGACCAATTCCGGCAAGAGCTCTTATGCCCACTCCGGCAAGCGCACCTCTTCGGAGTGCTGCGCTACCGTCGAGGACGCACCATCGAGCTCCACCGGCAAGTGTAAGAAGACGATGGCAGCTCCGCCAGCGACCAAGAAGGTGTCCGCCAAGGAGGACGGCACTGGTGGTACCTTCACCATCAGTGCCACTCTCGACCCTAAATAGGAAAGCGCGCTCGTTGCTTTCGTGCGGGCGAACGTCGATGTGTTTGCATGGCAACCATCTGACATCCCCGGTGTTCCCAGGAAAGTAATTGAGCACCACCTTGCTGTCTGTCCTCATGCGCGGCCCGTCAAGCAGAAAGTCAGGAAGCAAGCAGTGGAGCGCCAAGAGTTCATCGCAGAAGAGATCAAGAAGTTGGAAGTAGCAGGCCTCGTCAGAGGAGTGCTCCATCCCACGTGGTTGGCCAATCTTGTAGTCGTGCGCAAGGCGAACGGGAAATGGAGGCTTTGTATCGACTTCACCGATGTCAATAAAGCTTGTCCCAAAGACCCATTTCCCTTGCCGCGCATTGACCAGATTGTTGACTCCACGGCCGGATGTGACTTGCTTTCGTTTCCTGACGCATACTCAGGATATCATCAGATCTTCATGGCAGAAGAGGATGAGGAGAAAACCGCGTTCATCACTCCATGTGGCACGTAATGTTTCGTACGGATGCCTTTCGGTTTGAAGAATGCTGGTTCAACATTTGCAAGGGTAGTCCACACTGCTTTTGAGCCACAAATACACAGAAATGTGGAAGCCTACATGGGTGATATAGTGGTCAAGAGTAGGGACAAAGCAACTCTGATCCAAGATTTAGAAGAGACTTTTGCAAATCTGCGCAAGATCAGCCTCAAGCTCAACCCCGAGAAGTGCGTGTTTGGAGTCCCTTCCGGCAAGCTTCTCGGGTTCTTCGTGTCTCAGCGGGGGATTGAAGCCAATCCCGACAAGATCAAGGCCATTGAGGAGATTGAAGCACCGAAGCGCGTCAAGGATGTACGAAGACTTGCCGGCTGCGTGGCGGCTCTCAGCAGGTTTATCTCTAAGTCAGCTGAGCGCGCCCTGCCGTTTTTCAAATTTTTGAAAAAGGCAGGTCCAATGAAATGGACTCCGGAAGCGGAGGATGCGCTGCAGGACTTGAAGAGATACCTGTTCTCCACTCCAATACTTGTCGCACCTAAGCCACAAGAGAAGTTGTTGCTATATCTGGCGGCAACCAATCAAGTGGTTAGTGCTGCGCTAGTAGCAGAAAGGGAGGCAGATGATGAGCCAACAACCACGGCAAGCGCATCCAGCGACAAGCAGGGGGCTTCCCCGACAGGCTCTGGTCCCGGCGAAGATGGATCTGCGCAAGCGCCCGAAGAGATACAGAAGAAAATGGTGCAGCGCCCAGTCTACTTTGTCAGTTCCCTTTTGCAGGGGGCTAGGTCAAGGTACTCTGGTGTGCAGAAATTGCTTTTCGTCCTTCTCATGGCCTCGAGAAAGCTGCGCCATTACTTCCAAGCACATGAGATCACAGTTGTCACTCGCTTTCCGCTGAAGAGGATACTGCAAAATCCAGAAGCAACAGGCAGGATTGTTGAGTGGGCACTGGAACTGTCAAACTTTGGCCTCAAGTTTGAGAGCACTTCATCTATCCAAAGCAGAGCATTGGCAGAATTCATAGCAGAGTGGACGCCAACACCAGATGAAGAAATTCCAGAGACGAGCATCCCCGTCGAAGAAGCAAGCAAAGAGTGGCTAATGTACTTTGATGGTGCCTTCTCGCTGCAAGGTGCCGGTGCTGGCGTGGTGCTTGTCGCACCCACCGGAGAGCACCTCAAGTACGTGGTCCAGATGCACTTTCCCAAGGAGCAAGCAACAAACAATACCGCAGAATATGAAGGATTGCTTGCCGGCCTCAGGATCGCGGCAGACCTTGGGATCAAGAAGCTCATTGTCAGGGGTGACTCGCAGCTTGTCGTCCGCCGAGTGAACAAGAATTATCAGAGTCCGTTGATGGAAGATTATGTTGATGAGGTGAGGAAGCTAGAAGAGCGCTTTGTCGGCCTATAGATGGAACATGTTCCAAGAGCTCAGAACGACATCGCCGACGGCCTGTCAAAGTGCGCAACATTTAAGTTACCTGTGGAACCAGGAATCTTTCTGCTCAAGCTGACTCAACCGTCTGTTACGCCATCAACTGGACGGTGCAAGAAAAGGAAGTTGATTTCTGGTGACTATCTTCCGGCAGAGCTTCCCGAAGCCGCCGCCAAAAAAGTCCCCAAGATCAACACCAAGAGTGCTGAGGAGCAGTCTGCTCCGACAGACCCCAGGGTTTGTTTCATTGAAGCAGACGCTCCCGACAATTTTTGCTCCGGCAAGCTTGCCGGGGAACGTCAAGCTCCGGCTGAGCCGCAGGTTCTCGCCGTAGAAGCGGATGTGTCGCAGCAGCAGATATGCCTTTAGTCCTTGTTGTCGAGCCACAAGCTCCAGCATAGGCACAACAGATCGTCCGTTTCCTTCAGACAGGAGAACTTCCCGAAGTGCAAGAAGAAGCGGAAAGAGTAGCCCGGCAGTCTAGTATGTACCAGTTCGTCGACAACAAACTGTACAGAAGAAGACTCAACGGTGTGAAATTGAAGTGTATTCGCCGGGAAGATGGACATAAGCTGTTGGCGGAGATACATGGAGGCATATGTGGTCATCACATTGGCGCCAGAGCACTTGCCGGCAAAGCGTTCCAGCAAGGTTTCTTTTGGCCGACAGCCCTCCAGGATGCAACTGCACAAGTAACCAAGTGTGAAGCGTGCCAGTTCCATTCCAAGCAGATACACCAGCCAGCTCAAGCTTTCCAGACGATCCCTTTATCCTGGCCATTTTCGGTCTGGGGGCTCGACATCCTCGCCCCCTTACCCCGAGCAGTCGGGGGCTTTGAGTTCTTGTACGTTGCAATTGACAAGTTCACAAAGTGGTCGGAAGTGGAGGCAGTGAGGAAGGTGACAGCACAGTCAGCAGTCAAGTTCTTCAGGTCGATTGTTTGCTGCTTCGGGATCCCTAACAGGATCATCACAGACAACGGTACACAATTCACGAGTCGCACCTTCATGCAGTACGTCCAAGACCTTGGCGCCAAGGTCTGCTTCACTTCTGTTGCTCACCCCAGGAGCAACGGTCAAGCGGAGAGGGCAAATGCTGAAGTGCTGCGTGGACTCAAGACCAGGACTTTCGACAGGCTGCACAAGTGCGGAAGAAGCTGGATTGAGGACTTGCCGGTGGTTCTTTGGTCGATCAGGACGACGCCAAATCGAGCCACTAGCCAGACACCTTTCGCTCTAGTCTATGGAGCAGAGGCAGTTATCCCCACGGAACTCGTATACGGGTCACCTCGAGTGCTCGCTTATGATGAGCTCGAGCAAGAGCAGCTGCGGGAAGATGACGCGCTGCTCCTTGAGGAAGACCGTCTTCAGGTTGCTGTGTGAGCTGCTCGCTACCAGCAAGCTTTGCGCCGCTACCATAGCCGCAAAGTTAACGCCAGAAGTCTCGAGGAAGGCGACCTTGTTCTTCGGCGCGTTCATTCCGCCAAGAATTCCAACAAGTTGACGCCGAAGTGGGAAGGCCCTTATCGGGTGAAACGAGTCACTAGGCCTGGCGCTGTCCGCCTTGAGACCGAAGATGGCGTTCCGGTGAGCAATTCCTGGAACATCGAGCATCTTCGTAAGTTTTACGCGTAAGGCGCGGTTGTCGGACCCTGTTCCGGCAACCACCTTTTGTACAAGTCTTGCCGCTGTTGCATGTGATCCTTTGTACAAAGCCAGGCGCAGACCCTGAGCGAAGATGAAGCGCTGGCGCCCTAAGTTTTAGCATGCATGCTGAGTCGAGTCTCGTCCTTGGTTAGGGTTGATAGTGCTTAGTTGCGGCTAACCCCTAACTTAGAGGTCGAGTGTGCGTCCCTTTGCCGTTCTTTCGTTCCCCTTGGTTCGCAGGACTCGCATATCCTTGCCGGACCACTTGAGGACGAAGAAGAGAAGAAGGACGTACCGGCACCTGGGCCCCGGCAAGCCAGTGTTGCCGGGGGCTGCAAGTACAAAGACTCACCCACGGCAAACCAGAGTTGCCGGGGGCTGCAATCTCAGATAAGTTTTTCATCCCTTATCATGCATCCTCTTATGGACTGAGGTATGCGAAACCTCGTTTCTTCCTAACAAGCTACAGTGCTCCCTTAACTCTAGGCCCTAGGGCTCGTTCCCGGGGCCAGGTTTGGTCGTAGTCGCGGCAGCAAAGGGACGAAACGAGGAGCCTGAACCCACCTCCTCCCTGCCTCTGCCGAAAGCGTGAGAAAGGTCGAGCGGCGTGGGAAGACGGCAGGGCCTGCTGCCGGGAAAAAAGTGTCTATCTTAAAGATATTAAGGATTTGCTCCTTGACGTGGGTTCTACCTACAAGACAAGTGACCCGGCAAGCATCCCCTTTTCATAAAAAAGCATTCCACTCAGGTACAGTCCATAGAGAATGAAGAACATGAATTATGGGATTACAAGCTTTAAATGCAGCTAAGGCCCGAGGGCTTACAAATTAAAAAGAGATAAGGTGCCCGTAATCCCTTTCTTGTCCCTCTCTTTAGGAGGTAGATCAAGGAGGCGAGAAGGGCAAAAGGGGCGCCTAGGCGAGCTACGGGTGGCAGAAGACACCAAGAGAACATCTCGGTGGACGTCCAAAGGTTGGATGGTGATGGCGGCGCCGGAAGCAGGGCTCGAAGACGAGGCGGCAGGACATCAGCACGCTGTCGAGGGCGTCACGCCCTCGTACTCCAAGTTAACGGCCTTGCCTCCCACCCTCTTCCTCTTCCGCAGCCTCCCTATGCCAGCCGCCCAAGAAGACAGCCCCGAGAAGCTCCAGGAGCCGGCGACGCGGATGATGGGGTCGCCGGTGCCACACGGGGCGGCGCCCGACACCTAGTCGGACCCGTCATCCCGCCGCCTACTACCCTCGTCATCGCTGCCCTCCTCGTCGCTCCCGTCCGAGGAGGAGTCTTCACTGTCGGAGGAGCTGTCCACGCAGCACCTCGCTCGAGTCCCGAAGCACCCGAAGACCTTGACGGAGAGGAGTCCGCCCTCCATCAGCTTAAAATGGAGGGTGAGCCCCTTCGTCAGGCTGTGGATATGGGAGAACGTATTCCACCCTCGACCAAGATACATCACATTAGGGGACGGGAAGTCAACACGGACTCGCGTACCGCTGATTCCACAGCCCCTCATGTGCAACCTCAGTGTCTCGGGCGGATCCAACTCCATCGCGCTCGCAAATGGAGTCGGGAGACGAAGGCGACGACGAGGCGGCCGACGCAGCCTGATGAAGAACTCGCAAGGGTCGTCCCCAATATGGACCGCCACGGGAAGAGGAGCCGCTGGCGGAGGCGAGGCCGGCGAGCCGCCCCGTCCACCTCTTCCCCGAGCGCCTCGGCCTCGCCCTCGACCTCGCCCACGGCCTCGCCCCCTCCCTCTCCCCCTTTGCGGCTGGCTCCGCCGCCGCAGGTGCGGGAGAGGGAGGAACGCGCTGTCTAGCGGCGACCCTCGCCGCCACCGTTGAAGGACCAGGGTTCCCTTTCTCCATGGCGAATGAGAGAGAAGGGAGCAGAAGAGAAGGAAGAGGAGATGAAAGAATACGGGCCTCCGCCCCCCCTTTTATAAAGGAACGGGGTGGGGGCTCGGCCGCCCCGCTCAGCTAATCAGGACACAGCAGGAGCAGGGAACTGGGACCGACCCGCTGCATCGACCCACGATGGCCCCGATTCCCGCCTCCACTGTTTGCCACGCCAAGCGCATGGAAGCCGCGTGGCAGCCGTGCAGAACCGAGGCGACCGATGAGGCGACCTCTCCCCACCCCGTGATCGTGGGGAGTGGATGCCTCGAAGACCACGCCTCCACGCCTCAGGAGGGAGGGGGCGGGAGTTTCGCCCTTTCAAATAAAGAAGCCACCCACGATTACTCCCACGACGCCATGATTGACGCGTGCCGTTCGGGGAGGGCGCGGTGGATACGGAGTCAGATGCGACGTGACCCTGTCCGCGCGTGCCCGTGCCCTGTGTTGGGCCTCGCCCAACAGCGCTCGGCACCGTGTATGGCCCAGGCCCGGGGGCTCCTGTCGGTGTACTAGAGTAGGGGTACCCTAGTATCCCGAACTTGTGCACGGGCAGTTGCAGCGCCCCGCGGCAAGGCCTGCCAGGTTACCGCCAAGGACCTACTTGGTTCCTTTCGAGCCATTCAAGAACGAAGTATTTAAGACAAGGAGACAAGGCCCCGGCAAGAGGAGCTTGCCGGGAAGGTCACTCAAGGCACCAAGCCCCGACAAGAGGAGCTTGCCGGGAAGGCCAACCAAGGCATCTCAAGGAACTTGCCCCAACGCGCCACGCGTCCCGGCAAGACCCGGCAAGCGACAAGCTTCCGGACGCGACAAGACAACGACCGCGGCAAGGTGCTTGCCGCGGCAGGCAACCACTATGTACCCGTGCTCCAGCACATCCATCAACGTGTCACTCTGGGACCCTTCCAGGCGCACGTGGCGGGAGGCTGTGTAGCCAGGGGTGCACCGTGGCAAACAGCGCTCACAAGATCGCCATCGTGGCGAACGGTGGCGTCCCTAACGGTCCCTTTTATGCACTGTTTGGGCGACGTAGATAGGCATTTAATGCCCTTGTCCCATGCCGTCAGGGTTAGGTATGATACACTGTGTAGGTAGCTGTACCTACCGCAACACCTTTCCATTTTTGCCCTTGCCCACGTTGCCACCTGTTGGAGACCCCTTGAGCATATAAAAGGAGGCCCATGCACAAAGTGGAAGAGGGAGGACGAACAGAAGAACGCTCGGTCTCGTTAGCTGCTTGAGTGTACTGTAGCACTCAGCGCTCCCGAGCAAGAACTCAATACAAACCACAAAGCAGTAGTAGGAGTATTATCTCTCCGGAGAGCTCCGAAGCTGGGTAAAAAACCGCTCACGTGCCCCGCCTCGATCTGCTCTTCGCGCGGCCTCCGCCCCCCGCCGAACCGAAAGGGGCTCCGTCCCCATAGGTGCTCGTGGAGCCAGCCTTTTCCCCGGAAGTCTTGTATTATTTGTGTCTTTGTTTGTTAGTGTGCCACAATCATCCTTGCTATACACACCTTTGAGAGAGTCATCTATGAATTAAAATTTGTTAGAATACTCTATGTGCTTCACTTATATCTTTTGAGCTAGGCAGTTTTGCTCTGTGTGCTTCACTTATATCTTTTGAGCGTGATAATTTTGCTCTATGTGCTTCACTTAGATTTTTTAGAGCATGGTGGTGGACTTGTTTTAAAGAAACTATTGATCTCTCATGCTTCACTTAGATCATTTTGAGAGTCTTAATAGCATGGTAAATTGCTTAATATTAATATGCTTGGTATTCATGATTTGTGAAATTTTCTTTTGAGTGCGTTGAATACTAAGAAAAGATTGAAGCATGATAATTGTTTTGAGATATGGAGGTGATAATATTAGAGTTATGCTAGTGGAAGTAGTTGTGAATTTAAAGAATACTTGCGTTGAAGTTTGTGATTCCCGTAGCATGCACGTATGGTGAACCGTTATGTAACGAAGTCGGAGCATGAGGTGTTTATTGATTGTCCTCCTTATGAGTGGCGGTCGGGGACAAGCGATGGTCTTTTCCTACCAATCTATCCCCCTAGGAGCATGCGCGTAATACTTTGCTTTGATAACTTCTAGATTTTTGCAATAAGTATATGAGTTCTTTATGACTAATGTTGAGTCCATGGATTATACGCACTTTTTCCCATCCTTCCACCATTGCTAGCCTCTATAATGCCGCACACTATTCTCCGGTATCATACACCCACCATATATCTTCCTCAAAACAGCCACCATACCTACCTATCATGGCATTTCCGTAGCCATTCCGAGATATATTGCCATGCAACTTTCCACCGTTCCGTTTATTATGACACGCTCCATCATTGTCATATTGCTAGCATGATCATGTAGTTGATATCGTATTCGTGGTAAAGCCACCATTCATAATTCTTTCATACA
Organism: Aegilops umbellulata; assembly: GCA_032464435.1. Taxonomy (NCBI): domain Eukaryota; kingdom Viridiplantae; phylum Streptophyta; class Magnoliopsida; order Poales; family Poaceae; genus Aegilops; species Aegilops umbellulata. The sequence continues at coordinate 92,424,720 of CP136060.1, read as the reverse complement.
TGTCACTCTTGATTCATTGCATTTCCCAGTACCCCGCCGGAGGCATTCATATAGAGTCATATCTTGTTGTAAGTATCGAGTTGTAATTGTTGAGTTGTAAGAAAAATAAAAGTGTGATCATCATCATTTTTACAGCATTGTCCCAAGAGAGGAAAGAATGATGGAGGCTATGATTCACCCACAAGTCGGGATGAGACTCCAGACGAAAAATATAAAAAAAAGAAAAAAAGAGGCCATAAATAAAGGTCCAAATAAAAAAATAAAAAAATGAGAGAAAAAGAGAGAAGCGACAATGCTACCATCCTTTTACCACACTTGTGATTCAAAGTAGCACCAAGATCTTCATGATAGAGAGTCTCCTATGATATCACTTTCATATACTAGTGGGAATTTTTCATTATAGAACTTGGCTTGTATATTCCAATGATGGGCTTCCTCAAAATGCCCTAGGTCTTCGTGAGCAAGCGAGTTGGATGCACACCACTTAGTTTCTTTTGTTGAGCTTTCATATACTTATAGCTCTAGTGCATCCGTTGCATGGCAATCCCTACTCACTCACATTGATATCTATTAATGGGCATCTCCATAGCCCATTGATACGCCTAGTTGATGTGAGACTATCTTCCCCTCTTTTTTGTCTTCTCCACAACCACCGTTCTATTCCACATATAGTGCTATTCCATGGCTCACGCTCATGTATTGCATGAAGGTTGAAAAAGTCTTGAAAATGTTAAAGTATGAAACAATTTCTTGGCTTGTCATTGGGCTTGTGCATGATTTAAATACTTTGTGTGGTGAAGATGGAGCATAGCCAAACTATATGAATTTGTAGGGATAACTTTCTTTGGCCATGTTATTTTGAGAAGACATAATTGCTTTGTTAGTATGCTTGAAGTATTATTATTTTTATGTCATTATGAACTTTTGTCTTGAATCTTTCGAATCTGAATATTCATACCACAATTAAGAAGTTTTACATTGAAATTATGCCAAGTAGCACTCCGCATCAAAAATTCTCTTTTTATGATTTACCTACTCGAGGACGAGTAGGAATTAATCTTGGGGATGCCTGATACGTCTTCAACGTATCTATATTTTTTGATTGCTCCATGCTATATTATCTACTGTTTTGGACTATATTGGGCTTTATTTTCTACTTTTATATTATTTTTGGGACTAACCTATTAACTGGAGGCCCAGCCCAGAATTGCTGTTTTTGCCTATTTCAGTGTTTCGGAGAAACAGAATATCAAACGGAGTCCAAACAGAATAAAATATTCGGGAACGTGATTTTCTCACCGAACGTGATCCAGGAGACTTGGACCCTACGCCAAGGCATCGAAGAGGCGGTCACGGGGGTGGGGGGCGCGCCCCCTAGGACCCCCTAGGGCGCGCCCCCTTCCTCATGGGCCCCTCGAAGCTCCACCGACGTACTCCTTCCTCCTATATATACCTACGTACCCCCAAACGATCAGAACAGGAGCCAAAAACCTAATTCCACCGCCGCAACCTTCTGTATCCATGAGATCCCATCTTGGGGCCTGTTCCGGAGCTCCGCCGGAGAGGGCCGTCATCACAGAGGGCTTCTACATCATCATAGCCTCTCCGATGAAGTGTGAGTAGTTTATCTCAGACCTTCGGGTCCATAGTTAGTAGCTAGATGGCTTCTTCTCTCTTTTTGGATCTCAATACAAAGTTCTCCCCCCTCTCTTGTGGAGATCTATTCGATGTAATCTTCTTTTTGCGGTGTGTTTGTTGAGACCGATGAATTGTGGGTTTATGATCAAGTCTATCTTTGAATGACATTTGAATCTTCTCTGAATTCTTTTATGTATGATTGGTTATCTTTGCAAGTCTCTTCGAATTATCAGTTTGGTTTGGCCTAGTAGATTGGTTTTTCTTGCCATGGGAGAAGTACTTAGCTTTGGGTTCGATCTTGCGGTGTCCTTTCCTAGTGACAGAAGGGGCAGCAAGGCACGTATTGCATCGTTGCCATCGAGGATAACAAGATGGGGTTTATTTCATATTGCATGAATTTATCTCTCTACATCATGTCATCTTGCTTAAGGCGTTACTCTGTTTCAAACTTAATACTCTAGATGCATGCTGGATAGCGGTCGATGAGTGGAGTTCTAGTAGTAGATGCAGGCAGGAGTCGGTCAACTTGTCACGGACGTGATGCCTATATACATGATCATACCTTAGATATTCTCATAACTATGCTCAATTCTGTCAATTGCTCAGCAGTAATTTGTTCACCCACCGTAGAATACTTATGCTCTTGAGAGAAGCCACTAGTGGAACCTATGCCCCCCCGGTCTATTCTCATCATATCAATCTCCATCACTTTAATCTTGCTTTGCTTTTTTACTTTGCCTTTTACTTTTCACTTTGCATCTCTATATCAAAAATACCAAAAACATTATCTATCAGTTCTCACTCTCGTAAGTGACCGTGAAGGGATTGACAACCCCTAATCGCATTGGTTGCGAGTTGCTATCATTTTGTGCAGGTACGAGGGACTTGAGCGTGGCCTCCTACTGGATTGATACCTTGGTTCTCAAAAACTGAGGGAAATACTTACGCTACTCTGCTGCATCATCCTCTCCTCTTCGGGGAAAACCAACGCAAGCTCAAGAGGTAGCACCGCCTCGACGCCAAGACGACTGGTGTCGGCAACGAGCCGGTCGTAGTGATGACCGGCCCGGAGCAAAGGAGTCCGCGAGGATAGCACCTCGGCTGCGAAAAAGAAGGACTCAGTAGAAGAAAAAATCAAGACTTACGAGAATACCCGCGGCGACGCGGAGCTCCTCCTCCTTGGCGACAAGCTGCTCCATGAGCTCCCGGTGCTTGCCTCGGAGACGGTTGTAGGCGGTGACCCAGAAGGCGTCGAGATGCTGAAGAAAGCAGATATCAGAACAAGGCCAACACTCTAAAGATTCGACCCAACTACTACGTAGTTGGCCCAAACCTTGGGGGCTACACCCAGTGGGTGCGCTGGAGCACCCCCACAAAGAAGAAATTACGAGAAGACTTACCAAAACGGCGCGCTCCAGGTCGCGCGTCCGCTCCATCTCGGCCTGGGCGAAGGCATCGAGCCGTTCCGTCCGGCCTCGTAGGCGGCGACTGACGCGTCCAACGCCGCTTCCTCCTGGGTCTGAGGCCCGAAGACAACCACGCTCCCGCTCCACGCCGGCTGCGGCACGACAGCTCGGCGCCCTCCCTGCTGGGGCACCAAGGCGTACTCCCCGTGAGCCCCTCCTGCGTCCTCATCACCATCACCCGCTCGCAGAGATTGACGATCTCCTGCGACGGGCGCCTGGGCGAGTAGCCCCAGTTCGTCTTCGCCCACGGCGGTGCGATGGCGAAGGCCGGAAGGTTGATGTGGTCTGCACCGAGGTTGCGGACATAGAAGAATCAGTTCTGCCACTTCTTGGCAGAATCCTCCAGCGGGATCTTAGGGAAATCCGCCCCCGACCGCTTCGAGATGACGGCGGCGCCGCAATCGGCGAACTCCCCGGCCGACGGGCCCTGTTGCTTCAAGGAGAAGAAGGGCGCCCAGAGGTCGATCGTAGGCTCGGCCCCCAGGTACACCTCGCAGAGGGTGACGAAGCCGGAGAGCTGGACGATGGCGCCGGCGCCAAGATGATGCGTCTAGAGCCCAAAGAACTCCAGGAACGCGCGGAAGAAGGTGCTCGCCGGCAGCCCGAACCCACGCTCGAAGTGCGTGAGGAAGACCACGCGCTCCTGCTCCTCGGGCCGAGGCCTCTGCTCGCCGCACGGCAGGCGGACACCGACGTCCGTCTCCCGCGGCAGGCACCGCATCGCCCGGAGCGAGAGCAAAGGGACAGGAGGGCGCGAGCGAGAATAATGTCTGCACGCGTCCGTTCCACTACCCCGCAATAAGTGCACGCGTACACGCGCAGTAAATGCCCGGGGAAGAGCAACTGGCCCCCGGGCGCCGCAATAAATCCGTGCACTTGGGCCGAGGGCGCGTGGCGGTGGGCCCCAGCCCGTCGCCCGGTCCCGTCACGCGTGTGGCCTGTCAGGCCCCTCTGGCTTCCGGGCACCACGTGGCACCCGCACGAAGCCCGAGGGGTTACCCCAAGATTCGGCAGGATTCTCGGTTCCCGCCACGGCCCGGATGCCACGATTCGGCTTCTGAGAAAACCGGCACACAGTGGGTGTTGCCGGACCCGACGCTCGCAGAATCCACCTTGCTTAAGGGGGAAACTGCGAAGGCCCACTCATCTGAAGACGGCGAACCTTCAGAGCTTCGGGGACTACTGTCGGCGGGATGGACCCCGGGCAGGCAACGGAACCCGGATCCTCTTCAAAAAACAACGGGGCTGGCACCGCCCCTCAATACCGGCACGCGCTTGGCCGGGTCGATCAACCCGTCCAAGCCCCACAAGCTGGCAAGACTAGCCGACCCAGCAAGACACGTCGACTCGGCCCCAACAACTGGCGCAAGACATCCGAACCCGGCACAACCAAAGCCTCCTGAACAAGCCAGCACCACCCGTGGCGTGCTACGCAATCCAGCCACAGGTCAACTCCCGTCCCGTCCAGGCCGTATGATGGGACGAGACTTCAATCAACGACGACCGAGGCAACAGTACCCCGCCCATGCCTCTGGTCAGCAGGAACGTGGCAACAGTGCCCCTCACCTACCTGCTGACTAGGGCCGGCGTGGGTACAGTGCCCCCGCCCTCGCCGCTGACGACAGCAAGCGGCAACCTGACGGAGAGCACTGTACGTGACTCGACTCGGCCACGCCCTGACGATCGACAAGACGGCGCACAGTCTCCTAGGCGTGTGGGGCCCGCACCTAGGGGAGCCTGACGAACCACACGCCCTCAGCGAGACCCAACCCGGGTCCCCAGGCACCGACTATACGGACCCACCGACTTGTAACATTACCATTGTACCCCCGGGGGTTGGACTATAAAACCCCCCGGGAGCCCACGATCATAGGAACGACTTGATCTCCTCGGAGAACGAGCGACAGGACTAGCCACAAAGCAGCAACACCGGAGAGAAGGAGCAGCCCAAGCCTTGGTCAGCTTCCTTCCTCCTCCATACAGCTCCAGGAGCAACATTGTACTATCGATCATCCAACTACACTCGGCAGGACTAGGGGTATTATCTCTCTGGAGAGCCCCGAACCTGGGTATGTCCGGCGTCCCGCGCCCGCTCATGCCAACCCCGCCTTTGGAGTCCACCAGCGCCCTCGAGCCTCCTCCTCTCTTTAGCCACCCCTTGGCATCTGCCGTGCGCCCACCACGACACCATAGCTATCAGAATGAATTAATGAACGAAATAAACGATTTCTGGTGAAATCAAGGAAAATTTATGAGCCAAAAGTGGGAAAAAGATGCCAAGTATGGGAGAAGGACTGGCCCACTTGGGACACAAGGCCCTGCCGCCTCCCATGTGTTGCGAAATGTAGTAGAAAACAAAAAAATCACGCCTACACACACCCAAGAACAATATGAAGATGCATAACAGGTTGGGATCACGATCGTTACTGTCACCGAGTTGCAGACGAAGAAGAATGTGTCGATGTAGATCGTATTTGGAGTCCCTTGAACCATCGATGAATGATCCCGCGTACTGCCCATGAACAGTCCCTCGAGCCAAAGACCGAAAGCAGGCCCATACACAACTACAAGGGATCCGCTCCCTCCTGCTCCCGTCCGTTCCCTCCCGCTCCCGTCTGCTCCCTCCCGCTAGGGTTCCGCTGCCGCCGCCGGCCGCCGGCTCGCGTGCCCTGGCCTCCCCTCCCCCTCTTCCCCCTCCCCATCCTGTTCCCGCCCCTGCGCCGCCTCCTCGGGAGGTGGCCGGGGCGTCGCGCCCCTCCCCTTCCCTCGGCCGCCACCCCCATGAGCTCTCCCCCGCCGCCACCGACGGGTGCCCCGGCACTGGCACGGGTGCTGCTCTGGGTGGCGGGCCCTTCTGTACCCGCGCCTTTGTCTCCCTTGCCGGGCTGGTGACGACGGCGGTGATGCTCGGCTAGGCGGCGGTCCGGCGACCCGGCTGCGGTCGCCGGCGGTAGGCGCGGTGGCGGTGCTGCCCTTGGCAGCAGGGCGTCGTGGTGGCGTGCGGTGGCCAGCGGCGCATCCCCAGCCCAGATCTGGGCCCTCCCGGCCCCATCTGGGTCCTAGCGGGCCGGTCCCTGGCGTGGCTTCGTCGTCGTCTGTGTGGTGAGGAGGAGGAGCGGCTCGGATGGGGCGCGGCGATGCTGATGGCGTGCCTGCTGCAGCGTGATGGCGGGAGCTTTTCGGGAATGGAGTTCTCGGCCGGGCCTATGGGCACACGGGCCTGGTAGGCTCCTACTAGTGTGTCCGGTCGGCTACCGTCGTTGACCGTGGAGGTTGTGCCCTCCCGCGTGCCGACGGTGCTGCGGCCCCTAGTCCCGGCTCCTATCCCTTGTTGTGCAGACCTCACCTCGTGGTGCCGTGGTGAGACAGCGTGGAGGCTTCTTGACCATGGTGGCGCAAGATGGTGGTCGGTTTGGTGGCAGGCTCTGGAGCATCCGAGGTGAAGGTTGGGATCGGGGGAAACCCGTGTCGGCCTGTTCGACACTGACGCGTCGACGCCGGTGGGTGCCGCCGGACCTTCCTGGAGGGCATCGGGGGCGACCCTTCCTCCCGCCTCGTCGTCTACCGGGGGAAACCCTTGGCAGCAGCGTCGTCTTCATCGCGGTCCTTCTTGGAGGTGCTGATTGGTACCGGTGCTTCGGAGCCTTGAAGCTTGGTGGGAGATCTTCGGTGGGCGCAATGGTCATGAAGCTTCTTCGTTTCCGTCGATCCGCCGTTGTCGGCATTATTTTCTCTTGTTGTTTCTCTTTCGTTTCTTTTGGGTGTGATTGTGCTGCTTCCGCCCCAGCACCTATCCTTGGATGTATCGGTTGGTTGCTTTGGAATACAAAGCGGGGGAAACCCTTTTTCTTCAAGACCAAAAGCACGACCTCTCTACTTGGTTGCATGCATGGAACCTTCATGATTTGGCAGCGTTTCGCTGTCCAGAGCTATCGTTGCTAGAAAATTAGAGGGAGGAGATTAGAACCCCATAGGGATTCCAATTATGAGGACAAGAGGATTATCCTAGCTCTAATTACTGAACTAGGAAAAGCTAGAACTCAAAGTAAAAGAACTAGAGGAGGCTCCAAAACTTGTGTATCAAAAAGTGCACATATCCTCATGTATATAGAGGATAGAGGGGAGAGGGAGGGCTGCCACCAAGGGGGAAAGTTTCCCCCTTGGTGCGCCGGCCAGGGGGAGGAGGTGTATGACTCCTCCCCCTCCCTATTTGGTCTCCTTCCTTATAGGAAGGGGTGCCTCAAGATGACTTCCTCCTCTTGGCCTTTTAAGGCCCGTTGATATTAACTATAAAATAGTTCTAAATACTTTTGGACAATTTTATATATTTATCAACATCGCTGGAAACATTTTCTACCTATATATTATTTATCGTTAATACCCTGTACTACCCGATATTCACCGAAACCCTTCCCGTGACCACGAAACGCTTCCCGATCCTCTCAGAACTATTCCAAATATTAATGAAACAATTCCACAAATATATTATCACCACTCCCATCTACTAGCACTTGTATATGTTTCTCATGTATTAAGTGCAGCCAAATTCGATGTATTCCTCACATGCACACCAATACAAAATTCTACCCACGACAATTGGACATCGCATTGCAGAATAGAACCAAACAGTTAACTAAACACCACAACAAAAGAACCAAACATTAACTGAGCACCACATTGCACAATATAACATACTCCTAATAGAAGATCAGATAGTTAACCAAACAAAGCATGCTTAACAACTTGGAATTATAGCAATTGTATTTGTTTCTCATGTATTTAGTATAGCCAAATTCAATTTATTCCTCACATGGTATACAATAACAGAATGCACCCACAACAATTGAACATCGCATTGCAGAATTGAACCAAACAGTTAACTAAACGCCACAACAAATGAACCAAACGTTAACTGAGCACCACATTGCACAATATAACATACTCCTAATAAAAGATCAGACTTTTAACCAAACCAAGCATGCTTAACAACTTGGAAATATAGCAATTTTATTTGTTTCTCATGTATTTAGTACAGCCAAATTCGATTTATTTGTCACATGGTATATAATAACAGAATGCACCCACAACAATTGAACATCGCATTGCAGAATCGAACCAGACAGTTAACTAAACACCACAACAAATGAACCAATCGTTAACTGAGAACCACATTGCACAATGTATAACATACTAGAAGATTAGAATGTTAACCAAACCAAGCATGCTTGACAACTTGGAAATATAGCAATTGTATTTATTTCTCATGTATTTTGTAAAGAAAAATTCAATTTATTTCTCACATGGAAGACAATACAAAATTGCACCCCAAGAATTGAACATCACATTTGCAGAATTGAACCAAACAGTTAACTGAATACGACAACTAATTAACCAAACAGTTAAAAGGGTGGGCTCGAGAAAACGCCACGAACTGTCAGTTAAAGCAGCCAACCGCGTCGCGTCATCGGCGCGCGAGGCGTCGACGGTGGCCTTGACGGTGAGGTGCGCCTCCAAGATCTGGGGGTCGGCACGTACGGCAGCCATCGCGACCTCATTCGCGCGTGCGGCCGCGATTTGGTTCTCCGCTGCCAAATGCTCCTTGAGATCCTGGCTATACTACGTGCACCATGGCTTAGGGCGGCGCTTATTTTGTGGAGGGGTCGGTGATTTGGATGGAAGGTGTCGCGCCGGCGGTCGGGGCATGTGGGATGTGGAAGGAGGAGGAGGATGCGGGTCGGGTGTGGATTACCTGTCTGGATAGACGAGGCTGAGCAGCGTGAAGGAGGGTCGCCGGCGAGGAGGCGGCGCTGCAAGCAAGGAGTGAAGGTTTCAACTTGGAAAAGAAGGCGGATACAGGGGAAATGTGGCTTCTGGTAAGGGGGAGGGGGCGGGGAGGTAGATATTTCCACGGAAGCCGAAAATTTGGAATCGCTTCAGCGAAGAAAATGGCGCGCAAAGTGTCATCAGACACGGTCCCTTATTTAGAACTGTGTACGATATGTGAACATCACAAACATTCAGATAGCTTAACCGTGTGTGATGAGTTTGAACGTCAAAATTTTTGGTTTATATTTCCCTGATTACAGTGGTCATCCACATCATTGCATAATTTGGGTACACAAAAGAGACTACAGTACACCCACACTTCTTAATCGAGCAAGTTCAACAATTAAACAGAGCTAGCTGACCTAAACATTACTCTAACAAATTAAATTCCGACGCTCTTAATTAAACAAAACAAAGAGTACTACTACGGCTGGTGCTCGTCGATCTCCACCGCCGCCTCCATGTCCAGCTCGCGCCCGACTGTCTCCTGGGGAAGGGGCTCCATCGCATCCATCACACCATACTCGGCAAGAATCTCGCCATCCGCATCCGCCATCTTTTTGGAATAGCCCGCCACGAGCTGGGCATGGGCGGCCATGATCTGGGCTTTGGCGGGCTCTGTCGTGGCAAGGTACCACGCAGGAACGGACGATTTCTCGAACTCTCTTGGCGATTGCCAACTCTTCGGCCATGGGTTGCCGACCGTTGTCGGAGAAGCTTCGTTCGATTTGCTGTGACCGCCACGAGCTGGGCGTGGGTGGCCTCGACAAGGTCGTGGGCGGCCTCCATTAAAGCTAAGGCCGCCACAGCGGAATGGACAACTTGTGCCACTCTAGCCAGTTGCTACCCCCGAGGCAGATGTTGTTGCCGCCGCCTGAGAAGCAATTGCGGCCTTTTGGGTTGCCTTGGCCGCCCGGACGCAGATTGTGGTCGCCCTCTTGAAGCTTGTTAGCACGCGCCTAGCGGCTGTGGCCGCGCTCTCACCGGAGTGGGCCGCCGAAGTTTCCCTCACGACGCGGGTCCACGTCCCCATCTTTCTCCGGCGACGATTGAACAGTGAAATGATATTTGGGGAGCGAGCTAGAGTGGGTGACATGCTGGCTCTGGACTGTAGCCGTCGCACCTTCTCGCATAAGCCGTATGCATACTATGCTCCGACGGTGCTCCAAGATATTTTGTGCTGCATCTCACACGGTTGGTGATAATAAACTGTGTGTGATCTACTTGATTTTTCATCTTGATTTGAATTACATAATGGGGTCACAGCTCCAAAGGATGGTGGTTGAATTGCTAGAACTTTTATCAGTAGTGAACATTCAACTATAGGTGTGTCGTCAAAAAAATTGGAATCATTTAGGGTTCGTTTGGATGTTTTTATAACTTAGTTTTGTAGGCATTTCAGGTGCATAATTCAAATTTGAACTACACGCACATGCTCTAGTGCATATAAACGGGTTGAAAAATCAAATATGTGTCCTTGGTTGCATGCTTAGGTCCCATGCAAGAAATGGGATCGAATATCAAACACTCTGTCACCGTCACTGGGCCGCAAACATTGAGATACCTGGTTTTTAAATTCTAGTAAGTCCAAAACTCATATGAAATTCATGAAACTTGGCATGCTATCATGGAGCGGCATCAACATCCCGGGGTGAAATTTTTGTCCCATTTGGGGCAGGTTCGGGTATAAGCTTCTCACAAACCAGAGCTTCTCACAACAAGCGTGATGGTTTCAGTAGGGAACGTGCCACCTTTGAGGACGAAACGATATCCGTTGACTCTTATTGCTTTCAAATTTTTTCTAGTGTCAACATAGAACAACATGAGTGTTGTGTTAAATTTTGGTATTTTTGGGGGTTCATTTGGACATTTTTATACATTAACTGGTTTTTCTAGGCATTTTATGTGCATAATTCAAAGTTGAACTACATGCACATGCTCGAGTGCATATAAATTGGTTGAAAAATCAAATCCGTGTCCTTGGTTGCATGCTTAGGTCCCATGAAAGAAATGGGAATGAATGACAAACATCCTGCCACCGTCACTGGGCCGCAAACATTGAGATACCTGGTTTTTAAATTCTAGTAAATCTAAAACTCGTCTAAAATACATGAAACTTGGCATGCTATCATGGAGCGGCATCGACATGCCGTGGTAAAAAAATTGTCCCATTTGGGGCAGGTTTGGGTATAAGCTTCTCACAAACCAGAGCTTCTCACAACAAGCGTGATGGTTTCGGTAGGGAACGGGCCACCTTTGGGGACGAAACGATATCCGTTGCCTGTTATTGCTTTCAAAAAATTTCTAGTGTCAACATAGAACAATAGGAGTGTTGTGTTAAATTTTAGAATCTTTCGGGGTTCATTTGGACATTTTTATACATTAATTTGGCTTTCTAGGCATTTTATGTGCATAATTCATATTTGAACTACATGCACATGCTCCGGTGCATATAAGTTGGTTGAAAAATCAAATCTGTGTCCTTGGTTGCATGCTTAGGTCCCATGCAGGAAAGGTGAATGAATGTCAAACACCCTGCCACCGTCATTGGGCCGCAAACATTGAGATACCTGGTTTTTAAATTCTAGTAGATCCAAAACTCATCTGAAATTCATGAAACGTGGCACGCTATCATGGAGCGGCATCAACATGCCGTGGTAAAAAAATTACCACTTGGGGCAAGTTTGGGTATAAGATTCTCACAAACCAGAGCATCTCACAACAAGCGTGATAGTTTCGATAGGGAACGTGCCACATTTGGGGATGAAATGATATCCGTTGCGTCTTATTGCTTTCAAAATTTTCTAGTGTCAACATAGAATAATAGGAGTGTTGTGTTAAATTTTGGAATCCTTCAGGGTTCATATGGTCATTTTTATACATTAAATGGGTTTTCTAGGCATTTTATGTGCATAATTCAAATTTGAACTACATGCACATGCTCCAGTGCATATAAGTTGGTTGAAAAAACAAATTTGTGTCCTTGGTTGCATGCTTAGGTCCCATGCAAGAAATGGTAATGAATGTCAAACACCCTGCCACCGTCACTTGGCCGCAAACATTGAGATACCTGGTTTTTAAATTCTAGTAAATCCAAAACTCGTCTGAAATTAATGAAACTTGGCATGCTATCATGGAGTGGCATCAACATTCCATGGTAAAAAAAATGTCCCATTTGGGGCAGGTTTGGGTATAAGATTCTCACAAAACCAGAGCTTCTCACAACAAGCGTGATGGTGTCGGTAGGGAACGTGCCACCTTTGGGGACGAAATGATATCCGTTGCCTCTTATTGCTTTCAAAATTTTTCTAGTGTCAACATAGAACAAAGTGTGTTAAATTGTGGAATCTTTCGGGGTTCATTTGGACATTTTTATACATTAACTAGGTCTTCTTGGAATTTTACGTGCATAATTCAAATTTGAACTACATGCACATGCGCCGGTGCATATAAATTGGTTGAAAAATCAAATATGTGTCCTAGGGTGCATGCTTAGGTCCCATGCAAGAAATGAGAATGAGTTTCAAACACCAGGGCACTTTTGATTGCCGGCAAAACGTTGAGATACTTTGTTTTTAAATTCTAGTAAATCCAAAACTCACCTGAAATTCATGAAACTTGACATGCTATCATGGAATGGCACCCGACATGCTGTGGTATTTTTGGTGTCCATTTTGAGAGAAGGCGCACTCGAATAACAGCCAACAAAGGCATTTTGAAACAAATACTTGCCAATGTAACATCTCAAACATTTTTTATAATTTAAATTGTGTGAGTTCTGTTAACCATTCAGGTGACGCCCCGCCTCACTCTTGTAATGGCTAGGAGGTGCCGTGCGGACGGGTGCTTGAGTGCTTGACTAAATGGGAGGCGTGCGAGCTGTACTGCAATGCAGAGACTCACTGGGAAGCATGCGAGCTGTACGCTGCGCAGGCTCACCGGGAAGCGAGCCCTTTGACTTCCTTGGCCGCCCGCCTTACTCGCATCCTCTCCATTTAGTCAAGCACTCAAGCAACTGTCCGTTTGCCTTAATCGCGTTGGTTGCGAGTAGCTATCGTTTTGTGCAGGTACGAGGGACTTGAGCGTGGTCTCCTACTGGATTGATACCTTGGTTTTCAAAAACTGAGGGAAATACTTACGCTACTCTGTTGCATCATCCTCTCCTCTTCGGGGAAAACCAACACAAGCTCTAGAGGTAGCACACCTCCCACCTTTGGGACGCGATGGTGGAGCGAGTGATGGCGGCCGGCAGTGGGGTGGCGGCCAGGGGGGCCACCACCCGCCTTCGGGCCGCTGTGGCGGAGCGGGTGATGGACGACAGTGGGGTGGTGGCCACGACGGCCACCTCCCACCTTCGGGCCGCGGGGGCGGAGCGAGCGTTGGCCCTGGCTTTCAATGGTGCTATGGCGGCAACAGCGGCCGACAATAGCTGTCGACGGGCACCGGCGGCGGAGCGTGTGGTGGGTGTTCCACGCACACCCAACAGGGACGCCACACACACTACACTACGCCGGGGACTGTGCCGCCGCCGCGGTGTAGCCTCCTAGTTGGACATGTCCACTGATGACGGCGGAGTGGCTGAGCGATGATGATGGACCGGTGCCATTGGCGATTGTGGGAGAAGCAGACGAGATAAGCGACAGGGAGGGAGGGGAAAATGCGACGCAGGACTCGCCGGCTGTGAGGGTTTATATAGCAGGCTGGTAAGCATTGGGATTTTGGGGGATTTCACCGAGTCGGGTGGGAAGCTTGCGTGGGAACCTGCGAGGTTGCGCGGGAACGGGCTCACCGGTGATTCATTGGCACCACTTTGAGCCACCGTTTGGCCAAAATAACGCCTCCGCGCGCTGCGCAAGCTTGCGCTGTAAGCCGTCTGCGGCAGAGGGTGACAAGATGTGCAAGAGGAGGATGGAAAGACACGTACACATACGATTAATACAAAAACTATTTATGGTTTAATTACCTACTATACCCCCGTCATGGTTTATAAGTAGGATTTAACTAATAAAATACGAATTCATCTCACCAAAGGTTATATTGTTGGATTCGTATTTGAACATAGTTTCCAGTTATACAATTTTTGTAACATGCATTAACACTTTTTGGGTCAAATTTAAGGTTATATACCAGCAAGCGTTTGGCCGTGACACACACGGCTTATTCCATCAAACAACTCGGATGGATCAATTGTATGCCATGTACCGCACACGCAACTCTAGTCTGATTCATGCTTGATTTCTCTGACATTGCTCGCATAGTTCGTCTTATTTGCCACGTATCACTATGCCAGCCTCTGCTCGTGTCCCTCGGCAAGCTCTGCTCACCGTTAGGCGCCACGACGCACTCTGCTCGTGTCCGTCGACACGCTCTGCTCGCGACTGTCGGCGCGCTCGGCTTGTGGACAACTTTTCCTTGCATGTTCAATTGCTATATGCATATATATGGTTGCTCGCTGTTGAGGCGACCTCGAAGCGCTCTTCTCGCGTCCCTCCGTGCGTGCTCTGCCAGCGGTTGGGCGTACGCATGATCACATCGGGGGGGCCCATATGCATGCGGTTGCGCCGCGCGCGTTGCCACGCGATGCAATTACGTGCGGCACGATGGAGTTACGCGCTGCAAATTAGAACTGCCAATAGGGCCTGCCGATAGTCCAGGACATCCGGCTTCCCCTTTAATTCCCGCGACCATTATAACCTTAGTCTCTTCAACCTTCCGATCGTGCCCCACAACACAACAAGCACACCCACGACGACACATGGAGAGGGGATGTCTAGCAGCGCTCCAATGGAGGTCGACGAGCATAAAGTGGAGACTCACGCGAGGGAGACGGATCTCGGTGGTGTACACCATTGACCCAGCCGTGGCGGACGACTACATCAACACCGTTGAGCAGTTGCTTGCTCGAGACAAGTACAAGGTGGTCGACAATAACCTCCAGTACACCGCCGGCCGTCCCAACATAGATTAGAAGGTTGTCGTCGCCCAGTTGTGCGTGCGCCATCATGTCCTCATCTACCACTACTGCATGGCCACAGAGCCTTGCGACCGTTTCGCCAGGTTTGTCAATAGCACCGACTACAAGTTCGCCATAGTGGAAACCACCGATGATGTAAAGGTGCTCAGGGTTACGAGCCTGGCCTGCAAGAACCTTGTCGAAATCCGTGAGCACTAATGGTCTGGGGCAGCATGAAGGACTCCTTGGTTGAACTCGCCTCTGGCATCATCGACCCATACTACGATGAGATGAAGTAGGATGCCAACAGAACACGTCCTGTATCCTAGAACGGGGCCTGGATGCGGTAACTGGATGAACCTCACCTCAGGTTCGCGGCCAAGAGTGTGTACACATGCTACAAGATGCACATGCGGATCGTTGACATGAGGAAGTGCCTTGTTATGGAGATCGAGGAGGCCGGATCGAGCCACAACCAGCACAAGCGTCACAAGAAGTAGACGATGATCTGATGATTGTTTATCCTAGTTAATCATGAAGGAAATATGCCCTAGAGGCAATAACAAAGTTATTATTTATTTCCTTAATTCATGATAAATGTTTATTATTCATGCTAGAATTGTATTAACAGGAAACATAATACATGTGTGAATACATAGACAAACAGAGTGTCACTAGTATGCCTCTACTTGACTAGCTCATTAATCAAAGATGGTTATGTTTCCTAACCATGAACAAGGAGTTGTTATTTGATTAATGAGGTCACATCATTAGTTGAATGATCTGATTGACATGACCCATTCCATTAGCTTAGCACCCGATCGTTTAGTATGTTGCTACTGCTTTTGTCCATGACTTATACATGTTCCTTTAAACTATGAGATTATGCAACTCCCGTTTACCATAGGAACACTTTGCGTGCTACCAAACGTCACAACGTAACTGGGTGATTATAAAGGTACTCTACAGGTGTCTCCGAAGGTACATGTTGGGTTGGCGTATTTCGAGATTAGGATTTGTCACTCCGATTGTCGGAGAGGTATCTCAGGGCCTTCTCGGTAATGCACATCACATAAAGCCTTGCAAGCATTGCAACCAATGAGTTAGTTGCGAGATGATGTATTACGGAACGAGTAAAGAGACTTGCCGGTAACGAGATTGAACTAGGTATTGGATACCGACGATCGAATCTCGGGCAAGTAACATACCGATGACAAAGGGAACAACGTATGTTGTTATGCGGTCTGACCGATAAAGATCTTCGTAGAATATGTAGGAGCCAATATGGGCATCCAGGTCCCGCTATTGGTTATTGACCGGAGACGTGTCTCGGTCATGTCTACATTGTTCTCGAACCGTAGGGTCCGCACGCTTAAGGTTACGATGACAGTTATTATGAGTTTATGAGTTTTGATGTACCGAAGGAGTTTGGAGTCCCGGATGAGATCGGGGACATGACGAGGAGTCTCAAAATGGTCGAGACGTAAAGATCGATATATTGGACGACTATATTCGGACATCGGAAAGGTTCTGAGTGATTCGGGTATTTTCGGGAGTATCGGGGAGTTACGGGATTACGGGAGAAGTAATGGGCCTTGATGGGCTTTAGTGGGAAGAGGAAAAGGCTGCTGCGCCCCCCCTCCCCTTTGGTCCGAATTGGACTAGGGAAAAGGGGGCCGGCCACCTCTCCTTCTCCTCCTATTCCTTCTCCCTTCCTCCCCTTTTGGTGGACTCCTACTAGGACTTGGAGTCCTAGTAGGACTCCATATCCTGGCCGCACCTTTGCCTTGGCCGGCCTCCTCCTCCTCCATCCTTTATATACAGGGGCAGGGGGCACCCCATAGACACACAATTGATCAACGTGATCGTTCCTTAGCCATGTGCGGTGCCCCCCTCCACCATATTCCACCTCGGTCATATTGTAGCGGTGCTTAGGCGAAGCCCTGCGACAGTAGAACATCAAGATCGTCACCACGCCGTCGTGCTGACGGAACTCCTCCCCGAAGCTTTGCTGGATCGGAGCCCGGGGATCGTCATCGAGCTGAACGTGTGCCAAGAACTCGGAGGTGCCGGAGTAACGGTACTTGGATCGGTCGGATCGGGAAGACGTACGACTACTTCCTCTACGTTGCGTCAACGCTTCCGCTTCGGTCTACGAGGGTACGTAGACAACACTCTCCCCTCTCGTTGCTATGCATCACCATGATCTTGCGTGTGCGTAGGAATATTTTGAAATTACTACGTTCCCCAACAAATCATGCATGTAATATATAGTTTACTTTGGTGTGTGGAAATTTCATGTGTGTAGTAGCCACCTATGTAATTATGCATGTAATAGTTACTTTGGTGTGTGCAAATGCCACGGTTGTAGTAGCCACCTATGTAAGTGGATGTTTAATTTGGTTATGCAACCATGTCCTTATAAGTGTGTATGTACATATATACGTTGTTGTTCTGTATGCAATCCCATCGCACAACACACACGTCTTATTAGCAGCAATCGTCTGTGTTATTATTGGTCTTCGGACACATGTCTCTCCAACTTTAGTTGAACCGAGTGTGGCTACGCCCGGTCCTTGAGAAGGTTAAAACGGAGTCTATTTGACAAACTATCGTTGTGGTTTTGATGCGTAGGTAAGATGAGTTCTTAAGCCCGTAGCAGCCACGTAAAACTTGCAACAACAAAGTAGAGGACGTCTAACTTGTTTTTGCAGGGCATGTTGTGATGTGATATGGTCAAGACATGATGCTAAATTTTATTGTATGAGATGATCATGTTTTGTAACCGAGTTATCGGCAACTGGCAGGAGCCATATGGTTGTCGCTTTATTGTATGCAATGCAATCGCGATGTAATGCTTTACTTTATTACTAAGCGGTAGTGATAGTCGTGGAAGCATAAGATTGGCGAGACGACAACGATGCTGCGATGAAGATCAAGGTGTCGCGCCGGTGACGATGGTGATCATGAAGGTGCTTCGAAGATGGAGATCACAAGCACGAGATGATGATGGCCATATCATATCACTTATATTGATTGCATGTGATGTTTATCCTTTTATGCATCTTATCTTGCTTTGATTGACGGTAGCATTATAAGATGATCTCTCACTAAATTATCAAGAAGTGTTCTCCCTGAGTATGCACCGTTGCGAAAGTTCTTCGTGCTGAGACACCACGTGATGATCGGGTGTGATAGGCTCTACGTTCAAATACAACGGGTGCAAAACAGTTGCACACGCGGAATACTCAGGTTTAACTTGACGAGCCTAGCATATAACAGATATGGCCTCGGAACACGGAGACCGAAAGGTCGAGCGTGAATCATATAGTAGATATGATCAACATAGTGATGTTCACCATTGAAACTACTCCATCTCACGTGATGATCGGACATGGTTTAGTTGATTTGGATCACGTGATCACTTAGAGGATTAGAGAGA
This sequence comes from Aegilops umbellulata, assembly GCA_032464435.1. NCBI lineage: Eukaryota > Viridiplantae > Streptophyta > Magnoliopsida > Poales > Poaceae > Aegilops > Aegilops umbellulata. The sequence goes on along the minus strand of CP136060.1, from coordinate 92,406,395 downwards.
TATCTATCTAAGTGGGAGTTCTTAAGTAATATGATTAATTGAACTTAAATTTATCATGAACATTAGTCCTGGTAGTATTAGCATATCTATGTTGTAGATCAATAGCTCGCGTTGTTGCTTCCCTGTGTTTATTTTGATATGTTCCTAGAGAAAATTGTGTTAAAAAATGTTAGTAGCAATGATGCGGATTGGATCCGTAATCTGAGGTTTATCCTCATTGCTGCACAGAAGAATTTTGTCCTTGATGCACCGCTAGGTGACGGACCTTTTGCAGGAGCAGATGCAGACGTTATGAACGTTTTGCTAGCTCAATATGATGACTACTTAATAGTTTAGTGCACCATGCTTAACTGCTTAGAATCGGGACTTCAAAGACGTTTTGAACGTCATGGAGCATATGAGATGTTCCAGGAGTTGAAGTTAATATTTCAAGCAAATACCCGAGTTGAGAGATATGAAGTCTCCAACAAGTTCTATAGCTAAAAGATGGAGGAGAATCGCTCAACTAGTGAGCATGTGCTCAGATTGTCTGGGTACTACAATCGCTTGAATCAAGTGGGAGTTAATCTTCCAGATAAGATAGTGATTGACAGAATTCTCTAGTCACCATCACCAAGTTAGTAGAACTTCGTGATGAACTATAATATGCAAGGGATAACGGAAAATATTCCCAAGCTCTTCGCGATGCTAAAATCGGCGAAGGTAGATATCAAAGAAAAACATCAAGTGTTGATGGTTGACAAGATCACTAGTTTCAAGAAAAGGGCAAAAGGAAAGAAGGGGAACTTCAAGAAGAACGGCAAGCAAGTTGCTGCTCAAGTGAAAAAGCCCAAGTCTGGTCCTAAGCCTGAGACTAAGTGCTTCTACTGCAAAGGGACTGGTCACTGGAAGCGGAACTACCCCAAGTGATTGGCGGATAAGAAGGATGGCAAAGTGAACATAAGTATATTTGATATACATGTTATTGATGTGTACTTTACTAGTGTTCATAGCAACCCCTCAGTATTTGGTACTAGTTCAAGTTGCTAAGATTAGTAACTCGAAACGGGAGTTGCAGAATGAACAAAGACTAGTTAAAGGGCAAGGTGACGATGTGTGTTGGAAGTGGTTCCAAGATTGACATGATCATCATCACACACTCCCTATACTTTCGGGATTAGTGTTGAAACTAAATAAGTGTTATTTGGTGTTTGCGTTGAGCATGAATATGATTTGATCATGTTAATTGCAATACGGTTATTCATTTAAGTTAGAGAACAATTGTTGTTCTGTTTACATGAATAAAACCTTCTATGGTCATACACACCAACGAAAATGGTTTGTTGGATCTCGATCGTAATGATACACATATTCATAATATTGAAGCCAAAAGATGCGAAGTTAATAATGATAGTGCAACCTATTTGTGGCACTGCCGTTTATGTCATATTGGTGTAAAGCGCATGAAGAAACTCCATGCTGATGGGATTTTGGAATCACTTGATTATAAATCACTTGATGCTTGCGAACCATGCCTCTTGGGCAAGATGACTAAAACGCCGTTCTTCGGAACAATGGAGCAAGCAACAGATTTGTTGGAAATCATACATACCGATGTATGTGGACCGATGAATATTGAGGCTCGTGGCGGATATCGTTATTTCCTCAACTTCACAGATGACTTAAGCAGATATGGGTATATCTACTTAATGAAACACAAGTCTGAAACATTTGAAAAGTTCAAAGAATTTCAGAGTGAAGTGGAAAATCATCGTGACAAGAAAATAAGGTTTCTACGATCTGATCGCAGAGACAAATATTTGAGTTACGAGTTTGGTCTTCAGTTAAAACAATGTGGAATAGTTTCACAAACTCATGCCACCTGGAACACCACAGTGTAATGGTGTATCCAAACGTCATAACCGTACTTTATTGGATATAGTACAATCTATGATGTTTCTTACTGATTTACCACTATCGTTTTTGGGATTATGCATTAGAGACAGCTGCATTCACATTAAATAGGGCACCATCTAAATCCGTTGAGACGACACCGTATGAACTATGGTTTAGCAATAAACCTAAGCTGTCGTTTTCTTAAAGTTTGGGGTTGCGATGCTTATATGAAAAAGTTTCATCCTGATAAGCACAAACCCAAATCGGAGAAATATGTCTTCAAAGGATACCTAAAGGAAACTGTTGGGTACACCTTCTATCACAGATCCAATGGCAAGACATTCGTTGCTGAGAATGGATCCTTTCCAGAGAAGGAGTTTCTCTCGAAAGAAGTGAGTGGGAGGAAAGTAGAAAACTTAATAAGGTAATTGTACCTTCTCCCTTATTGGAAAGGAGTTCATCACAGAAATCTGTTCTTGTGAGTACTACACCAATTAGTGAGGAAGCTAATGATGATGATCATGTAACTTCAGATCAAGTTACTACCGAATCTCGTAGGTAAACCAGAGTGAGATCCGCACCAGAGTGGTACGGTAATCCTGTTCTGGAAGTCATGTTACTAGACCATGATGAACTTGCGAACTATGAGGAAGCGATGATGAGCCCAGATTCCGCGAAATGGTTAGAGGCCATGAAATCTGAGATATGATCCATGTATGAGAACAAAGTATGGACTTTGATGGATTTGCTCGATGATCGGCAAGCTAAAGAAAATAAATGGATCTTGAAGAGGAAGACGGACACTGATAGTAGTGTTACTATCTACAAAGCTAGAATTGTCGCAAAAAGGTTTTCGACAAGTTCAAAGTGTTGACTACGATGAGAGTTTCTCACTCGTATCTATGCTTAAGTCTGTCCGAATCATGTTAGCAATTGCCGCATTTTATGAAATCCGGCAAATGGATAAACAAAACTACATTCCTTAATGGATTTATTAAAGAAGAGTTGTATACGATGCAACTAGAAGGTTTTGTCGATCCTGAAGGTGTTAACAAAGTATGCAAGCTCCAGCGATCCATCTATGGACTGGTGCAAGCATCTCGGAGTTGGAATATACGCTTTGATGAGTTGATCAAAGCATATAGTTTTATACAGACTTGCGGTGAAGCCTGTATTTACAAGAAAGTGAGTGGGAGCACTACAGCATTTCTGATAAGTATATGTAAATGACATATTATTGATCGGAAATAATGTAGAATTATTCTGTGAAGCATAAAGGAGTATTTGAAAGGAGTTTTTTCGAAGAAGGACCTCGGTGAAGCTGCTTACATATTGAGCATCAAGATCTATAGAGATAGATCAAGACGCTTGATAAGTTTTTCAATAAGTACATACCTTGAAAAGATTTTGAAGTAGTTCAAAATGGAACAGTCAAAGAAAGAGTTCTTGCCTGTATTACAAGGTGTGAAATTGAGTAAGACTCAAAGCCCGACCACGGCAGATGATAGAAAAAGAATGAAAGTCATTTCCTATGCCTCAGCCATAGATTCTATAAAGTATGCCATGCTATGTACCAGATCTATTGTATACCCTACACTGTGTTAAGAAAGGGAGTACAATAGTGATCTAGGAAGTAGATCACTGGACATCGGTCAAAATTATCCTTAGTAAAATAAGGATATGTTTCTCGATTATGGATGTGACAAAAAGGTTCGTCGTAAAAGGTTACGTCGATGCAAGTTTTGACACTAATCTAGATGACTCTAAGTCTCAATCTAGATACATATTGAAAGTGGGAGCAATTAGCTAAAGTAGCTCCGTGAAGAGCATTGTAGACATAGAAAATTGCAAAATACATAACGGATCTGAATGTGGCAGACCCGTTGACTAAACTTCTCTCACAAGCAAAACATGATCACACCGTAGTACTCTTTGGGTGTTAATCACATAGCAATGTGAACTAGATTACTGAATCTAGTAAACCCTTTGGGTGTTGGTCACATATCGATGTGAACTATGGGTGTTAATCACATGGTGATGTGAACTATTGCTGATAAATCACATGGCGATGTGAACTAGATTATTGACTCTAGTGCAAGTGGGAGACTGAAGGAAATATGCCCTAGAGGCAATAATAAAGTTATTATTTATTTCCTTAATTCATGATAAATGTTTATTATTCATGCTAGAATTGTATTAACTGGAAACATAATACATGTGTGAATACATAGACAAACAGAGTGTCACTAGTATGCCTCTACTTGACTAGCTCATTAATCAAAGATGGTTATGTTTCCTAACCATGAACAAGGAGTTGTTATTTGATTAATGAGGTCACATCATTAGTTGAATGATCTGATTGACATGACCCATTCCATTAGCTTAGCACCCGATCGTTTAGTATGTTGCTATTGCTTTTATCCATGACTTATACATGTTCCTTTAAACTATGAGATTATGCAACTCCCGTTTACCGTAGGAACACTTTGTGTGCTACCAAACGTCACAACGTAACTGGGTGATTATAAAGGTACTCTACAGGTGTCTCCGAAGGTACATGTTGGGTTGGCGTATTTCGAGATTAGGATTTGTCACTCCGATTGTCGGAGAGGTATCTCAGGGCCTTCTCGGTAATGCACATCACATAAAGCCTTGCAAGCATTGCAACCAATGAGTTAGTTGCGAGATGATGTATTACGGAACGAGTAAAGAGACTTGCCGGTAACGAGATTGAACTAGGTATTGGATACCGACGATCGAATCTCGGGCAAGTAACATACCGATGACAAAGGGAACAACGTATGTTGTTATGCGGTCTGACCGATAAAGATCTTCGTAGAATATGTAGGAGCCAATATGGGCATCCAGGTCCCGCTATTGGTTATTGACCGGAGACGTGTCTCGGTCATGTCTACATTGTTCTCGAACCGTAGGGTCCGCACGCTTAAGGTTACGATGACAGTTATTATGAGTTTATGAGTTTTGATGTACCGAAGGAGTTTGGAGTCCCGGATGAGATCGGGGACATGACGAGGAGTCTCAAAATGGTCGAGACGTAAAGATCGATATATTGGACGACTATATTCGGACATCGGAAAGGTTCTGAGTGATTCGGGTATTTTCGGGAGTATCGGGGAGTTACGGGATTACGGGAGAAGTAATGGGCCTTGATGGGCTTTAGTGGGAAGAGGAAAAGGCTGCTGCGCCCCCCCTCCCCTTTGGTCCGAATTGGACTAGGGAAAAGGGGGCCGGCCACCTCTCCTTCTCCTCCTATTCCTTCTCCCTTCCTCCCCTTTTGGTGGACTCCTACTAGGACTTGGAGTCCTAGTAGGACTCCATATCCTGGCCGCACCTTTGCCTTGGCCGGCCTCCTCCTCCTCCATCCTTTATATACAGGGGCAGGGGGCACCCCATAGACACACAATTGATCAACGTGATCGTTCCTTAGCCGTGTGCGGTGCCCCCCTCCACCATATTCCACCTCGGTCATATTGTAGCGGTGCTTAGGCGAAGCCCTGCGACAGTAGAACATCAAGATCGTCACCACGCCGTCGTGCTGACGGAACTCCTCCCCGAAGCTTTGCTGGATCGGAGCCCGGGGATCGTCATCGAGCTGAACGTGTGCCAAGAACTCGGAGGTGCCGGAGTAACGGTACTTGGATCGGTCGGATCGGGAAGACGTACGACTACTTCCTCTACGTTGCGTCAACGCTTCCGCTTCGGTCTACGAGGGTACGTAGACAACACTCTCCCCTCTCGTTGCTATGCATCACCATGATCTTGCGTGTGCGTAGGAATATTTTGAAATTACTACGTTCCCCAACAAATCATGCATGTAATATATAGTTTACTTTGGTGTGTGGAAATTTCATGTGTGTAGTAGCCACCTATGTAATTATGCATGTAATAGTTACTTTGGTGTGTGCAAATGCCACGGTTGTAGTAGCCACCTATGTAAGTGGATGTTTAATTTGGTTATGCAACCATGTCCTTATAAGTGTGTATGTACATATATACGTTGTTGTTCTGTATGCAATCCCATCGCACAACACACACGTCTTATTAGCAGCAATCGTCTGTGTTATTATTGGTCTTCGGACACATTTCTGATTACAAACCTGTTTACCGTGTATCACACACATCTTGTTATATTGAACCGTTTCTGTTCTCCTGTCTCAACGCAAACAGTTCATCCGAGTGAACCGCATGCCGTATATCGCACACACCTTGATCTGGCTGACCGTTTCTTTTGTGTTGACTAATCACAAACAATTCATCCGAGTGAACCGTATGCTATATATCGCACACACCTTCATCTGGCTGCCAGTTTCTTTCGTTCCTCCTCATCGCAAACAGTTAATTGAACTGAACCGTATGCCCTGCATCGCACACGCAACTAAAATCTGAACCGTGTTTGATGCATCTGTCGTCGCAAACGTTTCACACCTTTTTGACGGTTTTTTACACCATCATTTGCGATTATTGCATCGCACACAGTTTCGTCGAAGGTTCTGTGATCGTAGTGTCGCGTTAGCAGCATCCTGCAGTAGTGCTTTTCTCTCTTATTTTACAAGATTTACAAGAAGAGGGAGAATGCCGACAGCTGGAATTCTAGACCGGAAAGGAGCAAATCTGAGATACCTATTCTGCACAACTCCAACTGTACTGAAACTTTCCAGAGAATTATTTTGGGATATATAAAAAATATTGTGCGAAGAAACAACAGAAGAGGACCCACCAGGTGGCCACAAGCCCGGGGGCTTGCCCTACCCCTAAGTGCGCGCCCCCAGGGCTTGTGTCCCCCTGGACATTGTCTGGTCCCCATCTTCTGCTATATGGAGGGTTTTGACCTAGAAGAAAAATTATAAGGGAGCTTTCGGGACGAAGTGCAGCCGTCTCGAGGCAGAACCTGGGAGAAGCAATATAGGGCTCCGGCGGAGCTATTCTGCCGGGGAAACTTCCCCTCCACGAGGGGGAAATCGAAGCCATCGTCATCACCAACGATCCTCTAACTGAGGGACGGTCAATCTTCATCAATATCTTCACGAGCACCATCTCCACTCAAACCCTAGTTCATCTCTTGTGTTCAATCTTTGTCTCAAAACCTCTGATTGGTACCCGTGGGTTGCTAGTAGTGTTGATTACTCCTTGTAGTTGATGCTAGTTGGTTTATTTGGTGGAAGATCATATGTTCAGGTCCTTAATGATATTCAATACTCCTCTAATATTGAACATGAACATGTTTTGTGAGTAGTTACGTTTGTTCCTGAGGATATGGGAGAAGTATTGTTATAAGTAATCATGTGAATTTGATATCCGTTCAATATTTTGATGAGATGTATGTTGTATTTCCTCTAGTGGTGTTATGTGAACGTCGACTACATGACACTTCACCTTGATTTGGGCCTAGGAGAAGGAATTGGGAAGTAATAAGTAGATGATGGGTTGCTAGAGTGACATAAGCTTATACCCTAGTTTATGTGTTGCTTCGTAAGGGGCCGATTTGGATCCACATGTTTCATGCTATGGTTAGATTTATCTTAATTCTTCTTTCGTAGTTGCAGATGCTTGAGAGAGGGGTTAATCGTAAGTGGGAGGTTTGTCCAAGTAAGGACAACACCAAAGCACCAGTCCACCCCCATATCAAATTATCAAAGTAACGAAGAAGAATCATATGATCATGATGAAAACTAACTTGACAATAATTCCCATGTGTCCTCGGGAGCGCTTTTCTTTATATAAGAGTTCGTCTAGGCTTATGCTTTGCTACAAAAAGATTGGCCCGCCTTGCTGCATCTTCATTACACTTGTTACTTGTTACCCGTTATGATTTATCTTACTATCAAACTATCTGTTACCGATAATTTTAGTGCCTGTAGAAAATACCTTGTTGATAACCGCTTGTCATTTCCTTCTGCTCCTCATTGGGTTCGACACTCTTACTTATTGAAAGGACTACGATTGATCCCCTATAATTGTGGGTCATCAAGACTCTTTTCTAGCACTATTGCCGGGGAGTGAAGCACCTTTGGTGAGTGGAATTTGGTAAGGAAATTTTTTTATTACGTGCTAAAATTTACTGTGACTTTTCACTAAGGAAAATCATCCTTTAAGGGGTTTGTTCAGGGTATCTTCACCTCGACCGGGAGAACAAAGAGTTTCTCCTCAACCTACTGCACCTACTGAAAATATTTATTATGAAATTCATCCAGGTATGATATAGAAATTGCTCGCTAATCCTTATGCTAGAGATGGAACATTACATCTCTAATCTATGTAGATGAAGTTTGTGGATTATTTAAGCTTGCAAGTTCGCCCGAGGATGAGGTCAAGAAGAAGGTTTTCCCTTTATCTTTGAAGGAAAGGCATTGACATGGTCTAGGTTATGTGATGATATTGGGGCTTGGAATTACAACCGAGTGAAATTGGAATTTCATCAGAAGTTTTATCCTATGCATCTAGTTCATCGTGATCGGAATTATATATATATATATTGGCCTCGTGAAGGAGAAAGTATCGCTCAAGCTTGGGGAGGCTTAAGTAAATGTCATATTCATGCCCCAATCATGAGCTCTCAAGATAAATTATTATTCAAAATTTTTATGCTCGGCTTTCTCGTAATGATCAATCCATGCTCGATACTTCTTGTACTGGTTCTTTTATAAGGAAGACTACTGAATTCAAATGGGATCTTTTGGAAAGAATTAAATGCAACTCTGAAGATTGGGAGCTCGACGAGGGTAAGGAGTCAAGTATAAACCTTGAGTTCAATTGTGTTAAATCTTTTATGGTACCGATGTTTTTCATGAATTTAGCACTAAATATGGATTTAACTCTGAGATAGTAGCTTCTTTCTGTGAATCATTTCCTACTCATGTTGATCTCCCTAAGGAGAAATGGTTTAAATATCATCCTCCTATTGAAGTAAAAATAGTAGAACCCATTAAAGATGAAGAAGAAACCATTACTTATAATGATAATCCAGTTATTCCTACTGCTTACATTGAGAAACCACCTTTTCTGGTTAGGATAAGAGAACATGCTAAAGCTTCAGGTGTGGTTCATAAGAGTTATACGAGAACACCTACACCCCCTGAGCAAATTAAAGTTGAACCTAATGTTGCTATGGTTAAAGATCTCTTGGTTGATAATATCAATGGGCATGTTATTTATTTCTGTGATGAAGCTACTAGAATTGCTAAACTCGATGAAAAAGATGAACATAGACTTGTTGTTGGCATGCATGTTGTCTCTGTTAAAATAGGTGATCATTGTTATCATGGCTTTATGTGATTTGGGTGCTAGTGTGAGTGCAATACCTTTTACTTTGTGTCAAGAAATTATGAATGATATTGCACCTGCTGAAATAGAAGATATTGATGTCACTATCAAGCTTGCTAATAGAGATACTGTCACACCACTTGTGATTGTTAGAGATGTTGAAGTCTTGTGTGGGAAAATAAAATACCCTACTAATTTTCTAGTTTTGGGCTCCCACAAGATGATTTTTGTCCCATTATATTTGGTAGACCTTTATTGAACACTGTTAATGCTAAGATTGATTGTGAGAAAGAAACTGTTAGTGTAAGTTACGGGGATGTGTCTCATGAGTTTAATTTCTCCAAATTCCGTAGACAACCTCATGATAAAGAATTGCCTAGTAAGGATGAAATTATTGTTCTTGCTTCCATTGTCCTGCCTCTTACTGATCCTTTAGAAGAATATTTGCTAGACCCTGGAAATGATATGTTTATGAATGAAAGAAACAAAATAGATGAGATATCCTTTAAACAAATGCCTGTTTTGAAACACAATTTACCTTTTGAAACTCTTGGAGATCCTCCACCACCCAAGAGTGATTCTGTGTTTGATCTTAAACAATTACCTAATACTCTGAAATATGCTTATCTTGATGAAAAGAAGATATACCATGTTATTATTAGTGCTAACCTTTCAGAGTATGAAGAAAAGAGATTATTGAAAACTCCGAGGAAGCACCGTGCCACTATTGTATATACTCCTGATGATCTTAAGGGCATTAGTCCCATTCTATGTCAGCGTAAAATGAATATGGAGCCTGATGCTAAACCCGTTGTTGATCACCAACGACGATTAAATCCTAATATGAAAGAAGTGGTAAGAAATGAAATATTAAAGCTTCTAGAAGCAGGTATAATTTATCCTATTGCTGATATTAGGTGCGTAAGTCATGTTCATTTTGTCCATAAGAAGGGAGGTATTATTGTTGTTCCTAATGATAAAAATGAACTCATCCCACAAAGATTTATCACATTTTATAGGATGGTAATTGATTTTAGAAAATTAAACAAAGCTACTAGTAAAGATCATTATCCTTTACCTTTCGTTGATCAAATGCTAGAAAGACTATCAAAACACACACACTTTTGATTTTTAGATGGATATTCTGGTTTTCTCGAATACCTGTGTCACAAGAGGATCAAGAAAAAACTAATTTTACATGCCCTTTGGTTACTTTTTCTTATAGACGTATGCCTTTTGGTCTATGTAATGTACCTGCTACCTTTCAAATATGTATGACTGCTATATTTTCTGACTTTTGTGAAAATATTGTTGAGGTTATCATGGATGATTTTTTCTGTATATGGAACTTCTTTTGATGATTGCTTAAGCAACCTTGATCGAGTTTTGCAGAGATGTGAAGAAACTAATCTTCTCTTGAATTGGGAGAAGTGCCACTTTATGGTTAATGAAGGTATTGTCTTGGGGCGTAAAATCTCCGAAAGAGGTATTGAAGTTGATAAAGGTAAAGCATATGCTATTGAAAAAATGTCATGTCCTAAAGATATCAAAGGTATAAGAAGTTTCCTTGGTCATGTTGGTTTCTATAGGAGATTTATTAATGAGTTTTCTAAAATTTCTAGGCCTCACACTAATATTTTGGAAGAAAGATGTTCCATTTGTTTTTCGTGATGATCGTTTAGAAGCCTTCGAAATACTTAAGAAAGTCTTAATTTCTGCACCTATTGTTCAACCACCTGATTGGAACCTACCCTTTGAAATTATGTGTGATGCTAGTGATTATGCTATTGGTGCTGTTCTACGACAAAGAGTTGATAAGAAATTAAATGTTACTTGTTATGCTAGTAAAACTCTAGATAGTGCTCAATGAAAGTATGCTACTACTAAAAAATAAATTTTAGCAGTTGTGTTTGCTTGTGATAAATTCAGATCTTATATTATTGATTCCAAAGTATTTGTTCACACTGATCATGCTGCTATAAAATACCTTATGGAATAGAAAGATGCTAAACCTTGACTCATTAGGTGGGTTCTCTTGCTACAAGAATTTGATTTGCATATTGCTGATAGTAAGGGAGCTGAGAACCTTGTAGTAGACAACTTGTCTACGTTAGAAAATATTCTTCATGACCCACTACCTATGGATGATAGCTTTCCTGATGAACAATTAGCTATCATAAATAATTCTCATAGTACCCCATGGTATGTAGACTATGCTAATTACATCGTTGCTAAATTTATACCACCTAGTTTCTCACACCAACAAAAGAAAAAGTTTTTCTATGATTTAAGATATTACTTCTAGGATGACCCACACCTTTATAAAGAATGAGTAGATGGTGTTGTTAGACATTGTGTACCTCAGCATGAATAGGAAAAAAAATCCTACGCAAGTGTCACTCCGAAGCTTACGGAGGACACCATGCTGGAGAGCGAACTATATACAAGGTATTACATTCTATTTTTTATTGGCCTACTCTCTTCAAAGATGCTCGTAAGTTTGTCTTGTCTTGTGATGAATGTCAAATAATTGGTAACATTAGTAGATGTGAGGAAATGCCAATGAATTATTCACTTGTTATTGAACCATTTGATGCTTGGGGATTTGATTAGAATGGGACCTTTTCCATCCTCTAATGGGCATACTCATATTTTAGTTGCTATTGATCACGTTACTAAGTGGGTAGAAGCTATTCCAACTAGTAGCGCTGATCACAACACTTCTATTAAAATGCTTAAAGAAGTTATTTTTCCGAGGTTTGGAGTCCCTAGATATTAAATGACGGATGGTGGTTCACACTTTATTCATGGTGCTTTCCGTAAATTGCTTGCTAAGTATGATGTTAACCATAGAATTGCATCTCCTTATCATCCTCACTCTAGTGGTCAATTAGAATTAAGTAACAAAGAAATAAAATTGATCTTGCAAAAGACTGTTAATAGATCTAGGAAGAATTGGTATAAGAAACTTGATGTTGCATTATGGGATTATAGAACTGCTTATAAGAATCTTATGGGTATGTCTCCATATAAACTGGTTTATGGGAAAGCATGTCACCTACCTCTTGAATTAGAACACAAAGCTTATTGGGAAATTAAAGAGCTCAACTATGGTTTCAATCTTGCCGGTGAATAGAGGTTATTTGACATTAGCTCACTCGATGAATGGAGAACCCAAGCCTATGAATATGACAAATTGTTTAAAGAAAAAGTTAAAATATGGCATGACAAAAGGATACAAAAGCGTGAATTTAATGTAGGTGACCAAGTCTTGCTATACAACTCTCGTTTAAGATTTTTTGCAAGAAAACTTCTCTCTCAATGGGAAGGGCCTTACATTATCGAGGAAGTTTTTCATTCCGGTTCCATCAAGATCAACAATGCTGAGGGCAATAACCCAAAGGTGGTGAATGGGCAAAGAATCAAACATTATATTTCAAGTACTCTCATAAATGTGGAAACTAATATTATTCATACCATGACACCGGAGGAGTACATAAGGGAAACTTTCTAGCATGCTCCAGAACTCTAAAAAGGAATAGGTATGTGATACGGTAAGTAAATCGGCTCCAAAAGTTTTCCAAAGGCAATTTTACTCCATTTTGGAATATTTAAAAAATTAGGAAAATAAGAAGTAGTCCAAATAGTGCACGAGGAGGCGACAAGCCTTGGTGGTGCGTCCTACCCCCTGGGCGCGCCTCCCAAGCTTGTGGCCACCTCATGTGCCCTTGGACTCCGTTTTCTCCAAGAATACTTGTTTTGCATGGTAAAAATTCATTATATAATCTCCCGGATGTTTTGACCACCGTATCACGACAATATCCTTTGTTCTTGTTTCGAGCTTCTTTTTTGACAGATCTAGATTGCCATGAATTCTCCAAGAGCCCCAAAGGACAAGTTTTATGAGAAGTTCATCAACCCCTACTTTCCAGAGGTGATGCAACACCCTCAATCCATTGAGATGCGTGAGGGGGTGCTCCACATCCGGGACGTTCAAGGGCAACGAAGGACTGGAAGCGTGGAGGCCAGGCTCGAAGCATTGGAGCAGGAGGTCTTGAAGTGCCAAGGGATGGTGGAACACGGACTCAACGCCAACCATTCCATGATCACGGAATTCACTCGTGACCACAAGCTGGACACCAAGGATATTGGAGAGGCCATCTCCAAGCTTCATAAGAAAATCGAGCATCTCCATGCCTAGATCTATGACCTGCAAGACAAAAACTGTGAGTATGAATAAATATTTAAGAGGATGTGTTTGGCTGCATATTTGAGGATTCCGGAGATTCATTAATCCTTTTATGATGGTGATCCTATGCCTTGGAAGACAGAGGATAGGACTTCCACATCATCAACCTCATCACCATCACCTTCGAGGAAGGAGACTTGAGTACATGGGTATGGGAACCCCCTTGGCTTGTGCCAAGCTTGGGGGAGGTGCCCCGGTATCGTATCACCATCACATCTTTACTTTTATCTCTTATCTTAGTTTGATCCTTTTGGTTTTATCGTCATCTAGTATAATAAAAGTTTTAGTATGATTTAGTCTTTGAGTTTTTCTTTGTGATCCATCTATGTAATCCAGTCTGAGAGTTAAATAGTAAAGAGTAGTTGTCGGTGTCAAAACCGGCGGATCTCGGGTAGGGGGTCCCGAACTGTGCGTCTAGGCGGATGGTAACATGAGACAAGGGACACGATGTTTTTACCCAGGTTTGGGCCCTCTTGATGGAGGTAAAACCCTACTCCTGCTTGATTGATATTGATGATATGGGTAGTAGAAGAGTTGATCTACCACGAGATCAGAGAGGCTAAACCCTAGAAGCTATCCTATGGTATGATTGTTGTCCTATCCTATGGACTAAACCCTCCGGTTTATATAGACACCGAGGGGGCTAGGGCTACATAGAGTCGGTTACAAGGAAGGAGATCTACATATCCGTATTGCCAAGCTTGCCTTCCACGCCAAGGAGAGTCCCATCCGGACACGGGACGAAGTCTTCAATCTTGTATCTTCATAGTCCAACAGTCCGGCCAAAGGTTATAGTCCGGCTGTCCGGATACCCCCTAATCCAGGACTCCCTCAGTAGCCCCTGAACCAGGCTTCAATGACGATGAGTCCGGCGCGCAGATTCTCTTCGGCATTGCAAGGCGGGTTCCCCCTCCAAACACTTCATAGAAGGTTTTGAACAAGAGAATCGTGTCCGGCTCTGCAAAACAAGTTCCACATACCACCGTAGAGAGAATAATATTTCCACAAATCTAATCTGCTGACGTACCCCGTAATGTGACATCACACCACAGCCAAGCCTTTATTCGAATCGTTTTTTACAGCCAACCTCAGTGCGTTTCGCGAGGTGGTTTCCTCGGCACGTCTTGTCAAAGCAGAGATCATGTCCCCTTATTGCGGGATTCTCATCAATACGGACGTGGGTAAGTAACCCAACTGCGCCATCAATTACGACGCTTGGGGGATGAGCGAGTTTTACCAGGATGGTGGGGACGCATAGTTTCGTCCGCCCATATAAAGGGATAAGGATTCACCTTTTTCCACCCACGCCTTCTTCCTCCTTTGCTCATCCATTCTCGCACACTCGAGCTCCAGCGCCCAACTCCACATTCTCTTCCTCAACCTTCTCCAACCATGTCCGGAGTGGGAGGCAAGTGGATGGTCTCCTCCGTCACAGAGGGACACATCCAGAAGCTGAGGGGAGCCGGATACCTGTCCGAGGATATCGCACATCGGCTCCCAGATGCAGGGCAGTTCATCCCCACCCCTAGGCCTCATGAGAGGGTAGTATTCCTCACCCATTTCCTCCACGGACTAGGATTTCCTCTCCACCCATTCGTCCAGGGACTCATGTTCTACTACGGCCTGGACTTACACGATATGACCCCGAACTTCATCCTCAATATTTCGGCGTTTATCGTCATGTGTGAGGCCTTCCTCCGCATCAAGCCCCACTTCAGCCTATGGCTGAAGACCTTCAATGTCAAACCGAAGGTGGTGGGTGGCTAGCAGGCGGAGTGCGGAGGCGCCATAGTGGGCAAGATGCCCAACGTCATATGGCTCGAGGGCTCCTACGTGGAGACCATAAAGGGGTGGCAATTAGGGTGGTTCTACATCACCGAGCCGCGTGACCCCAAAAGCGGCCCCTGAGTTCCGATCCGGAATCCCCACGCGGCTCACCTCCTGGAAAGAGAAGGGCGTGCCCTGGCGTAGTCCGGGAGAGCTGACCGGACTCCAAACCTGTATCCAAAACATGGTGAACAAGAAGCTCAAGCTTGTCAACATAGTCCAGGTCGTGCTCATCCGCCGGATCCTCCCGTGTCAACAACGGGCGTTCAACTTGTGGGAGTTCAACCCGGTCCAGCACCAAACTCTGAGCGAGCTCTACGACACAACACACGAGGATGCTTGGAAGGTGCAATTTAAAGGCGCCGAGGTTCCTCCTCCCCTTACCGAGGATCGCGGATTCAGCGCGAAGCGCCAAGCCAGCGCGGTAAGCTATTTTATCTCTTATAGGGTATTCATTTTTCATAGTTTAACTATGCGCGGGATCTGAGCTTCCATGCCTTTGACAGGAATGGGTGGAGACATCGGGGCAGATTGATTGTCCAGCCCCCCTGCCGAAGACCCTGCCGACGCTCTCCTGACGGAGATGCTGACTCCGGCGCCCTATGAGGTGCCGGAGAAGAAGATCAAGAAGAAGGCCACGGGAACCCGAAAGAGTTCCCGATGCCAGGTGTTATCGGACTCATCGCCCGATAACTCCGAGAAGCACTCCTCCCGTGGAAACGAGGAGGAGGTAGATAAAGGTTCTTCCCCTCCAGCGGGGGAAGATAAGAAGAGGAAGGCCACCCCAACCGAGGAGGCCGAATGGTCCAAGAAGGGAAGGACTCTCCCTCCGGACTACTCCGCCGCCGCCGCCGACAGCGAAGACGAGTGGCCACCCAGGGCCAAGCCCCTGGCGAGATCGTAAGTATTCGGACACCAGAGCAACTCATGGAACCGTTTAATTGCACAGCTCCTTCTAACACCGGACATGGTTACGCAGTCCGTCCTGGGCCCGTATTGACGTATCCTCGTCGAGCGGTTCTTTGGACCCGTTGGCCATGAGCAGCGGAGGATCACTTCCGACCGCCTCCACTCCTAGCCCTACGGACAACGCCGAGGTGTTGTCTCAAAGGGCACCAAGCCGAGGGGAGGTAGTCCTGGAGGCGCCACAAGGCGACCTTCCGGACTCCAGGCGCAAAGGGAGCAAGGCTCCCAAGGGCTCCATGTTCGGCCCTAGGCCGAATACCGCACCAGAACATCCAGCGGTTCCGGACTCCGGCAGGCGGCCCCCCACTAAGAGGGGCAAGCCTACCGTGCCAGTGACCTCCGTCCATCCGGAGGCACCGGATAATTTGCTGGAGGTGCTTAACGACGCCTCCATCGACGAGGAGCACCGCACTATTATGAGTGCGGTGATCCAGAAGGTTCAGTGCGCCAAGAGCGGACTAACTGAAGCCTGTGCCAGCCTTCTAACAGGCTTTGAGGTATGTATTTAAAATATATGAAAATATTACCGCATAGACAGTAGCCCCTGATGCTCTGTTTGGTGTTCATAAAGAAAAGCTGAATAGAGGATCAAAATAACATTCGCAGGAGTCTGATACCAGTATGTCGATATGCTATGCAGGCTTCGCTTCTGACCTCCGCCGCACTGACTGCAGAGGTCGATTCGCTGAAGCAGAACCTCGAGCGGTCCGAGAAAGAGCTCGGCCTTGCCAAGAAGCAGCTCGAGGAGAACCAAGGTAGGTAATGCCTTCTGTATATATAAAAAAGATGCAGTTGCAAAAATGATAGGATCGTTATGAATGTCCCAGGGGCCACGACCGAGGTGGCGACCCTGCAGCAAGCGCTGTTCGAGGCCGAAAACAAAGCGGCCACGGAGCGCACCGAGCGAGAGAAGCAAGAGGCGCGGGTGGGCGATGTGCAACAAGAGTTCCAAGCTCTCGTGAAAAAACATGAGACTTTGGAGCTTGACTCGAAGAGGCGAGAGTCCGAGCTTGCCACGGCCCTTGAGGGTGCCAAGCATGCCAAGGCCGAAGCCCAAAAAGCCCTCCAGGAAACTGAAGCGATGAGGAAGATAGCGGAGGGTAAGGCATTCATTATGCAGAGCAAGCATATGAAAGTAGATTACTTGTTACTTACCCGAGTCCGGAGCTCACCAGGAGCATTCGCAGATTTGCCCCGCAGCGTGTCGGATGCCGCCAAGCACTACCGGGCCGAGGAAGGGAGATCGACGGAGAAGGTGTTCCGGTCTCAGTATACTGAGGCCGAACACCCGGTGCCCTTAAGCGACCAGCTGAAGCAATTGGTCGAGCTCTACAAGGCGGCCGAAGAGGCCATGAAGGGTCTGATAGTCCGGCTATGGCCTAGAGAGGCCATGCCAGGGAGCTATTTCGGACTGGTGAGGCGGCTTGCGGATGCTTGTCCTTGGCTTGAGGTCATCAAGCGCTCCGTCTGCATCGAGGGTGCCCGCAGGGCGCTTGCCCGTGTTAAAGTACACTGGGGCAAGATGGGCGCTGAGAAGCTGGTGAAGGATGAACCACCGCATGGCAAGGAGCATTGCCGCCAAGAGATGTATTATGAGGGGGTCCTAAAGGGTGCCCACCTTATGGAGGATGAGTGTTCTAAGGATGTAATTTTTGAGTGAACTTGCTCGTTTGATCCTGTATTTGTGAAAACTTGTTTCATATGCGCTATGCAACGATTATTTGAATTTAAAATATTACCTTCTGTGCGGCTGTTTACATCTGAGAGATGGCTAGTCGTCGGCTTCTGCCCCCATGCCACAAGTGCTGGGGTGTTCGGGATAAATATGAGCACTCTTTTTCCCATTCTTGGGTCCTTCGAGGGAGGTGCTCAGCGCAGCGTACAAGGCAATCAGACTATAATGCTTTATCACTCTCACTTACCCATAGAAGTCTACAATTTTAAATTTCGGCGAAGCCCCTAGTATTCGGAAGACCGAGTTCGGGGCGCGATACACCCCTAAGCCGGACAAAGCCGACTCCTCGCCCTAAGCAGCATAAGTCTTTAAGGACTCGAGACCTCTCGAACAGCGACCAGCTCTCGCGTTATCATGACAGTCAGTTTTAGCTTTCTCTACTAAGGTGCTTAGCCCAGTTAAACCGGGGCACAATCGCAATAGTTCTCCCAGTGCTACCTTAGCCGATATAGCGGAACGTAAGGTACCTAAACATGGGAGCCGGGAAAAACCAACATTTGATCAAAGACATGACTCGGAGCTGATGCATATAATGCTATAAGTTCGGGGTGCCGCATTTTCGAAAGTGTTCGGACTTCTCACGCCGTATTATGGGGTCCTTAAGCCCCTGGCATATTAGCCGTACCAAAGTGTACGGGTGCTGGATGTTATGAATGAACAAAAAAGGGAAGGAATAGGTAATGCAGTAATAGACTAGTGCTATGCATTGTTTATTCTAAAAGTTTGCATTAAAGCAGAATGATACAAGAGGTGCGATAAGCAAAAAATGGGACTATTTGACATGTCCCCTCCAAGGGCAAGATGCGGAGTGGTATTTAAAGCATGTATTTCGCTCGTTATAGAGACCACCTGGGAGTTCCATGGTGTGACGTAGCTTTCTGCCTCCCTGGTTGTTGTATCGTGTGTTTGGCGATCATACTGCCGTACAGGGCTTTGAGAAATTAAAGTCCTGAAAGAGAGAAAAAATGACAAAGTAGGAAGCCCCTAGTGCGGTTGAGCCGCGTTGTGGGGCGTGCCGTAGTCGTGCCCCCCCTATGCCCATGGTATTTTCAATGCGTAAATATGTACGCGTGGCACAGATTTCCCCATTTGGCTGGAGCTGGGGTAGGGCCCGCATTGCTATGCTTGCTCGAAACGTGGCAGGCGGTCTTGTTGCAGATTACTTCGGGCTCTCTTGTCGGTGTCTGGACGTTTGATCGCCGGACTGGAGAATTGCCTTGAGAGGCTGCTTTGTGCTTCTGCTGCGAGGGCCGAAGTGTGCTCCTCCGTTCGGAGGGAGCGCTCTGTGTTTCCATTGACCGTGATGACCCTCCGAGGTCCTGGCATCTTGAGCTTGAGGTATGCGTAGTGCGGCACCGCATTGAATTTTCCGAATGCGGTTTGCCCGAGCCGTGCATGATAGCCACTAAGGAACGGGACTATATCAAAGATTAACTCCTCACTTCGGAAATTATCCGGGGATCCGAAGACCATTTCTAGTGTGACTGAGCCTGTGCAATGGGCCTCTACACCTGGTATGACGCCTTTAAAGGTCGTTTTTGTGGGTTTAATCCTTGAGGGATCTATACCCATTGTGCGCACTGTGTCCTGGTAAAGCAGGTTCAGGCTGCTGCCGTCGTCCATAAGGACTCGAGTGAGGTGAAATCTGTCGATGATTGGGTCTAAGACCAATGCGGCAAATCTGCCATGACAGATACAAGTGGGGTGGTCCCTGCGATCGAAAGTGATCGTGCAGGAGGACCATGGGTTGAACTTGGGGGCGACTGGCTCCAACGCATATACGTCCCTTAGCGCACGCTTCCGTTCTCTCTTGGGGATGTGGGTTGCGTATATCATGTTCACTATCCGCACTTGTAGGGGGAATCTCTTCTGCCCTCCGGTGTTCGGCGGCTGGGGCTCCTCCTCGTCATCGCTGTGTAGCCCCTTGTCCTTGTGCTTGACATTTAACTTGCCGGCCTGCTTGAACACCCAACAATCCCTGTTGGTGTGGTTGGCTGGTTTGTCGGGGGTGCCATGTATTTGGCACAAGCGATCAAGTATACGGTCCAAACTGGATGGGCCCGGAGTGCTTCTTTTGAATGGCTTTTTCCGCTGACCGGGCTTAGAGCCTCTAAATCCGGCATTGACTGCCGTATCCTCGGTATTATCGCTGTTGATGCGGCGCTTGTGTTTGTTGCGACGTCACCTGCCATTGCTGTCCTTGGTATCCGAAGTACCAGGGTTCTTTGATATGTTATTGCCGCGAGCCAGCCAGCTGTCCTCTCCCGCGCAAAAGTGGGTCATAAGTGTCATGAGGGCTGCCATAGATTTCGGCTTTTCCTAGCCAAGGTGCCGGGCAAGCCACTCATCGCGGATGTTGTGTTTAAAAGCTGCTAGGGCCTCTGCATCCGGACAGTCGACGATTTGATTTTTCTTTGTTAGGAACCATGTCCAGAATTGCCTGGCCGATTCCTCTGGATGCTGAATTAAATGGCTCAAGTCATTTGCATCTGGTGGTCGCACATAAGTGCCCTGGAAGTTGTCAAGGAATGCGGCTTCCAGATCTTCCCAACAGCCAATGGATTCTGCTGGCAAGCTGTTGAGCCAATGCCGAGCTGGTCCTTTAAGCTTGAGTGGGAGGTATTTGATGGCGTGTAGATCGTCACCACGGGCCATGTGGATATGAGGGAGATAGTCCTCAATCCATACCGAGGGATCTGTCGTACCATCGTATGATTCGATATTCACGGGTTTGAAACCCTCTGGGATTTGATGATCCATTACTTCATATGTGAAGCATAGCGGGTGTGCGGCGCCTTTGTACTGGGCTATATCACGACACAACTCGAATGAGTCTTGTCTACTGTGTTCGGCCCGGCCGGATTTACTTCTACTGTATCCGGCATGACAGTTATCGTCTCTCGTAGTGGGGCGCCCTCGCGATCCGTAGATCGATCTTGCTTGCTTTGCTTTGTCCTCCAATACGTCTCGCAGGTCTAGCGTATTTCCTCGTGCCTTGGCATTTTTATTTGAGTGGCGTCGGGGTGCGGGCTGAGCTTTTGGCTGAAATGCCTCTCTGTCGCGGCCACGAGGTGGCCGATCAGCCACATCATACACTGGAGATGTAGGCTTTAATGCTTCCGCCTTGAAACGGGGTAGCAACCTGTGCTTTGGGTAACTCTTGGAGGGGCGTTCGAGTTCATATCCATCTGTCAGCTAGCAAGTCTTGATCAGCTCTAAGCTGCTGCTGCTTTTTCTTAAGGCTGTTTGCCGTGGCTATAAGCCGGTGCTTGAAGCGCTCTTGCCTGACGAGATCCTCAGGCACGAAAAATTCGTTGTCGTCGAGGCTTGCCTCATCTTCGGAGGGAGGCATGTAATTATCATCCTCTACCTCTCTATCTGCCGCTTTCTCATGAGGGTTAGCTTCTCCATCCTCTTGTGCTGAATCTTGCTGGAGGGGGTTGTCGTTGTCTTCGGCACTGTCCGGAGTGTTATTATCTCCTTTGCCGGTATCACCGCCTTTGCTTTGGTGAGACTTAGAGCGCACCGCTGACATCGGCGCTTGGGTTGCTTCTTGGAGGGGTCATCCTCTGCTGTTCCGTCGCCATTGCCTTCTTTGGGTGTGTCCACCATGTATATATCATATGATGAGGTGGCTGTCCAGTGCCCTGTGGGCAGTGGTTCCTGTTCGTCTCCTGCATCATTGTCCATACCGTCGATGTCTTCGGAGTCGAAGTCTAGCATGACAGTTAATCATCGACAGTGGCTACTAAGTGGGTAGTGGGTGGGCGGCGAATTTCTTCGTCATCCGCATCCCAATCCTGCCGGTCACAGTCCGGCCAGGACTCTGCTGACAAGGAGAGAGACCTCAGAGAGTTCAGTATATCGCCGAAGGGCGAGTGTTGAAAGATATTTGCGGAGGTGAACTCCATGATCGGCGCCTAGTCGGATTCGATTGGCAAGGGCGCAGGCAGTTTGGAGCCCGTGGTCGGAGAAGAATCCGACAACTTGGGTTCACAGCTTTCGTGAAGGGCAAGGTTGGTATTCGGCTTGATCGCCGCTGAGACTGCGGCATCCGGTGCGGGGTCGAGCCACCCGTCCACGGATGGCATGGCTGGCTCCGAATTGAAGGTCGGAGCGGTTGCAGGTGCGATCTCCTGAACACTGTGCAATGGCAGAGCTAAATCATGCTCATCGTGACAGTGCGGCGCACTCGGCGGGGGCTCGAATCCGTATAGTTTAAGCTTCCAAACCTGACCTGGTGGCCAGGGGCGTAGCTTTCGATCTGCTCCAGATGGCCAAGCGAATTGGCCCGCAGTACGAAGCCGCCGAATACGAAGATCTGTCCGGGGAGAAAAGTCTCACCCTGGACTGCATCGCTATCGATGATTGGAGGAGCCGTCAAGCCTAACCATGACGACACAGAGGAACTCTCAATGAAAGCACCAATGTCGGTGTCAAAACCGGCGGATCTTGGGTAGGGGGTCCCGAACTGTGCGTCTTGGCGGATGGTAACAGGAGACAAGGGACACGATGTTTTTACCCAGGTTCGGGCCCTCTCGATGGAGGTAAAACCCTACTCCTGCTTGATTGATATTGATGATATGGGTAGTACAAGAGTTGATCTACCACGAGATCAGAGAGGCTAAACCCTAGAAGCTAGCCTATGGTATGATTGTTGTCCTGTCCTACGGACTAAACCCTCCGGTTTATATAGACACCGGAGGGGGCTAGGGTTACACAGAGTCAATTACAAGGAAGGAGATCTACATATCTGTATTGCCAAGATTGCCTTCCACGCCAAGGAGAGTCCCATACGGACACGGCACGAAGTCTTCAATCTTGTATCTTCATAGTCCAACAGTCCGGCCAAAGGTTATAGTCCGACTGTCCGGATACCCCCTAATCCAGGACTCCCTCAGTAGTTTTGAGTTGAGGGCTTTGCTTTCTTGCTTTGATCTTGGAAAAGAATTAAAATAAATAAAAAGATTAGATATAATCTTATGGAAGGTGATGACTTCACATATAAGAAGTATGTCACATGAAATTTGTTGAGAGTTAACAAACATACTTTTGGTAAGTGTTGCAATTAATAGGAAGTAATAAAGAAAGAGAGGTCTCACATATAAATATACTATCATGGACATATTTTGTGATTGTGAGCACTCATTAAAATATTATATGCTAAAAAGTTGGTGTTGGACAAGGAATACAACATAATGAGTTATGTTTTCTTATATCCGAATAGAAGTTATATTGTCGTGGATACTCCAACATGTTGAGCTTGCTTATCATCCTCTGCTAGCCAAATCTTTTGCACCAAGTAGAGATAATACTTGTGCATCCAAAAATCTTCAACCCAGTTTTGACATGAGAGTCCACTATATTTATCTATTGATTGAGTAAGATCCTTCAAGTAAGTTGTCATCGATGCAAGCAATAAAATTTGCTCTCTAAATATGTATGACCTTTTAGTGTGAGGAAATAAACTTTATACAAACTTGTGATATGGAAGAAATAAAAGCGACGGAGTACATAATAAAGTTCTTTATCACAAGCAGCAATATAAAGTGACGTTCTTTTGCATTAAGATTTTGTGCATCCAACCAGAAAAGCGCATGACAACCTATGCTTCCCTCTGCGAAGGGCCTATGTTTTATTTTTATTTCTGACCTTTACACAAGAGTCATGGTGATCTTCACCTTTGCTTTTTACACATTTTCTTTTTGGCAAGCACTATGCATTGGGGAAAGATCCAGACATACATATCCACTTGGATGTAGGTGATCATAAATTATCATTGTTGACATTACCTTGAGGTAAAAGGTTGGGAGGCGAAACTATAAGCCCCTATCTTTCTATGTGTCTGATTGAAGCTTTGATCTCATAAGTATCGCGTGAGTGTTAGCAATTATGAAAGATTAAATGATGGTTGAGTATGTGAACTTGTTACATAAAAGCTCTTATATTGACTCTTTCCGATGATATAACAAATTGCAATTGCTTCAGTGACTGAGATCATAGTTTGTTAGTCTTTAATAAAGTGCTTTGGCTTATACTGTTCTTTGTGAATGAATTGTAACTTTAGCATAAGAAGTTATATGACAACATGTTGCTGTTCTAAATATGATCATGATGCCCACATGTCTGTATTTTATTTTATGGACACCTCTATCTCTAAACATGTGGACATCATTATCGATTTCGGCTTTCGCTTGAGGACAAACGAGGTCTAAACTTGGGGGAGTTGATAGGTACATTTTGCATCATGCTTTTATGTTGATATTTATTGCATTATGGACTATTATTTCACATTGTGGTACAATACTTATGCCTTTTTATCTCTTATTTTACAAGATTTACATGAAGATGGAGGATGCCGACAGCTGGAATTCTGGACTTGAAAGGAGCAAATCTGGGATACCTATTCTGCACAACTCCAAATGTCCTGAAACTTTACGGAGAATTATTTTGGAATATATGAAAAATATTGAGCAAAGAAACAACAGAAGGGGACCCACCGGATGGCAACAAACTTGGAGGGCGCGCCCTACTCCCCAGGGCTTGTGGGCCCACTGGCCATCGTATGGTCCCCATCTTCTGCTATATGGAGGGTTTTGACCTAGAAAAAAAATCATAAGGGAGCTTTCGGGACGAAGCGCCGCCGTCTCGAGGCCGAACCTGGGCAGAAGCAATCTAGGGCTCCGATGGAGCTATTCTGCCGGGGAAACTTCCCTCCGGGTGGGGGAAATCGAAGCCATTGTCATAACCAATGATCCTCTAATTGAGGGAGGGTCAATCTTGATCAACATATTCACCAGCACCATCTGCTCTCAAACCCTAGTTCATCTCTTGTATTCAATCTTTGGCTCAAAACCTTAGATTGGTACCTGTGGGTTGCTATTAGTGTTGATTACTCCTTGTAGTTGATGCTATTTGGTTTATTTGGTGGAAGATCATATGTTCAGATCCTTAATGATATTCAATACCCCTCTGATCTTTAACAAGAACATGCTTTGTGAGTAGTTACGTTTGTTCCTGAGGACATCGGAGAAGTCTTGTTATAAGTAATCATGTGAATTTGGTATTCGTTCGATATTTTGATGAGATGTATGTTGTATTTCCTCTAGTGGTGTTATGTGAACGTCGACTACATGACACTTCACCTTGATTTGGTCCTAGGGGAAGGCACTCGGAAGTAATAAGTAGATGATGGGTTGCTAGAGTGACATAAGCTTAAACCCTAGTTTATGTGTTTCTTCGTAAGGGCTGATTTGGATCCACATGTTTCATGCTATGGTTAGATTTATCTTAATTCTTCTTTCATAGTTGGCGATGCTTGCGAGAGGGGTTAATCATAAGTGGGAGGTTTCAATTCCCATTGAAAAAGGGGTATGGAACACTTCCTGCTGGAGATATGCCCTAGAGGTAACCATCTATGATGATATTTCCTATGTGTTTATGAATAAAGATAGTCCTGGGACATTATCAATGATGTGTATCAGCAAGTACGTGACTTGTTTGTGGGACTATGCATTGTATGATGACTTTCCTAAAAGGTCCCTAGTCGAAAGGGCTGTGTGGATGCGCAGCCAACTAGACTAGCATATGACACGGTCGGTGGCTTGGTCTCACTAGCCATGAAGCATTGGATGCTAACCGGATAATATGGACTCAGATGGATCTGGTCAGATTCGACATAGTTGGATCCTGTCGGATCACGGGTTCCGGCAAAACCCTCAAGGTTAGAACACTGGGGTGCGCACGAAGATCTCCCCCTGCCGATCCACGTCCTAGCTTCGCTAAGATCTCACGGGCTAACTCGACGAGCTACCAACACAAAGAACACAAGATTTATACTGGTTCGTGCCACCGTTGTGGTGTAATACCCTAATCTAGTGTGGTGGTGGTGGATTGCCTCTCGGGCTGAGGATGAACAGTACAAGGGGAAGAACAGCCTCCTGAGGTTGAGGTGTTCTTGTGCTTGGCGAACTTGTGTAGGTGAGGATTCGATGCCTCCTACTGTGGTGGCTAGTCCTATTTATAGTGGCCCTGGTCCTCTCCCCAAATATTGAGAGGGAAGGGAGCCAACAACGGCCAATTTGAAAGGGGACAGCTAGTACAGCTTATCCTGACAAAAGCAGTCTTCGCCTACAAAAGGCTTTGGTGGTGACGCCGTCTTGGGCTCCATGGTGACCTCCGTCTTGCCGTCCTGCTGGTCTTGGTCTCGTTGCACTGATATGGAAACCTTCGCTTGACGCCTCGGTACTCTGTGCCTGCGCTTGCTCCCTTAGCACCAAAGAGGAAACAAGTACACTGTGCTCGCTGGCACCCGCTTGGTCTCGATCGTCATGGCTCACGTCACGAGAACCTCACGAGGTTTGCCTTGCCTTGATCTCTCTGCCCCTCACGAGCCAGCCTGGCGAGGCCGCTCCTGAGGAGGTCTTGTGTCGTCCGCCTCGCGAGGCTTGGCCCCTTGCCAGGGTCTTGAGTGCAGGTTGGTGAAGATGGGCCGTATGGGCCCGCTCGCAGAGCCACACCGTGGGCCGCATGCAGGCAAGTCTTGGGACCCCCATTCCCAGAACGCCGACAGTAGCCCCCGAGCCCAAGGCATGCTTGGGCTTGGCTTCGAGGCGAAGCCAAAGGTCAAGGGCGGAGCGCCGTGGGCCCCAATAGCCTGCAGCCTTGGAGACGCGTGGCGGTTGATGGGACTTGGGCGTCTCCGCTTCCCCACGGTGCCTCGATACCCTCCTAGCTAGGCAGCCACCGCAACCTACACAGTTATTCTTCCATCGCCTGCGCCGCACTCCTCCGATTCCTCTTGTTCCCCAGGACTCCGCCCCACTTTCTGATTTGACCCGAGCTCTGCTCACTGATCCGCCATGGCGCCGAAACAAGCGGATAAGGGGAAGAAGCCTCTGTCTTCGACAAGTGCGCCTTTGGCCGTTGAGCCCATAGTTGGCCGATCGCTGGTGCTCAACGATGAGGCCATGGGCAAGGTGTGTCCATGCTCACAACCAGCTTCAATGAGTGGTGGAAGACGGTGGCTTGGCCTGCCTCTCGTGCTCGCATTGACCGGGCAGCCACCGAGGTCCCGTTCTTCATCGACGCCCTTTGGGCCGGTCTGGTCCCTCCTTTGTCCGCCTTCTTCAACGCAGTGCTGGAACACTATCAGATCCACATGCTGCACCTTGACCCCCAATCCGTGACCCTTCTTGCCGTCTTTGCCTTTGTGCGTGAGGCCCTGGTGGGCATTGCCCCTTTCGTGGCCCTTCTTCGCCACTTCTTCTTGCTGCATCTGATTGACCCCCGACAGAGCTCGGGATGCCTGAGCTTCCATGCCGTGGCTACGACGGCAGGCGCGGGGATCGACTTCGAGCTTCCTCCATCCACGAGCGGGTATCGGACATGGTGGGTGTTTGTTGATGTTGGAGTGCTCAGCCCTCTGCTCCACTCTTCGCTGGCGCGTGCCGTCCCCAACTCCGGTTGGAGCCATGAGAAGCTTGCGAGCCCCTTCCTTGTCCCCGTCTGGCTCAGGCTGAAGAGGCTGAAAGACCGCTGCGTGACTGCACCTATGGTGGTGAAGGAGTTTGTCCGACGCCGAATTGCCCCGCTTCAGCACCATTCCCGGCCGATGTGGGCCTTGCTCAACAGCAAGGACCATATGATGCTTCAGGAGTCCGGGCTCCCTCCTGAGACGCGGCAGACGGTGCTTGGTGTCTTGGTGGGAGTCCCGTTGCCGGACGACATGCCTGGGGAGAGTTGTCTGTTGTACCGCTGCTCGAACAAGGAGGAGTTTGTGGAGCAACATGCCTTCCTTCGACGAGTGGGGGCTGCGCCCAGACGGCCTGGTGGGGCCCCGCGAGAACCCCGTTAACGTGGCTCCCCTCTTCGCTGCTGAAGCCGAGCTCGCCCCGAGTGTGGAAGCAGGGGGCAAGCACTGTCCGAGGCCGGTGGACCTAGCACCATGGTGCTGATGCCACCCGGGGCTCCTGAGGCGCCGCCCTCGGGAGTCCATGATTCTTGTCCTGGGGCGGCAGCTGCGGGGGTGACACTGCGAAATGGCGCCCGATGGCTCTCCTCATCTTGGCGCCCCTGAGGCTGCCCCTTCAAGCGCTTCTCCTGCCTCACCTCATACTGGCCACCATGTCCAACGCTTTGGTCGGCTCTGTGTGGACTTCGAGGAGCTCCGGAAGAGGGAGAGGTCCCGAGCGGTAGCGGTGGCATTTTCGAGGCGTTGAAGCGGAGGAAGTACATCACCGTTGATGAGTAAGTACTACATCTTTGTGGTTTCCTGAGTGTCGCTTTCCTTCCTGACGCTGGTCCTTCAGGGTCCCTTCCGCCAAGGCCGCTGCATCTCCTGAGGAGCAGCCTCCTCTTTCCTCGACTCCCCCGCTGGCCTTGAGCGCCCTGAGCCCACACGCCACTCCTGGTGCGGGGTCGGTTGGAGAGGCGCGCTCGCCTCCATGGCGCCTTGAGCCCACGGCCTCGTCGCCCCTCCTTTGCGGCCTTGCTTGGAGCTCGGGGGGCGTGCCTAGAACCCCTCCTCTGGTCATGGATGGTGGCTGGTTGACTCGCCCGGGCCCCTCGTGAGGCCTGCCTGGCCTCCGGGTACGGGCCAGCCCCCAGCCCCCTGTTGGGAGGGGGCATGCCACTTAGGGCCCCTCCTGCAGCCCCCGCGGTGGAGGACGAGATGGTCCGTGCGCTCAAGTTCGAGCACTGACGGAGCGCTGTTCGTCATGAGCTCTTCCAGGAGGCAATGGGCGCGATGAACCGGCTTGGTGAAGAACTCGCGGGTGTCGACGCGCGCCTCATGACCGGGAGTCTTCGGCTGGCGGAGGAGCGGCACAAGTTGAAGGTGACCATCAACCTCGGGCGTCACTAGCTTGAGCTTGATAACGCGAAGGCTGAAGCTTCTCTCAAGATCTCTCGTGAGGATTGCTCCCGAGCTTTGGAGGAGGCTCGCGAGGCTGCGGAGAAGCGTGCATGGAAGCTCTAGGCCTGGAGTGCGTCCCTAGAGCAGCAGGTGGAGGCGTGCAAAGCCGCCCTTGCATCGCTGAGGGGGACGCCTGCTACCTCTTGAGCACTACGTTGGTTTTCCCTTGAAGAGGAAAGGGTGATGCAGCAAAGTAGCTCAAGTATTTCTCTCAGTTTTTGAGAACCAAGGTATCAATCCAGTTGGAGGCTACACGCGAGTGCCTCGCGCCTACACAAACAAATAAATCCTTGCAACCAACGCGATAAGGGGCTGTCAATCCCTACACGTCACTTACGAGAGTGAGATCTGATAGATATGATAAGATAATATTTTTGGTATTTTTATGATAAAGATGCAAAGTAAAATAAAAGCAACGGAAATAACTAAGTGTTGAAAGATTAATATGATGGAAGATAGACCCGGGGGCCATATGTTTCACTAGTGGCTTCTCTCATGAGCACAAGTATTTACGGTTGGTGAACAAATTACTGTTGATCAATTGGCAGAATTGGGCATAGTTATGAGAATATCTAGGTATGATCATGTATATAGGCATCACGTCCGAGACAAGTAGACCGACTCCTGCCTGCATCTACTACTATTACTCCACACATCGACCGCTATCCAGCATGCATCTTGAGTATTAAGTTCATAAGAACAGAGTAACGCTTTATGCAAGATGACATTATGTCGAGGGATAAATTCATGAAATATGATAAAAAAACATCTTGTTATCCTCGATGGAAACAATACAATACATGCCTTGCTGCCCCTACTGTCACTGGGAAAGGACACAGCAAGATTGAACCCAAAGCGAAACACTTCTCCCATTGCAAGAAAGATCAATCTAGTAGGCCAAACCAAACTGATAATTCGAAGAGAATTGCAAAGATAACCAATCATACATAAAAGAATTCAGAAGATTCAAATATTGTTCATAGATAAACTTGATCATAAACCCACAATTCATCGCTCTCAACAAACACACTGCAAAAGAAGATTACATCGAATAGTCCACAAGAGAGGGGGAGAACATTGTATTGAGATCCAAAAAGAGAGAAAAAGCCATCTAGCTAATAACTATGGACCCGAAGGTCTGAGGTAAACTACTCACACTTCATCGGAGAGGCTATGGTGTTGATGTAGAAGCCCTCCGTGATTGGTGCCCCATCAGGCGGAGCTCCGGAACAGGCCCCAAGATGGGATCTCGTGGGTACAGAAGGTTGCGGCGGTGGAATTAGGTTTTTGGCTCCGTATCTGATCGTTTGGGGGTACGTAGGTATATATAGGAGGAAGGAGTACATCGGTGGAGCAACATGGGGCCCACGAGGGTGGAGGGCGCGCCCCTACCTCGTGGCTTCCTGGAAGCTTCCTTGACGTAGGGTCCAAGTCTCCTGGATCATGTTCGTTCCGAAAATCACGTTCCCGAAGGTTTCATTCCGTTTGGACTCCGTTTGATATTCTTTTTGTCCGAAACTCTGGAATAGGCAAAAACAACAATTCTGGGCTGGGCCTCCGGTTAATAGGTTAGTCCCAAAAATAATATAAAAGTAAATAATAAAGCCCAATAATGTCCAAAGCAGAAGATAATATAGCATGGAGCAATAAAACATTATAGATACGTTGGAGACGTATAAAGCACCCCCAAGCTTAATTCCTGCTCGTCCTCGAGTAGGTAAATGTAAAAACAGAATTTTTGATGTGGAAAGCTACTAGGCATAATTTCAATGTAATTCTTCTTAATTGTGGTATTAATATTCAGATCCTAAAGATTCAAGATAAATGTTCAATATTGACATAAAAATAATAATACTTCAAGCATACTAACTAAGCAATCATGTCTTCTCAAAATAACATGGCCAAAGAAAGTTATCGCTACAAAATCATATAGTTTGGCTATGCTCTATCTTCACCACACAAAGTATTTAAATCATGCACAACCCCGATGACAAGCCAAGCAATTGTTTCATACTTTTGGTGTTCTCAAACTTTTTCAATCTTCACGCAATCCATGAGCGTGAGCCATGGACATAGCACAATATGTGGAATAGAATGGTGGTTGTGGAGAAGACAAAAAAATGAGAAGATAGTCTCACATCAATTAGGCGTATCAACAGGCTATGGAGATGCCCATCAATAGATATCGATGTGAGTGAGTAGGGATTGCCATGCAACGGATGCACTAGAGCTATAAGTATATGAAAGCTCAACAAAAGAAAGTAAGTGGGTGTGCATCCAACTTGCTTGCTCACGAAGACCTATGGCATTTTGAGGAAACCCATCATTGGAATATATAAGCCAAGTTCTATAATAAGAAATTCCCACTAGTATATGACAGTGATAAATTGAGAGATTCTCTATCATGAAGATCATGGTGCTACTTTGAAGCACAAGTGTGGTAAAAGGATAGTAACATTGTCCATTCTCTCTTTTTCTCTCATAATAATATTTTTTATTTGGGCCTTTTCTACTCTTTTTTTATGGCCTCTTTTTTTGTCCGGAGTCTCATCCCGACTTGTGGGGGAATCATAGTCTCCATCATTCTTTCCTCACTTGGGACAATGCTCTAAAAATGATGATCATCACACTTTTATTTACATACAACTTCAGCAATTACAACTCAATACTTAGAACAAAATATGACTCTATGTGAATGCCTCCAGCGGTGTACCGGAATATGCAATGAATCAAGAGTGACATGTATGAAGGAATTATGAACGGTGGCTTTGCCACAAATATGATGTCAACTATATGATCATGCAAAGCAATATGACAATGATGGAGTGTGTCATAATAATCGGAACGGTGGTAAGTTGCATGGCAATATATCTCGGAATGGCTATGGTAATGCCATGATAGGTAGGTATGGTGGTTGTTTTGAGGAAGGTTTATGGTGGGTGTATGATACTGGCGAAAAGTGCGCGGTATTAGAGAGGCTAGGAATGGTGGAAGGAAGAAACTGCGTATAATCCATGGACTCAACATTAGTCATAAAGAACTCATATACTTATTGCAAAAATCTACAAGTTATCATTGCAAAGTATTACACACATGCTCCTAGGGGGATAGATTGGTAGGTGCTACCTCTTGAGCACTGTGTTGGGTTTCCCTTGAAGCGGAAAGGGTGATGCAACAAAGTAGCATAAGTATTTCCCTCAATTTTTGAGAACCGAGGTATCAATCTAGTAGGAGGCTACGCGCGAGTCCCTCGCACCTACACAAAACAAATAAATCGTCGCAACCAACGCGATTAGGGGTTGTCAATCCCTACACGGTCACTTACGAGAGTGAGATCTGATAGATATGATAGGATAATATCTTTGGTATTTTTATGATAAAGATGCAAAGTAAAATAAAAGCAAAGTAAAAAAGCAACGGAAATAACTAAGTGTTGAAAGATTAATATGATGGAAGATAGACCCGGGGCCATAGGTTTCACTAGTGGCTTCTCTCATGAGCATAAGTATTTATGGTGGGTGAGCAAATTTCTGTTGAGCAACTGACAGAACTGAGCATAGTTATGAGAATATCTAGGTATGATCATGTATATATGCATCACGTCCGAGACAAGTAGACCGGCTCCTGCCTGCATCTACTACTATTACTCCACACATCGACCGCTATCTAGCATGCATCTAGAGTATTAAGTTCATAAGAACAGAGTAACGCCTTAAGCAAGATGACATGATGTAGAGGGATAAATTCATGCAATATGATAAAACCCCATCTTGTTATCCTCGATGGCAACAATACAATACGTGCCTTGCTGCCCCTACTGTCACTGGGAAAGGACACCGCAAGATTGAAACCAAAGCTAAGCACTTCTCCCATTGCAAGAAAGATCAATCTAGTAGGCCAAACCAAACTGATAATTCGAAGAGACTTGCAAAGATAACCAATCATACATAAAAGAATTCATAAGATTTATATATTGTTCATAGATAAACTTGATCATAAACTCACAATTCATCGGTCCCAACGAACACACCGCAAAAGAAGATTACATCGAATAGATCTCCACAAGAGAGGGGGAGAACATTGTATTGAGATCCAAAAAGAGAGAAGAAGCCATCTAGCTAATAACTATGGACCCAAAGGTCTGAGGTAAACTACTCACACTTCATCGGAGAGGCTATGGTGTTGATGTAGAAGCCCTCCGTGATCGATGCCCCCTCCGGCGGAGCTCCGGAACAGGCCCCAAGTTGGGATCTCATGGGTAGAGAAGGTTGCGGCGGTGGAATTATGTTTTTTTGCTCCGTATCTGATCGTTTGGGGGTACGTAGGTATATATAAGAGGAAGGAGTACGTCGGTGGAGCAACGTGCACTACAAAAAAATACACTTCCATGATGATACGTGTTTGTCACAGTAGGTCGCTTTTTTTGTCATGCATGTACATCCATGACAAATTTATGACAGAATCAAGATAGTCATACCTGTGTTGTCATAGAAGTGTTCCATGACATTACCAAAATTATCATCACGGAAGTGTCCACTTCCATGACGATAAATCGCGCGTCACAGAAGTGCTTTCGTGAAGGGTGACCGACACGTGGCATCCACCGTAATAGAACGCCGTTAAGCTATCGAGTCGGGTTTTGGATTCGATAACCCGTTAACAGCCCCGACCAATGGGGATTTTCCACGTGTAAAATCATCATTGGCTCGAGGAAACACGTGTCGGCTCGTCGATGGGACAGTTGTCATCCACTCATTGGACAGGAGGCGCCTATGATAGGTCGACACGTGGCACGGCCCAACAGTGGCCCATTTCGGTGAAAAAGGCCGGCCCAGTAAAATTAGCATGCCGGCCCATATAAGGCCTACTTGTGTCAGGTCCATTTAAGCCCACGGCCCATACGAGATGTGCCAATTCGGCCCGTTAATGATTTGACACCATTGCAGCCCATCGTCAGTTCGAGCCCGTTAACAACCCGCTATATACTTGGGCTCAATATCGGCCTGATGAGATTTTAGCCTGTTAACGACCCATTTAATGGATGGGCCAATTTTTAGGATGTACATCTTTCGGCCTTTTAGCGACCCATTTAAATGTTGGGCTAATTTCTGGCCCGGTGTGTCTTTCAGCCTGTTGATGACCCATAAATCTGATGGGCCATTTGTAGTCGGACCTGAGTTTCGGTCTTTTAGCGGCCCATTCAAGTGTTGGGCCAATTTCTGGCCCGGTGTCACTTTCAGCCTGTTGATGGCCCATAAATCAGTTGGGCCAATTGTAGTCGGACCTGAGTTTTGGCCTTTTAGCAACCCATTTAAGTGTTGGGCCAATTTCCCGCCCTGTGTGCCTTTCGGCCTGTTAACGGACCATAAATGAGTTGGGCCATTTGTAGGCGGACCTTAGTTTTGGCCTCTTAAGAGCCCATGCCCTTCATGGTCCAATACCAGCCCGGTTTCTCTTTTGGCCTGCTAAAGGCCCACAACACAGTTGGGCCGTTTACAATACGACCTAACTTTCGGCCTCTTAGCGGCCCATGCTCTTCATGGTCCAATACAAGCCCGCTATCTCTTTCCGCCTGCTAAAGGCCTACAGTATAGTTGGGCCATATGTAGCCAAAACTTAGTAACGACCTATTAACGGCCCATGAAATAAATTGGGGCCACCTATTGCTCGCTTCGATGTCGGCCTGTTAACGACCCGGGAGGTAAGAGGGCCGACCATTAACTTTCAGCCTAGTAACGGCCCATTAACTCAATGGGCCCACTAAAGTTCGTTCATGTCTTTAGGCCAAATTAGATAATTTGAGCCCATTACGACGAGCAAAGGTGCGGCATACAGGGAATAACGTTGCACATCCAGAATATATTACAGGAAATTACATCCACTGGGCAATCAAAGATTGATACCAGTGCAAATAAATGAGCAGAACCTAACCATCTACAACGTCACAATCTACAACCTCAGCACAGATGACGCCCATAAGCATGTGGGCAAGTTCTTGCTGCTTTGCCACACTGTCTCTGAAAACATTGATCAGTTGTTGTGTCGCACGACTCTGCACCTAGCACTAGAACAACACTTCAATGTAAAAAAACATGGTATGGTAGACAAATGAAGTACATACTGATGAATAACAATGCTTAAGATATTCAGAAGCATGATGTCCAAATTAAGCAGATGGCATTGCGATAGAGTAGAATGACAGTACTTGAATTTGAAAACATGTTATCATGAATGGAATAGGTACTGAAAAATAGGAAGGCATGACATATTTACATGCATGATCAGCATGCTAAGCACATGGCATTGCAACAGAGTAGATACACTCCAGGACATTATATGCATGTTGTACCCATACCACAGGCCAAGTTAGAGCAAGGACCTTGTGGGGTGAAGAGGATTCATCATCTTTCTGCAAGTCTTCTGAAGAACTACCTTTACATGTTCCATCATATTGGGTATCATTGACATCAATTTTATTGGCCTTTACATTGCTCCATGAGGTTCTTGTGGATATATCAGTGTGTGCAATTATATCTGACATGTATGGAAGACAACTAGTCGTTAGATTTATGTAATGAGTGCCTGTAGGAGACGACATAAATAGTAGGACTGGGGTTAACTAGCAGCAACAGGTCTCATAAACTAACGGGAGAACATAGATGAAAGCTACAGAATATGTATCATTTGTACTCGAGATTAACTAGATGGCAGACAAAAGTATTAAAGAACAACATAGGAAATACTAGAAGTGGTATAATACTATAATCACTAGCCTATGGGATAGCATTGGCTGATGGATGATAACTATGGAACAGTGTTACCTAAAGAACAAGTATCTTAGCTGGACTATGGAACAACGTTAACTCCTGAACAAGACCCGTAAGAGATCAACATGAATATACAATGAAATGTGATGATCTATTTTCCATGCTTAGATGAATAACAAAGCCATAAATGTTGCACACAAGTAAGATGAGGGTACAACCTGTCGGGCTGCCATCCATAGGAGTGAGCATCATGTGCTGACTTGTCGATGCCCCTGCAGTTGTTGTGGCTATGCACGTCGGGCACACGCATTCGATGCAGGGAACTATTGAGTCGAGACTATAGCTCCCTTCTGGTATATGCTTCCCTTGTTGGAGCAGCTGCGGTGAGTCGGAAGACGGTGTGTCTGAAGATGCAGATAACGCATAATGTTAAGAACGACATATCTCCTTGATCTGAAGAAATACAGTAAGAGACCAACATCAAGGTACGAGAGTGGTCACACGTCTGTTGACTAAAGACTAAATTGGGGTCACACAATCTTATTTTATTTTGGGACTGTCCGATCTAAGCCGGATGGCTGGCCGTCTTGTGCCTCCCGGCTGACACTGTTCGGAATCTTCCTCGAAGAGCCAGCGACCAACGGTAGAGCAGCCTGCCTCTGCCGTCCGTGGCCCCGGCCAAAACCCCGCTCTCCGCCCCACCGCACTGCCGTGGTTGTGCCACCCCCGGGCCAATCCACAAAGACTCCCCGTCATCCAGATCCGGCGGCAGCAGTACCTTCAACCCACGCAACTCTAAAATATAGCCATCTAAGCGTTGCTTCTGCGGCGAACTTGTGGCCCCGCACCCTTACGTTAGACACCAGCCAACCGGCAACCTAGGAGCTCTGCCGCCTCGAGGGGTGCTGCTTCCCATTGCAAATCGATTGGCCCAGAATAAAAATTCAGACAACCGATTCCTAAATAAAGTGATTTCAGATGAGGGTGCGACCTATCT
The DNA here is from genome assembly GCA_032464435.1 of Aegilops umbellulata. Lineage (NCBI taxonomy): Eukaryota > Viridiplantae > Streptophyta > Magnoliopsida > Poales > Poaceae > Aegilops > Aegilops umbellulata. The sequence continues at coordinate 92,369,783 of CP136060.1, read as the reverse complement.
GGCGGCATGGTGAAGTAGGCAGGTCCAGCTGCCGAGTCGGTGAGGCCAGCGCGGTTGCGGTGGCGACCGACGGCAGGGAAAGAGCGATGTCGTGATGGTCGACGGCTACGGCGAAGCAGCGCCAGGATTCTAGATGGATCCGAAGTTGGAGCCGCTCCGGCGCCGTGAACAATGGGGGGTTTGAATCGGCTCCGGTACGGTTCACGCGGCCGTCGTCGAGGCAGCACCAGCAGCACGGAGAAGAGGCACACGGCCTAGTGCACGACGGCAAATGGACAACGTCTCCGGCATTAGGGAGGAGGGCGGCTGTGAAATTGTTGCGGTGGGGGCACCATGGAGGTGGGGCTGAGGTTTCGCGGCTCGGGAGAAGGGAGCTTCCCGGGGAGAAGGTGATTTGGCGCCCACGAGGTATGAATGGGGGCGGGCGGGGGGAATTGGGAGGGGAGTGGAACCATGTCTTACGGACGCATTTTTCTGAAATGTGAGGCGGAGTTACAGTTCTACCCTTGCCTATAGGCTTCTCGGCTTGGGTCTTTGTACTGAGGGTCGGGGATAGTAGAGTAACGTTGCTTCTCCCCAAATAGTGGGCGGGAGCGATTTCAGGCGAGGAGGGCGTGTTTTGAACTATAGTGGGCGCGAGCGATTTTGGGCGAGGAGAGCGTGTTTTGAAATAGTGGGCGTGAGCTATTTCGTGCGAGGAGAGCTTGTTTTTCCGACCATGGTTTATGAATTATTCGGCACATGTCATTTCGGCCGAGGAGAAGGTGCGCTTGGATGAAGTTATGAACCTACCCTCGATGTACAACAGGCCAATTGATGCGTGTCCCACATAGGACGTTAATTTCGCGTCTCCCATTTATTTGCTCGGGCGAATTCCACCGAGCAGAGAGGATGTTTAACGGTTCGTTCAAATTTTGGGAGAACGAGCATCCACGTCTACCTTACCAAGTCGATTCGAATCAAATTTTGAAATATTAGCTTGCCACTTCTTTTTTAGATGGAGAGATGATGCTCGGGAGTAATGTGTTTTTACATGCTCGTTGCTAGCGATTTACTATATGACAAATAGTTGACCCAGTCAAAAACGTGAATCAAACCCAAAATGAAATATCTCGATTCAATGAAATAGCTCGTTCAGTAGGTCAAAATAGTGAACTAAATCCAAAATTGAACACCTCAATCGAGTAGCATGTTGTACAATATTATAGTACTCCATGAACATGTTGAAAGTCAAATTAATGAACTTGTTTGATATACGCATATATCCGTTCATGTGTGGATTGCATACAACATGTTCTCCAATTTAAATATTTGAATGCAAGTTTATATCGAAACATGGTTTATATCAGTCTTTGATGCATAAAACGCGACCTCGCCCTCTCCCGGACTCCTGTTCTCTCTCTCTCTCTCTCTCTCTCTCTCTCTCTCTCTCTCTCTCTCTCTCTCTCTCTCCGACAATCTTCAATTCTGTCGCACGCATCCGACACAAAAACCTTGTTGGTCTCTCTCCCTTTCTCTCCATCTCTCTCTTTCTCTCTTTTTGTGTGTGTGTGTGGGGGGTCTTTCTAGTTCGCATGCATATATACACCATCTATAGGTCTCTCTCGCACACTATGTATGATACTCTAGCTAGTCCAAGCTAGATATCTTGGGTGCACTTATCGTACGCATACAGATTCCTTGGCTCTTTGCCTGTAACTCTCTCATGCACCACTATGTCGTCTCGGAGCTCTTCCCCCCTCTCTCAAACTCTCCATCCACCTGGGTCACACATACACATGCATATCTCACTCGCACTCGATAGGCCCATCTAAAACTCTATCTCTCCCCCTCGTTCTCTCTCCATATCACACGCGCACACACTCAATCTCATGCCCAGCTAGCCAAGTATGATGGTCTCTCACTCAATTGTAGGCACACACAGTCCCCCCTATATGTATATGACTAGCTAATCTTAGTCTCCATCACAAACATGTGCATGGTCTATCTCGATTTCTCTCGGGGCATCTTTCTATCGCGCACGCACTCCTTCGATCTCCCACCCATATAATCCCCTCACGATCTCGACGAGATCTCTCTATCACAAACACACCCTCTCTCCCTCCCCATGCGTCCATGCCATCCATGTGTCCCTCTCGACCTTTGTTCCTTGTTGGCCACACCTCTACTGGACATGTGCTACAAGGGTGTCTCTCTCCGTTGCAAACAATTTCACATTAGCTATCTTCGTGTATCTCCTTGCCTCGCTTTTCCATCTCGGAGATGCATGCGTGATATGTTCGCATAAGAAATGAAAAAACACACTATCTCTCTAATTTATCGTTTGTTGTCACTTTCTCCTTCACACACATACTCTTTTTGCACACTTACTCATTCTCCTTCACACGCACTTGATCTGTCTTGACTAAGGCACTCTCCTCGGTCCATAGCATATAGATTTATTGAAAAGTCAAACATCACAAAGTTTGACCATGTACGTGGAGAAAAAGAATTACATCTAGTACAGCAAACATATACCATTAGATTCACCGTGAGATGTAGTTTTGTATGATGTATCTTTGGTATTGTAGATATAAATAACATTTGCGTAAACCTGATCAAAGTTTCCAAAGTTTGACTTCTAAAAAATTTACATGCACTGCATTATCGAGTGGATGGAATATCTCTTTCCCCCTCTCAGCTATCTGACGCACCACTCAGCCTTATCGGGGCTCCTCAATCTCTCTCAAACTTTATTGGTCAGTTTGGTTCGTGACCTGACCCTAATGCCTTGATGGCCGGTACTGCATGGTGTGGACATGAGATGTAAAATATTTCTGCCTGGCCAGGCTTGTGTGGTGCTGAAGCGTTTGGTTCATGCCTGGGCCAGGCAAAGCATCAACGTCCCATCAATCAATCCATGCATCAATTATTTAATGCTAATATCCATCCATGTTGCTGTTAGCCTCATGGACACACGACCAGGCACGGCCAGGCGTTCGAAATCAGTCGCCTGGGCCAGGCTACTTGCAGTGTCTGGAGTTTAGCCAGGCTAATTAAAGTGCAAGGGAACCCAGGCCACGCGGGCTTTCTTTTTCACAGGGTAGCAACCAAACAAACGTGCATGAAATCCAGCCACAACCCCATGCCAGGCAAAAGATGCTCATGACGCAAGCCAAACTGGCCTTATATCTCCCTGCTTCACACATACACATGTCTCGCTCGTGCTATACATATAGACCCATCCAACACTCTCCACCCTTGTTCTCTCTCCATGTGACACGCACCCCCCTAAGTACCATAACCCCTCAATCCATCATAGGCGCAAGCACTCCCCCCTCCTAAGTGTGATTATCTCTTACTAGCAGTCGGTGTCAAAACTGGCGGATCTCGGGTAGGGGGTCCCAAATTGTGCGTCTAGGTCGGATGGTAATAGGAGACAAGGGACACGAAGTTTACCCAGGTTCGGGCCCTCTCGATGGAGGTAAAACCCTACTTCCTTCTTGATTAATATTGATGATATGGGTAGTACCATAGTAGATCTACCACGAGATCAAGGAGGCTAAACCCTAGAAGCTAGGCTATGGTATGATTGTTGTATGATGAAGTTGTCCTACGGACTAGAACCCTCCGGTTTATATAGACACTGGATAGGGTTAGGGTTACACAAAGTCGGTTACAATGATAGGAGATCTTGAATATCCGCATCGCCAAGCTTGCCTTCGACGCCAAGGAAAGTCCCATCCGGGCACGAGACGAAGTCTTCAATCTTGTATCTTCATAGTCCAGGAGTCCGGCTGAAGGTATAGTTCGGCTATCCGAACACCCCCTAATCCAGGACTCCCTCAGTAGCCCCCGAACCAGGCTTCAATGACGACGGGTCCGGCGCACAGATTGTCTTCGGCATTGCAAGGCGGGTTCTTCTCCAAATTCTGTGTACCTGTCGAAATAATGTCCGATTTTTGTAATGTAGCGCTCCTCGGCTTCCACGCTCAATAATGGCCGTCTTCCACTTGTCAAACGAATGCGAAAAGTCGGGGTGTTATTACATCCACACGCCTAGCCGTATAAACGAGCCGCCTATTTAACGGGATGGGGATTCAGATCCAAACCATACCTTCTCCTCCCCGCGAGTAATCATCAGAGCGCCCCCAGCAAAGGTCCATTCCAACATGGCCAGCCGTCGCAGCTCCTCTTCTCACCCTGCTAGTCCTAGACCCGGAGACTGGGAGAGGTACTCCATCCCGCACAGCGAGTTAGTGTCGCTTCACGCCAAGGGATTTCTTCCTCAGGCCTATATGGTCCCGGTCCGAGCCGGACTCGCCACCTATAATGGCGGAAAACAAGCAGAGAGCACCCCCAGTCCTTTCAAAGGAGAGCGGGTGTGCCTTGTCCCTTATCTAATAAGGGGACTAGGATTTCCAATTCATCCATTTCTCCGTGGGCTTCTGGAGTTCTACGGCCTCTAGCTGCACAATCTTACGCCCACCTCTATATTGCATATCGCGGGCTTCATCGCCCTTTGCAAACTATTCCTAGGCATCGAGGCTCATTTCGCGTTGTGGAAGAGGATATTCTGCCTGGTGCCCCGTTCTCAAGAGGGGTCAATATATCAAGTGGGCGGAGCCAAAGTATGGGGCATCGCTGGGACCGGATACCTATCCGGAACCCCAAAAAAGGCGTCTGAGGAGTGGCCTTCGGAATGGTTTTATATAGATGATGTCCCGCTACCGGACCCTATCCGGGTCGGTCTCCCCGAGCTCAACAGTGCCCCATTAAAGAAACACCTAAGCTGGCGTCCGCGGAGCTCTCAAAGGGAAAGCGACAGGGACGTCCTTTACCTGATGGGCCGGATAAGACTATTGGCACATTCCGGACTAACCATGATTGGAGTCATGGCCGCATGCATTATGCGGGGGGTGCAGCCGCTTCAATATAGAAGCCACCCCATGTGGGATTTTAACGGGGAGGACGATGCTACCCGTTACGGTCGTAAGAGGCCGGCCTCGGCTGCCTCTCTAGTAAAGATCTTATCCTCTTTGTACAAGGGAGAAGAGGAGGAATTCCTCCGCGTCGACCCGCAGGGAGGATTTACTATGTATAACCCTCCGAGTTGGGTAAGTGGACGATTTGCTCGCCCATCCGCTTTATACTCCCATGATTGAATATGTAATCTAACGACTTTGATGGAGGAACTGCGTCAGGAAGTAAAGGATATAAGCAGCCATCCTCCACAGCCCGAGGATCCAGAGCGATCCCTTGATCTGGACTCTGAAGAGGATCCGGACATATCGGTGGAGCTAATTGATGGGGTGTTTCATTAGCTAAGCAAGGATAATATCTTGGTGGCCATTACGGCCGATTACCCAGGGTTAATCCCGGCCTCCCAGGTGACAAAGACCTAAGCCTCGTTCCCTTGAGAAGGATTCCATTCTCACGTATTTTAGTTCCTCTAACGACAACCGCGTTTTGCAGGGAAGGTTTCCGAGGCGGGAGGCCAGACCTGCGGTGGATAGCCAACGAGGGGCCGCGGGGCCCCGTGGGGTAAAAAGAAATGTAGTCCGGACTGAGACGTCGGCGCAAAGGTATAGCGCACCATCTATTTCTCTGGTGTTATCCCTTCAGGGCATACTAACTCTCGTGCTCTCTTTAGGACGAAGAGACCTCGCCGGACTATATCCGGGGAGGTTGCCAATCGCGCCTCCACCAGCCAGGCTCCAACGCCTGGCCCGGAGGCGGCAGCGAACACAAGGCGCACACCAGACGCTCCTCCGACAGAGGATGCGGACAGGCTGTCTGCCACCAATTCCGAAGTGGAGAGTGCCATGAACCACAGGCATCGCCGGACAGTTCTCCGCGACGCTTGTTTCTCCCAAGAGGCATTGAATGCCTTCAATTCGGGAGATGCGTACCTCCGTGCCGCTCAAAATGGTTTAGCCAGAGCCACGGAGCAATATGTAAAAGACATACGGGTAAGAAAATTTTGGTAAATATATGTATATACCAGTAGCCCCCGAGACTTGAAACAGTTAGAACAACTGATTTAAGGATCATTTGTTATGGAGGTTCTTACAGAAAAGAATACCCTACTGTCCCAGGAGCTGGAAGAGTGCAAAGCCCAACTTGAGGCCGCACTAGCCGCGACAGGGGAGCCCAAAGATACCCCCTCTGGTAATCCATGCTTCAAAAGATAAATATGTTGCGAAGTGCGGCGTGGGTGTAAATCTGACAAATCATATTGCAGATGGCGCCGAAATTGATCCGGAGAGGCAACTACTCTTACGCCAGCTAAAGGTTGGTGAGAGTATGCTGACAAGGGTGAGGCAGGAGAAGAATGATCTTTAGGATGCCAACACCAAGCTGGACGTTGAACTTAAAGATGTTCGTGGCCAGCCGTCGGACTCCACTTAGGAGAATCAGCGGCTTCGGCGCGGCATATTTAGTAAGTGCTTAAGCGAAATTTGAAAAAAGAGTTCGGCGAGGAAGTCGACTAATAGAGTAATGTCTGTAGGAATGCTAACAGGTCGTCCTGTAGAGGAGATGCCCGGTTCTACGGGTGACCTTCTTCCCGAGCTCTCGCAACTGCACGAGCGAGTTCGGCAGGCGATGCGAGGCGTTGGCCAAGCCTTATGGCCTTCCCACTCCATGCCCGAGGGCCTTTGAGAGCTTGCGTAGAAGCTTAAGGGAGCTCGGCGGCAATTCCGGTTGTGGAAGATATCGGCCTACCGACAAGGCGCTAGGGAGGCCTGGGCCATGGTGAAGACCCGGTTTACGAAGTCTGACGCAAACCACATGGCCGAGGTCGGTCCTGTGGGGCCTGATGGGAAGGAGGTCCCTGTAAGCTTAGTATACGGCCAAGTAGAATTGGTCGCAAAGTATTCCCAGCAGGACTGTAAATTAGACAGCCTGTTAGATGGTATTGAAGAGGAATACAATCAGTCAGAGTGACTATGTAATTTTTAAATGACATGTGTAATGCCTTCTAGCCGGATTGTAGATCGTTTGTCGTTGCCGACCTTTTCGCCTCGACCTCGGGACCTGACGGTCCAGAGTGTGTCCGAATACCCTATCAGTTACGTAAGAACCGGGGTATGCATGGAGACCAGGCGTAGGGGTCATTAGTGCTTTATCAGACAAGTGCCCAACTAGTTATGTTATATTACATGGTTAGTAAGAAACATCTTCCAGAGAGAATAGTTCCGTTAGGGGTTCCTTTCTCTGGGAGGCATGCCCTAAAGTGCATGTACGGACTGCAAACGCAGGAAAAGCATCTGGGGGCTGTCGGGGGATATCGGCCTCCACGAGCACCTATGGGGACGGAGCCCCTTGTCGGTTCGGCGGGGGCGAGGATGCACAAAGAGCAGATCGAGGCGACACACACACAACGATTTTACCCAGCTTCGGGCCGCATGGATGCGTAAAACCCTACTGCTGCATGTCTGGTTGATTCGGGTTCTTGCTCTGGAGCGCAAGAAGCTACAGTAAGTTGGAGCTGGACGTAGGCGAGGGCCTATTGGGTCCGATCCCCCCTCTACGTGCGCATGGGCCTCCTTTTATATGCCAAGGGGTTTCCCACAGGGAGCGACGCAGGTGAGGGTAAAAATGGCAAGGGATTGTGGGAATAGTGGCCGCACAGTGCTATCGCACCTAACTCTGACGGCGGGGGATAAAGGCATTAAATGCTCGTCTGGATCGCCTGAACAGTGCCGAGGCGGACCGTTAGGAGCGCCTCCGCTCGCCACGGGGGCGACTCTGCCATCGTTGCATGCCACCGCGCGTCTCAGGTTGCGCGGCGTCCCGCCACGTGCCTTCGAGGAAGCCCCAGAGCGACGCATGGGCAGGTGAGCTGGAGCGCGGGCCTGATGTGATGGTTTGCCGCGGCAAGTGGCTTGCCGCACCTGGGAGCTTGCCGCTCGCCAGGCCTTGCCGGGGCGCGTGGCGCGCCGCGGCTGGCTTCTCTTGGGGTGCCTTGGCTTGGCCGTCCCGGCGAGCTCCTCCCGCCGGGGCCTTGGTGCTTCGGCTTAGTCGTCCCGGCAAGCTCCTCTTGCCGGGGCCTTGTCGCCCTGGCCCGGCAAGCTCCTCTTGCCAGACCTTGCCTTCTCGACCCGGCAAGCTCCTCTTGTCGGGGCTTGGTCTTCTAGGCTCGATCACTTGGCCTTCGTCCGGCCTGGAAAGGGCCGTGGAGACTCTTGTCGCTCCCCTGGCAGGCCTTGCCGCGGGAGGCTACTACTGCCCGTGCACAAGTTCGGGGTACTAAGGTACCCCTACTTTAGTACACCGACAGGAGCCCCCGGGTCTGGGCCATACACGGTGCCGAGCGTTGTTGGGCCAGGCCCTAACAGTGCACGGGTACGCGTGGCCTGGGTTGCGCTGCTCCTTAACTCCGTGCCCGTCGCGCCCTCCCCAAGTGGCGCGCGCTTATCGCGGCGTCGTCGGGGGGGGGGGGGGGCGAGGCGTGCGAGGCGTGCGTGACGTGGGTGGCGTGCGCGGGACTGAGGCCCGCAGGCATGCGTCACGTCGTGCACAATCTCTTTATCTGGGAAGGCGGAGCATCCGCGCCCGCTCCTTTCCCCCTTTATAAGCGGAGGGGAACAGGGGCAGCTCGCCATTCCGCCGATTGCTGTTCCTCGAAAATCTCCGCCGCCTCCTCCTTGCTAGAGAAAGCAGCGATTTGCTCTCGCAGCCCCCGGCGCCGCCAGCGCCAACAACTCCCCCTCCCCGCTTCGGCCATGGCCCCGAAGAGCGACAAGGCGAAGGGGAAGGCCGTGAAGTCAGCCGAGGCGCTGCGGCTGGAAGCGCTTCGGAAGGAGACGGCGACGTTCCCTCCTCAGCTCGACGCGCTGAGGCTGAAGAACGAATACCTCCTCTTCTGGTCGACGGCGACGCGAGCGCATCCGCGCACGCGAGTTCTTCCCGCCATGGCCCAAAAGCTGTACCCGACCGGGTACCCTTTCTTCGCCGTGTTCTTCCTCTGCGGGCTCTGCCCGCCTTTTTCTGAGTTCTTCTGCGACATCATGCACACCTACGACCTCCACCTCCTTGACTTCACCCCCAACGCCGTTCTGACAATGGCAGTTTTCGCACACCTTTGCGAGAACTTTGTCGGAGTCCGCCCCAACGTAGCCCTCTTCTGGCACTTCTTTACTCCCCGGGTGGAGAAAGGAGAGCCGCTGTCCGGCGGAGTCGCTTGGGTCTCCAGGACCGGCAAGAAAGAGGCCTACTTGGAGGGGGAACTCCGTGGCAGATGGGAGGAGTGGAGGGCCGAGTGGTGCCTGATCGTCAAGGAGAATCCACCGCCGTTCACCGCCGTGCGGCGAACTCCAGTGGTGCGCGGCCGCGACTGGAGCGACCTGGCCCCGGACGACGCCAAGCTGAAGATTGCCGCCACCCGCATCCTGCGCCTCGGGTTTGTCGGGCTCACCGTCGGCGCCGTCGGCACGGATTTCCTTCGCTGGCGTATCGCCCCCCTGCAGGAGAGGGGGAAACCGGCTTGGGAATTCCAAAACGCGGCGGACATCATGAGGCTGCGCCCGGGCCTCAACTACAACTTCACCATCCTGGAGCTCGACGGAGTGTTGAAGGAGCTGTTCAGGCACGACTCCGAGCACCCAGAATGGTTCAGGTTGCCGCCGGGCGTCGTCCCCCTGTGCAACAACTCGGCGCTCAGCCGCATCCTCGCAATGATGCCGCTGTGCGACTCGCACGGGATCGATGCGACCTGGCAGGAGCCGGCGGACGGCATCGTGCAGGCCTTCTTCGACAATTTGGAGGAGGTACCGGTCGACCCCGATGAGAAGAGGGGCCTCACACGGGACACCACCCCCGAGGAGCTGGCCTACATCGCCTCCAGGATGGAGGAGGCGGCGGCCGCCGCGGCCGCGGGCGAGTCTGGCTTCACCCTGGCCGAGGCAGACGCGGCGGAGGCGGAGAGCCTTGCCGACCAGATGGAGCTCGCAGGAGCGGAAGAGCCAGCCGGGCACAGTGGCGCGGGCGAGCCCGCCCAGGACGCGGGTGGCTTGCCGGAGGCAGACGCGCCCTCCTCGCAGCTCCCGGGCAGCTCGTCGCAGGCGGAGCCCCCTGCCCAGCTGAGGAGGCGTCTTCGTAGGGCCGGAGAGGTGGTGCGGCAGGCCGACCAGCAACCGCAGCCCCGGGTGACGCGCGCCTCTGAAGCAGCGGGAGCGGGGTCCTCACGGGCCACGGCTTCTGCTCCTGCCGCTCCTCGTTCCGTGGCGGCAACGGGGGCGGGGTCGTCCACCGCCCCCGCCAAGCGGCCCCGGGAACCCACTCCCCTGTCTCCTCGCGCCTGGAGCAAGCCGGTTTTTGATTATTCCGCGCTCAGCTCCGACGACGAAGAGGAGGACGGAGAGTAAGTTCCTGGTAGAGCTTGTATCTTCTTGATTTCTGTTGCTTTGTCCTGTTTCGCAGCCCATTCATCCCCCCCGAAACCGTTCCCTTTTCAGGACGCTGGCCCAGAGGAGGGCGAAGAGGGCCAAGATCCCGCTGGTCGTCCTTGAGGGCGAATCTCCTCCGGCAACTGGGGAGGCGTCGGAGACGACCTTGCCGGACCTGGCAGCGGGCCCGCATGGCAGCCCACAGCGCAGCCCCCAGGGTGAGGGCATGGCTAGCTCTTGCCGTTTGGCGCGCGCGCGAGCTTCCCTTCTCTTTGCTAACATGTGGCTGTTGTTGTCGTTGGGTAGGAGCAGAGCAGCCCCAGCAGGTGACCCCGGGGGGCATTCCTGCCGCGCCGTCCGCTTCGACCACCCTGCCTAGGGAGAAATCTCCGGCAAGGGAGGAGCCCCCGGCAGGGGAGACCTCCCCGGCAAGGGAGGAGCCCCCGGCAAGGAAAACCTCTCCAGCAAGGGACGCGGCCAGCGATCCCCTGGCAGCGGAGGCCGCGGCCACGGATCCTGTCACCGGTAAGCCCCCCCTGCACGGAAAACTTCCCCTGGCTATCTTTTCTTATGAGCCTCTTTGTCGGCTGTTCAGCTGACTCTTCTCCCCTCTTCCGGCCACCAGACCCGCCCACCGCGGACCCGATGGAGACCGAGGTCGTCGTCGAGGAGGGCGCGTGTGGCGACGGCGATGACGTCGTCGTCATCGAGGAGGCGGAAGGGACCGACGACCCCGTAGGCGGCGAGGAGGCTAAAGCCGCCAAGGCCGCCGCGGCCGCAGGCGGCGAGGGGACTGGCGACCGTGCCGACGGCCCCGGGGAGGTAGGGGCGTCAAGCACTCCACAGTCCGGCGACCCCGCCGCTGCTACCGCGTCGGACCCCGAGGAGCCCCCGGCGGGCGCCTACCCGCGGGCCGGCGATGGCGTCTACATCAGGCTCCCCTGGGAGCCTAGCTCCAGGGCGCCGGTCGAGGGGGAGGCCTTGGACGGAGAAGTTCTCGCCTCCGTTGGGCTGACAGTGGTCGACGCGCCAAGAACCGACAGCGGCGAGCCCGAGGAAGAGCGGCTGCTCCGGAAGCTTGTTTCGCTCTACCGCGCCCGGCAGGCCAAGGTGGAGCGCCAGGAGGCACTCGTCGCGAAGGCTGGCGCGGACATGGAGAAGCGCGCCGGGGAGCTCCAGGAGCTCAACCAGGAGGCTCTCCGGTCCTTGGCGGCGGAGCGGAGGCTGCTCGACGAGGCGCGGATGGCTTTCCTCCTCGAGAAGGTAGAGGCTGAAGAGCAGCAGAGGCTTGCCACCGCGGGGCTATCCGCGCGGGAAAACGAGCTGTGCAGCAGAGGGCCAGCCTTGCCAGCCACGAGGAGGAGGTTGCCGCGCGCGAGCAGGCGCTTGGCGGGGACCTGCAGAAAGCGCAGGATGCCACCGCGGCCGCCGAGGTCGCCAAGGGGGAGCTGGAGGCGAGGGTGGCGCAGCTCGTCAGCGACCTCAAGGCGAGCGGCGAGGAGCTTGCCGCGCTCAAACTGGAGCGCGAGAAGGGCGCTCACTCCCTTGGCGAGCTGCAGGGCCGCTTCGCCGAGAAGATCCAGGAGCTCGACGCCGCCAAGGACTCCAAGGCTGTCCTCGAGCTGAAGCTGGACACCCTGGCCAAGGCGCTGGAGAGCGCCAAGGAGCAGGAGGCGGCCTTGCGGAAGGAGGTTGCTGGCAACGAGGAGCTGTTGAGGAGCGCCGCCGTTACCCAGAACGCCTTCCGAGAGACGGTGGAGCGGTAGACGGAAGGCCTCGTCGACATCGCCTCCACCATCGACCAGGAGGTGAAGCTGCTGGGGATGGAGGGCCACGAGTACCCCTCCGGCGAGGACGTCCCGCCGAGCGCCAAGCTCACTTCCTTCTTCAAGGGCTTGGTGGGGGTGCTCCGGCACCTCCGGGAATCGATCCCAGAACAGCTGGCCGAGGAGACGCGGGAAGCCGTCTCCGGGGCCCTCGAGAGGGTGTTGGTGAAGATCGTCTTCTGCAACCCCACCATCAGGCTCACCAACGTCCTCAGGCACTTGCCGGAAGATGCTGACCTGACGGAGATCAGGGCCCTCGTCACCCCCATCGTGGAAAGGGTGGTGGGGATCAGGCGGGTCGAGGGCGACCGCGCGGATTAGGCCGCCCACCTCTTTCTTTTCTCCTCCTGTCGCTGCTGAGCACGCCGTAGAAACAACTGATTAGGGAAGCGGCAAGTCATTTTGTAATATAACTTTTATCTTAGGCAATTCATTGCGCTGTTATCTCCCTTGTTCGACCTTGTGCTTCGTACGTTCGTGCCCTACGCTCACAGGAACTTGTCGGCGAAAGTCTCCGCCTTGCCACGGGTGCCGAGTGCGGGACATCAGCAACCCGCTGATGGGGCTTCCACCGGCAAGAAACCTTGCCGCGGCTGGCGCAACTCACTTAAATGCTGAGCAGGCTCGGGCCGAGGTAGGCGTGGCGACTGCAGTCGCGGCACGCTCAAGCTGCCGAGCGAGCTCGAAACAAGTAAGGACGCTACTCGGGATGTAGCACACTTAAGTCGTTGAGCGGGGCTCGAAACGAAATAGGGGCGCAACCAGCCACGAGCCGGCCCTTCCGCGCACAGGTTTCCCATACGAAGCTCGATCGTTCGAGGAAGATAACTTAAGAATAAAAAGGAGCTTAGTCGCTCAAGCTTTGGCAACTTAGCTTCTCTGTCGTTTGCCGTCCGGCAAGGCGCAGCTTCCTCAGGCGACGCCCAGCCTATCCTGTCATCCCCCCCCCTACTCAAGGGAAGGGAATAACGAAGGCTCGGGGCTTCGCGGTCCGCCATCGCTTGCCGGGGTGTGGTGCTGCACAACCGTGTCGAATGATGCATGCGCCAATCGGAGAGGCGCGAAATCGACAAGAGGTGCGGGGCACATAGGCTATGCTCGGGATCTGCGCCCGCCTCTGTACCAAGGATTACATCCAACTGCGGCAAGACTTGGACGGAGAGGATGGCCGTCGGAACGGTTCCGACCGCCGCGCTGGCAAGGCCCCTCCCACGGTCGGCGTCGACTCGTTTGGATCTTGGCGGCCTGGGCTCGCCGAAGAACGAGGTCACCTTTCCCGCAACTTCCGGCGCTAACCTCTGCGGCTACGGGAGCGGCGCAGAGTTTGCTGGAGGCGAGAGACTCGCTCAGCGGCCGGAAGGCGGTCCTCCTCAAGGAGTAGCTGCTCTTGCCCGGACTCTGCGCGAGTGGGTACTCGAGGAGGGCCGTGCACGGGTCCGTGAGGAGGAATGCCTCCGCCCCGCGGGCTGGAGCGGAAAGGTACCTGGCCATACCTGAGCTTGCCTCTGGTCGCCGAATCTGGTTCGCACAACCTCGACGCCCCCCTACCTGGCGCGCCAAAGATGTCGGGGGATATCGGCCTCCACGAGCACCTATGGGGACGGAGCCCCTTGTCGGTTCGGCGGGGGCGAGGATGCACAAAGAGCAGATCGAGGCGACACACACACAACGATTTTACCCAGCTTCGGGCCGCATGGATGCGTAAAACCCTACTGCTGCATGTCTGGTTGATTCGGGTTCTTGCTCTGGAGCGCAAGAAGCTACAGTAAGTTGGAGCTGGACGTAGGCGAGGGCCTATTGGGTCCGATCCCCCCTCTACGTGCGCATGGGCCTCCTTTTATATGCCAAGGGGTTTCCCACAGGGAGCGACGCAGGTGAGGGTAAAAATGGCAAGGGATTGTGGGAATAGTGGCCGCACAGTGCTATCGCACCTAACTCTGACGGCGGGGGACAAAGGCATTAAATGCTCGTCTGGATCGCCTGAACAGTGCCGAGGCGGACCGTTAGGAGCGCCTCCGCTCGCCACGGGGGCGACTCTGCCATCGTTGCATGCCACCGCGCGTCTCAGGTTGCGCGGCGTCCCGCCACGTGCCTTCGAGGAAGCCCCAGAGCGACGCGTGGGCAGGTGAGCTGGAGCGCGGGCCTGATGTGGTGGTTTGCCGCGGCAAGTGGCTTGCCGCACCTGGGAGCTTGCCGCTCGCCAGGCCTTTCCGGGGCGCGTGGCGCGCCGCGGCGGGCTTCTCTTGGGGTGCCTTGGCTTGGCCGTCCCGGCGAGCTCCTCCCGCCGGGGCCTTGGTGCTTCGGCTTAGTCGTCCCGGCAAGCTCCTCTTGCCGGGGCCTTGTCGCCCTGGCCCGGCAAGCTCCTCTTGCCGGACCTTGCCTTCTCGACCCGGCAAGCTCCTCTTGTCGGGGCTTGGTCTTCTAGGCTCGATCACTTGGCCTTCGTCCGGCCTGGAAAGGGCCGTGGAGACTCTTGTCGCTCCCCTGGCAGGCCTTGCCGCGGGAGGCTACTACTGCCCGTGCACAAGTTCGGGGTACTAAGGTACCCCTACTTTAGTACACCGACAGGGGCATATGTATAAATAAGTAAAAAGGTCATCTTTAGTTCACCGACCGAATATTCCCTTAAGAACGCTAACTTTCGGCTTCACCCAGTCTGAGGTACACATCCGGCTGATCCGGCAGTAACAATCGCAGAGGTGCTCCCTTTACCGCCTAGCCGAACAATCGGGAACGTAGGGGTAAGCACAGGAGCAAGGCAACCCAGCTTGGCCAAAACTTAAGTCATATCGATGCATATAATGGTGAAGAAAAGGTACATGCGGAAGTTTGACGCGTGTGTTGGGCGTGAAGCCCATATAAATAAGCTTCTGTTTAAAGAAGCCCCCAGGTTTAATGAGCGCGGGTAGCGCGTTACTTAATGAGCCTTTAAGGGCTATAAGAGAAAAGAGGGGAAGGAGAGAAATGTAAGACAGAAAATGTAAAAAATGGACACAGGAAGGAGACAAACACAGAGTCCGGCGCTAGGCATAGAATCTTCAGAGACGGGCAGCGTTCCATGGGTTCGGCTCGAGTCACTTTTCCGACGCATCTCGCAGGCGGTACGCTCCACCAGTCAGGACTTGGTCGATTATGAAGGGACCTTCCCGCTTGGGCTTGAGTTTGTCCTTTTTCTTATCCGGCAGGCGTAGAACTAGTTCACCAACATTGTAATTTTTGGCCCGTACTTCTCTGCTTTGATATCTTCGAGCCTGCTGTTGATAAAATGTGGAACGGGCTTTTGCCACGTCACGCTCCTCCTCCAAGGCTTCCAAGTTGTCCTGCCAATCGAGCTCGGCTTCTCTTTCTTCATACATGCGCACTCGAGGTGAGTCATGAATTATGTCGCAAGGTAGAACTGCCTCTGCGCCGTACACCATAAAGAATGGTGTGTATCCGGTGGCGCGATTCGGCATGGTCCGCAGCCCCCAGAGTGCGGAGTCGAGCTCCTCTACCCAGTGCGTGTTAGATTCCTTGAGGGACCGCACTAGTCTGGGTTTAATGCTGCTCATGATAAGACCATTTGCACGTTCGACCTGGCCGTTAGTTTGTGGGTGATAGACGGAAGCATAGTCGAGCTTGATGCCCATGTTTGTGCACTAGAGTTTTACCTCGTCGGCGGTGAAGTTTGTGCCGTTGTCAGTGATGATGCTGTGGGGGACGCCGTAATGGTGTACGACCCCGGATGTGAAGTCTATCACAGGTCCAGATTCGGCCGTCTTAACAGGCTTGGCTTCTATCCATTTGGTGAATTTATCCACCGTGACCAGTAAGTATTTTTTCTTGTGGGTTCCGCCTTTAAGGGGTCCAACCATGTCAAGCCCCCAGACCGCGAACGGCCAAGTGATGGGGATAGTTCGGAGGGCGGTGGGTGGCATATGGCTTTGGTTTGCAAAAAGCTGGCAAGCGACGCATCATTAGACCAAGTCCTGAGCGTCTGCCCGGGCCGTCGGCCAGTAAAAGCCTGTACGGAAGGCCTTGCTTACAAGGGACCGAGCTGCAGCGTGGTGGCCACCAAGTCCGGCATGAATTTCAGCCAGCAGGTTCCGTCCTTCCTCTTCGGAGATGCACCTTTGAAGGACTCCGGTAGTGCTTTTCTTATAAAGCTCTCCCTCGTGGACTTTATAGGCTTTAGATCGCCGCACTATGCAGCGTGCCTCATTTTGGTCCTCTGGGAGTTCCTGTCTAGTAAGGTAGGCCAGGAACGGTTCTGTCCACGGGGCGATGACCGCCATTATTACGTGGGCTAAAGGTGTAATTTCGGTGGCAGAGCCTCCAATTATGTCAGATTGTTCGGTGTCGAGTGGTGCGGGTAGGTCCGGGTTGTTATCTGCGGGTTCCCCCTCCCATGCTATGGATGGCTTGAACAGTCTTTCTAAAAAGATGTTGGCAGGGACTGCATCGCGTTTTGCTCCAATGCGTGCTAGGACATCCGCTGCCTGATTGTTTTCTCTAGCTATATGATGAAACTCCAGCCCTTCGAACCGAGCTGACATTCTTAGGACGGCGTTGCGGTAAGCTGCCATTTTTGGATCCTTGGCGTCGAAGTCTCCATTTATTTGTGTAGGATCTAGAAGTAGGTGTGTCTAGAGGGGGGGGTGATTAGACACTTAGTGCTAAAGTTGCAATTTTTAAACTTTTTCGGTTTGAGTGGAGTTTTAGGCACAATTTCAACATACACAATACATATCAAGCAAGCATGCAAAGAGTATATGAGTAGCGGAATGTAAAGCATGCAACTTGCAAGAATGTAAAGGGAAGGGTTTAGAGAATTCAAACACAATTGGAGACATGGATGTTTTTCCCGTGGTTCGGATAGGTGGTGCTATCCTACATCCACATTGATGGAGACTTCAACCCACGAAGGGTAACGGTTGCGCGAGTCCACAGAGGGCTCCACCCACGAAGGGTCCACGAAGAAGCAACCTTGTCTATCCCACCATGGCCATCGCCCACGAAGGACTTGCCTCACTAGCGGTAGATCTTCACGAAGTAGGCGATCTCCTTGCCCTTACAAACTCCTTGGTTCAACTCCACAATCTTGTCGGAGGCTCCCAAGTGACACCTAGCCAATCTAGGAGACACCACTCTCCAAGAAGTAACAAATGGTGTGTTTTTGATGAACTCCTTGCTCTTGTGCTTTAAATGATAGTCTCCCCAACACTCAACTCTCTCTCATAGGATTTGGATTTGGTGGAAAGAAGATTTGAGTGGAAAGCAACTTGGGGAAGGCTAGAGATCAAGATTCATATGGTAGGAATGGAATATCTTGGCCTCAACACAAGGGTAGGTGGTTCTCTCTCAGAACATATGAGTTGGAAGTGTAAATGTGTTCTGTTGGCTCTCTCCACGAATGAAGAGGAGGTGGAGGGGTATATATAGCCTCCACACAAAATCCAACCGTTACACACAATTTACCAATCTTGGTGGGACCGAATCAACAAACTCGGTCGGACCAAAAAGGTAAACCTAGTGACCGTTAGAGATTTTCGGTGGGACTGACATGCAAGTCGGTAGGACAGATATGGTTAGGGTTAGGGCATAACGTAATCTCGGTGAGACCGATTACACAAACTCGGTGTGACCGATTTGGTAATTGGCTAACCAGAGAGTTGGTCAGGCAAACTCGGTGGGACCGATTACTAGACTCGGTTGGACCGATTTCGGTAATGAGTTACCCAGAGAGTTTGCATTGTAATCTCGGTAGTACCGATTGCCTAAACTCTGTGAGACCGATTTTGACAATGGACATACACAGTGAGATTTCAATCCCATCTCGGTGAGACCGAGATCCCTATCGGTAGAACCGATTTGCTAGGGTTTGGCAGTGGGTATGACATGTGAAACTCGGTGGCGCCGGATAAAAAGAATCGGTAGGTCCGAGTTTGACTTTGGGTTTAGGTCATATGTGGAAGTGGGAAACTAGCTGAGGGTTTTGGAGCATATCATCAAGCACATGGAGCAAAAGGCTCATTATGCAACACCTCATCCCTCCTTGATAGTATTGGCTTTTCCTATGGACTCAATGTGATCTTGGATCACTAAAAGTGTAAAATGAAGAGTCTTGAGCTTGAAGCTTTAGCCAATCCTTTGTCCTTAGCATCTAGAAGGAGTTCCCACAACCTTTAGTCCATGCCACTTCATTGTTGAACTTATCTGAAACATGCTAGATAGAAACGTTAGTCCAACAAGAGATATGTTGACATTAATTACCAAAACCACCTGGGAAGCACTTGTGCTTTCAATCTCCCCCTTTTTGGTAATTGATGGCAACATACATCAAAGCTTTAGATAGGATACAAAGAATAGGAAGTAAATCTTTGGAAGGACATGTAACAAGCATAGGCTCCCCCTTACATGTATGCAATCATGTGAATAAAATGTAGAAGCATGTGAGAGCATAATCATGACAGAGTAGGCAATGTGTTACATGTATCTTGGCCATATGCATCAGAGCAAAATATTATTAAGAGAAATTCCTTCATGCTTATGAGTCCTTCTTGCAAACAATATGTACAAAAGCAAGAATTCCTCATACTCATGGTTCTGATGCATATACTTACCTTGTAGTCTTGAGTTGACTTAGGATGGAATGAACCTGCATAAACAAGGTTAGATAACACAGGTACATCCACTAGCCAGAGCAAACCAAAAGAAAACCACAAGAATACCAAGACTGGGATGACATGTAGAGAGTGAGTACAAGGTACCACATTGGATTAGACATGTCCCCAAGAGTAAAGATATGCAATGAATTTGAATGATTTCTTTCCCTTAAATGTCTTGCTCCCCCTAAATTTGACATGGGATATTGGGAGAAGATAGGGAACAGAAAATCAGAGCTGAAAGATATGAATGAATAGAACTTAACACAAATGAGCACATATGAACATGTCTTTCCCCCAAAAAGACATGTGGAATCTCTCCTCTTGAACATCAAGCATCTGGGATCCTTGAGTATTCTCTCCCCATGGAGATCTCTTTCTCCCCCTTAATACTTTCTCTTTCTCCCTGATGATAAGCTTTGATGTGATCTCTCTCTCTCCCCCTTTGACATCAATTTCCAAGAAGGTTTTTCTGGAATCTGTCGAATAGGTTTGGTCCTTGAGATTCAGCACAAAGCAATGGATAAAACTGTGATGCTTGTAGAGGACAAGATTCATTGAGTGGAGCTGGATCAGAAGAAATATAGAATAAGTGGCAAACTGTTTTTCCTGTTGCGAAATCGGTGACACCGAGTGGCATGTTTCGGTGGTACCGAAGGGATTCGGTTGGACCAAAAATTACAGTCCGGTGAAACCGAGTTCATCACAGAGAAAACACTTGTCACCTCAGCTCACTAGTCAAATAAGATCTCACAAAGATTTGCAATGAATTAACTGAAGAATTTGCAAGGAATTTTCTGCAGAAATATGCAGAACGGGAATCAAAAAGAAAAGAATGAAAGTTCTAGATGAAGTTTTTTTTCTTTTGTTGAAAAAGAGGGAAACAAATACAAATATGCAAGGGACAAATGCAATGACAAAAGAACACAAGAGAACTTCATCTAGAATTGGGCGGTGACATAGTCACCTATGTTAGAGTATATTGACTTAGGAGTCAAGTGAGAACACTTGATCATGGGTCATACTCATCGTTTAAGCTCAAAATGGGGTTACCATTTTTCATTTAAGCATTTTGATGTATTCTCATCTTTTTGAGTTGCTTTGACTCATGACTTGGAGTAAAGCTTCTCTAAGATGGAATATCATACCTTGGGTGGTGGTGTGGGTCTTGCTCATGTAGTTGAACTTGTGTGGATGCTCGAGGTTGATGTAGCTCATAAAGAGTTGGGAGCACCCCTTGGAATTTGAGTTCAGCTACCTACATGGGTTAGTTCTTGCAAGGAAAAGCAATTGTAGATCCAAGAATGACAATCATGAAGCTCAACATAGAATTTGTCAAAGGATATGTTCGAATGGTTTCATGCTTCCTTGTCGTCAACCACCGTTGTGTAGAGACTTGGTGATGTAGAGATTGCTCAAGATGTAAGTGAGTTGCAATCTCATAGAATTAGATTCAACCAAGTACCTACATGGGTTAGATAACATGCAAGATGCAAATATATCCAAGACATAAGATAGTCATCATAAGAGATATGTCAAGGATTAGTCATAAGCTCATGTCATGCATGTCTCCAATGGAGTTTCTACTCCAAGTTCGAAGCATCAATGATATTCAATTCTCCTCTCAACCTGCAAAACACTTTCTCATCAAGTGGTTTAGTGAATATATCCGCTAATTGCTTATCGGTGCGAACATGCTTAAGATCAATGTCACCCTTAGCAACATGATCTCGAATGAAATGTTGACGAACTTCAATGTGCTTAGTTCGAGAATGTTGCACAGGATTATGACCAATTTTGATAGCACTTTCATTGTCACAAAGCAATGGAACATGTTTCACATAGACCCCATAATATTTAAGAGTTTGGGTCATCCAAAGTAATTGAGCACAACATGAACCCGCGGCAATGTATTCCGCTTCGGCGGTAGATAAGGATACCGAGTTTTGTTTCTTGGAGGACCAAGACACAAGAGATCTACCAAGAAATTGACAAGTACCCGAAGTGGACTTTCTGTCAACCTTGTCTCCGGTATAATCCGAGTCGGAATAGCCAACAAGATCAAAAGAGGACCTCTTAGGATACCAAATGCCAAAATTTGGTGTATGGATTAAGTATCTCACTATCCTTTTCACGGCCTTAAGATGACATTCTTTAGGAGCAGCTTGATATCGTGCACATATGCACACACTTAGCATAATATCGGGACGTGAGGCACATAGGTATAACAATGAACCAATCATAGAGCGATAAACCTTTTGATCAACCGGTTCACCATCTTTGGTCAAATCATTATGTCCACTAGTAGGCATGGGTGTAGGCATACCTTTGCATTCTTGCATATTGAACTTCTTGAATAAGTCTTTGGTGTACTTCGTTTGAGAGATAAATGTACCTTCCTTAGTTTGCTTGATTTGCAAACCGAGAAAGAATTTGAGTCCACTCATCATAGACATCTCAAACTTCTTTGACATTAGCTTTCCAAACTTTTCACTAAAAAGAGGGTTAGTTGAACCAATATAATATCATCAACATAAATTTGGCATACAAATAGTTCTCCATTAACCCTTTTAGTAAAGAGTGTGGAATCAATTTTTCCAATTTCAAAACCACTTGCAATAAGGAACTTGGTCAAGCATTTATACCATGCTCTAGGAGCTTGTTTAAGACCATAAAGAGCTTTGTGAAGTTTGTAAACATGATTAGGTTTCTTAGGATTGACAAAGCCGGGAGGTTGTTTGACATAAACTTCCTCCTCTATTTCACCATTTAGAAAAGCACTTTTAATGTCCATTTGGTACAAGGTGATATTATGGTGATTAGCATAGGCAAGTAAGATGCGAATGGACTCGAGTCTAGCAACGGGAGCATATGTCTCACCATAGTCCATACCTTCGACTTGTGTGTACCCTTGGGCGACGAGACGTGCTTTGTTGCGAACCGCTTGTCCATCTTCATCTTGCTGGTTGCGAAACACCCATTTGGTACCAATGATGTTGTGGTTGTTGTCGGGCTTCTCAACCAATGTCCAAACTTGGTTTCTCTCAAAGTTGTGTAGCTCTTCATGCATAGCGTTTATCCAGTCCGGGTCTTCCAATGCTTCTTCAACCTTCATAGGTTCAATGCTAGAGATGAATGAATAGTTTTCACAAAAGTTAGCTAAACGAGTTTTTGAGCGAGTAATTCTCCCAGATTGAATATAATTGTAGATTTGCTCGAAGGGATGATCTTTGGCAATTCTTGCTCGAACTCGTGAAAGCTTTTGCTTGGGTGTTCGTTGAACATCTTCTTCATCTTGTTCTTCTTCTTGGTCTTCTTCATTGTTGGCATTGTCGTTCTCTTGTCGTGGTGGAGAAGGAGGTTGTTGATGTTCGTCTTCACGCATTTCCTCGTTTCCTTCATCTTGGTGTGTCCCACTTGTGGATGCTTCCGGGTCAATTCTTGGTTCACCTTGTCGTGAAGTGGAAGCTTCCACTTGGATGGACGAGGTACTCTCCTTCACCTCCGTTGGACGAATTTTGCCAATAGACAAGTCTTAGATTGCTTCTGAAGGGTCTTTGTCTCCTACATCAATTGGCAATTGCTCTACTTGCGAGCCATTAGATTCATCAAACTTCACATCTACCGTTTCTTCAACCTTTCGGGTGAAATTGTTGTAGACACGGTAAGTGTGAGAGTTTGAGCCATAACCAAGTAGGAAACCTTTATGAGATTTAGGTGCAAACTTTGAACGGCGATGCTTATCAAGAATGTAGCACTTTGAGCCGAATACTCGAAAGTATCCAACTTGGGGTTTGTTACCGGTGAGGAGCTCGTATGCCGTTTTGCCGAGTAGCTTGTGAAGATACAAGCGATTTGTTGCATGACAAGCCGTCTCAACTGCTTCTGCCCAAAAGTGCTTTGGCGTCTTGTACTCATCAAGCATCATTCTCGCCATTTCGATGAGCGTCCGGTTCTTCCTCTCAACAACTCCATTTTGTTGAGGTGTGTACGTAGCCGAGAACTCGTGTGAAATCCCTTCTTCGTCAAGAAAGGTGTCCACATTTGCGTTCTTGAACTCCGTTCCGTTGTCACTCTGAACCTTCTTGATCTTCACGTCAAACTGATTTTGGGCCTTCCTAGCGAAGTTTTTGAAGATCTTTTGGACCTGCGATTTATCATCAAGAAAGAACACCCACGTAAATCTTGAAAAATCATCAACTATAACTAGACCAAAAGAATTTCCACCGAGACTCTTGTAGGCATTGGGACCAAAAAGATCCATATGAAGTACCTCGAGTGGTCTCCTTGTGGTCATGATGTTCTTCACGGGATGCCTTCCTCCAACCTGTTTACCTGCTTGAGAAGCACTAGAAAGTCTATCCTTATCAAATATGACATCGTTAACTCCAAGGATATGATTTCCTTTAATAAGCTTGTCAAGTTTTATGATGCCAACGTGACCTAGTGGTCTATGCCACAACCAACCTTTTGAGTATTTAGCAATGAAGCAAGTTTTAGATTGTGCCTTTTTAGAGAAATCGACAATGTAAAGGTCACCTCTACGTATACCGATAAAGACCATTTTATGATTGTCTCGACGAAACACTTGGCAATCTACCTCAGTAAATAGGACATTCAAACCGAAATCAGCAAGTCTAGATACTGAAAGTAAGTTGTAGCCAAGAGATTCAACGAACATGACATTTTGAATGGAGCTATCGTGTGAGATGGCCACCTTACCAAGGCCAACCACCTTACCCTTTGAATTATCACCAAAAGTGACATACTTTCGCGGGCCATCATTTTCAGCAAGCTCACGGAACATTTCTTCGTCTCCGGTCATATGATCAGTACATCCACTGTCGAGAACCCATTCCTTTCCTCCTGACACATATCCTCGAAGATTTTCCATAAGAGCAAAGTGTCTCATTGCATCATCAAGATCGAAATCACTATCATCATTCTCATCGTAGTATCCATGTTCAACATGATCTTGTGATTCATCATTTCCTAGAGAGAGTGATTCATTAGATAAATGATCATCAAAGTGGTCACTTTTATGAATTCTTATAGCTTCGGATATAATATCACTAATGATTCCAACATTTACTTTAGCATGCATGAGATTAGTAAGCTCAAATAGACAATCACGAAAACTAGGATCACTAGAGTTCATTTTACTCAAGGCAATAATTTATGGAGAATTTCATCCAAATTTTTCAAGGAATAATCGGGGAATCGTTCCTCAAGAAATTTCCATATAGTATAGGCACAATTAAGAGTAGGTAAACTAGAAATCAAGTTTTTGGGCAATCCTCTAATGATGAGCTCAACGGTTCCAAGATTGCGAATCATGTCAATATCTTCATCTAGGGTGGGATGCATAGGATCAACATGAGGAGCTCAAGGACTAGCAATATACTTGTTCAAATGATATTGATTGAAAATCACAAGCATCTCATTTTTTCATTCACGAAAATACTCTCCATCAAGAATAGGCACTCTATGTCTAAGACTCCCTAAAGTAGACACATCCATCTTCCTCCAATGGTGATTAAACCAAGGCAATGGAGACCAATGCTCTGATACCACTTGTAGGATCTAGAAGTAGGTGTGTCTAGAAGGGGGGTGATTAGACACTTAGTGCTAAAGTTGCAATTTTTAAACTTTTTTGGTTTGAGTGGAGTTTTAGGCACAATTTCAACATACACAATACATATCAAACAAGCATGCAAAGAGTATATGAGCAGCGGAATGTAAAGCATGCAACTTGCAAGAATGTAAAGGGAAGGGTTTGGAGAATTCAAACGCAATTGGAGACACGGATGTTTTTCCCGTGGTTCGGATAGGTGGTGCTATCCTACATCCACGTTGATGGAGACTTCAATCCACGAAGGGTAACGGTTGCGCGAGTCCACGTAGGGCTCCACCCACGAAGGGTCCACGAAGAAGCAACCTTGTCTATCCCACCATGGCCATCGCCCACGAAGGACTTGCCTCACTAGCGGTAGATCTTCACGAAGTAGGCGATCTCCTTGCCCTTACAAACTCCTTGGTTCAACTCCACAACCTTGTCGGAGGCTCCCAAGTGACACCTAGCCAATCTAGGAGACACCACTCTCCAAGAAGTAACAAATGGTGTGTTGATGATGAACTCCTTGCTCTTGTGCTTCAAATGATAGTCTCCCCAACGCTCAACTCTCTTTCATAGGATTTGGATTTGGTGGAAAGAAGATTTGAGTGGAAAGCAACTTGGGGAAGGCTAGAGATCAAGATTCATATGGTAGGAATGGAATATCTTGGCCTCAACACAAGGGTAGGTGGTTCTCTCTCAAAACATATGAGTTGGAAGTGTAAATGTGTTCTGATGGCTCTCTCCACGAATGAAGAGGAGGTGGAGGGGTATATATAGCCTCCACACAAAATCCAACCGTTACACACAATTTACCAATCTTGGTGGGGCCGAATCAACAAACTCGGTCGGACCGAAAAGGTAAACCTAGTGACCGTTAGAGATTTTCGGCGGGACTGACATGCAACTCGGTAGGACCGATATGGTTAGGGTTAGGGCATAACGTAATCTCGGTGAGACCAATTACACAAACTCGGTGTGACTGATTTGGTAATTGGCTAACCAGAGAGTTGGTCAGGCAAACTTGGTGGGGCCGATTACTAGACTCGGTTGGACCGATTTCGGTAATGAGTTACCCAGAGAGTTTGCATTGTAATCTCGGTAGTACCGATTGCCTAAACTCGGTGAGACCGATTTTGACAATGGACATACACAGTGAGATTGCAATCCCATCTCGGTGAGACCGAGATCCCTATCGGTAGAACCGATTTGCTAGGGTTTGGCAGTGGCTATGACATGTGAAACTCGGTGGCGCCGGATAGAAAGAATCGGTAGGTCCGAGTTTGACTTTGGGTTTAGGTCATATGTGGAAGTGGGAAAGTAGCCGAGGGTTTTGGAGCATATCATCAAGTACATGGAGCAAAATGCTCATTAAGCAACACCTCATCCCTCCTTGATAGTATTGGCTTTTCCTATGGACTCAATGTGATCTTGGATCACTAAAAGTGTAAAATGAAGAGTCTTGAGCTTGAAGTTTTAGCCAATCCTTTGTCCTTTGCATCTAGAAGGAGTTCCCACAACCTTTAGTCCATGCCACTCCATTGTTGAACTTATCTAAAACATGCTAGATAGAAACGTTAGTCCAACAAGAGATATGTTGACATTAGTTACCAAAACCACCTAGGAAACACTTATGCTTTCAATTTGGGATATCGCGAGGTTCGAATCCCCGCGTACCTCTAGGCGCTGAATGCCCATGGATACTGCCATCCGGAGACCGTGAAGGAGGGCCTCATATTCAGCTGCATTGTTGGAGTCCGTGTACATGATCTGGAGCACATATTGAACTGTGTCTCCTGTGGGGGACGTCAAGACGACACCGGCCCCTAATCCGGCCAACATTTTGGAGCCGTCGAAATGCATGATCCAGTTGGAATATGTGCCGTACTCTTTAGGGAGCTCGCCCTCCGTCCATTCTGCGACGAAGTCGGCCAAAACTTGCGATTTAATAGCTCACCGTGGCTTATAGATTATATCGAACAGGAGGAGCTCAATGGCCCATTTTGCGATCCGGCCCGTTGCGTCGCGGTTGTTGATAATATCGTTGAGTGGTAATTCCGAGGCTACTGTTATCGAACACTCTTGAAAGTAGTGTCGTAGCTTCCGGGATGCCATGAATACCGCGTATGCAATCTTTTGATAATGCGGGTACCGTGATTTGCATGGAGTGAGGACAGTGGACACGTACTAGACAGGCCTTTGAAGGGGGAATTTTTGTCCATCCGTTTCCCGCTCGACGACGAGCACTGCGCTGACAACTTGATGGGTTGCTGCAATGTACAATAGCATTGGTTCGCCGGTGTTTGGCCCGGCCAGGACTGGGTTTGTTGCCAGTATGGCTTTTATTTCATTGAGTCCGGCCGTGGCAACATCCGTCCACTCGAAGTGTTCGGTACGCCGAAGGAGGCGATAAAGGGGCAGTGCCTTTTCTCCCAAGCGGGAGATAAAGCGGCTTAAAGCCGCCATGCATCCCGTTAATTTTTGTATTTGTTTGAGGTCCTTTGGGATATCCAGTTGCGACAAGGCTCGGATCTTGGCTGGATTTGCTTCAATTCCTCTACCGGATACAATGAAGCCCAAGAGCTTTCTGGTTGGAACACCGAAAACGCATTTTTCCGGGTTGAGCTTGATGTCGTATTTTCGGAGGTTATCGAATGTTAGCCCCAAGTCGTCTACTAGAGATTCGACATGTCTTGTTTTGACGACCACATCATCCACGTACGCCTCCACTGTCTTGCAAATCTGGTTTGCCAGACATGTCTAAATCATGCGCTGATATGTTGCGCCGGCGTTTTTCAGCCCGAAGGGCATTGTGTTGAAGCAGAATGGGCCGTATGGTGTGATGAATGCCGTTGCGGCTTGGTCTGATTCTGCCATCTTGATTTGGTGGTAACCGGAGTATGCGTCGAGGAAACACAACGAATCGTGTCCTGCGGTGGCATCGATAATTCGATCGATACGGGGGAGGGGGAAGGGATCCTTTGGGCAAGCCTTGTTAAGGTCTTTAAAATCAACACACAGGCGCCAGAATTTGTCCTTCTTTGATACCATCACCAGGTTTGCTAGCCAGTCCAGATGTTTAATGTCTCTAATGAATCCGGCCTCCAATAGCTTGGCTAGCTCCTCTCCCATAGGCTGCCTTTTGGGTTCAGAAAAGCGCCGAAGGGCTTGTTTGACAGGTTTGAATCCTTTTAGGATATTTAAGCTGTGTTCGGCCAGCCTGCGTGGGATTCCTGGCATGTCTGAAGGGTGCCAGGCGAAGATGTCCCAATTTTCACGTAGAAATTCTCGCAGTGCGGCGTCCATATCAGGGTTTAATCGTGCCCCGATGGAAGCTGTTTTATTGGGGTCTGTTGGATGGACCTGGAATTTGACTATTTCATCTGCTTGCTTAAAGGATGTGGACTTGGATCTCTTGTCGAGTATCACATCATCCCTGTTAACTGTGGAGCACAGAGCAGTCAGTTCCTCAGCCGCGAGGGCTTCGGATAGTGCCTCCAGGGCCAATGCGGCTGTCTTGTTTTCGGCACGGAGTGCTATGTCCGGATCACTAGCGAGAGTGATAATTCCGTTCGGCCCGGGCATCTTGAGCTTCATGTACCCGTAATGGGATATTGCTTGGAAGATTGTAAATGCTTCTCGCCCTAGTAGGGCGTGATATCCGCTACTGAACGGGGCCACCTGAGACGTGACCTCTTCGGACCTGTAATTATCCGGCGTGCCGAACACCACATCTAGTGTGACTTTCCTGTGCAGCGTGCTTCCCGAAAGGGGATTATTCCTCTAAAGGTTGTGCTGCTTCGCTCAACGCGGTTCCAATCTAATCCCATTTTTTGAAGGGTTTCCTCATAAATGAGGTTCAATCCGCTGCCTCCATCCATGAGTACCTTGGTGAGGCGAAAGCCGTCCACTATTGGACTGAGGACCAATGCGGCTGGTGCTCGGGCTGTTCGGAATTTAGGTTCATCGCTTGCGTTGAAGGTAATAGCTGTGTCGCTCCATGGGTTTATTGTTGCTACCTGATAGACTTCGGCAAGGCTACGGAGTGTTCTTTTTCACATATTGTTTGATGCGAAAGTCTCGAAGACTGTGAGAACGGTACTGGTGTCCCCGGGATGGCTTTCTGCGACCTCCGAAATTAAGAGGTCCTTGCCAATTTTGGCCACTTGCCGGAGTATCCAAAATGCTCTAAGGCTATGAGTTGGTGTGGCATCCTCTGTACTATGAATTTTACAGGGTCCATCAAGCCATCTTTCCAGTACGGTTCCATGCTTTGTAGAGGATTTTGGTTTTTTGGCGTTTAACCCGGGTGTCTTACGATGATGCACCCTCTTAGTTCGGACGAGATTGCTATTCAGAGTCGGATTATCCCAAAATTTTATTTCGGTTTTCCAGGCGCTTTCCATCGCACAGTACTTGTGTACTATGGACGCCAAGTCAGCGAAGCGTGTAATATCACGATGACTTATCGCGTTAAGGATTTCCTCGTCCGTGCAATTACTGCAGAAAATTGAGATTGCGTCTCCCTCACGGCAGTCCTTTATCCTGTTCATAACCAGGAGGAATCTGGCCCAGTAATGATGTATTGTTTCCTCGGGCTTTTTCCTGATTTGGGAGAGATCGCTTATGTTCGAGTGCGCGGGTGGCGTTGAATCTGAAACCTCACCCAATATAAGATTGAGAGGCCGAAGAGTTTCCGAGCTCTGAAGTTCGGATTCTTGGATGTTGTCCAATGAGTCTAGCCCGTTGCCTGATTCTAAGCTCAGGTCTTGAGTTACATCCTCCCCTCCGCGGGTATCCGTCTTGGAGGGGTCGAGAATTCGGACGTAGCTAATCCTTAAAATAGATGAAGGGTCGCCGCACTGCGCCTCTACCACGGCGACGTGGTGGGTGGCCTGGGGAGAGTTAATTTCTCTTAGATCGGGTTTAAGCCCAACCTGGTCGTAATCCGTGGCGACCCCCAGGGCGGTGATGCGATCCAAGAGCTCGTTTACGGAAGAGAGCACCATCGGATCTAGATGCTCGACAATTTCCGATCTTACGTGAAGGTTGCATTTGATGACCCGAGAGGTCACCGTCGGCGCAATGGCCGAATAGGCGGTCATGAGGAAACCACCTAGCCGGAGAGTTTGGCCGAGAGCCAAGGCTCCCTTAGCGACGGCGCCGTCTTTAAAGACGGGAGGAGGCATCCTTCCTGATTGCGACGGCACAGTGGAACTCTCAATGAAAGCACCAATGTCGGTGTCAAAACCGGCGGATCTCAGGTAGGGGGTCCCGAACTGTGCGTCTAGGTCGGATGGTAACAGGAGACAAGGGACACGGAGTTTACCCAGGTTCGGGCCCTCTCGATGGAGGTAAAACCCTACTTCCTGCTTGATTAATATTGATGATATGGGTAGTACAAGAGTAGATCTACCACGAGATCAAGGAGGCTAAACCCTAGAATCTAGCCTATGGTATGATTGTTGTATGATGAAGTTGTCCTACGGACTAGAACCCTCCGATTTATATAGCCACCGGATAGGGTTAGGGTTACACAAAGTCGGTTACAATGATAGGAGATCTTGAATATCCGCATCGCCAAGTTTTCCTTCCACGCCAAGGAAAGTCCCATCCAGACATGGGACGAAGTCTTCAATCTTGTATCTCCATAGTCCAGGAGTCCGGCTGAAGGTATAGTTCGGCTATCCGAACACCCCCTAATCCAGGACTCCCTCACTAACCATCAGGAACACACATATTGTCTCCTTCCATCCATACGTCTATCTCGATATCTCTCGGGGCATCTTCTATCGCGCACACACCTTGTCACTCGATCTCCCACCCATGTAGTCCCATCACGATCTCCAGGGGATCTCTCTATGACAAACATACACTCTCTCCTCCCCATGTCTGCATTTTCTCCGTACGTCTCTCTCGACGTCTCTCCCTTGTTTGTCAGACCCCTCTTGGCCACGTGCTAGGGGTCTTGCTCTCTCGGTTCCAAACAACCACACACTATCTCCTCACCTTGCCTCCGTTGTCGAAGATGCATGTGTGATATGTTTGCATAAGACACGCATGCTTTTTCTCTACTTTTATCGTGTGTTGTCCATGTCTCTTTCACAAATGCACACACACTTTTTTTCACTCTCTCTCTCTCTTGTTAGGGACTCTGTCACGTCCATAAGCATATGGATGTTTTGAAAAGTCAAACCTCAGAAACGTTTGACCAGGTATATGTGGATAAAAACATTTACATCTGGAACGATCATTAGATTCATCACAACATGTACTTACTTCATACTATCATTTATCTTTGGTATTGTAGATATAAGTAATTTCTTTATAAACTTGGTCAAAGTTTCAAAAGTTTGACTTAGAAAAATGTTGGAACTACATTATCGAACGGAGGGAGTAGCTCTTTCTCTCTCTCTCTCTCTCTCTGCTATCTCTCACGTGCCTCCCCTCTCACTCGAACTCTCTATACCGACGGATTATACGCTCAGTGTGTCAGCGTATAGCTCCGTATATTGTTTAGTTGACCGGTCAACCAATCCACATGCTGCCTTGTTAGCTCCTGTTCTGTATCTTCGTGTGCTGGCCCATGTGGCAGTGGGTGAAAATAAGTAAACTAGAGGCCTATCTGACACGCGGTGAAGTAAACAAAGTTGAAACCACTCGGGGTAGCACCCCGCACGCTAGTAAATTGAGGGCGCATTGAGGACAAACTTCTTGCGCGGGAAGGACGCACTCGCGCACAATTCACCACTGTGCGGCGGCATGCACAGAAGGACGCACTCGCGCACACCCAGCACACAACACACATCAGCACACGTGTACACCGGCGTCGCCGCCGGTTGAGATGGACAGAGAGGCAGCCAACAAGCGAAGGCAGCTCGAGCCAAAACCGCATCCGGCGAGCCTGGACTTCATCAGCAGCCTCCCCGACGACACGCTGCTCGTCATCATCGGCCTCCTCCCCACCAAATCTGCCGTGCGGACCGCCCTGCTCTCCCGGCGGTGGCGCCCCCTCTGGCGCTGCGTCCCCCTTAACCTGACCGTCGACAGCTGCCTCTACGACGGGGATTGCAAACGCATGGCCGCAGTCTCCAAGATTCTTTCATCGCACCCTGGGCCAGCCAGACGCCTGGACATCCGCATGTTCAGTACCAACTGCAAGGTCCAACCCAATTTCGACGAGTGGTTCTTATCCCCCGCCCAAGATCAGCTCGAGGAGCTCAGCTTTGAAGCTTTGGGAGGAAACAGAAAGAGAGAGAGAGAGAGAGAGAGAGAGAGAGAGAGAGAGAGAGAGAGAGTGAAAAAATATCACTAGCCAGCCACCCCTATCATATGAGCGAATGATATTGGTACCTCTTGACGACACGGCAATCTTATGCAGCCAACTGCTCTAATATGTTCTCTTCTTTTGCAGATAAAAAAAGACCCAAAAGTGAAAAATGTGCTGCACTATAACAATCTCATCGAATGCCTTGATCTCCATCTTATAGAAATTGATTTGATTGACTACCGAGGCAGCACATCTGAGATTAAACTGGCCAGGTTCTTTGTTCTGGAGGCAAGTGTGCTCAAGGTAATGAGGTTTGGCGTTCTCTGGCCCAACAATGAATGGCGTGCTAATCACCGCAAGCGTCTAAGCCTAAATGACAAAGTCTCCGCAGAAGCTGAATTTGTTTTTGAAACATCAAGTGGCCAGAGACTCGAAAACTTATTTGCACATTAGTGACTTGTCAGGGCAGTGGATTTTAGTTTGTACGATAATGCTGCATCCACCTAAAGCAACGAAAGTTCTTACGTAAACTTCCTAGTAATTCCCTCTTCGTAGGTGCAGCATTACTCCTAACATTTGTAATATCAGTTTGAAACTTGTAATATTGCCGTGTCCTATTCCTGCGTTTTCAAAATCCTGCGAATCAAACAGGTCCTGAGTTGGTGATGATGTTGTGCCTCCCATCTTTCACCAATAGCCGTCGGATCTAGATCTGACGCATACAAACCAAGCTTCTCCGTTTTTGCAAAAAGATGCCCGCACTTGTTCCCTATTTACAAACAACTCCTTGTCTCTCACAATCAGCCTCATCTCCTCCCCACCGCATCTAGGAGTAGAAGGCCGTGGAAAAATATGGCGCGATAGCCGCTGCCGGAGCCGTCCACCCCCAATCTTGGTGTTCCGTGCAATGCACGGGCATCTACGCACGGGAAATTATGTTGAACAGGGCTAGTTGTAAGCAGGCTAGATCTACAGCCATGATGATAGTGACTGCAGACGGTGAGGCTGACTATGGTATGCCGAACACGGCGCCTATACTCAGGTGTCATCTCCGGCGCAGGGCCTTTTCACTTCACTGTGAGGAGCAACACGTAATAATTTGACCAACGGGTAGTACAGTGCTAGTACTCCTACTACTACATTGGTAGTACTACTACTAGTACTAGTAGCACCACCGTCTGGATTTAGGAGTACTACCACGTCCATCTGGATTTTAGTATTTGACTAGCAATATCTAGTAATGCATGTCACCAAAAATGTACTAGTACTTCCTCTGTAAATAAATACATGGTGTTTTATTCCTATTGGCGAGAGAACTTAATGTTTTTTAGCTACTCCTAACTAGAGTACATGCAATGAACTAAACACTGCATGTCATGTTTGGTAGTCTCAAGTCATTGAAAGCATGCACGGCCCACATCTCTCATTGGTTGATATGTCACGAATTAAGAAACAAGGAGGGAGTTAATGCACCGTGGCTAAGTATTTTGGGATTATTTGGTTCGTAAGGTGACTTACACAACATTTTTGTTTACATGCACTAACATTTTATTAGTTAAATCAAAGGTCAAGACTTGGCGCAAAATGCAAAGGGGACCAATAAACCAGTAAACATCAAACTTCTCTCATTTGGCCCCAACTAGAGGTCCCGTGAGATAACTATACTGCACCAGCACGGAGGGGGACGCAACTTCATTGACTTACGGCAACTGCCTTTGGGTGAATGACACATGGCCCCAGGGGGTGGCTGGCCCACCGATCATACAACCAAAGGCAGGTGCAGTAGAGGGCCGAGGAGTAGTACGAAATCCTATGCACCTAAGCACACTAACCAAGGGCTGAGTGATCACTCGAATCGCAAGATCAGTTGACTAGAAGCTACGCTAGACCCATGGAGGCGATGAGCGCGAGCATCAGCCGAATGTGCCAGATGGTCCACGACGCCGGCCTGCGGCCCGACACCGAGGAACGTCTCCAAGTAGTATTGCTTGAGGCCGCCAGGGCGAGGGGCCGCTTAGATGACAGCTTCGTCTCCTTGCTCGACGAGGTCCTCATCGGATTCCTCGACAAGTTCACCATCGTCAAGAAGCTTGCGGACGACTTTGACATAAGCCTCCAGCCGACGCACCCAGGCTCTGCTATGCCCGCCACCCTCAACGACCACTATGGTAACAACCTCTTCGACGCACTGGTGGCCCTGCGACTGCTCGCCGTCGCGCCGGAGAATGTCCAACTTGAGGTCGCGCTCGCCGCGCAGCGCCTGGCATAGCAATACACCATTGACATAATCACCAATGTCTACGCGCAAATCATCCACAAGGACTACTACATGCAAGAGGAGGATGATAGGACACTGGCCTTCTTGGAGCGCAGGGCAACCTTGGACAGCACTGTTCAGAAGCACGTTGAGCTCGCCGCCAACGCCGCTGCTCCTCACACATCGGTTGGTGACCCGGCGCACTAGCGCGTGAGGATGTCGTTGAACATTGATGGATCCGTATGTATTTTTATCTTTCCTTCAAATCTATGTAGTATTATATGATACTACGGTAATTATCTTACCTTTCGCATCAACTTCATAATTTTCGTACGTACTCCATGCATGAACAGCGCCAGAACCAAACTTCTCATTACTCTAATCAAAATCGTTATTTTCTATCTATCGGTCGCGCCATGGAGTAGAACCAAAATTTACAAGTTACGAGTTCAAAAGGAAAAGCCTGCCGTGTTCGCGTCGCACCCCCACACGGTTGGTCCGGCACGCCGCTCAAGCGGGAATGCGTGCGGTGTTGCATTTTCACTTACAAGTGGGACCGTAGTTGAGGAAACCGACTATCGGCAAACCCCCACCCCGCCCACCGCGCGATGGCTGAGGAAACAGGAGGGAGAAGAGATGGCTGTAGCACGGACTCCAAGAAAATTGGTGTCGGATGGGACTAGTGTGTGTGGCGTGTGCCGTACTGCTAGACGTGAATGCTTGTTATGGCCCATGCCACCCCACTATATCGAGCCTACATCGAGGTACGTAGAACAAATTTCCTGCAGTCCGTGCTCAGCCCTCCTCTATCTCTCTTCTCAGCCAGCCAGCGGACGCGCGGATCCCCTCGTCTATTTGCTCACATGCGGTCCCACATGTCAGTGAAAACGTAAGAGGACCCACTGAACCTGCACATCATTCACCTCGACGTGTTGGTGATGAAAAACAAATCCAATAAAGATCTTTGGTGGCCGCTTTTGGAGTTACTCAAGAGTAGTAAGATTCTATTTACAGTTTAACCCAAGATGCACATCTCGTGGCTTCAACTACCACTCTATTTTCTTTCATGACACGACCTGGATGTTGGATGTCCCACATGTCGGCAAAAGGAGGAAGAACCGACCAAATCTTCGGTTCTGCTCTCAGATTAGACTAGTTGTGCTAACTTAAAAAAATTATTGTGTACTCCCTCCGTTCCAAAATACTTGACTTCCATTTGTCCAAAAATGGATGTACCTATATACTAAGACATGTCTAGATACATATATATTTTGACAAATAGAAGGCATGTATTGTGCAACGGAGGGAGTAGAATGGATGCAAGTTTTTGTATTGGGAAGAAGAGTACATCCATATATTGATAGAGCGCAATTTAGTAGATGTTCTATCACTTTTAGCTAGTATAGAATAGAGGCTAGACATGAGACTAGATGCGAGGAAGCAACGTCTACTTCTTTACACTCGAAGAAGAAAGAAGCACGCAAGATCGAGCCTCCGCAGATCAACAATGAATGCATCGAGAAGGCACTAATCCAACTTACAGGAGTAGTAAAATGAATTCTTGTGGTTCTTGTTTTCTTTGGTCTTGCTTTTCTAGTAAAAATTATCGTTGGAGTTCGTGCAAAACGGGGGTGCGTTTGGGGTCGTGCGTTGGAGTTGGCATTACAAGTGGGTCCACAGTTAAGGAAACCGACTATCGGCAAACCCCCACCTCGCCCGCCGCGCGATGGCTAAAGTTAGAGAAACGACGAGGTTGAAGAGATTGCTCTAGCACGGACTCCAAGAAATAATATGGTGTCAGATGGATGTCATGGTGGTGGCATGTGCCGTACTCCTAGACGTTAATGCTTGTTCTGGCCCATGCCATCCTACTACTCCTACTACTTACTCCTACTATATAGTAGTACTAGTATCGAGGATTTGAGGTGCTGGTTACGTACAGCGAACACATTAACATATGGCTACAGTAAAAACACCCGCCCGACGTGCGAAGCATGTGAAGCTAGTACTCCGTCTAGGTGAATAAGTCGTATTAGAATGTGCATCACGACCTAGGTGCAAGCAGATTGGTGGAAAAGAAGAATATTTCTCTCTTCTAAACACAACATTTAATCACAACAGTTAAGAGGATGCATTATTAGCTACCCATGCAGGCCATCGTAATTCATAGCATACAAAGTGCTTTTATTTCTTGCCTAATAACTGCATGGAACTGCTGCATGCATTGGTCCTTGCCCGAGCAAAAAAAAGGGAGGAAAGGGGTTTCCACGAGAGACTACGAGGCAGAGGTGGAAGCGCTCGCTGGCAAACAAGGCAGGGCGGGCATCGAGATGGAAAGTTAACGAACGACGCCTAAGGTGACTTACAGAGAGTGTACTAATATTGTTGATTGGCCTCATCCGATAACCTGTTGCAATGCATGTACAATTATGTATTCGGAAAATATTTTTTTGCCTCGTCGCACCACTCACTCAGAGAAGCGACTCGAAAGCCATTCATAAATTTAGTAAGTTTATCACAGGCATATCATTTTATTACATCGACAACGAGGATACATTATAAATACTAAAGTTTTCACCACACAACAAATAACAAGCCATGAAATGAACTTCAACTCAACCATTCCGTGGCGTTGGAAACACTTGCTTTGAACCACAAGTGATTCTCTGGGACGGTCCATCCGTTGTCGATCTGGAGACCAACGCAGGACTGATCATCCAGGCTGAAGCGGCCTACTATATCAGTACCAGGGTAGGGAACCACCCAAATGTCCGAGGTATAGACATAGTTGCTTCTCATAAATGTGTCAACAACAGTTGGATCGCCTTTCACCATCATCGGATAGTTTTGTCCAAGGAAGAGTGAGTTTTCTCCAAGACTATCAATTCTGTGCCAGGGAGAAGGAGTTGGCTCTAGCACACTAGTATCCATCCCGAATACCATGCAACGAGTGTTGGAATGGGTCCTGAGAGTGCGACCATGGGAGACTACACCTTCTTCCTTAGGAGTAACATCATCGGTGGGCTGTATACACACAAGAAGAGGTGATCCATCGGAATTAGTTGCCAGGCGCCACAGAGTATATCGGCGCTGCTCGTCCTCATGCTCGTGATCATAACCATCGTCATCCTCCCCTTGGTTATAAAAATCTTCAAGTATAGGTGGTGGGATGTTCACAGGACCTTGGAAACACAAGAAGAAGGTTAATTAGTAAAGGGAAACTTGCTAACCCGCATGCATGTGGATGAAACAATTATAATTACGGTGGAATACAAATGTACCGAAACAACGAGGATGCCATGCAAAAACAGTGCAACGAGTGGTGGCAGCAAACACAAGGCCCTCGTATTGAATTGCATCACAGTACTCATCCGTGTACAAAAACTGATTTTTGAGCAATATCCATCAAGTGAAACCATCAAGGATGGCAACAAGCTTGTCAAAGATAGCAACAACATCATAGTTTTTGTAATTCCAAGAGCGGTTGGGAACTCGAAAAATTGCTATCTTCCATAGAAGACAGTCACCATGATCATATTTGAACGTGCGTACATTACCGGTGTGCTCAACCTCTGGGCAGTGTGCTGGGATTTTTGGAAGTGGAACCCGGTGACGAGTGTACACATTCACAAGTTCCCACTCACAGTTGGACCCAATGTAAACAACCCAATCTCCATTTGCGCCCGCCCAAGCCTTGCCCTCAAGCGATGGCATCTTAACATCATACGTATCATTATCAAGTGGCATCAACTTGCACAGGGCGAGGCCTCCGTCGTGCCGGCGCCAGTCATCAGGGTCACGGCGAATAAGATAGGGGAGATCAAGCTGCTCCTTGACTCTTGGGTTCCTTGCAATGATGTTATTAGTTGAGTCGAGAATGGGCTTGAACGAACCTGCCATGCTAGCCGAGGTGATGACGTCGCATCGATCAATGAGTTCCTCCACCACGTCATCTTTCAGATCGGGGCAAGAATAACGGGGTCGTTTCCGACCTGTTCCCTCCATGGAGAAGACGATCGAACAATGGCATAAGAAAGGGTGAAGGGCTGAAGGAAAATGGAGGAGGGAGAGGAAGAGCGTGCGACAACAGTTCCAAATTGAGAGGGAAAGGCGAAGATTCGGTGGACGGTTGCGAGTTTGCCACGGTTCACGAAGAGGCGCCTCGGCCTACACGTCCATTCGGAAATAATCCTACTACTCACCGTTGTCTCACTGATATGTTGGAATGGGACCACGTGTCAACGAAACATGGTGTGTAATTTCTCGTGCAAAATGCGATCTGGCCGCGTTGGCCCGAGGTGCCGCACTAGTTATCGACCTTTATTTTTTTAATGGCTTGCCGATCAGTTTTGAAGCACGACTAAATGGTACTATACGCAGAGAAAATATAATCTACTCTACCACTACCCCACCTCCAGTACTAGTAGTATAAAAAAGATATATAGGCTGGAGCTTCAGCTCTTTCTTGCTAAGGGCTGCCCACTTGCTTCTCACACTACCACCCTCTCTCCAGATCTAAAAAGACGAGCCCTCTTTCCCTCCTCACCGGTGGTCAGAGATCCATCGGGAAAGAAAAGGACGTGCAGCATTGACGCACTCGTCGTTGGTGAGCGAGGTCACGCACTGATGACAAGGTCGTCCTCTCAGACCTAGCGCCTACGCGGGATGGCCTCCGTCCCCAAGCTCACAGCCGTAGTGTGTGCGGAGGACGACGACCACGAGCGAAGCCACTTCCCGCCGACCCTCAGGTATAACCTTGTTCTATTGCCCCATCTGCTACGTCGTTGCATGTGGATCTTTTTGCACTCCACCATCTTCCCAATTTGTTATCCTCTACTCTGCTGGCCACGCAGACGAAAACCATAATTTGCACTATTTAAGGAAACCCTACTTCATGCAGACTAATCCATGTCTGGGTTGAATAAGGAAAGGAAGGGAGACTGTACTGTCCAAGAGAGTAGGCATCGAACCCGCATCTAGGTTGAAAAGGGGAAAATTAGTAGCTAAGGAACGAGTCTCGTGTCTCTTGGTTGAAGAAGGGTAGAAAGGCATGACAACGCAATAGAGAATGACCAGGTCGATCGGTTTGTTGTCCTCGCAAAGGAAAAAGGTGGCTAAAGAGAACAAAAATGGGACGTAATCCACATATGCTGCCTGGATATTTGTTGCTCTGGGCAACCATACCTGCCTCACCACTCTGCGTCCGTGGAGGTACATCGTACTGGTGCGCCCACTGTCCGAATGGGCCTCCCATGCTCTTTTATTGCCACTTTTTTGCTGTTAGTATAACGCCAGCAGTCAAGTCAAGCAATGCTACTACTAAAGTGATGCCACATTTAACTAATGCCGCTCTCAGTCTAATGCCACCCATAAATTTAAGCAATGCCATTTAATGTCACTGGACTATTTCAGGGTCAGCTGTTGATTGTGGATGTATTAAAGATTTTTCAGCTAAGGCATTCTAATGCTGTTGCACAGCCAGTGTACCAACGATGAAACTTGTTACTACCTTCAGATTTTTGCACTGTTAATGCTTATAGATTACATACCTCACTTTCCTGAGATAAGTTAATTTTTTTGTACAGTGTCACCAAAATGCCAAGGCGCTGATGTCATTATATTTTGGTTAAACTGCATAGACAATTATGAAGCCAAGAGGAAAGGTCAAGAGTGGGCACCTCCTCCTCCGACTGTTCTCTTGAGGAGGTCTGTATGTTTGTCTCTAATGCCTGTCGACTATATACCTGACATCATGATGTAATGTTAAGTCATTTCCTTTTGTACAGTGTCACTGAATTGTCAAGGCGGTGATGGCATTTTATTTTAGTAGAACTGCACAAAATTTGCTTAAAAGAAGAGGAAAGGTCAGGAATGGCTCACTTTTCTAGAAAAAACTATGTATGCCTTCCTCACATCAGCCGCTGTTGCTTTATTTATTCCTTCAAACAGGTGGTTAGAAACAGTCTTGCTACCTTTTCCCATTAAGAAATTGGAATGCTTATATTTGTGAGTCTATGCTTCAACTAGTGCCACTTTTAGAGTAATCACACTTTCAATATCTATGCAAACAGGGATGCTCGATTTTAGTGTAACTGCACAAAAAGTCCAATTGGTTCAACATTAGGAGCATGTTTTTTCCAAACCTTTATATCCAATTGGTGGCACTATGAGCTGTTCATTACGAAGGTACATGGTTTGCTACTATCTTGCTACTCTTTTTGTACTGTCATTAGATAGTAATACTAGTGATTTGCATGTGAATTTATTGGTAGGGTGGACCTACATTGGAGGTGCAGGACAGGATTCAATGATTGGATGCTCAATTTTGGTTGTATCGATTTCACCTCTTCCATCACTGCGAACATGGATATCCTTGGTCTGATGAAGAATAGGCGCTATATTTCTGCTCTGAACCAGCAAATCAATTCAGTATGAAATTGT
This sequence comes from Aegilops umbellulata, assembly GCA_032464435.1. Lineage (NCBI taxonomy): Eukaryota > Viridiplantae > Streptophyta > Magnoliopsida > Poales > Poaceae > Aegilops > Aegilops umbellulata. Next base: position 92,329,361 of record CP136060.1, on the reverse strand, counting down.
CCAGGGCAAAACATAACTGTATCAGATTGTCAAGTGCAGAACATGATAGATGCTAAGCGGAAGAGACATGTTTAAACCGAAAATACAAGGTGTGGTATATGTTTACTAGCTGCTTGATATTTGTGCAGACAGAGATGTCTGTCGTTGCTCTTTGGCAAACCAACAAAGTGCCCGCAATTTTGGTTGAACTGCACAAGAGAATAGTATAGTCACTGCATGGAGTGCCATTTGAAAATAGACACCGAAAGATTGGATATTCACTTCATGGACTGCAGAAAAGTAGTACCGTACTATATATTGGCCAACACTAGGTGCTTCATTGCTTTGGTCTGATTATACAATGGGCATCATTTTGCCTAAGTTAAAGTTTGTATTCCGAAAATAGTCTCGCCGTGTGATCGAGAGAAGACCAAATCATATTGCAGTGGTTGTTCCTCCATCATGTGTGGTTCATTCTCATGGTTCCAGTTGTTGGTGAAACCACTTACGTTTGCAAGAGGAATTGTAGACTTCACAAACAAATCTGTCTTTCAGTCTGTACTAAATGTTGGCCAAGAGAAGCATCCAAGTTAGTAGGAAGAACAGATATTTTTTCTAGATCTTTGCTTTTGGAGCTACATATTTGTATATGATATGTGAATCATTGAGATGCATTAACATGTTGATCTTATGTATGGGAATCGTACTAGTTAGTTTTAGTTGCGACGCAAGATCCGAAGTGGCTGATCTTTGCTTTTGGAGCTACATATTTGTATATGATCTGTGAATCATTGAGATGCATTAACAGTTACTTATTTCTGTTCGCTCAGTGTTTACAAGTTACTGATCGATCACTAGCTAGCCTACAAATGCGCTCCTGGCAGTTTTATTTGCGATGCAAGATGCGAAGTGGCAGTTTTTTGAATAAAAATGCCTACCTCTGAAGAAACTAACAAGCTACACTATCGATCCTACACGGATAAGAATGCCTACCTCTGAAGAAACTGACAAGCTACACTATCGATCCTACATGGATAAATAGCGGATCACGCACGTACTACCTCCTTTCCTATTTGTAGGGCTCAATTCAAGAAATGACCTACTCGATCCTACATGAATAAATAGCGGATTACGCACGTACTAGTACCTCCTTTCCGGTTTGCAAGGCTTAATTCAACCCTCTCACCAACCAAGGTACTCCCTCCATCCGGGATTTATTAGTCCCGTGAGCAAAGCAGCAAGACCAAGGCATGGCAATAATTAACGGCATGCAGAAGTTTAAGCCTAATTAATTCCAGTGATTTAAGTGGCCGCATGCCTGCCCTCGGCATGCAGAAGTTTAAGCCTAATTAATTCCAGCGATTTAAGTGGCTGCATGCTGCTTCGCGTACTACCTGCGAGCGATTCTGAGTGTCTGCATGCAGCCGGCTGTAATTAAGGCAGCTAACTGATGCGAAAAAAAGATACACTTTAAATCCGTGTTATCATTATTAACAAGGAGGGAGATGAATCGAGTGCACTCGTTTGACTGCCATGCCGGCGTGCGACTCAGACGGGACGGGACGGCACAGTCATAATTTCAGTTGCTCTAGTTTTCCACGGCAAGCTGGCGCGCTACGCCATTATGCATTGAATTCCGATGACCGTCGCGCTACCTTCCGCCTATAAGTACTGTTTTCCGGCCTTCTCACGTGCCACCGTGATCCAACTCGCCATATCCTCATAAGCCCCCACCAGCCCAACGTTGCTCGCCACGTCCGCCATGCCCCCACCCGTCCATGGTAGGCGACGCCGGAGGCGGTCACAGCCGGAACTAGTGTTCGGGTTTTCACCGGAAGGTAGACGGAGGGAGGAGGCATTCTATCTGTCTTTAGATGGCAATGCGGAGATCGAGGAGTTATTGGAGCGCGACCGCATGGCGGAGGAGCAGGAGTTGTTGGAGCACGACCGCCTGGCGGAGGAGTAGCGTATCACCGATTTGCGCCGCCAGCGGGACATGGAGCAGCAGTGCACCGACACTCTGAGTCGCGAGCAGACGCCCGCAACTGGGCCGACTACGTGGAGGCCGGCGCCCGGCAAATAGCCCTGGAGGCTGTCAGGCACGCACGCATTTGCGACGCCGATTTTTACTACCAGCTCGTCAAGTGGGTGTCCCGCTTGGAAGCCGAAGGTTCGGTGGACCACGCCGGCATGGAAAGGGCCAACGCGCGCGAGCAACGCGCCCTATTGCACCTCTAGCAAGTCCGAGGCGAGGCGGAGGACGCCGGTGCCGGCGTTTAGCATGGACAGCAGATGGCGGCCGGCATCGTCTAGTTAGCTAAGAGTAAGTTAGTACTTGTACGCTACTAGAGTGTTAGTGGGAGTATATAGTTTAGATAGTTAACTTCGCTATAATGGTTGTCAACGTGGAAGTTCATTACTCTATATGTGGATCAGACCTATTACTTTGCTCTGAATGTTGAACTTTCCGTTTGAAAATGGGCTGTTATTTTTTTAAATTGGTTGTATTTGTCCTCCACGGTTTAGAGGCTGACTTGTGGGCCTAGCGAGTTGACGCGTACACAATCAGGAGATGATTGTACGTGGAGAGGATGATAGCAGGGACCCGCCAAGGTCATGGCAGTACGCAAGCAAGTGCCTCCTTATTTCAAGCCAATATAAAAATGGCTCCTCCTAGTGGATTTCGGACATCTGGGTCCCATGCCATTGTCAACGTTGTCAATAAACGAGAGAATTGCACAACGAGCGGCTGACACCAGGGACCCAGCAGCTCGCCCAATTATTTTTGTTTTGGGTTAAATTTGATAAATGCCCCTCCAAATCTGGTGTATCCGAGAAATGTCACTGCAATTTCCAAACTTTGAAAATTGCCATTTCATGCCATTTCTAGTGGCATTTTTTGAAGTCTGGAGTATCGTTTTTCAAAGTTTGCAAACTGCAGTGGCGTTTTTCAAAGTTTGCAAAAATTGCAGTGGCATTTTTCAAAGTTTGGAAATTGCAGTGGCATTTTTATGAATCGCCATAATTGGAGTGGCATTTATCTAATTTGTTTTAGAGATGGAAGCACGGTGTCAACTGGGCTGTGCGGGACACTCTGGCCTGTCTAGACAACCTTTTCTTTTATGTTTACCACAGACCAGCCCAATAGTTTTTTCTTTCTGAAAATGGCTAGCCCAATTTTTTTGTGATTTGTCAAGTAAGTCGCTTTATCAGGCCTGTTGGGCTGCAAATCTTTCAAGACGAGGAGAGCTTCATTCGGCTGTCCGAGAAAATGTCCTATCAGTAATGAGAAATGGTCTGTACATTTTTAAAACACATCAAACCGGCAATTATTTTCAAATATCTTTTTTTCATTTTGAGATTTTAAATTGCATTGATTTTTATGCGTGGACAATTTATTGGATTTTATATTGATATACATTTATTTTTAAAATCACTCTGAATGTGACTCAAAATTTCACGATTAAAAATAGTTCAGACCGCACCGACATATGCAAAATTTCGTATAATTTTTTAACCGTGGCCAAAATATGGGTTGTAATGCTAACATAAAGAATATGGGCTCCGAAAAACCCGTAAGAATTAGCAAATGTGCTGTAAATTATTTGAAATGATAGCAGATGGGTTATAAGCTCATTTCCATAGATTTGAGGCTTTCCACAGATGGCCTGTGTACTGTTGGATATCCATCCAACGGCCGTCGTGCTTCTTCAATCTCTGCTCTTCCTGCTCCAGCCGCTCAAACAACCGCCGGCGGGACTGCCTGCTCCCTCCTCCCCACGGCCGGCTGTGCTGCCGCGCAGGCCTCATCGCCCCACCGTACTCCCGTCGCTGGCCTAGCCATCCCTCTACTCACCCACACCTGCTGTTATTCTCCGGCGACGGCCGACGAACCAGCAAACCCTCGTACAGTCGTACTCCCCTCCGTGTGGGGAACAAAAACAACGGCCGAGTCTTCCCTGCCTTCGTTTTGTTCCCTTCCTAGGCCTCGCCGTCGTCCACCGCCCTGGTGCTCTCGGCGTGGCGAGGTCAGCATGGTCAACAACCGACATGCATCTGAAGTGGACTGTACGTGGAGAGGCTGACTGCTGGGTACACGGCCGCACGCAAGGAAATGCCTCCTTATTACGCGCAAAATAATGAATTCCTCCACTTGACATCTGGGACCCACCGAAACGGCCTTTGTATTTCGCGAAAAAAACGTTATCGCCGCTGACAGCTCGGACCCACCAGCTATATCTTCGCACGCAAGGAAGTGCCTCCTTATTATGCACAAAAAATGAATACTCCCCCTGCTAGCTGGGACCCAGTATAGTGGGCCTACTAAGTTGACGGGGACGAAGGGCTTTGTCAACTTAGTCAATATGCACGAATCTAGCTCGACTGACCGTACGATGTCCATCCAACGGCCGTAGTGCTTCTTCAACCTCTGGTATTCTTGCTCCAGCCGCCCAAAGCAGCACCGGTCGTGCCTCCTGCTCCTGCCTGTCGTGGCCGACTATGCTGCCGCGGAGGCCTCACCGCCCCATACTACTCCCACCGTTGGCCAGGCCATCCCTCCACTCCACTCACCCACACCCCCTGTTATTCTGCGGCGACGGCAGCGCAGCCGAACCAGTGAACCCTCGTACTCCTCTCCGCGTGGGCATCCACTATTGCGTCTTCCCCGGTTCCGCGTCGTCCCCTTCCTAGCCCTCGCCATCGTCCACCGCCGTGGTGCTGTCGGCGCGGCGTGGTCAATGTGGTCAACGACCAAACTCCATCGGAAGACTACTGTATGTGGAGAGGCTGACAGCTAGGTCCACGGCAGCCACAAGGAAGTGCCTCCTTATTACATGGAAAATAATTATTCCTCCACCTGACAGCAGGGACCCACCGGACGCCCACCAGTATATTGCGAAAAAACGTTTGCCCCTGACTACTGGGACCCACCCGACGGGCCACCGTATTTCACGAAAAAAACGTTCCCCCTGCTGTCAGCTCGGACCCACCGGAAGTGCCTCCTTATTACGCACAAAAAATGAATACCCCCTGCTAGCTGGGACCCACCTTGGTGGGAGGCTGACTTGTGGGCCTACTAAGTTGACGGGGACGGAGGGCTTTGTCAACTTAGTCAATATGCACGATTCTAGTTCAAGTGACCGTACGATGTCCATCCAACGGCCGTAGTGCTTCTTCAACCTCTGGTCTTCTTGCTCCAGCCGCCCAAAGTAGCACCGGTCGTGCCGCCTGCTCCTGCCTCCCCTGGCCGGCTGTGCTGCCGTGGAGGCCTCACTGCCCCCTACTATTCCCACCACTGGCCAGGCCCTGCGGCGACGACAGCCTCACACCGCAGCCGAACGAGTGAACCCTCATACTCCTCTCCGCGTGGGCATCCACTGCCGCGTCTTCACCGGCTCCGCGGTGTCCCCTTCCTAGGCCTCGCCGCCGTCCACCGCGCTGGTGCTCTCGGCGCGGCGTGGTCAACGTGGTCAAGGAACGACTTCCATCGGATGTGGACTGTACGTGGAGAGGCTGACAGCTAGGTCCACGGCGGCAGCAAGGAAGTGCCTCCTTATTACGCGGAAAATAATGATTCCTCCACCTGACAGCAGGGACCCACCGGACGGGCCACCGTATTTTGCAAAAAAAACGTTTCCCCCCTGACTGCTGGGACCCACCAGCTACACCTTCGCAAGCAAGGAAGTGCCTGACAGTCAGGACCCACCTGGTCGAAGCGTACGTAGTGTTGTCATTCTGGTCGCGAATGTGTACGTACATATATACTGGTGGATGTAGAGGCACGCACGTGTCGTAGTAGAGGCGGCCAGGGTGCAAGAAAGAAAATACGGCCATGTATGTGTACATATGGGCGGTGTCTCGGACGCCTGCTCGCGCATACGTACGGCGAGGGCTCGTTGACATGGCTGGGTCGGAACGGAGAAACAACATCGTCGTCGTGTTCATGGAGAGGCAACGGAATGCGTCATGTTCATGGGGAGGCAACGGAATGCGTCGTGTTCATCGGGAGGCAACAGAACGCGTGGGAGCCAACCGGCTGGGTCGGAATGAAATGTGTGGTCGTGTTCATCGGGAGGGCTTGGACGGAAGAGGCGATGGAAACGAGGCCTGGCGTACCGCACAACGGAGGAAACAGACCTCCTACGATCGAAACGGGGGTCCTGTTGATCGGGAGGGGTGTGGCGTACCGCAAAACGGAGGAAACGGACCTCCTACGGTCGAAACGGGGGTCCTGTTCATCGGGAGGGGTGTGGCGTACCGCAAAACGGAGGAAACGGACCTCCTACGGTCGAAACAGGGGTCCTGTTCATCTGGAGGGGTGTGGCATACCGCAAAACGGGACTCCACAGGATACTGTTCATCTCCACCGTCGACCCCCTCCAGCCTCCATGAGCTACTGTTCATCCACCGTCGACCTCCTCCAGCCTCCACCTGCGACTGTTCATCCATGGGCTCCTGTTCATCCAGCCTCCACCGCGCGCTACTCCACTGGCTACTGTTCAACCAGCCCTCTCCACGGGCTCCTATTCAACCACCCCTCCACGGGCTACTGTTCATCCTGCCCTCCACCGTCTACTGTTCATCCAGCCCTCCATGGGGTGGTCCTGTTCATCCAGCCCTCCACGGGGTACTGTTCATCTAGCCCCAACCGGCTCGATCGTTCGGGGTCCTGTTCATCCAGAGGCAACACCACGGGTTCCTGTTCATCCACCCCCACCGGGAACTGTTCATCGAACCCCCCCCCCCAACGCTCACTATTCATCTAGAGGCATCATCGATCGGCTTGAGTTAGCAACAGTAGCGAAGGAGTCGCTCGATCGGGTTCAGTTAACAGCCATCGATCGATCGCTCGGGTTCAGTAACGCGTAGCCTGCAGTGCAATCGCTCCGGTTTAGTCAGAGCCCAATGCCTTGCTCGGGTTCAGTTAGAGCCAACGCCTCGCACACACGCGCGTACGTGTACGAGAGAAAGGCGCATCGCTCGGCCCCGACCTCCCACCGTAACCGGGAACTCCCCAAAATTTTCCTCCCCCTCGCTTCTACCATGGTTTTTTCCGTCATGGACGGCCCAAAGAATGTCATGCAGCTACGTCTCCGGCCTGCCCAGGACGAAAAGCCCATTTTCTATCGTGATTTTTTGTCATAGAAGTAGGAGCCCACCACATCTATGATGATACCGGGTTTTTTCATAATTATCATCATAGAAGTGCCATATGTATGACAAAAAAAATTGTTCGGCCCAAAATGTCACGGATGTGTCTTTTTTGTAGTGGTGGGGCCCACGAGGGTGGAGGGCGTGCCTGGGGGGGGGGGGGGGGTAGCGCGCCCCCTACCTCGTGGCTTCCTGGAAGCTTCCTTGACGTAGGGTCCAAGTCTCCTGGATCATGTTCGTTCCGAAAATCACGTTCCCGAAGGTTTCATTCCGTTTGGACTCCGTCTAATATTCTTTTTCCGCGAAACTCTGGAATAGGCAAAAAACAACAATTCTGGGCTGGGCCTCCAGTTAATAGGTTAGTCCCAAAAATAAGATAAAAGTGAATAATAAAGCCCAATAATGTCCAAAATAGAAGATAATATACATGGAGCAATAAAAAATTATAGATACGTTGGAGACGTATCAACGCCTGCCGAAGAAGAAGAGATCCGGAGGCACGAGGAGGCATTGGCACTAGAAGCCGTGGAGCGCAACCTCGAGCTTGAGCGATTGGAGACGAGGGAGCATCAAGTTGCCCAAGCGGAAGATGTCGTTTGTGCACGCGAGGCCAAGTATCAGGAGGAGGTCGATCGTCGGGTGGCCGAGGTTTGCGCGGGTCTTGAGGGTAGGCATGACCTGAAGCTATAGCTTGCGGAGACGGAGGCTGCCGGTAGGGCCGCTACCCTTAGGCCTAGGCTAGCTGAGGTAGAGAGGCGCGAGGAGGCCACAGCAGCCGCCTTGGTCATGGCGCAGGCGGAGTTGGCCTCTGCCCACGCCGAGCTACTCTCTCTTCAGAAGCGGGTTGATGACGCCGAGGCCGTTGCGCAGCAGAACAACGAGGAAGTGCTTCAGCGGCGGACATTGGAGCGTGAGCACGCCCCCATGCTCCAGAGTCTCAGGAACAGGGCCAACACCACACTGGGCCATATATGCGACGAGAATGCCCCTCATCCCCATACAGACGACTACGCCACCCATCTTCGCTTCTTCTTCGACGTGGTGACGCATATGGAAGCTCAATCCAATAGGGCTCGTCAGCTTGTGGAAGAGAGGACCCATGGCCTGCTCGGGCGCGCGTTCTCCCGCGTCTTCAGCCATCTTCAGAACACCTTCCCCAACTTTGACTTCGACGCCGCCATTGCCCCCGTACCTGTGGCCATCTGGGGCGACCTGGCGCGGTGGGTGGAGGGAAACGTGGATGCGCTGGTCAGGGCCTTCGCTTCTGAGGACGGCGAGATGGTAGTCGCGGCAGATGAAGGAGACATGGTTGACGATGGTGATGTCGGGGCCGGCGAAGGTGGAGGCGACGCCAGCGACGGCGACAACGATGCCAGCGGTGCGTCTAAAGACGACCTGGGAGTCGCGGCGAGCGACATATCCAGCTGATCCCATGTTCCCCCGCTATTTTACCCTGTATGCAAAAACTTGGGCGTGGCCCCTAAAGATTGTAAGAGCATTTTGAGAGGGGGAGCCCCTCGTGTCAACAAACCGCTGCCTTTATTCCTTTATGTCAAGCTGAGTGTGCGTCTTTGTGAATCCATGAGTCTGATGGCAAGTTTGCTGTTGTAGCTTACCTTAGACGAGGCAAGCCCCAAACTGGATCGTGAGGTCATGAACTCTCGAGGAACTCCTGAAGAGTCCGCTGATTCACCCGAGAGGGCCTCGCGAGAATCAAGTGCCGATCATGGTATCGACCCATGCGGTGCGTAGGCGACGCCCAGCCCGCTCGTGAGGGGCCCGCGAGGGGAGGCAGCGAGCGCGAGCTTCAGAATAATGCAAGAACCAGGCAACAAGAAATCGCTTGAACGAGAAAAAGGCACCCCCGCACGCAATCAACAGAAATCCAACTTGAACTCAAATCTAAATCCAGAAGGTGGGGCTATAGAAAAGAGATCAAAAGAATGGCCGCGTCCGGCACCTAGTGTAGTCTTCTTGTCTTCAAGTCTTCTCACTAGCGCGGAGCTAAGTGCTACCACTAGGACGTGGGAGGGAGCCCCCGAGGCCCGAGGGCGGCACTCCTGAGGCTCCGAGGCATGTACAACCCCACTCGTTATTACGTGAGAGTGTCACGGGCGGCGATCTTCACAGGCGTGAGCCTTACTTCATATCGCCAGACGAGGGCCCCTCCTTGCACCACCCTCTACCACCGTTGGGACGACCGGAGACCAGGATGGCACCAAAGGGGCAGAGGGGACGCCAGCAGCGCCCTCGGCGACCACGGGTCCTCTACCGGGGTAGGGCTCACCAGCGCCTCCCCGGCAAAGGGCCTACCTCCGGGTAACGCCTTGCTCCGTGTGATGCGGGGAGGGGCCTTGCTGCTGGCTCCTCCCGTGCAGCCCCCAGTGGGTCTCTCCTGATGGGGCGGACATCACCGTGCCGGAACCATTGCCTGGTGCTGTGACCTGGTTCACCTGTGACTCATGGTTAGCATAATCTTGCCCCTGCGAGATTAGTGGTACCCTGCATCTGTTGTCGACGGCGCGGTTGGTGGGGCTCTCTGGCGGCTCCTGGAAGGCTTCAGCTCCTAACGCCTCCTTGATACGTCTCCAACGTATCTATAATTTTTGATTGCTCCATGCTATATTATCTACTCTTTTGGACTATATTGGGCTTTATTTTCCACTTTTATATTAGTTTTGGGACTAACCTATTAACCGGAGGCCCAACCCAGAATTGCAGTTTTTTGCCTATTTCAGAGTTTCGGAGAAACAGAATATCAAACGAAGTCCAAACAGAATAAAACCTTCCGGAACGTGTTTCTCTCTTGAAACGTGATCCAGGAGACTTGGACCCTACTCCAAGGAACAAAGGAGGCGGTCATGAGGGTGGGGGTGCGCCCCCTGCCTTGTCGGCCCCTCGGAGCTCCACCGACGTACTTCTTCCTCCTATATATACCTACGTACCCCCAAACGATCAGATACGGAGCCAAAAACCTAATTCCACTGCCGCAACCTTCTGTACCCACGAGATCCCATCTTGGGGCCTGTTCCGGAGCTCCGCCGGAGAGGGTCGTCATCACGGAGGGCTTCTACATCATCATAGCCCCTCCAATTAAGTGTGAGTAGTTCACCTCGGACCTACGGGTCGATAGTTATTAGCTAGATGGCTTCTTCTCTCTTTTTGGATCTCAATACAATGTTCTCCCCCTCTCTTGTGGAGATCTATTCGATGTAATCTTCTTGTGCGGTGTGTTTGTTGAGACCGATGAATTGTGGGTTTATGATCAAGTCTATCTATGAATAATATTTGAATCTTCTCTGAATTCTTTTATGTATGATTGGTTATCTTTGCAAGACTCTTAGAATTATCAGTTTGGTTTGGCCTACTAGATTGGTTTTTCTTGCCATGGGAGAAGTGCTTAGCTTTGGGTTCAATCTTGTGGTGTCCTTTCCCAGTGACAGAAGAGGCAGCAAGGCACGTATTGTATTGTTGCCATCGAGGATAACAAGATGGGGTTTTTATCATATTGCATGAAACTATCCCTCTACATCATGTCATCGTGCTTAAGGCGTTACTCTGTTTTTAACGTAATACTCTAGATGCATACTGGATAGCGGTCGATGAGTGGAGTAATAGTAGTAGATGCAGGCAGGAGTCGGTCTACTTGTCTCGGACGTGATGCCTATATACATGATCATACCTAGATATTCTCATAATTATGCTCATCTCTGTCAATTGCTCAACAGTAATTTGTTCACCCACTGTAGAATACTTATGCTCTTGAGAGAAGCCACTACTGAAACCTATGGCCCCCGGGTCTATTCTCATCATATCAATCTCCATAACTTTAATCTTGCTTTGCTTTTTTACTTTGCCTTTTACTTTTCACTTTGCATCTCTATACCAAAAATACCAAAAATATTATCTATCATCTCTATCAAATCTCACTCCCGTAAGTGACCGTGAAGGGATTGACAACCCCTAATCGCATTGGTTGCGTTGAGCTATTGTTTTGTGCAGGTACTAGGGACTTGAGCGTAGCCTCCTACTGGATTTATACCTTGGTTCTCAAAAACTGAGGCAAATACTTACGCTACTTTGCTGCATCATCCTCTCCTCTTCGGGGAATTCCAACGCAGTGCTCAAGAGGTAGCAAGAAGAATTTCTGGCGCCGTTGCCGGGGAGTTTGCGCAAAAGTCAACATACCAAGTACCCATCACAGTCCCTATCTCCCGCATGACATTAGTTGCCATTTGCCTCTCGTTTTCCTCTCCCCCACTTCACCCTTGCCGTTTTATTGGTCCTCTCTTTTCCGTTGGCCTTTTTCTCGCTCGCCTTTTGTTTGCTCGTGTGTTGGATTGCTTGTTTGTCGCGATGGCTCAAGATACTTCCAAATCGTGTGACTTCACCAATACCAACAATAATGATTTCCTTAGCACTCCGATTGCTCCTCTTGTCACTACTAAATCTTGTGAAATCAATACTGCTTTGTTGAATCTTGTAATGAAAGATCAATTCGCCGGCCTTCCTAGTGAAGATGCCGCTACTCGTCTGAATAGCTTCGTTGATTTATGTGATATGCAAAAGAACAAAGATGTCGATAATGATGTTGTTAAATTGAAGCTATTTCCTTTTTCGCTTAGAGATCGTGCTAAAGCTTGGTTTTCGTCTTTGCCTAAAATAGTATCGATTCTTGGAACAAGTGCAAAGATGCTTTTATCTCTAAGTATTTTCCTCCCGCTAAGATCATCTCTCTTTGAAACGACATTATGAATTTTAAGCAACTTGATCATGAACATGTTGCACAAGCTTGGGAGAGAATGAAATTAATGATTCGTAATTGTCCTACTCATGTTTTAAACTTGTGGATGATTATACAAATTTTTTATGCCGGATTGAATTTTGCTTCTAGAAATCTTTAGATTCGGCCGCGGGAGGCACTTTTATGGAAATCACTTTAGGAGATGCTACTAAACTCCTAGATAATATTATGGTTAATTATTCTCAATGGCATACTGAAAAGATCTACTAATAAAAAAGTGCATGCGATAGAAGACATCAATGTTTTGAGTGGAAAGATGGATGAACTTATGCAATTATTTTCTACTAAGAGTGTTTCTTCTGATCCTAATGATATGCCTTTGTCTAATTTGATTGAGAATAATAATGAATCTATGGATGTGAATTTTGTTGGTAGGAATAATTTTGGTAACAACGCGTATAAAGGGAATTTTAATCCTAGGCCTTATCCTAGTAATCCTTCTAATAATTATGGATATTCCTACAACAACTCTTATGGAAATTTTAATAAGATGACCTCTGATTTTGAGAATAGTGTTAAAGAGTTTATGAATTCACAAAAGAATTTTAATGCTTTGCTTGAAGAAAAATTGCTTAAACTTGATGATTTGGCTAGGAACGTTGATAGAATTTCTCTTGAGGTTGATTCTTTAAAGCTTAGATCTATTCCTCCTAAGCATGATATCAATGAGTCTCTCAAAGCCATGAGAATTTCCATTGATGAGTGCAAAGAAAGAACCTTGATAAAAGTGGGATTGAAAGAAATAAAACCCTAGATGTTGCTAAACCCACTATATTGGATCTCAAGGAATTTAATTATGAAAGTTGCTCTTTAATTGATTGTATTTCCTTGTTGCAATCCGTGCCAAATTCTCCTCATGCTTATAGTCAAAATAAAGCCGTCACTAAACATATCGTTGATGCCTTGATGCAATCTTATGAAGAAAAACTTGAGTTGAAAGTTTCTATCCCTGGAAAACTTTATGATGAGTGGGAACCTACTATTAAAATTAAAATCAAAGATTATGAGTTTTATGCTTTGTGTGATTTGGGTTCTAGTGTCTCCACTATTCCCAAAACTTTGTGTTATTTGCTAGATTTCCGTGATTTTGATGATTTCTCTCTAAACTTGCATCTTGCGGATTCCACTATTAAGTAACCTATGGGAAGAATTAATGATGTTCTTGTTGTTGTAAATAGGAATTATGTGCACGTAGATTTTATTGTTCTTGATATAGATTGCAATCCTTCTTGCCCTATTATTCTCGGTAGACCTTTCGTTAGAACGGTTGGTGCAATTATTGATATGAAGGAAGGGAATATTAGATTTCAAGTTCCATTAAAAAATGGCATGGAACACTTCCCTAGAAAGAAAATAAAATTGCCATATGAAACTATCATCAGAGCCACTTATAGATTGCCTACCAAAGATGGCAATACCTAGACTCGCTTTTATGCCTAGCTAGGGGCGTTAAACGATAGCGCTTGTTGGGAGGCAACCCAATTTTATTTTAGTTTTTTTGTTTTTGCTTCTGTTTAGGAATAAATAACCCATCTACCTTCTGTTTAGATGTGGATTTGTGTTTTAATTAGTGTCTGTGCCAAGTTAGACCTATAGGATCTTCTTGGATGATAGTTATTTGATCTTGCTGTAATTTCCAGAATCTTTCTGTTCACGAAAACAATTGTTAAAAATCACCAGAACGTGATAAAATACTGATTCCAATTTCTGCTGATCAATAAACAAATTGTCTAGGTCGTCCTATTTAGGTAGATTTTTTGGAGTTCCAGAAATTTGCGTTAGTTACAGATTACTATAGACTGTTCTGTTTTTGGCGGATTCTGTTTTTCGTGTGTTGTTTGCCTATTTTGATGAATCTATGGCTAGTAAAATAGTTTATAATCCATATAGAAGTTGGAATACAGTAGGTTTAACACCAATATAAATAAAGAATGAGTTCATTACAGTATCTTGAAGTGGTCTTTTGTTTTCTTTCTCTAACGGAGCTCACTAGATTTCTGTTGAGTTTTGTGTTGTGAAGTTTTGAAGTTTTGGGTGAAATCTTTTGATGGATTATGGAACAAGGAGTGGCAAGAGCCTAAGCTTGGGGATTCCCATGGCACCCCCAAGATAATCCAAGGACACCAAAAAGTTAAAGCTTGGGGATGCCCTGGAAGGCATCCCCTCTTTCGTCTATTTCCATCGGTAATTTTACTTGGAGCTATATTTTTATTCACCACATGATATGTGTTTTGCTTGGAGCGTCTTGTATTATTTGTGTCTTTGTTTGTTAGTGTGCCACAATCATCCTTGCTGTACACACCTTTTGAGAGAGCCATACATGAATTGGAATTTGATAGAATACTCTATGTGCTTCACTTATATATTTTGAGCTTGATAGTTTTGCTCTATATGCTTCACTTATATCCTTCGAGATTTATAATTTTGATCTATGTGCTTCACTTATATGTTTTAGAGCACGGTGGTGGATTTGTTTTAAAGAAACTATTGATCTCTCATGCTTCACTTAGATTATTTTGAGAGTCGTTAATAGCATGGTAATTTACTTAATAATAATATGCTTGGTATTCAAGATTTATAAAACTTTCTTTTGAGTGCGTTGAATAGTAAGAAAAGATTGATGCTTGATAATTGTTTTGAGATATGAAGATGGTGATATTAGAGTCACGCTAGTTGAGTAGTTGTGAATTTGAAGAATACTTGCGTTAAAGTTTGTGATTCCCGTAGCATGCACGTATGGTGAACCCTTATGTGATGAAGTCGGAGCATGATTTATTTATTGATTGTCTTCCTTATGAGTGGCAGTCGGGGACGAGCGATGGTTTTTTTCTACCAATCTATACACCCCTTTAGGAGCATGCGTGTAATACTTTGCTTTGATAACTTCAAGATTTTTGCAATAAGTATGTGAGTTCTTTATGACTAATGTTGAGTCCATGGATTATACACACTTTCCTTCCTTCCACCATTGCTAGCCTCTCTAATACCGTGCACTTTTCGCCGGTATCATACACCCACCATATATCTTCCTCAAAACAGCCACAATACCTACCAATCATGGCATTTCCATAGCCATTCCGAGATATATTGCCATGCAATTTTCCACCGTTCCATTTATTATGACACGCTCCATCATTGTCATATTGCTAGCATGATCATGTAGTTGACATCGTATTCGTGGCAAAGCCACCGTTCATAATTCTTTCATACATGTCACTCTTGAATCGTTGCATATCCCAGTATACCGCCGGAGGCATTCACGTAGAGTCATATTTTTTTCTAAGTATTGAGTTGTAATTGTTGAGTTGTAAGAAAAATAAAAGTGTGATGATCATCATTTTTAGAGCATTGTCCCAAGTGAGGAAAGCATGATCGAGACTATGATTCCCCCACAAGTCGGGATGAGACTCCGGGCGAAAAAAAGAAAAAAAAGGAAAAAAAGAGGCCATAAAAAAAGAGAAAAGGCCCAAATAAAAAAAGAGAGAAAAAGAGAGAAGGGACAATGTTACTATCCTTTTACCACCCTTGTGCTTCAAAGTAGCACCATGATCTTCATGATAGAGAGTCTCTCATTTTGTCACTTTCATATACTAGTGGGAATTTTTCATTATAGAACCTGGCTTGTATATTCCAATGATGGGCTTCCTCAAATGCCCTAGGTCTTCGTGAGCAAGCGAGTTGGATGCACACCCACTTAGTTTCTTTTGTTGAGCTTTCACATACTTATAGCTCTAGTGCATCCATTGCATGGCAATCCCTACTCACTCACATTGATATCTATTGGTGGGCATCTCCATAGCCCGTTGATACACCTAGTTGATGTGAGACTATCTTCCCCTCTTTTTGTCTTCTCCACAACCACCATTCTATTCCACATATAGTGCTATATCCACGGCTCATGCTCATGTATTGCGTGAAGATTGAAAAAGTTTTAAAACTGTTAAAGTATGAAACAATTGCTTTGCTTGTCATCGGGGTTGTGCATGATTTAAATACTTTGTGTGGTGAAGATAGAGCATAGCCAGACTATATGATTTTGTAGGGATAACTTTCTTTGGCCATCTTATTTTGAGGAGACATAATTGCTTTGTTAGTATGCTTGAAGTATTATTATTTTTATGTCAACATGAACTTTTGTCTTGAGTATTTTGGATCTGAATATTCATACCACAATTAAGAAGATTTACATTGAAATTATGCCAAGTAGCACTCCGCATCAAAAATTCTCTTTTTATCATTTACCTACTCGAGGATGAGCAGGAATTAAGCTTGGGGATGCCTGATACGTCTCCAACGTATCTATAATTTTTGATTGCTCCATGCTATATTATCTACTGTTTTGGACTATATGGGGCTTTATTTTCCACTTTTATATTATTCTTGGGACTAACCTATTAACCGGAGGCCCAGCCCAGAATTGCTGCTTTTTGCCTATTTCAGAGTTTCGGAGAAACAGAATATCAAACGGAGTCCAAACGGAATAAAACCATCGGGAACATGATTCTCTCACCTAACGTGATCCAGGATACTTGGACCCTACTCCAAGGAACAAAAGAGGCGGTCACAAGGGTGGGGGGCGCCCCCCTAGGGTGCACCCCCTGCCTCGTGGGCCCCTCGGAGCTCCACCGACGTACTCCTTCCTCCTATATATACCTACGTACCCCCAAACGATCAGATACAGAGCCAAAAACCTAATTCCACCGCCGCAACCTTCTGTACCCACGAGATCCCATCTTGGGGCCCGTTCCGGAGCTCCGCCGGAGAGGGCCGTCATCACGGAGGGCTTCTACATCATCATAGGCCCTCCGATGAAGTGTGAGTAGTTCACCTCAGACCTACGGGTCCATAGTTATTAGCTAGGTGGCTTCTTCTCTCTTTTTGGATCTCAATACAATGTTCTCCCCCTCTCTCGTGGAGATCTATTCGATGAATTGTTGGTTTATGATCAAGTCTATCTATGAATAATATTTGAATCTTCTCTGAATTCTTTTATGTATGATTGGTTATCTTTGCAAGTCTCTTCGAATTATCAGTTTGGTTTAGCCTACTAGATTGGGTTTTCTTGCCATGGGAGAAGTGCTTAGCTTTGGGTTCAATCTTGAGGTGTCCTTTCCTAGTGATAGAAGGGGCAGCAAGGCACGTATTGTATTGTTGCCATCGAGGATAAAAAGATGGGGTTTTTATCATATTGCATGAAACTATCCCTCTACATCATGCCATCTTGCTTAAGGCGTTACTCTGTTTTTAACTTAATACTCTAGATGCATGATGGATAGAGGTCAATGAGTGGAGTTATAGTAGTAGATGCAGGCAGGAGTCGGTCTACTTGTCTCGGACGTGATGCCTATATACATGATCATACCTAGATATTCTCATAATTATGCTCAGTTCTTTTCAATTGCTCAGCAGTAATTTGTTCACCCACCGTAGAATACTTATGCTCTTGAGAGAAGCCACTAGTGAAACCTATGGCCCCCGGGTCTATTCTCATCATATCAATCTCTATCACTTTAATCTTGCTTTGCTTTTTTATGCCTTTTACTTTTCACTTTGCATCTCTATGCCAAAAATACCAAAAATATTATTAATCATCTCTATCAGATCTCACTCCCGTAAGTGACCGTGAAGGGATTGACAACCCCTAATCGCGTTGGTTGCGTTGAGCTATTGTTTTGTGCAGGTACGAGGGACTTGAGCGTAGCCTCCTACTGGATTGATACCTTGGTTCTCAAAAACTGAGGGAAATACTTACGCCACTTTGCTGCATCATCCTCTCCTCTTCGGGGAAATCCAACGCGGTGCTCAAGAGGTAGCACTCCTCCTCCCACCCTGGTCCGAGGAACGAACCGGGTCGTCCTCCGGCGTGTACACCTGGTACATCATGTAGGGCATGTAGGCCTCCGAGGCCGCTGCCCCGAAGACCTCGTCGAAGTGCCCCATGCTCCATGTCTCCCGGTAATAATCCCCAAGTGGAGGGAATCATCATAGCAATTTCCAAAGATGGAAGTGATAAGTATGGAATGTCGAACCTACAAGGAGCTAAAGGTAGATCAATATTCTCTCAAGCCCTATCTGCCACTGATACGACTCTACGTACATCGAACGTTTGCTTCCAGCTAGCAACGAGAAATAAAACTATGTTGTGGGTATGAAGAGGATAACTTTGTATGATATCGGAGAGCTAAAATATAAAAGTAGGTGTTGTTATCCTAAAGTTAGAATATATTACTAAATATTATAAATAGCGAGTGTGGAATAATGGTGGATCGGTGCGCGGAATTGTCTTAGGCATTTGTTAACAAGACCGATAGTCATCATTGCAATTTCATATGAGGGAGAGGCATAAGCTAATATACTTTCTCTACTCGGATCATATTCACTTATGATTGGAACTCTAGCAAGCATCCGCAACTACTAAAGATCATTAAGGTAAAACCCAACCATAGCATTAAAGCATCAAGTCCTCTTTATTACCATACGCAACAACCCCCTTACTCGGGTTTGTGTTTCAGTCACTCACCAACCCACTATAAGTGAATCATGAACGTATTGCAACACCCTACAGCGGGAAGCCCTCACGCTTGCGTGACACGGAGGGCACCATAGGACAACATCAAATTAAAACATACAACTCATACCAATCTAGATCATCAATCAACCCAAAGACAAAAGATATCTACTCAAAACATCATAGGATGTCAACACATCATTGGATCATAATATGTGGCATAAAGCACCATGTTCAAGTAGGGATTACAGCGGGGTGCGGGAGATTGGACCACTGAAAGCACAAGTGCTCCCTGGGTGGTTTTGGTAATTAATGTCAACATATCTCTTGTTGGACTAACACTTTTACCTAGTATGTTTCAGATAAGTTCAACAATGGAGTGGCATGGACTAAAGGATGTGGGACCCCTTCAAGATGCTAACGACAAAGGATTGGCTCAAGCTTCAAGATCAAGACTCTACATTTTCTATTTTAGTGATCGAAGATCACATTGAGTGTATAGGAAAGGCCAATACTATCAAGGAGGGATGAGGTGTTGCTTAATGAGACTCTTGCTTCATGTGCTTAGGGATATGCTCCAAAATCATCAACTACCTTTCCATATCCACATATGACCTAAACCAAAAGTCAAACTCGGCCCCACCGATTCTTTCTATCTGGCGCCACCGAGTTTGACATGTCATAGCCACTCCCACAAACCCTAGCAAATCGGTCTCACCGATAGGGATCTCGGTCTCACCGAGATGGGATTGCAATCTCACTGTGTATGTCCATTGCCAAAATCGGTCTCACCGAGATTGCGCAATCGGTACAACTGAGATTACAATGCAAATCCTTTGGTTAGCTTATTACCAAATCGGTCCCCCCGAGTTTGTGTAATCGGTCTCACCGAGTTTGCTGACCAACTCTCTGGTTAGCTTATTACCAAAATCGGTCTCACCAAGTTTGTGTAATCGGTCACATCGAGATTACGTTATGCCCTAACCCTAACCATATCGGTCCTACCGAGTTGCATCTCAGTCCCACCGAAAATCCTAACGGTCACAAGGTTTGCTAAATCGGTCCGACCGAGTTTAATGATTCGGTCGCACCGAGTTTAGCAGATTGTGTGTAACAGTTAGATTTTGTGTGGAGGCTATATATACCCCTCCACCCACTCTTCATTCGCGGAGAGAGCCATCAGAACAGATCTTCACTTCCAATACACATTTTCTGAGAGAGAACCACCTACACTTGTGTTGAGCTCAAGATATTCCATTCCTACCATATGAATCTTGATCACTAGCCTTCCCGAAGTTTCTTTCCACTCAAATCTTCTTTCCACCAAATCCAAATCCTGTGAGAGAGAGTTGAGTGTTGGGGAGACTATCATTTGAAGCACAAGAGCAAGGAGTTCATCATCAACACACCATTTGTTACTTCTTGGAGAGTGGTGTCTCCTAGATTGGCTTGGCGTCACTTGGGAGCCTCCGACAAAATTGTGGAGTTGAACCAAGGAGTTTGTAAGGGCAAGGAGATCGCCTACTTCGTGAAGATCTACCGCTAGTGAGGCAAGTCCTTCATGGGCGACGGCCATGATGGAATAGACAAGGTTGCTTCTTCGTGGACCCTTCGTGGGTGGAGCCCTCCGTGGACTCGCGCAACCGTTACCCTCCGTGGGTTGAAGTCTCTATCAACGTGGATGTACGATAGCACCACCTATCGGAACCACGCCAAAAACATCCGTGTCTCAAATTGCGTTTGAATACTCCAAACCCTTCCCTTTGCATTCTTGCAAGTTGCATGCTTTAATTTCCACTGCTCATATACTCATTGCATGCTTGCTTGATATGTATTGCGTTTGTTTAACTTGTGCCTAAACTCCACCTCAACTTAAGAATTTCAAAAACTGCAACTTTTGGTACTTAGTGTCTAATCACCCCCCTCTAGACACCTCTTCTCGATCCTCTCAATTGGTATCAGAGCTTTGGTCTCCATTGCCTTGGTTTAAACACATTTGGAGGAAGATGGATGCGTCTACTTTAGGGAGTCTTAGACATAGAGTGCCCATTCTTGATGGAGAGTATTTTCATGAGTGGAAAAATGAAATGCTTGAGATTTTCAATGAATATCATTTGAACAAGTACATTGCTAGTCCTTGTGCACCTCATATTGATCCTTTGCACCCTACCCTAGATGAAGATATTGTCGGATCACGGGTTCCGGCAGACCCTTAAGGCTCGAACTCTGGGGTGCGCGCGGAGATCGTGCCCACTACCTCCCCGTCTCGAAAGGATCTTACTACTGCAAGAACAACACAAGTGACACAAGGTTTATACTGGTTCGGGCCACCATTGTGTTGTAATACCCTACTCCAGTGTTGTGGGTGGATTGCCTCTTGGGCTGATGAGGAAGAACAATACAAGGGAGGACAGCCTCGCGAGGGTCTGTTCTTGGCTAGGGGACGAACTGCTAGGGGGAGTTTGATCAACCTCTTCTCTCTCTCTCTCTACTTGCTTTAGATGTTGAATCGGATCCCCCCTCTATCCTGGGGGTGGCTAGTCCTATTAATAGGCAAAGGCCCTGGGCCTCTTCCCAAATATTAAGCGGGAAGGGCGCCAACAATTGGCCAATTTGAAGGGGAACATCTCGTACACTTATCCTGACTAAAGTTGGTCTTCGCTTGCCAAAGGCCCTGTGGTGACGCCGTCCTGGGCTCCATGGTGACCTCCTTCCCACCGTTGGACTGGTCTTGGTCTCGTTGGACCAAAATGGGTGCCTTTGCTTGATCCTCTCGCCTGCGCTTGCCCCCTTTGCACCAAAAAGGAAAGGGAGACGCTGCGCGGGCTGGCGCCCGCCTGGCACCCTTGGTCGTCATGGCTTGCGTCATGGGCACCTCGTGAGGTACCCGCCTTGATCTCTCCGCCTCCTCGCGAGCCAGCGTAAGGAGGCCGTGCCTGAGAAAGCGCCATGTCGTCCGCCTCGCGAGGCTTCGCCCCTCGCGAGGGTCTTGAACCTTGTGCTGATGAAGATGGGCTATGCTAGGCCCCCATTTGAGCCACGCCGCGGGCCGCAGGCAGGCAAGTCTGGGGACCCCCGTTCCCAGAACGCCGACAGTAGCCCCCGGGCCCAAGGCGCGCACGGACTTGGCCGTGCCGAGAGGCGAAAGGGCAAGGGCGAAGCGCCGCGGGCCCTAACAGCCTGCGGCCTTGGGCGCCGCGTGGCTGTTGATTGGACGTGGGTGCTTTTGCGACTGCGCAGGATACTAAGGGCGTGGCATCTGCTCGGGCTTTATTCTTCTCCTTCTGCATCCGCTGCTCAGATCGCCTTTCTTGCGCTTCTCCTCCCTTCCTCCAAGCTTCCAGATCTGCTCCACCCGCTCGACCCAGGTAGCCATGGCGCCTCGCCGGGCCCCGGCTGAAGCTTGGTTCTCGCCTGCTTTGGATTTGCCCAACATGTCGAAGGCGAGCCTCGCCCTACTGCACCGGATGGCTGCGGCGCAGGGCATCGACGGGGCGCAGATGTTCAAGGTCGGCTCCGATGCCCCTGAAGGCCAAGGGAGCACCTTCTATCCTTTCTTCGTGAGCTCCATTACAGTGGGCCTGGTGCCTCCTTTCTCTGAGTTCTTCCTCGCCGTCCTCCGCCATTACAACTTGCAAGCTTTGCATCTCCACCCCAACTCCGTCCTTCTCCTGGCGATCTTCGCCTACTACTGCGAGGCGCATGTGGTGGTGCAGCCTTCTGTGGCCTTGTTGCGCCACTACTTCTACCTCCGGACCTCCAAAGGTTCCCCTTCTGCGTGCGCGGGCTTCGTCGCGTGCGGCAGGTCCATGGCCATCTCGAATCCAGGGAAGAGGATCGAGGGCTTCCGGAGCAAGTGGGTATTGGTTGACGCCGGGTGCGTCGACCCTCGGTTGGCAATTCCCACGGAGCCGCCCGTGAGCTCAAAAGACTGGTGCCGGGCGGAGCTCACGGATCCTCGCGCGAAGTTGATGCTGGCGAAGATGGACGCCGATCTGAAGCCAGCCAACATGGCGACGGCAAAGCTAACCGGGGCGTCGTTGCTGAGGGAGTTCCTCGAGCACCAGCTGGCTCCGCTTCGGCAGTACTCTCCCCCGACGTGGAGGCCTCACCCGAGCCCCGCAGCCGTGGGTGAAGAGGACGTGACTGCGGTTCTCCAGTCCCTGGTCGGGGGTGAGGCAGCAGGGCTGGAGGGCGCGCCTTCGCCCCTGTTCCTCCGCGACGATTGGGAGCAATGGTGGAGTCCATGCCCGTCTTCAACAGGGACGGGCTCATGCCCGTGGTGGCTCCCGAGGATCTGGTGGATGTGTCTTCCGGCGACTCCAGCGGAGACGGGGGCGAGGAGGAGCAGGAGGCAGGTCCCAACTCCGAGGCGACTGACGGAGAGTCTAGGGCTCCCCCGCTCCAGCGCAAGCCCCGCGCTCTCCGCCTTTCGCTGAGCGATGATGACGATGACGACGACGTGCTGGGTAGCGGGAGCTCGCCCCCTGTCCGGAAGAAGGGCAGGACCAGGTTGATTCCCCATGGGTCCGCCCTGACTCCGGGGCGAACCGCTGATGCGCCTTCTGTTTCCGAGGTCGACCCCTCCAGCCGGCTCTCCGGCTTCAAGTTTGGCAGGAGACCGCTGGAGCTTTCTGGCGACGACCTGTAAGTGCTTGATCCTTGATCCCTGGTTTCTTGTTTCGCTGACAAGGCTTGACGATTACTTCTCCTGAGCAGGCTGGCGCCCGCGGCGAAGAAGCTGACGGGAGCTCCTAAGGCCCCAGCTGCGGCGACACCTCCACCTGCAGGGGAGGGCGACCGCGAAGCACGGGCTTCTCCTGCCCACTCGCCCTTGCGGGGCTTGGTGATCTGGCTGGGGCCGCAGCCCCCATGGCTCGGTCGACTCTAGAGGTGCCCTTGCCTGGTGCTGCTGCTACGGCTGGGGAGGCGCAGCAGACTCCGTATCGGGATACTGCAGCCTCGCCGCCGCAACCTTCTCCTCCCGTTCCACCGGCTGCTGGTTCCGCGACTCCTCATGCTGCCTTGAAGCGCACTGATGCTTCTCCGCCTTCTTCTTCCATCCTGGAACGAGCTGTTGCTGGACTGGACCGTCTGCGGCAGGATCTTCTAGGCGCCGACCCTCACCTGGTGGCCGGGCGCCTGGAGCTGGCCTCGGGGTGGATTCGCTCTGATGCCTCGATCCGTGCAGTGCTGGTTCAGGCCTCGACGGCCTGTGATGAGGAGAAGGAGGCTACCCTCGAGGCGAAGGCTGCCCGTGACGCGGCCCTAGGAGAGGCGGTTGGCATCCGCGGCCGCTGCAAGGAGCTGGAGGACGAGTTGCAAGGCCTGTGTGGTCAGCTTGCAGAGGAGGCCCGCCTTCGCCAAGAGCAGGAGAAGGGGGTGAAGGCTCGCGAGGCAGCGCTCGAGGACCGGGAGGCAAAGCTCATGAAGCGCCGCAGCCACCTAGGCGCGTTGAAGAAGGAGCTGGAGACGACGAAGGCCGAGCTGGACGCCAAGGCACGGGTCCTTGCCGAAGATCGTGTGGCCTTCGCGGACATGGAGAAGGATGCCCTCGCTTCACTGAAGACGCTTTACGAGAGTGGCCTGGATAGCCCGCTGGCTGGTGACGGGGACGGCCCCGCCAAACTGCTTCCCTTCTTGGTGAAGGCTCTTGGAGATGTCGCCCTCGGTCTCGCCCCCACGGCTGAAGCCGAGGCGCGTGTCCTGTCTTCCGCCGCGCTGACGCGGGTCTTCGCCCATGTCTACCTTCGCGACCCCAGTGCCGACCTCGACAGCCTGCTGGAGCCGGTGAGCGGCGAGGGCGCCGCTGCCGCTGTCGAGGCCGTGAAGGGGCGCGCAGAGGCGTTGCTAGGGAAGTTCCGGGCCTTCAGCACCAAGCCGAAGCGAGGCGCTGCCGACCCCACTACCCCACAAGGCGGAGCCACTCCACGCGACTCAATTGCCGACAAGTGACTCCGCTATCGCTCTTGTTCTTATTTCGATTCCTGCACATGCACGACGCCTCGAGGAGGCATTTAAATTTGTGTTTGGTACCAAGGCGACATTATGGGTTGTAATATTCACTTTTGAGTTCCTTGAATTTTATGTTCCTCTTCCCTACTTGCTTATGCTCTACGCCGGCAGAGCCCGGCCACGCGCATGCCTCACCCAGCATCAGCCCCGACCGGAAACCAGGACATGACCGAAGGAATGAGGGGCCACGTGACAAGTTAGGCTCCTGAGTCGCGATGCTCAGGATTCCCCTTGGCGCACGAACAACAAGTAGGGAAGCGCGATGTAGGTGCGTTTCCGTTCTACGTCTGCAGAGCCCGACCCCGCGCGTACCTCACCCAGCATAGCCTTTCAGAACTAAGGAGTGATGGGCTACGGAGCCAGTTAGGCTCCTGAGTCGCGATGCTCAGGAGTCCCCCTTGACGCGTGAACAGCAGGTGACGAGATGAAATGCAGGCGGGGCTACCGTTTTACGTCTGCAGAGCCCGACCCCGCGCGTACCTCACCCAGCATAGCCTTTCGGAACTAAGGAGTGAGGGGCTACGGAGCCAGTTAGGATCCTGAGTCGCGATGCTCAGGAGTCCCCCTTGACGCGCAAACGGCCTTCGTACCTTGGCTCCGCTCGGGGAGAGACGCGCGACGAACCAGGCCCGAGGGGCCTAGCTGGGGCGTACGGCTGGGCGTGACCCAGTCGTAGCCCCCGTGCCGAGCGCCCTCGTGCGGCGCTCCCGGGGGGAGGCGTTGCGATGAGGCTGGCCACTGAGCTCAGGGCTCCCTGAGGTTAACTCGGCCCGGAGGCCACCCTCAGTTGTTTATCACCAGCGCGGAGCATAGCGCTTCCGTATGTGTACGGGCATAGCCGCTCCTCGGCAGTGTCGTCAGCCAGCACGGAGCATGGTGCTTCCACTGGTACGTGGGAGGGGGCTCCCCTCCGGGAGGAGCCCCCGGGGCGTGTACAGCCCCGCCCTGACACGTGGTTGGCACGGTAGAGCTAGGTGAGGTGTATCTGGGCACCCGTGAGCCAGCGCGGGAGTCACGAGGCCCTACCTCTAGGCGGGTTGCGCCTGGCACTAGGCCGTATCTTGAGATGTGTTCCTGCAAAATCTGGTTAGATGCCGGCACTCTACGTCCTCGGGTCCCGGCCCTCGAGCTTGTCTCAGCCGTCGTTGGTATGCGAGGTCGCGATGCCGTGGACAAGACCAGAGGGTGAGGGCTGGAGAGCCAGTAAGAGCCCCGAGTCGCGATGCTCAGGCACCCCCCCTTTAACGTGCAAGTGGTCGACAGGAAGAAGAAAAGATGCCATGGACGACATCGAGTAATCAAGCATGATGCATAATTGGAAACAAACGCGGAAGGGATACATGCCGCTGGGCCGAGGCCGAGTGGCCTGGGGATGATGCAGCCCGAGGGGCGCCCCCAGCAAAGCAAGCTAGCGACTGAAAAGATAAAAAGGGATACATGCCACAGGGACGGACCCACGCGGCCTGGGAATGACGCAACCCTGGGAGGGCGCTCCCAGCTGGGACTGAAACTTGAAAGATGTCACCTGAAGATGTCGTCGGTGTAGTGGCGTTGGTGCAGTAGACTCGGTGGGCTGTGGAAGCCGATCCTCATGAGCCCCCAGGCCCAGGGGCCTCGGGAGGCTCCGGAGGCACTGGTGGCTCCTCGTGAGCAGCCTCCATCTCCGCCAGGGCTGTGGAACGCCTATCTTCCTGTGCCTCCAAGATGCTCCTCATGATGCGCTGGTACGCCGCAGCCACGCTCGGCAGGCCATAAGCCATGCGAACATAGCTGTGGGCTGGTCCTCCGCAGCGCCCCACTTGTGAGGGCCAGAGGCGCTCCACCGTGGCGATCTAATTGAGCCCTGGTACGTCGACGCAGACGCGCAGCCCACCATCCTCGCCTGGATGGGGAGCCACAGCTGGTTGGTGACGGCAACCTCTTATGATCCTTGGCTCCTGTAGTTCTTGAATGGCCTTGCTAACAAACTCCTGCTGGTCTGACCTTCCTTTCCTGGCTTCCTTTCGAGGGAAACATGCCTCGAAGCACGCCTCCACATGGTGCCCCAGCACCTCCCTCGTGACCTTGGCGAGGTCGGTGGCCCTCAAGGTGAGAGCCTCCGAGTCCTGCCTGAGGAGGGCGCTGGGCGCGCTTTCCTATACGATTGAAGGAGGGTCCCCTGGGCAGACGCAAGCCTTGAAGGGCCTGCCTCCTGAGGGGCTGAGCTTGACGTCGTCTTCTTCTTCTTGGGGGTGGTCTCAGGAAGCCTCCTGCTTCCGCGATCTGGGTCTTCTAGTGACGCGGCTTGAAAGGCTCGCTCCAGAGCACACACTGCATCCTTCTCTTGACATGGCACTGTGATGACGCCGCCGCTTCCTGGCATCTTGAGGACGCTGTAGCCGTGGTGAGTCACGGCCATGAACTTGGCCAGCGCCGGGTACCAGAGGATGGCGTTGTACGGCAGGCAGATGTGGGCGACGTCAAAGTCGATGAGCTCGGTGCGGTAGTTGTCGTAGGTGCCGAAGGTTACTGGGTGGCGGACCTGCCCGATCGGGACCGTGGAACCGTCGGTGACTCCGGAGAAGGGCTTGGTTGGCTGAAGCTGTTCATAGGCACTTGGAGGCTGTTGAATGTTTCCACGGACAAGACATTGAGCCCTGCCCCTCCGTTGATGAGGGTCCGGGTGACCAGAACATTGCTGATGACTGGGGAACAAAGCATTTGGAGGACTCCGGCTGTGGCCGCGCACTTGAGCTGGTCTGCTGAGCTGAACGTGATGGTGCAGGCCGACCACCTGAGGGGACGCGTTGCTTCGAGCTTGGGGAGAACTGCGTTCACTTCACGAGCAAACTGCTTGAAGATACGTTGAGAGGCTGGGGCTTGAGCTCCGCCCAGGATGCAGGCGATGGCACGAGGCTCCTGGAATCCCCCAGCCCCTTCGTCTTGGTGGCGGTCTTCATTCCTTCTTGGCTGAGGAGGCAACGGCGGCATGCCTGGGTTGCCATGAGGGCGATCCTCACGAGGATGGTCCCTCCAGCCCCCCTCGCGAGGCGGGTCATGCCAGCGGTCCTCGCGAGGTTGGTCACGCCAGCGGTCCTCGCGAGGTTGGTCACGCCAGCCTTGACGTGGGCCACGATCTTCCCAGCGTCCCGGGTTCCTTCCTCCTCCTCGGCCGTAGCCCCGGTCAGCACGGTCAGGGCGTCGGCCGACTCTTCCTTCTCGCACGGCACGGAGTTCTTGGCATTCATTGGTGTTGTGGGTGTGGAGGTCGTGGTACACACAGTACCGGCTGCCCCTGGTGGATTCGGGCAGATCCTTGCCCCGCTTGGTGTCCGGCTCTGCCGCGAGCACGGCAGCCCCCTTACGCTTCACGTCCTTGGCCTTGGGCTTCTTCTCTTCTGGGTCTGCGGCAGGCAGCTCGAGGAGGGAGATGCATCCCTCCTCAGCTCTGGCGCACTTGGTTGCCAGGTTGAATAGCTCCAGGGAGGTGCAGAGGTCTTCATGCATCGCCAACTCCTCCTTCATCTTGACGTCGCGCACGCCATCGGAGAAGGCCGAAATGATGGCCTCCTTGGACACCCTGGGGATCTTGAGGCGCGCACTGTTGAAGCGCTGGATGTACTTTTGCAGGGTCTCTCCAGGTTGCTGCTTGATGCGGCGCATGTCGCTCACGGCGGGAGGCCGGTCGCGGGTACCTTGGAAGTTGGCGATGAAGCGAGTGCGCATCTGGTCCCAGGAGGAGATCGTGCCTGGGGCCAGGTTCAGGAGCCAAGTGCGAGCACCTTCCTTCAGCACCATGGGGAACCAGTTCGCCATGACCTTTTCGTCCCCGCTGGCTGCTTCGATTCCCAGCTCGTAGAGCTGGAGGAACTCCGTGGGATCAGTTGTGCCGTCGTAGCGAGGAGGCAGGTCCGGCTTGAACTTGCCGGTCCACGCGACGCTACGTAGCTCAGGGGTGTAGGCGCGGCAGCCGGCGATGACCGCGGGAGGTTTTGGTTGAGGGAGAGCTTGGCCTTGTGGGTCCCCTTGCGCCGCAGCTCGGAGCAGCGCGGGGTCTTGACGTGCCGGAGCTGGAGCGGGTTCTCGGCGAGCCGGGGCTGGGAGCACCCGGGCGGCCTCTTGCGGTTGCGGGACTTTTTGGCAGCTCCGTTCCTGCTGGGCCGGCGCATGACGGAGCGGGTTCCGCCCAGGAGCTGCGCGCCTTGGGGCCATGGCATCTTCTTGGAAAGGTGGCGGCTGGAATGCACCCGGGGCTTCATTGCCCATGCGGGGCGGAGTGCGGCGCAGCGGTGCGGAAGGCGCGGGAGAGCCCCCTGCGGCGCGGACGAGCTCGGCGATGCGGTCGAGCCACTCCTCGTAGACGTCATCGACGGGGCGGTAGCGCAAGAGCTCGTTTGCCGCGATAAGCGCAGCTCGAGCCTCCAAGGGCGCGCGAAGCGCGTGCGACGAAGAACCGGCCGGGGTGAGCGACGGAGTGGCGGTGCAGCCATCTCGCCGCACGGACGGGTGCTGGGAGGACGCTTGCTGCTCGTTTCCCGCCGGGCTGGTGGCGGCGTTGACGGCGGGCGACGGGGAACGATGAGGACGCCCACCGACGTGGGCCGTGTGGACGGCACGGGAAGCGATGGCCGCCTGGCGCTCGGCGCGGGCCCGACGAGCGTCAGACATGGATGTGATGGTCGGAGGAGAGCGGGGCGGTGGCAGACAGATTCTGGCGCACCCCTACCTGGCGCGCCAAATGTCGGATCACGGGTTCCGGCAGACCCTTAAGGTTCGAACTCTGGGGTGCGCGCGAAGATCGTGCCCACTACCTCCCCGTCTCGAAAGGATCTGACTACTGCAAGAACAACACAAGTGACACAGGGTTTATACTGGTTCGGGCCACCATTGTGGTGTAATACCCTACTCCATTGTGGTGGGTGGATTGCCTCTTGGGCTGATGAGGAAGAACAATACAAGGGAGGACAGCCTCGCGAGGGTCTGTTCTTGGCTAGGGGACGAACTGCTAGGGGGAGTTCGATCGCCCTTCTCTCTCTCTCTCTCTCTCTCTACTTGCTTTAGATGTTGAATCGGATCCCCCCTCTATCCTGGGGGTGGCTAGTCCTATTTATAGTCAAAGGCCCTGGGCCTCTTCCCAAATATTGAGCGGGAAGGGCGCCAACAATTGGCCAATTTGAAGGGTAACATCTGGTACACTTATCCTGACTAAAGTTGGTCTTCGCCTGCCAAAGGCCCTGTGGTGACGCCGTCCTAGGCTCCATGGTGACCTCCTTCCCACCGTTGGACTGGTCTTGGTCTCGTTGCACCAAAATGGGTGCCTTTGCTTGATCCTCTCGCCTGCGCTTGCCCCCTTTGCACCAAAGAGGAAAGGGAGACGCTGCGCGGGCTGGCGCCCGCCTGGCACCCTTGGTCGTCATGGCTTGCGTCATGGGCACCTCATGAGGTATCCGCCTTGATCTCTCCGCCTCCTCGTGAGCCAGCCTAAGGAGGCCGTGCCTGAGAAAGTGCCATGTCGTCCGCCTCGCGAGGCTTGGCCCCTCGCGAGGGTCTTGAACCTTGTGCTGATGAAGATGGGCCATGCTGGGCCCCCATTTGAGCCACGCCGCAGGCCGCAGGCAGGCAAGTCTGGGGACCCCCATTCCCAGAACGCCGACAGATATTGACATGATTCGCAATCTTAGAACGGTTGAGCTCATCATTAGAGGATTGCCCAAAAATTTGATTGTTAGTTTGTCTACTCTAAAATGTGCCTACACCATATGGAAATTTCTTGAGGAACGATTTCCCGATTATTCCTTGAAAAATTTAGACGAAATTCTCCATAAATCTATTGCCTTGAGTAAGATGAACTCTAGTGATCCTAGTTTTGGTGATTTTCTATTTGAGCTTACCAATCTCATGCATGCTAAAGGAAATGTTGGAATCATTAGTGATATCATATTCGACGCTATAAGAATTCATAAAGGTAACCACTTTGATGATCATGTACCTAATGAATTACCCTCTCTAGGAATTGATCAATCGCAAGATGATGTTGAACATGGATATTATGATGAAGATGATGATAGTGACTATGATCCTGATGATGCAATGAGACATTTTGGTCTTATGGCAAATCTTCGCGGCTACATGGCTGGAGGAAAGGAGTGGGTCCTTGATAGTGGATGTACTGATCATATGACCGGAGACGAAGATATGTTCAATGAGCTTGCTGAAAATGACGGCCCTCAAAAATATGTCACCTTTGGTGACAATTCAAAGGGTAAGGTGGTTGGCCTTGGTAAGGTGGCCATCTCAAATGATAGCTCCATACAAAATGTCATGCTCATTGAATCTCTTGGATACAATTTACTTTCAGTTTCTAGACTTGCGGGTTTCAGTTTCAATGTCTTATTCACTGAAGTAGATTGCCAAGTGTTTCGTAGAGACAATCATAAAATGGTCTTTATCGGTATATATAGAGGAGATCTTTACATTGTTGATTTCACTAAAAAGGCTCAACCTAAAACTTGCCTAATTGCTAAATCTTCTAAAGGCTGGTTGTGGCATAGAAGACTAGGTCATGTTGGAATGCGAAATCTTGATAAGCTTATTAAAGGTGATCATATCCTTGGAATAAAAGATGTTGTATTTGACAAGGATAGACTTTGTAGTGCTTGTAACAAGTTGGAGGAAGTCACCGCGCAAAGAACATCATGACCACAAGAAGACCACTCGAGCTACTTCACATGGATCTCTTTGGTCCAAATGCGTACAAGAGTCTCGGTGGTAACTCATTTGGTCTAGTCATAGTTGATGATTTTTCAAGATTTACGTGGGTGTTCTTTCTTGATGCAAGTCGCAGGTCCAAAAGATCTTCAAAAACTTCGCTAGGAAGGCCCAAAATCAGTTTGATGTGAAGATCAAGAAGGTTCGGAGCGACAACAGAACGGAGTTCAAGAACGCAAATGTGGACACCTTTCTTGACGAAGAAGGGATTTCACACGAGTTCTCGGCGACGTACACACCTCAACAAAATGGAGTTGTTGAGAGGAAGAACCAGACTCTTATCGAGATGGCAAGAACGATGCTTGATGAGTACAAGACGCCAAAACACTTTTGGGCGGAAGCACTTGAGACAACTTGTCATGCAACAAATCGCCTGTATCTTCACAATCTACTCGGCAAGACGGCGTACGAGCTCCTCACCGGTAACAAACCCCAAGTTGGATACTTTCGAGTATTTGGCTCAAAGTGCTACATTCTTGACAAGCATCGTCGTTCTAAATTTGCTCCTAAGTCTCATGAAGGTTTTATACTTGGTTATGGCTCAAACTCTCACACTTACCGTGTCTACAACAATCTCACCCGAAAGGTTGAAGAGACGGTGGATGTGAAGTTTGATGAATCTAACGGCTCGCAAGTAGAGCAATTGCCAATTGATGTAGGAGACAAAGACCCTTAGGAAGCAATTCAAGACATGTCCATTGGCAAGATTCGTCCAACGGAAATGAAGGAGAGTACCTCGTTCGTCCAAGTGGAAGCTTCTACCTCACGACAAGGTGAACCAAGAGTTGATACGGAAGCATCCACAAGTGGGACACGTCAACATGAATAAAATGAGGAAGTACACCAAGATGAACATCAACAACCTCCTTCTCCACCACGACAAGAGAACAACAACATCAACAATGAAGAAGGCCAAGAAGAAGAAGAAGAACAAGATGAAGAGGATGTTCCACCCCGACCCAAGCAAAAGCTCTCACGAGTTCGAGCAAGAATTGCCAAAGATCATCCCGTCGAGCAAATCTACAATGATATCCAAACCGGGAGAATCACTCGCTCTAAAACTCGTTTAGCTAACTTTTGTGAACATTACTCATTCATTTCTAAAATTGAACCTATGAAGGTTGAAGAAGCATTGAAGGATCCGGATTGGATAAACGCTATGCATGAAGAGCTACACAACTTTGAGAGAAATCAAGTGTGGACATTGGTCGAGAATCCCGACAACAAGCACAACATCATTGGTACCAAATGGGTGTTTCGCAACAAGCAAGATGAAGATGGACAAGTGGTTCGCAACAAAGCACGTCTCGTCGCCCAAGGATATACACAAGTTGAAGATATGGACTATGGTGAGACATATGCTCCCGTTGCTAGACTTGAGTCCATTCGCATCTTACTTGCCTATGCTAATCACCATGATATCACCTTATACCAAATGGACATTGAAAATGCTTTTCTAAACGGCAAAATTGAGGAGGAAGTTTATGTTAAGCAACCTCCCGGCTTTGTTAATCCTAAGAAACCTAATCATGTTTACAAACTTCACAAAGCCCTTTATGGTCTTAAACATGCTCCTAGAGCATGGTATAAATGCTTGACCAAGTTTCTTACTGAAAAAGGCTTTGAAATTGGTAAAATTGATTATACTCTTTTTACTAAAAGGGTTAAGGGAGAACTATTTGTATGCATAATTTATGTTGATGATATCATATTTGGTTCAACTAACCCTCTTTTTAGTGAAAAGTTTGGAAAGCTAATGTCGGAGAAGTTTGAGATGTCTATGATGAGTGAACTCAAATTCTTTCTCGGTTTGCTAATCAAGCAAACTAAGGAAGGTACATTTGTCTCTCAAATGAAGTACACCAAAGACTTATTCAAGAAGTTCAATATGCAAGAATGCAAAGGTATGCCTAAACCTATGCCTACTAGTGGACATCTTGATTTGACCAAAGATGGTGAGCCGGTTGATCAAAAGGTTTATCACTCTATGATTGGTTCATTGTTATATCTATGTGCCTCCCGTCCCGATATTATGCTAAGTGTGTGCATGTGTGCACGATATCAAGCTGCTCCTAAAGAATGTCATCTTAAGGCTGTGAAAAGGATAGTGAGATACTTAATCCATACACGAAATTTTGGCATTTGGTATCCTAAGAGGTCCTCTTTTGATCTTGTTGGCTATTCCGATTCAGACTATGCCGGAGACAAGGTTGATAGAAAGTCCACTTCGGGTACTTGTCAATTCCTTGGTAGATCTCTTGTGTCCTAGTCTTCCAAGAAACAAAACTCGGTATCCTTATCCACCGCCGAAGCGGAATACATTGCCGCTGGTTCATGTTGTGCTCAATTACTTTGGATGACCCAAACTCTTAAAGATTATGGGATATATGTGAAACATGTTCCATTGCTATGTGACAATGAAAGTGCTATTAAGATTGCTCACAATCCCGTGCAACATTCTTGAACTAAGCATATTGAAGTTCGTCATCATTTCATTCAAGATCATGTTGCCAAAGGGGACATTGACCTTAAGCATGTTCGCGCCGATAAGCAATTGGCGGATATATTCACTAAACCACTTGATGAGAAAGTGTTTTGCAGGTTAAGAGGTGAATTGAACATCATTGATGCTTCAAACTTGGAGTAGGAACTCCATTTGATACATGCGAGGCATGAGCCTATGACTAATCCTTGATATTTCTCTTATGAAGCAATTCATATGTCTTGGATATATTTGCACCTTGCATGTTATCTAACCCGTGTAGGTACTTGGTTGAATCTAATTCTATGATATTGCAACACACTCACATCTTGAGCAATTTCTACATCACCAAGTCTCTACAGAATGGTGGTTGGAGACAAGGAAGCATGAAGCCACTCAAATATATCCTTTGAAAAATTCTATGTTAAATCCTATAATTGTCATTTTGGATACACAAGTTCTTTTCTTTGCAAGACTAACACATGTAGGTAGATGAACTCAAACTCCAAGTGGTGCTCCCAACTCTTGATGAACTACATCCACCCTGAGCAACCCACACAAGTTCAACTACATGAGCAAGACCCACACCACCACCCAAGGTATGTCATTCCATCTTAGAGAAGCTTTACTCCAAGTCATGAGTCAAAGCAACTCAACAAGATGTGAATACATCAAGATGCTTAAACGAAAAATGGTAACCCCATTTTGAGCTTAAACGATGAGTATGACCTATGATCAAGTGCTCTCACTTGACTCCTAAGTCAATATACTCTAACATAGGTGAATTTGTCACCGCCCAACTCTAGATGAAGTTCTCTTGTGTCCTTTTCTGTGTTACTGCATTTGTTTCTTGCATATTTGTTTCCCCTTCAAACAAAAAAAACTTCATCTAGATCTTTTATTTTATTTTCTTTTTATTTGTTTTGCAGTTTCTGCATCCAATTCATTGCAAATCTTTCAGTTAATTCCTTGCAAATCTTTGGGAGATTCTTACTTGTCTAGTGAGCTAAGGTGACAAGTAGTTTCACCCTGATGAACTCGGTCACACCGGTTTGTTTTCTTCGGCCTAACCGAAATCTTTCGGTGCAACCGAAGCACACAACTCGGAGTCACCGATTTCATCCCAGTAAAACCAACTTGCCACTTATTCCTGATTACTATTTGCTCCAGCTCCACTCAATGATTCTTGTCCTCTACCAGCATCAAGTTACACATGCTGCTTTGCTCTGTGACTCCAGTACCAACCCGCTTGTATCACATGTCCAGAAGTCCCTTCTTGGAAATTGATGTCAAAGGGGGAGAGAGAGATCACATCAAAGCTTAATCGTTCCGATAGGGGGAGAAAGAGAGAATACTCAGGGGGAGAGAAAGTAATATCATCAATGACCCCAGATGCTTGGTGTTCAAGAGGAGAGATGTCACATGTCTTTAAGAAGGGAAAGACATGTTTGTTTGCTTGCTTTAGCTCAAGCTCTGTTGATTATTTTCTATTGCTCTGATTTTCTGTTCCCTATCTTCTCCCAATATCTCATGATAGATTCAGGGGGGGCAAGACATTTAAGGAAAGGAAATCTCTGATTTTATTGCATAACTTTATCCTCGGGGACATGTCTATATCCAATGTAGTACTCAGTACTCACTCTACATGTCATCCCAGTCTTGGTTCTATTGTGGTTTCTTTTGTTTGCTCTGGTTAATAGGTGTATCTGTGTTATCTAACCTTGTTTGCGCAGGTTCATCCCATCCTAAGCCAACTCAAGACCACAAGGTAAGTATATGCATCACCGTCATGTGAATGAGAAATTCTTGCTGATGTACATACTGTTTGCAAGAAGGACTCATAAGCATGAAGGTACTTTTCTCATAGTCACATCATTTGCTCTGATGCATATAGCCAAGATACATGTAACACATTGCTTACTCTGTCATGTTTATGCAGTCACATGCTTCTATATTCCATATTCACATGATTGCATACATGTAGGGGGAGCCTATGCATGTTACATGTCTTTCCAAAGCTTTACTTGCTATTCTCTATATCTTTATCTAAAGCTTTGATGTATGTTGTCATCAATTACCAAAAAGGGGGAGATTGAAAGCACAAGTGCTCCCTGGGTGGTTTTGGTAATTAATGTCAACATATCTCTTGTTGCACTAACACTTTTACCTAGTATGTTTCAGATAAGTTCAACAATGGAGTGGCATGGACTAAAGGATGTGGAACCCCTTCAAGATGCTAAGGACAAAGGATTGGCTCAAGCTTCAAGATCAAGACTCTACATTTTCTATTTTAGTGATCCAAGATCACATTGAGTCTATAGGAAAAGCCAATACTATCAAGGAGGGATGAGGTGTTTCTTAATGAGCCTCTTGCTTCATGTGCTTAGTGATATGCTCCAAAATCCTCAACTACCTTTCCATATCCACATATGACCTAAACCAAAAGTCAAACTCGGCCCCACCGATTCTTTCTATCCGGCGCCACCGAGTTTCACATGTCATAGCCACTGCCACAAACCCTAGCAAATCGGTCTCACCGATAGGGGTCTCGGTCTCACCGAGATGGGATTGCAATCTCACTGTGTATGTCCATTGCCAAAGTCGGTCTCACCGAGTTTGCGCAATCGGTACTACCGAGATTACAATGCAAATCCTCTAGTTAGCTTATTACCAAATCGGTCCCCCCGAGTTTGTGTAATCGGTCTCACCGAGTTTGCCTGACCAACTCTCTGGTTAGCTTATTACCAAAATCGGTCTCACCGAGTTTGTGTAATCGGTCACTCCGAGATTACGTTATGCCCTAACCCTAACCATATCGGTCCTACCGAGTTGCATCTCAGTCCCACCGAAAATCCTAACGGTCACTAGGTTTGCTAAATTGGTCCGACCGAGTTTAACGATTCGGTCCCACCGAGTTTAGCAGATTGTGTGTAACGGTTAGATTTTGTGTGGAGGCTATATATATCCCTCCACCCACTCTTCATTCGTGGAGAGAGCCATCAGAACAGATCTTCACTTCCAATACACATTTTCTAAGAGAGAACCACCTACACTTGTGTTGAGCTCAAGATATTCCATTCCTACCATATGAATCCTGATCTCTAGCCTTCCCCAAGTTGCTTTCCACTCAAATCTTCTTTCCACCAAATCTAAATCCTGTGAGAGAGAGTTGAGTGTTGGGGAGACTATCATTTGAAGCACAAGAACAAGGAGTTCATCATCAACACACCATTTGTTACTTCTTGGAGAATGGTGTCTCCTAGATTGGCTAGGTGTCACTTGGGAGCCTCCGACAAAATTGTGGAGTTGAACCAAGGAGTTTGTAAGAGCAAGGAGATCGCCTACTTCGTGAAGATCTACCGCTAGTGAGGCAAGTCCTTCGTGGGCGACGACCATGATGGAATAGACAAGGTTGCTTCTTTGTGGACCCTTCGTGGGTGGAGCCCTCCGTGGATTCGCGCAACCGTTACCCTCCGTGGGTTGTAGTCTCCATAAACATGGATGTACGATAGCACCACCTATCGGAACCACGCCAAAAACATCCGTGTCTCAAATTGCGTTTGAATACTCCAAACCCTTTCCTTTACATTCTTGCAAGTTGCATGCTTTACTTTCCGCTGCTCATATACTCATTGCATGCTTGCTTGATATGTATTGTGTTTGTTTAACTTGTGCCTAAACTCCACCTAAACTTAAGAATTTCAAAAACTGCAACTTTTGGTACTTAGTGTCTAATCACCCCCCTTCTAGACACCTCTTCTCGATCATCTCAACCACGTAAAATAGATGAGGATGGTGATGGTGATGGTGATGTTGATGAAGACGATCACCACGGCGATGATTCCCCTCCCGATGGCACTCCGGCGCCACCGAGAGAGAGGAGGAGAGGTTCTCCCCCTTGTGTTTCCTCCTCCATGGCCTCCCCCCTAAACGGGGAAAGATTCTCCCTCTGATCCTTGGCCTTCATGGTCATGATGGCCTATCCGGGATACTCCTCCATGGCCACCGGTTATGATGGCCCCCTCTGGCAGGGTACCAGAGAGGGCCTAGATTGATTTCTCGTGGCTATAGAAGCTTGCGGCGACGGAACTCCCAATCTAGGTTAATTTTCCGAGGTTTCGGTATTTATAGGAATTTTTGGCGTCGGTCCGACGTCAAGGATGTGCCCGAGCTTTCCACAAGGCAGGCCCACGCGCCCAGGGGGGTGGGCGCGCCCCCACCCTCGTGGGCAGCCCGGGACTCTTCTGGCCCAACTCTGATCCTTCGTGGTCTTCTTTTGGTCCATAAAGAATCATCAAAAATTGGCACGTCAATTGGACTCCGTTTGGTATTCCTTTTCTGCAAAACTCAAAAACAAGGAGAAAACAAAAACTGGCAATGGGTTCTAGGTTAATAGGTTAGTCCCAAAAATCATATAAAACAACATATAAAAGCCCATTAAACATCCAAGATAGATAATATAACAGCATGAATACTTCATAAATTATAGATACGTGGAGACATATCAGCATCCCCAAGCTTAATTGCTGCTCGTCCTCGAGTAGGTAAATGATAAAAGAAATAATTTATGAAGTGTGAATGCTAGCAAGTGCATAAGTTTGATCAATGATGATTCCAATCAGTTTTTCTAGCATCATTATATGTCATAACAGTAGCTCTCATAAGACTTTTCATGATCAAGTAACAATCTATTCACATGTTAAAGTATAGATCATAAACCTTGTTGAAAACTAACAAACAATATTCTCAGTCATCAAACAATTGCAATTCATCTTATATTCAGGAAGGGTCTATGTCCGAGCTTTGATTCAGCAAACTCTACATACTCAACTATCATTTAATCTTTCACAATTGCTAACACTCACGTGATATTTATGGGTTCAAAGTTTTAATCGGGCACAGAGAAAGATAGGGGCTTATAGTTTAGCCTCCCAACATTTTACCTCAAGGGTAATGTCAACAATAATAGCTCATGATGCCTTACATCCAATTGGATATATATATCAGAATCTTTCCAACACAATGTGCTTGCCAAAGGATAAAATGTAAAAAGGAGAGGTGAAAATCACCATGGCTCTTGCATAAGGGTAAGAGACAAAAGTAAAAGATAGGCCCTCCGCAGAGGGAAGCAGAGGTTGCCATGCGCTTTCAGGGTTGGATGCACAAAATCTTAATGCGAAAGAACGTCACTTTATATTGCCACTTGAGATATGGACCTTTATTACGCAGTCCGTCGCTTTTATTTCTTCCACGTCACAAGATCGTATAAAGCTTATTTCCTCCACACTAATCAATCATACATATTTAGAGAGAAAGTTTTATTGCTTGCGCCGATGACAACTTACTTGAAGGATCTTACTCAATCCATAGGTAGGTATGGTGGTCTCTCATGGCAAAACCGGGTTTAAGGGTATTTGGAAGCACAAGTAGTATCTCTACTTTGTACAAAGAATTTGGCTAGCGTGAGGGGGAAAGGCAAGTTCAACGTGTTGGGCGATCCATGACAATATACTTTATTTCAGATATAAGAAAACATAACCCATTATGTTGTCTTCCTTGTCCAACATCAACCTTTTAGCATGTCATATTTTAATGAGTGCTCACAATTACAAAAGATGTCCAAGATAGTATATTTACATGTGAAATCCCTCTTCCTTCAATATTCTTTCATGAATTGTTCAAGTGACCAATTCTACGTTTCCTAACTTTCAGTAAGTTTACTACCTATACTTATTATGTGTGAAGTCATTACTCCCCATGTTATAAGCATATGAAACATATATAAATTCAGATTTATGACATTCAATTTATTCAACAATTTACTCATAGGATATACGTGAAGCACACATGAGTAAATGACAAACTACTCCAAAAGATATGTGTGAAGAACACTGAGTAGTCAAATAATTAACTAGCCATGGGAGGATTCTTTTTCATTCAATATTTTAGATCCAATGATTTTATTCAAACAGCAAGTAAAATTGAAAATACGCTCCAAGAAAACACATATCATGTGACGAATAAAAATATAGCTCCGAGTAAGGTATACCGATAGTTTTGAAGACGAAAGAGGGGATGCCTTCCAGGGCATCCCCAAGCTTAGGTACTTGAGTCTTCCTTCAATGTTACCTTGGGGTGCCTTGGGCATCCCCAAGCTTAGAGTCTTTCCACTCCTTATTCTTCTCATATCGATATCTCATCCAAAGCTTGAAAACTTCAATCACACAGAACTTAACAAAACTTCGTGAGATAGGTTAGTATGATAAAGAGTAAATCATCCACTTTGGTACTGTCTAAGACAAGGTTCATAATTTTTCCCACACAATGTATAATATACCATATCATTTGTACAATTTATATTGAGGCATATAAGCCATAGAAACTAGAAAACAAGCAAACTATGCGATAAAAACAGAATCTGTCAGAAACAGAACAATCCGTAATGATCTGAACATAAACCATACTTATGCTACTCCAAAAATTATGAAATAAATTGGTGGACGTGAGGAATTTTTCTATTAATCTTCTTCAAAAAGAATCAACTCAAAATAACTCTTCTGTAAAAAAATGACAGCTAATCTCGGGAGCGCAAAGTTTCTGTTTTTTACAGCAAGATCACATTAACTTTCACCCAAGTCTTCCCAAAGGTCTTACTTTGCACTTTATTGAAACAAAAACTATAAAACATGATTACTACAGTAGCTTAATCATGTAGACACACACAAAAAGTAAGGGTAAATATTGGGTTGTCTCCCAACAAGCGTTTTTCTTTAATGCCTTTTAGCTAGGCATGATGATTTCAATGATGCTCACATAAAAGATAGGAATTGAAACATAAAGAGAGCATCATGAAGAATATGACTAGCATATTTAAATCTAACCCACTTCCTATGCCTAGGGATTTTGTGAGCACACAACTTATGGGAACAAGAATCAACTAGCATAAGAAGGCAAAACAAGTATAACTTCAAAACTTTAAGCACATAGAGAGGAAACTTGATATTATTGCAACTCCTACAAGCATGTATTCCTCCCTCATAATAATTTTCAGTAGCATCATGAATAGCAACTTTGTTCTCATACTAAGTTGGAACCTCTTCCTAAATAGTGGAATCATTACTGCTAAAGTTGACACTCTTCCAAATCCACTTTCATAAATATCACACTAAGATTCAGCACCCTCCAAAATAGTGGGATCACTAATTCCTAAAGTTGACACTCTTCCAAACCCACTTTAAATTATAGTATTATTCATACTCCAAAAGATATAAGTGAAGTTCATGGAGCATTCTACAATTAATATAGACTAACCAATATCCAAGCTCAAAATGTATAAGTGAAGCACATGAAGCATTATATAAAACCATACTCAAAAGATTTAAGTGAAGCACAAAGAGCAATTCTATAAGATCATACTTAAAAGATTTAAGTGAAGCACATGAAGTACTCTATAAATAAATGAAGGGATATCTCATGCTAGCATGGTTCTTAAAGGAAAAACAAAAACACAAAGGACACAAATCATGTTTACAAAACAAAAAACCGAGGTATACCGATATTTGTTGAAGAAGAAAGATGGGATGCCAACCGGGGCATCCCCAAGCTTAGATGCTTGAGTATCCTTTGAAATATTTACTTGGGGTGACTTGGGCATCCCCAAGATTGAACTCTTGCCTCTCTTTATTCTTCTCATATTGATAACTCCTCGTTCTTCGAACACTTCATCCACAAAAACTTAACAAAAACTTTGTGAGATCCGTTAGTGTAATAAAGCAATTCACTACCTTTAGGTACTATAATGAACTCATTATTTATTTATATTGGTGTTAAACCTACTGTATTCCAACTTATCTATGGTTCCTACCCCCCGATACTAGCCATAGATTCATCGAAA
Organism: Aegilops umbellulata; assembly: GCA_032464435.1. NCBI lineage: Eukaryota > Viridiplantae > Streptophyta > Magnoliopsida > Poales > Poaceae > Aegilops > Aegilops umbellulata. The sequence goes on along the minus strand of CP136060.1, from coordinate 92,287,780 downwards.
TAAGCAAACAACACACGCAAACTAGAATCTGTTAAAAACAGAGCAGTCTGTAGTAATCTGGAAGTTTGGTAAACTTCTGTAACTCCTAAAATTATGAAATAAATTTGAAAAAATTGTACAAAAGTAATGTGCAAAAAGTTTCAGACCCATTTGACTCTCCAGTAAAAAACTTAAATTCATGCACTACAACCAAAGTTTCTGTTTGTTGTGCACATAGTAAACAAGCAATCTAATCATCCTAAAACCAAAGCTTGGCACATTATTTTTATAATACAATGGATATATACAAGGGGATAATTATTTACAGAGAAACTTCCATGAAAAATTCTACATTGTTTCCCTGAGCATGAACACAAGTGCTCAAGGTCGACCCTCACTTCTTCAATGCATAACTTTCCAATCACTTCTCTTTTTGAAAAACTTTTTGGGCATGACAGGCAAGTAATTTTTTTGTATTTTCATTCTTAATTTTTTTTGTATGTTTCACCCACAACTAAACAGAAACAAAAAGGAAAAACAAAATCTACTTAGTGAAGAAAGCAAACAAGCACACACGAGAATATCAACAAGACGTTATTGCTCCCCGGCAACGGCGCCACAAAAGAGCTTGATAATCCCCAAGTGCAGGGAATCATTGTAACAATTCCCAAAGATCGAAGTGATAAGTATGGAGTGTCGAACCCACAAGGAGCTAAAGGTAAGATCAATATTCTCTCAAGCCCTATCTTCCACTGATATGACTCTATGTACACCGAACGTTTGCTTCCAACTAGCAACGAGAAATAAAACTATGTTGTGGGTATGAAGAGGATAACATTGTATGATATCGGAGAGCTAAAACATAAAAGTAGGTGCTGTTATCATAAAGTTAGGATATATTACTAAATATTATAAATAGCGAGTGTGGAATAATGGTTGATCGGTGTGCGGAATTGTGTTAGGCAATTGTTAACAAGACCGATAGTCGTCATTGCAATTTCATATGAGGGAGAGGCATAAGCTAACATACTTTATCTACTTGGATCATATGCACTTATGACTAGAACTCTAGCAAGCATCCGCAACTACTAAAGATCATTAAGGTAAAACCCAACCATAGCATTAAAGCATCAAGCCCTCTTTATTCCCATACGCAACAACCCCCTTACTCGGGTTTGTGTTTCAGTCACTCACCAACCCACTATAAGCGAATCATGAACGTATTGCAACACCCTACTGCGAGAACCCCTCATGCTTGCGCGACACGGAGGGCACCATAGGACAGCATCAAAGTAAAACATATAACTCATACCAATCTAGATCATCAATCAACCCAAAGACAAAAGATATCTACTCAAAACATCATAGGATGGCAACACATCATTGGATCATAATATGTGGCATAAAGCACCATGTTCAAGTAGGCATTATAGCGGGGTGTGGGAGAGTGGACAACATAAAATAGATGAGGATGGTGATGCTGATGAAGACGATCACCGCGGAGATGATTCCCCTCCCGATGGCACTCCAGCGCCACCGAGAGAGAGGAGGAGAGGTTCTCTCCCTTGTGCTTCCTCCTCCATGGCCTCCCCCCTAGATGGGGAAAGGTTCTCCCTCTGATCCTTGGCCTTCATGGCGATAATGACCTCTCCGGGATACTCCTCCATGGCCATCGGCGATGATGGCCCCCTCCGGCATGGTGCCAAAGAGGGCCTAGATTGATTTCTCGTGGCTACAGAGGCTTGCGGCGGCGGAACTCCAGATCTAGGTTAATTTTCCGAGGTTTCTGTATTTATAGGAATTTTTGTCGTCGGTCTCACATCGAGGTGCCCGAGCTGTCCATGAGGCGGCCCACGCGCCCAGGGGGGTGGGCATGCCCCCCACCCTCGTGCGCAGCCCAGGACTCTTCTGGCCCAACTCTGATGCTCCATGGTCTTCTTTTGGTCCATAAAAAATCATCAAAAATCAGCATGTCAATTGGACTCCATTTGGTATTCCTTTTCTACAAAACTCAAAAACAAGGAGAAAACAGAAATTGGCACTAGGCTCTAGGTTAATAGGTTAGTCCCAAAAATCATATAAAACAACATATAAAAGCCCAACAACAAGAATACTTCATAAATTATAGATACGTTGGAGACGTATCACCCGACCAGTCACGCCAGCCTGAGGATGGCAAGGCAGCGCTCCAATGGGGCCGTATGCGGCAATGCTCGTGCCCGCACCCATCTGGGGTGGTGCGGGCGCACAAGGGCGCCCTGCATCGTGGATCGTGTTGATGTTGACGAGGCCCCCGGGCGCACCCGGTAGCACGCGGGCGCGATGAGGCCCGCCGTGGGACCCAGCCGCCGCCCGAGGCATGAGCTGATAGTAGAAGGGCGGCGCTCTCGTGGCCTCTGCGTCTAGTAGCTCGGCGACGCGTTCCAGCAGCGCGTCCCGGCCGCTCTCCATCAGTCGGCACCGTAGCAGCTCCCGCACCACTGTGAGTGCAGCCCGCATGTTCGCCTCCTCCCGCCGGGTGTGTGGCATCGTTGCCGCGACGTGGCTTGCAGCCCTTGCAGCGGCTCGCGCTTGTCGCGCAGTAAGGGTGGACGGCGCCTGGCTGCGCCGCCCGTGCCCAACGGCGTTAGGTGGCGCCCGTGCCGTCTGGAGCACGGGGTTGAGGTCTTCCTGGGCAGGCGGCGCCGCCTGGGCGGGCCAGGCTGCCCAGCGGTCGGCGTCAGCCCTCGGGTCGCCGGACATCGGAACCATAGAGCGTCGGTGGATCAACTGATCGGGAAGAGGCTCCGGCGCACCCATACCTGGCGTGCCAAATATCTGATCACGGGTTCTGGCAAAATCCTCAAGGTTCGAACACTCAGGTGCGCACGAAGATCTCCCCCTACCGATCCACGTCCTAGGTTTGCTAAGATCCCACGGACTAACTCGACGAGCTCGCAACACAAAGAACACAAGATTTATACTGGGTCGGGCCACCGTTGTGGTGTAATACCCTACGCCAGTGTGGTGGTGGTGGATTGCCTCTCGGGCTGAGGATGAACAGTACAAGGGGAAGAACAGCCTCCTGAGGATGAGGTGTTCTTGTGCTTGGCGAACTTGTGTGGGTGAGGATTCGATGCATCCTACTGTGGTGGCTAGTCCTATTTATAGAGGCCCTGGTCTCTCCCCAAATATTGAGCGGGAAGGGAGCCAACAATGACCAACTTGAAAGGGGATAGCTAGTACAGCTTATCCTGACAAAAGCAGTCTTCGCCTGCAAAAGGCTCTGGTGGTGACGCCGTCTTGGGCTCCATTGTGACCTCCTTCTTGCCGTCCCGCTGGTCTTGGTCTCATTGCACTGATATGGAAACCTTTGCTTGACGCCTCGGTACTCCGCGTCTGCGCTTGCTCCCTTAGCACCAAAGAGGAAACAAGTACAATGTGCTCGCTGGCGCCCGCCTGGTCTCGATCGTCATGGCTCACGTCACGAGAACCTCGCGAGGTTTGCCTTGCCTTGATCTCTCCGCCCCTGACGAGCCAGCCTGGCGAGGCCGCCCCTGAGGAGGTCTTGTGTCGTCCGCCTCGCGAGGCTTGGCCCCTCGCGAGGGTCTTGAGTGCTTGTTGGTGAAGATGGCCCGTACGGGACCACTCGCAGAGCCACGCCGTGGGCCGCAGATAGGCAAGTCTGGGGACCCCCGTTCCCAGAACGCGGACATATCCGAGTCGAGATAAGGTCTGAGTCGGACAGACCTAACTATGAGATGCAGCGATATGTCATCTGTGAGTATCTAGTACAACATACGTTCTATGTCCTAAGACCTGAGTTGGCGCATGTAAATGGGATGGTGACAGACTTGCTTTAGGCTAACCAAACCCTACTCCGTGACTGGGTAGTTACAAAGGTAGGTTTCGGGCTTGTCCAGACCCATGCTGCAAGACATGGTCGAGCAAGATGGGATTTGCCCCTCCGATCAGGAGAGATATACTTTGGGCCCCTCGTGTGACCTGACCAAGTTCACCACATAGTTTTCTATGGCCTATCGCCTGCTAGTTCACCGGGCTGCCGTGGTGTGCACTCCTCCGACATGAGTAGTACTAGTATATACACTATATATACCGCATGATTCTTTGCTCCTTCTTACTTCGCCCACTTGTGGGAGAGGCAGCATCCGGTCAACGTGTCATGCACCAGACTAGAGTGGGGAACGAAAGGGGGGCATCACCCCAGTCGTAGCACCAGTAATTAATGACTATAGTGAGTAGTCATATCACAAGACCCCATCTTTCCAGCAGTAACGCGCCGTCAAATTGCACAACCCTACCTTTCTAGCAGTAAGTTGAATCCGCCACTCCCTCACTCTGCTCGCCTCTCTGTCAAACCGGCTACGCGAAACTGTCGTGCGTACTGCCTGGGAAAAACCCCACCCTCAACTTTTAACTACTCATAGTATAATTTTGTATCGATGAATTGCGCCATGCAGCAGAAAACCAAAAGAAAAAGGTGGTACATGTAAACAAATACAGTCGAAGCTCTAGCTAGCGATTCAGAATGTAAACCCAGCATGTGTTTATACGTATACGTTACTTCAAAGTACTGGGTCCATTGATGCAATGTGGTCAAACTGTACCATCGATATCTCAAAGCCAAAATAGTTCGAGCTTGTTTCTTTCTATATAAATAGTACTGTATGTTTATTCACCCGTGGGGTTGTTCAATGAATGGAGGGCCGGGGAGTACAAGTGAACAATACTACTAGTAGTAGTAAGTAGGAGTAGTACAGTTAGTCATGTTAAATAGAGAGTTTCTTTTATTTAATGCCACGTACACAAATTGAAACGCTTGTTGTGGAGAGAAAAAGATATATGCAGGGGCCTGAGCGATTGCTTTACTAGGGTTGCTCTATTCATTCTCTCATCTTCTCAATATCTAAACAAGATAGCGGTACCGACATTTTCTCTCTGCTCACCGCTAGTCACAGATCCGGCCGAATCCCTTCGGCTGGTGTGTGTAGGGGACTAGGTGCATCATTCACGCGGTCATCGGCATCGAGGGAGGAAACCCACAGCTGCCGACGGGTCCTGATCCTCTACCTGTGCCGTTCTCTCCGACACAGCACCGGCTCGGGAGGTCCTCCGACCCTTCTTCCTCCGTATCGTATTGTGCGCAGATCCGACCAGCCGCTGGCCTCCTAGCCACATCACGATGACCCTCGGGTATAAGTTCCTTCGAAAGCGGCCTTGCTCTACTGCCCCAGCTCCCAACGTGTATTCATGTGGATCTTTTTCTACTTCCATCAGCTCTTCCAAAGCCACCCAAATTTTTATTATTATTAGAGGTAAAGCTACTTCATGGAGTCTAATCTAGGACTTGGTTCAAACCATGAAGAAAGGGGGAAAGTTGTAGAATGAATCTAGGACTTGATTCAAAGAGGAAATAACAGGGGGAAAGTTGTGATGCCCCGAGACCAATGCTCCAGTTTCCTTCATTTATTTTTGTTGATGTTGTGTGTTACAATTGTTTGTTACCATGAACATGAACGGGAGCGAACTAAATAATTGAATGTGGTGTCTCATCAATATGCAACTCGTTTCATATTGAGCTCCACTTAAATTGTAGTATTGTTTGTTGCACATTTCCATGCTATGCCTATTTAAACCGGACATGCATCATACTTGGATGAGCATCATGCCATGTGATGTGTTGTGTGCTTACCATGTTGTTTGCTTCTTTCCGGTTGTGCTTCTTCTCGATAGTTCCTGTTTTGTTGCGATCGTGAGGATTCGTTTGTCTACGCCCGTTCGTCTTCTTCATGGACTCGGTCATCTTCCTAGCGGGATTTCAGGCAAGATGATCATTATCCTGGATACCACTACTATCTTTGCTTTGCTAGTTGTCTCGATGCTATCGCCATGTCGCGCTATCTACCACTTGTTTATCAAGCCTCCCAATTGCCATAAAACAACCTCTAACCTTTTCACCCTCCCAGCAAAACTGTTGTTTGGCTATGTTACCGCTTTGCTCAGCCTCTCTTATAGCATTGCTACTTGCAGGTGTAGTTGCAGTTTGTTCCATGTTGGGACATGGATATCATGGTATATCACAATATCTCTTATTTAATTAATGCACATATATACTTGGTAAAGGGTGCAAGGCTCGGCCTTTTGCCAGGTGTTCTGTTCCACTCTTGCGCCCTAGTTTCCGTCATACCGGTGTTATGTTCCTTGATTTTGCGTTCCTAACACAGTCGGGGTTTATGGCCCCCCTTGATAGTTCACTTTGAATAGAACTCTTTTAGTAAGGCCCAACATTGGTTTTAACATTTTTCGAACATAATAAACATGATATTAAATTTGGCACATAGGGAGTTAGTGCTACCTGAGGAGTAATTTAACATAATACAAGTGGGGCCAGTCTGATGGTGCTGGTCCAAACTGGGCGATGTCCGGCACACCCTTGGCAACCAGGGTCTCAGCCAACCCGACGTCTGGCCCATCCGGTGTGCCCTGAGAACGAGATACGTGCGACTCCTATCAGGATTGTCGGTACATCGGGCAGTCTTGCTGGTTTTGTTTTACCATTCTTGAAATGTCTTGTGAACCGGGATTCCGAGCTTGATCAGGTTGTCCCGGGAGGAGGACTTTCTTCTGTTGATCATGAGAGTTTGTGATGGACTAAGTTGGGACACCCCTGCAGGTTTTAATCTTTCGAATGTCGTGCCCGTGGTTATGTGGCACATGGGAATTTTTAATATCCGGTAGTAGCGAACTTGACATCAGACCCAAAATAAATACACCAACCGTGTGCGTAACCGTGACTGTCCCTTTTCGAGTGAGTCGAGAAGAGAACATGGTGGGGTTATGTTTGACTCGTAAGTTGTTCAGGATCACTTCTTGATCATTACTAGTTCGCGACTGCTAGGCGTAGCTTCTGATCTTTCTCTTGAACTCGTAAGTTAGCCACCATACAATGCTTAGTCGCTTGCTGCAACCTCATCACTTATCCATTCGATACCCATTAAGCTTTGCTAGTCTTGATACCCATGGTAATGGGATTGCTAAGTCCTCGTGGCTCACATATTACTACAACAATAGTTGCAGGTACAGGTAATGCGATGATGTGACGTGAGAGTGACATTTGCTTGTTTTGGAGTTCTTCCTCTGCTTCTTCTTCTTCTTCGATTAGGGGATAGGTTCGTGGTTGGCAGCCTGGGCTAGCAGGGTGGATGTAGTTCTTGTTTTTTCCGTTTGTTTTCATTCGTAGTCGGATGCCGCTCTTCTGTATGATGTTTGCTATGTATATGTGTATTCATGTGGCATTTGTATGCCTTTGTATGTATCCCCAGCTATTATGTAACGGTACGATGAATGATATCCACCTTGCAAAAGCGTCTTCAATATTTGGCTCTATCCTTGGTGGGACTGATACGTCCATTTTGCATCATGTTTTCTTATTGTTATTTATGATGTTTTTATGCATAATAATGCTTTTTGGAGTAATTCTAATGCCTTTTCTCTCATAATATGCAAGGTATACACAAAGAGGGAGAATTCTGGCAGCTGGAAATCTGGACCTAGAAAAGCTACGTCAGGCCACCTATTCTGCACAACTCCAAACAAGCTGAAACTTCACGAGGATTTTTTATCAAATATTTGAGGATTATTGGAGCGAATAACTACCATAGGGGGCCCACCAGGTGGGCACAACCCACCTGGGTGCGCCAGGGAGCCCAGGCGCGCCCTGGTGGGTTGTGCTCACCCAAGCCCACCTCCGGTGCCCATCTTCTGGTATATAGGTCATTTTGACCTAGAAAAAATAAGCAGAAGACTTTCAGGAGGGAGCGCCGCCGTCTCTAGGCGGAACTTGGGCAGGAGCACTTTTGCCCTCCGGCGGAGCGATCCCGCCGGGGGAACTTCCCTCCCGGAGAGGGAAATCATCGTCATCATCATCACCAACAACTCTCCCATCTTGGGGAGGGCAATCTCCATCAACATCTTCAACATCACCATCTCATCTCAAACCCTAGTTCATCTCTTGTGTTCAATCTTGTTACCGGAACTATAGATTGGTGCTTGTGGGTGACTAGTAGTGTTGATTACATCTTGTAGTTGATTACTATATGGTTTATTTGGTGGAAGATTATATGTTCAGATCCAATATGCTATATAATCCCCCTCTGATCTTGAGCATGATTATCATTTGTGAGTAGTTACTTTTGTTCTTGAGGTCACGAGAGAAATCATGTTGCAAGTAATCATGTGAACTTGATATGTGTTTGATATTTTGATAGTATTTATGTTGTGATTCCCTTAGTGGTGTCATGTGAACGTCGACCACACGACACTTCACCAAATTTGGGCCTAAGGGAATGCATTGTGGAGTATCAATTAGATGATGGGTTGCGAGAGTGATAGAAGCTTAAACCCCAGTTTATGTGCTATTCCGTAAGGGACCGATTGCATCCAAAAGTTTAATGCTATGGTTAGAATTTATTCTTAATACTTTTTCGTAGTTGCGGATGCTTACGGGAGGGTTAATCATAAGTAGGAGGTTTGTTCATGTAAGAACATCACCTAAGCACCGGTCCACCCACATATCAAATTATCAAAGTAGCGAACGCAAATCGAACCAACATGATGAAAGTGACTAGATGAAATTCCGGTGTACCCTCAAGAACGCTTTGCTTATCATAAGAGACCATTTTGGCCTGTCCTTTGCCTAAAAAGGATTGGGCTACCTAGGGGCAGAGCCAGGATTTGAACATGAGGGGGGCGAGAAACCAATGCTTAGAATGAAAGAAATATCATGACATATTAAGTCTCGTAATAACGTTGAGGACAAAGCATAAGAAATATTCATAGACCTATAAAATTAAGTTACATATCTATTAGCTTAAACTCAGCTCTACGACCACCAGTGTCGAACAAATTGATTATCTCATCAGATGTGATCTTTCCAGCTATTTCCTTCCCAATATAGATGACCATGTAATGTTGAAGAAAGTCATCTCCCATTCTATTTCGAAGACGTGTCTTGACTAGTTTCATAGCTGAAAAAGTTCACTCGGTTGTCGCGGTTGACACCGGAAGAGTTATGACCAACCGTAGTAATCTATCAACCATTGAGTACGTAGCAGCTTTACCTGTATTTAATAATCAAGCAGTCAAATAAGCAAAACTTATGAACAACTACAGTAGTCTATCAATCATTTAACCATTGAGTATGTAGCAACTTTACCTGTTTTAAATAATCCAATAGTCAAATCAGCAAGTGAGGGCGAACTCTTTAGCTCCGGATGGTTGCAAACATCAAGTTGGAAATGGGGAAGTTGAGACTCCAAATGAGCTCGTTCTTGACTAGAAAAGTCAGCAGGATAATTTTTTTTCCACTAATGTGCATATATTAGACACGTCAAATGAGTCATGCCATGGATCCAAAGATGCACAAAGTGTCAAAAGCTCTGTGTTTTGAACACCGAAACAATCATTTAGCTCAACCAATTGTTGATCTATGGCAACATTGAACACATCTATTTTGTAGTGATGTAATGTAGTAGTGTTATCATGTTTGTTGCGGGACTTTGTTACATCTACATACCTACAAATCACATCATATATTAGTAAATATGATAAATAATATTCTATATTATATGAACAAGAAAATATATGTTACCTGCTATTCAGATCAGGGATGTCAATCTCATGCTGCAAACAAAAAGATTGAACCTCTTGAAGAAGGGGGTCCCAACCATCTTCTCTCAGCTTACCAAGTAGCACCTTTGTGGTTGAGACCAAATACAATGCATTCAGAATATCTAGTGACTTCTTTTGGAGTTTTTGACATAAAATATCAGTGATTTTCATGATTTTCTCCATTAGATGTAAAATGAACACAAAATCAAATGACATAGTTATTTTTAGGGCTCCTACGACATCTCCTCTAGAATATTTCGAGGCTGCACGGTCATTTTCTATACTCCTTAGGACCTCAACTGTAGCGCCAAACATCTTCTGTAAACTCTGAATTGACTTGAAGTGGGAACTCCATCTAGTGTCACCAGGTCTTTGTAAAGTTCCTATCTGATTTTGCCCTTTTCCTGCATCGAGTTCTCCCAATTCAATTTCGCGTGCAATCTCCGCAGCTTTATTTGCTAACAACTCATCATTACGTTTAGTCGATGCGCTAACAACATTTATAATGAAATTTGCATTTTGGAAAAAGTTATGCACATCATGTACCTCCCTTGACGCGGCAACAAGCGCTAACTGTAACTGATGAGCCATGCAATGCACATAATATGCATAAGGGCAGTCATTCAGAATTAGAGCCTTCAATCCATTCCTTTCACCTCTCATATTACTTGCCCCGTCATAGCCTTGCCCTCTAATGTCTTGGACATTCAAATTATTATCAGAAAGGACTTTGCAAATTGCCTTCTTGAGAGTCAAAACAGTAGTGTCGGTGACATGAATTACATCAAGAAAACGCTCCTGTATGAACCCCTCGGTGCTCAGGAATCGAAGAACCAATGCCATTTGCTCTTTCTTTGATTTATCTCGTGCTTCGTCTACCATTATGCAGAACTTGCTAGTACCAATTTCATCTGTAATTTTTTCCTTAACTCTACTAGAAAGTAATGTTAGGATTTCTAGTTGCACTGTATGGGAGGTGTACTTCGCATTCCTTGGAGCATTTTCCAAAACAACCGCATTCACCTCTTTGCTATAAGAAGCCAAGAACCTCACCAGATGAAGAAAATTACCCTGATTACTTGATCCCGGAGATTCGTCATGGCCTCTATAAGGACAAGCTTGGAACGTTAACCATCTGATGAAATCAACAAGAAAAAGGTCATAACTTGCTTTATTGTACATTACAAAATATTTGAATTCTCAAAACAGAAAAGTTTGCTTACTTATGCAATCAATTGTAACTTTAAGGCTTAGCCTTGCATCTGCGACCTTTTTTGCACACACTTTCACCATTGACTTGTCGATGTGAGTCAAACTATTTTTCAGATTATCATGACACCGATGAGAAAAGTTATGAGCGGAGTTCGAATCTTTGCCCATGTGAGTTAAGAAAGCACATTCGTTTCCATCATTCACCTTCTTCCAATTATTAAATCCCTTGACTGTGAATGCATCAGAGCCACGCCTTCCACTTGGCCTTTTTGTGAAGAGAAAACAAGGTAGGCAGTACGCACGATGTGTTTCCATCGAATACTCAAGCCAAGGAAAAGAATTGAAATAACTGTATTGAAATCGACGACGATTTTTTCTTGATTTATTATATGGATATTCTCTCATGTATGGTTGATAAGCTCCCATCAAAATATAGAAGCGGCGCGCTTCTTCTTGCTCATCATGAGGGAGTTCCCAAATTTGCTGGCGCTTACCGGGGTCCCTTACATATTTTGTGCTTTCAATTGTACCTTCTCCTGCTGCAACTTCTTCCGGTGCCACAACCTGTTGCTCATCAGTTTGCATATCAACATGAATATCATTTGTTTGGTTATCTGCAACAGCTTGCTCCTCAGATGTAATCACATTTTCGGCACCAGTAGTGTTGGAGCTTGAAGTTGAACCAACTGGCGTGAAAAAGGAATTTATCCCCCTAGTTGTTGGTGCTTTTCGCTTCCTCATTACCTACTATATAAAGGAAAACCATGATTGACAGATTAATTCACTATTCTGTAGACAACACTAACGCACCAGATTAGGATAGTAGGATTTTAATTCATAATAACTGATAGCTACAACTACGTAGTGGTACATTCCTCTATCTGATCTTCCTTTCTCACTGCAAAACTCTGATGTAATGAAGCCTCCTTCTCTCCTCCAGTACTCCCTCCTTAGTCCTTACACACTGGACACACAGTGGACAAAGACGATAGATCAGCGCAGCCGATAGGGTAGGGGCGGCGGCGGCGTGGTGACTAGTGAGCGCCTTACCTGAGCGGGAGCGGTAGCCGGGCAGCCGGCGGCTGGGGCACTGGGCGGCAGCGACAAACAATGCCCTAGTGCAGGACACGATCAATGGATGGATTGATCGCATGGCCGCATGGATGGATTGACAATGAGTCAGTGACATGGGCTATTGGGCTTTCGGTCTATAATACTTATTATATTAGTATTCATATGGGCTAATTTCTCTAAAATAATTCTATATGGGCTAATGATGTGATTATCTCCAGCCAATTAGTGCATATACAGTATACTACGTATACTACTACCTACTGGAAATCGTTGGGGGGGACGATTGGCAGGGGTCTAGCCCCTGCTCGCCCCTGTCTCCGCCCCTGGGGCTACCTTGCCGTACTTTTGTTACTACTATTGTTACTTGCTCGTTACAAGTTATCTTGCTATCAAACTACTCCGCTACTTACAATTTCAGCACTTGCAGACATTACCTTGTTGAAAACCACTTGTCATTTCCTTCTGCTCCTCATTGGGTTTGACACTCTTTCTTATCGAAAGAGCTACAATTGATCCCCTATACTTGTGTGTCATCAAGGACCTTCGAGTTCTTAACAGAATGGATGGCACATATTGGGCATGACAAAAGTAGTAGAGATTGGATACCCAACCGGTCTCTTGGTTGAAAAGGGAAATGAAGGGAAAAGGCAGTACAAATTGGATAAGGAACAAATCTATTATTGGTTGAAAAAAGGATAGAAAGTGGTGACTGGTGGACAAGTCAACAAAGGCCCTGTTTGGTTGAGCTTTTATCGACGGATTCCGCTACCGCGCAGCAAAATCTGAACCAAAGGGCAAACGCAGCAGAATCCGATTCCAGAAATCCGCTGCCAAAATCTGAACCAAAAGTGGAAGCAGCCTAGGACGTGCTTTCCAAAATCTGATTCCGATGTGGGCCAAAATCTGAAAAAGCTGTATCAGTTGGTTTGCCAAATGACCTACATCTTTTTCACATCAGATTTTCCACAGCTTTTTTTCCACAACAGATTTTTCACAGCTGCTTTTAGAAATCCACAGCCGAACTAAACAGGGCCAGAGTATGTCCAGGATGAGATTTGCTGCCCTCACATAGTAAAAGGTCTCCAGGATTAGATTTGCTGCCCTCACAGAGTATGAACAAACTCGGCATCACCACTTTATGCCTCCTTGTAGATACATTGTGCTGATGTGTCCACTGTCGCATGTCCTTATACCAACTTTTTGCTGTTGTTAATGTAAGGGGGCATGTAAAATGAAGCAATCACACTATTACCATAAGGACATGTCTAACCAGTGTTATTGTTAATCTAATGCCTCCAGTAATATGATGCAACTAAACTGTGTTACAAATGGTACTCCTGCTGTTTTCCCCAGCATGATAAGTAAGTTGCTTCTTTACGCTACTGAGTGTCCTGGTGTCCCCACTGTCCCATGTCCTTAAACCAACTCTTTAGCTGCTGTTGATCTACTGTATCTGGTAAACAAGAAATGCCACTATTAAAGTATATTTGACAAATGTCATTGTTGATCATAATGCTTCCCGTAACATGAAGCAATGCTACCGTTTTAAAATTTCTACTATCCTTGCATGATTGCCATGAACATAATCAAGATGCCTCTTTTCATTTCGTGTATGTTTCATATCTTGTTACTGACCAATAATTATTTTCTTTCTATCTTTTTGTGCGGACAGGGATATCCATTTCACCTCATTGCTATTGTGATCTTTTGGTGAACTGAACAAAACACTTTCTTTTGGAATGAGTGTCTTGCCCAGTTCAACTAAAATGTAACGTGGGCAATGTCTCTCAATTTTGGTTGAACTGCACAAAGGTTGATTGGAGTTTCTAACATCTCCGTCAAACTCTGTTGGTAATCTCGTGCAACATTTATTTGCCTTTGCAAGATGAGACGTCACTGTCACCACAATGGCACTTTATTTTAGTGGAACTGCACAAAAGGATAACCGAATTGTGCACCTTGCATGAGAAATACAGCTAACCTTAATGTTACTCAATTTGAGTGCAACTACTAAAGAAGAACCTGTCAGCTCATGAGAGCAAGTACTTCTTGCTAGCTGCATGATGCAATCTTTGCTTCATTTCAGGCAGACTTCAGAAAAAGGTCGCATGAATTGAATCATCCGAGTGGATCTCAGGTTCACCACATCGAGTTCTGGCGGCATAGGGCCCCTCTCTCAGTTATGGTTCCCATGACCGGGTATGTTGCTTTTTGGTTGATTTTGACTCTGCATCCATCTAGTGATCTTGTGCTACTGTTTTGGCACTACTACTACCACTGATAAAATGAAGTAATAATACATTTAAAATAGAGCTACTCTCTTAGCTACCGTTTCATTTCCAATGTAGATAGCTTGCAGAAGACCTATCAGGCATAATCAAGTCCATCTGCACTGCATCAAACACATAGCTGCACTGAACTAGTTGAATCCATCACACCTACCGCTGAGGTGGCGCGGGCCACCTCTCTAACTCGCGGGCGCCATAATTTTAGTTGAACTGCACAAAAAAGTGATTAAAATGAGTCGGCGCTCCTCCTTCTACTGCCACACCGAGGTGTTAATGGATGTCAACGAATCATCTTCATGGCAAGATACGGTGACATGAAGAATAATTTGATCTCCCAAAGTCATCTCACACAGGTCAGTACTATCCTTTATCAACGTGATTGTGCTTTTCATAATGTGCTAACGTTGTATTTTTTTAATAAAGCTACACTACTGCAGGATGCTGCTAACGCGACACTATAATCTGAGACCCTTTGACAAAACTGTGTGCGATGCATTAATCGCAAACGGTGATGTAAAAAACCCATCAAAAAAGATGAAAAACATTTGCGATGAATGATACATCAAACACGGTTTAGATTTTAGTTGTGTGTGCGATGAGGGGCATACAGTTGATCCATACGAACTGTTTGCGATGAGACAGAACAACAGAAACGGGCAGCCAGGTCAAGGTGTGTGCGATATACGACATGCAATTCGCTCCGATGAACCGTTTGCGATGATTGAGGTGAACACAAATGGTTCAGCGTACCAAGATGTGTGTGATATCCGGCAAACAGGTCGGTAATCAGAATTGTGTGCGATCATTATAGACAGCCCATATGGTCTTTTTTGTGAATTGTGTGCTCGTCAGGGCACACAGTTCAACAAACCAACCTGTGGGCGATAATGTAGAAGATCTTTGTCGAATACATATTACTAACCGTCTGCGATGAGATTGACAGGACAAATAGAGATATATACGGTCTGCTTAATTTAGTCCTTCTTCTTCTTGTTGTTGTTGTTGGATGGCCCCGCGACATCGTCTTGGCGAGGACGCTTCTTGTTGCTGACCGTTCTCTTTTCATCGTTGTCGTCATAGTTTCCAACATCGTCCTCCTCCTCCTCGTTCGACCATTCCTCCTCCTCCTCATCGTCGTCCTCTTCTTCATCCTCCGACAGCTGCTCGTCTGTTTGGTTGTCGTCTGATGACTCCGAAGGCGACGTCCCTTCCATGAGCCGAATATAATTGAGGTTTGGGCTCGACGTCGGACTCATGGAAGACGAGCGGGATGATTCTGATGTTGACCTATCATCGAGCGCCAGACTACTAGCCGAACTATCGTCCTCGCTGTCGCTCGACATGGCTGCAGAGTGTGTTCCCATGTGTAGCGCGGCCTGCTGGGGACGATGAAGATGGTGGACCCTTAAGCGGGATATGTAGAGAAGAGGAACTGCCAATTGAAGCAGGTTTTTTTTTGCGCACGGGGGGGGGGGGGGGTAATTGAAGCGGGGGTTGACGTATTATCTAACCACTGATATAATCAACCGCCACTATTTGTACCTAGTCGCTCCATATTCCCGGGATTGCGCATGACTCCTATTCGCTATTTGGTTGGTTTCCTTTTTCACGACAAAAACAAGGAACGGGTTTTAGGATTATGCACCGGTACCGGTACGAACAGATTAGCACAGTTGGCAAGCAATACATTGAGCTCTTCTTATTGATAAAGCCAGTAATAATCAAACTAGAAAGGAAAAGAAAAAAGAAAAACAAAAATATCTGCACGAACCTTCGCATAACATCAATTGCATAGGACCTAGATGTGCATTACTTCGAGCACATCTAGATGTGCTTTAGCAATACTGTCAAACAAAACCCCTAATCATCATTGCAAACAGCGCATAGAACATGGCTAATGCGACAACCACAACTACACATGCTAGTTCCTTCTTGTCTCTTGCTTTCAACTGTTGCGTGTGATTGATTCTTTCTTGCTTCATCGTACTGATTGTACATTCCAGATCAGCCAGTTTCTTCGTCAGCTTTACGTTATCTTCTGCGAGCTTGGTGATAACACTCTGAGCCCTCCCATGCCATTCTTCATCCAGCCAGTTAACAAAGGCATAAGCCTCATATCCCTGCCAATGTTAAATAGTATTCAAGATGAGCGGTGGCATTAACTCAAGTAAAATGATGAACTTAGCACTAACCTCTAAGGGTCAACTGATAAACCGCCTGCCAATGTCGAATCCCTCTGTGCATACACGTCGAGCGGGAGTGTGCCCGTGCACACAACTCAGCTTTTGGTACTTCTCGGTGGCGCAAAACTCGGAGTCGAACTCGTGTTGTGGGAATCTGGAGTCATGCTCCGGATCCGGCGGTAGATCGCTTTCCTGTGGGGGGGGTTCATTCAGGACGGATTCAGCAGGGAACTACTTCGGACATGCTAAAAAAGATCGGGATAAATTGGAACCTGACAGGATAGTTTGGATCCATAGTACACCTGCCTTCTGATGACCTTAGGCAAGTGCTCGGCGGCGACCGCCATCGTGGCGGCGTTACGAGTAGGAGCAGCCGCACCGAAACCATCAGCACCACTCGTCCTCACTCCCCCAATGTCAACTCCATGCGAGGGAATTTGGAGGCTATGTAGGGATTTGGGGGAAATGGGGAAACTACGGGGATAAGCTAACGGTCGGGAACTACTTATGGCACTATATGTTGTATACGACACACTGTTTATACATGTCGTTTGTGTTAGGTATTACAACGTCACACACGATTCTGCCCAAACTGTGTGAGAAGACAATGTAGGTTAGACACGTTTTTCGGTACATAACCGTATGTGATGTACTACCATGTCCATATAATTGAGTTACAGTGATATTGTGTAAACAGCCGCTCTGCGGATATCCATAAAAAAGATAGCCGCTCCGCATATAGAGATGGCGGCGGCGGCCTAGGCAGCGGTTACCGGAGAAGAGGTCAATCGTCGATCGGTGGGCGGTGGCGGCATCATAGCAGGTCAATCCTCGGTCTGCGGTAGGAGATAGGAGGAGCTCAATCATCGATGTCGTCGGCGGCGTGATTCGAGCACATCCATCGCGGTCGATGGCGGGATAGTGGAGGTCGAACTTCAGGCGGCAGGCGCACTAAGCTTTGCTCCTCGACCCTGCTGTCTCGGCGTGCTGCCACATCGTGCTTCTCTGTGTGCTGGGTGGAGGTCGCCGCGCGGCTATTAGTTAAGGTATTGTTTTCGTGAATGGCTTAATTAAGGTATTCAATTCCTAAGGGTAGTGTTGTACTAGTACTCTGCGTGTAAATTGACTGGACATTAATTTTTTATCATTACATGTTTGGAAAACAATATGGAGTGCCCTCAGTAATTATGAAAATAAAACCTTGTGATTTATGCATGCATCTTTGGGCAGCACCTAATCCGTGTATTAATGTTGTTATTTCGTTTTTAATTACCATTTGTGTGGTGCAGATGGAACGATGTCGATGGATGAAGAATCGGAAAACCGCAGATTTCATCAGTGGCGTGACAGAGTTCATGAATTTGGCTGAAAGTACAAAGAGGAGAATTGGTGATGTAGATTACATCTTGTGTCCATGTACTGATTGTGCCAATACAGAGTCACATGAAGTTGCAGATGTCCAGTTTCACTTAGTCTCTAGGGGATTCATGGATGGATATACACGTTGGACAAGACACAGTGAAGAGGAGGTCATGATGAAGATACCCAGGGCTACGAGATGCCAAACCCCGATCAGTGTCACATGGATGTTGAATCTAACATTAGGGCAGAGGCGTCAAGCTTCAAATGGAAGATCGGAAAGCTTAAACGCCCAATGGAAAACCAAGACGTCGACGCAGATGACGACGATCTTGATATGCCGGATTTTGCTGCTATGATTGCAGATTTTGAGGGCCAAAAAAAGGATATGATTGGGTACAAGGATGTACCAATCATTGATGCAGACTCCAAGAAAGAATTGTATCCAGGTTGCAAAAATAAATATTCCAAGTTGAGTGCCACCCTGCGCTTCTCAGATTTAATGCAGCAAACGGTCTATCAAACAAGGGCTTCACATAGATGTTAGGTCTTTTTAAAGAAATTCTTCCAGAAGATAATGCGCTCCCCAAAAGCACGAATGAAGCGAAGAAAATTGTTTGCCCATTGGAACTTGAAGTACAGAAGATACATGCTTGTGTGAATGATTGTATATTGTACCGTGGTGAGTACGAAGATTTGCGTGCATGTCCCACATGCAAGCATGCAAAATACAAGCGCATGAGAGCAAAGGATAAGTACAAATCGTACGACAATATCAAGACAGGAATTCCATTCAAGCTTGTTTGGTACTTGCCTTTAATTCCAAGGTTGACGCATTTGTTTGCAAACCCTAGAGAGGCAAAGGGGTTGCGGTGGCATCATGATGAGCGAATTGCGGATAAGTATATGAGGCACCCGAAAGATGGGGCTCAGTGGGAATTAATCGACAACAAGTTTCAAGACTTTGCCAAGGATCCTAGAAGTATAAGGCTCGGGTAGTGTACTGACGGGATGAATACTTTTGCCGATATGAGCACCAATCACAGCACATGCATGGCCGGTGCTTCTATGCATACATAACCTAGCTCCTTGGTTTTGTATGATGAAAAAATACATTATGATGTCAATGATTATCCAAGGCCCGAAGCAACCTGGAAATGATATCGACATTTACTCTCAGCTACTAGTAGAAAAACTACTGACAGTGTGGATAGATGCGCCTGCTATAAAATGTTATGGTGCTTACAGAAAGGAGATTTTCGATCTACATGCGATGCTGGTGCACACCATTCAAGATATGTCGGCATTAGGCAACACGTCGGGGCAGAAAACAAAGGGAGATGTAGGGTGTGTCACATGCATGGACACGACAGCTGGGAGAAGACTTCCCAAGTCGCACAAAACTGTGTATTTGCGTCATCGTAGATTCTTACTGAAAATCAGCCATACCGAAAGATGAAAGCTGAATTTAATGGTACGGCAGAGGCAGGCGTGGGACCAAGACCCTATGAAGGGGAGGTGGTCCACCATGGCTAGAAAATTAATGTTGTGCTTTGCAAAAACCACCCTTTGACGGTGAAACAAACACCCAAGGGTCAAGTGTTTAAGAAGAAATCGGTGTTCTAGAAATTACCTTACCGAGAGTTTCTACGTGTACGTCACTGCATCGATTTCATGCACGTAGAGAAGAACGTATGTGAAAGCATCCTTGGTACTCTACTCAAGATTAAAGGTAAAAGAAAGGATGGTGACGGTTCATAGCTCGATATGCTTGCTGATCAATCAAAACGCAAAAGTGAAGCAGAAGATGATGACAAATTCATCAAAGCTTTCCAGAGTTACAATTTCAGTACGAAAGAAGCAACACAGTTCTTCACCTTTTTGTTGTCAGTTAAGACACCCTCTTCCTACTGCGCAAAGATCAGAAGTCTCGCGGATGTGAGATCAGGTAAAATGAAGTTGGGACACATGAAGTCACATGATTGCCACATAATGTTGACAAAAATCCTCCCGGTGGCCATCAGGAATCTGATGGACAAAGATATAAGAAACACACTCATTGAGTTGTGTGATTTCTTGAACCAACTATGGTAGAGAGTTGTAAATCCTGAAGAGTTGGATCATATGCAAGATGATATTGCAAGAATATTATCCAACCTAGAGATGTTTTCCCACCGTCATTCTTTGATGTCATGGTCCATCTCACTATGCACCTTGTCGATGAGATAAAGTATTGTGGCCCTGTGTTTCTTCTCAAGATGTATCCCTTCGAGCGGTTCATGGGAATACTGAAGCGCTTTTGTCGGAACCGAAACCATCCAGAGGCAAGTATCCTACAAGGTTATACCGCGGAGGAGGTGGTTGAGGTTTGCATCGAATACATGAAACAAAGACCTATAGGTTTGCCCCTCTCTCGCCACGAGGGAAGGCTAAAAGGTAGTCCTTGCTGGCACGCAAATGGCTGCACCCAGAGAATTGGCAGAGAAAGCCCATTTGACAGTACTGCTTAACAACTTAGTTCTCAGCGCTTATGCCGAAGAACACTTGGAGGAGATATGCCAAAGCTTCTTAACAATGGTGCCTTCATGAGATGTGGAGATGAAGGAGCACACTAAGAACTACATCGAATGGCTAAAGAATCATTTGGCACAAGGATCCATCGATGACATTGCTACGTGGTTGGCACAAAAGCCATCACCTACGATGTTGACGTACCAAGAATATGACATAAATGGATACACGTTCTACACTGAGGAACATGATGAGAAGACCTCATATCAGAACAGCTCTGTTCGAATAGAATGCATGACTGTAGATGAAGCTGATAAAAGGGTATACTATGGAACCATCAAAGAGATTTGGGAGCTTGACTATGTGAAAGTTAAGGTGGCATTATTCAGGTGCGCATGGATCCCTCTTGGTCATGTAAAGGTTGATGATTACAGGAAGACATGTGTTAACAGGAAAACGATGGCATATCACGCGGACCCGTTCATTCTTGACAGCAATGCTACCCAGATTTTCCTTGTGGAAGACCCCTTGCATAAGAACTGCCATGTAGTGATGCATGGGAAGAGAAGGGTACTAGGTGTCGACGATGTTGCTGATGAGGACGAGTACGATGAATATGATGAGTTGCCAGCCAAGGGATCACGCACCCGTGTAACAGAGAAGCGTAAAATCATCAGAAAACCCAAGTTCATTCGGGGTCAACGTAATGATCCAAGTTCCCCCATGTACATGGGAATTAAGCCGTAAGACTAGTCTTTATGCCTACCCTGCAACTTAATTCATTCAATTTAGAACTGTCGCGTGTACTGAATTTGTGAGTTATGCCCGGTTTTCTGTTGATGTAAGAACCGTTAATATGTTGACCTTGATATGTTGTCAGCTCAAGCAATGAATGTGAACTGTTTTTTGTTATTATTATTATTATTATTATTATTATTATTATTATTATATCATAGAGGTAGCACACTCAGTTGATCTCAGTACAGTATGTGTGAACAAAAATATGCAATCTGGTATGCGAATAGCACACGGTTCATTAATGAAAGCCGTGTGCCGACCAAACCCCACCCACGATCCGAGTCATGCTTCCTGATTGGCCAGAACACAAACCCCACGGATTGTACATCTGCACCATTGGATGCTCCCAAATCGAACAGTGATCCTCATCCCTTTTGACAACACATGCAGTTCCGGTTGTAATTTTATTTTTTATGCACAAAAATGAACGTTAAACTCAAAAAGTGTCTAAAATATAGCTAACGATACCTGAAATGTGCCAGAAAATCAAACCCGTTGTATAATGGTGATTGCTTACCGTGGAAATTTTTATGAGGCCAAACGATGAAGTCACCGGCCACAGGAGTTTGAATTGACATGTATCCTTTTGGAAAACATGATCCTTCATGTGAGATGCTCTGGTTTGGAAGGAGCGGTCATAAAAACTTGTGCCAAACTTTACCAATTTTTCCTACGGGGTCGTGAGAGCACGCCACGGGCACACATCGAATTTGATGATGTCCGGACTCCATCTGAATTTCCTGTAATTAAAATACCAACTAGGCCTACAGCAGTGGCCGCACCTTGCGGCCAAAATGTTTGAAACTTCTCCCGCTTCTCGAACAAACAGATGAAAACTCACAAAGCGACGCACAAATGATCTGTACACCTTCTTTGCTAGGCTGATAGTGACGGGATATCATAGCTAGTATCATGCATGCCAACTAGGCAATTTTGATGAGCTGTCATAGAATTAAATGAAGAAAGAGAGGGTTAAGTATCATATCATGAAACCGTATCATAATAAATGCTATGCTACTATGTGTCATGCATGACAATAAATACAGCACTACATGATACTACTCTATGATACTATGCATTAGAGCAAGTACAATAGAGTGACATAAGCAGGCTATAAGGAATAGCATAATATATGTGTTCTTTGTTGGAGGAAAGATAAGAGGAGAGAGAAGAGAAGCAGGCTCTTGGTTAGCAGCCAGCTGCAACACGAGACCCAAGACACTTTGTGAGGATGTAAGGTGGGCCAACTATTGATAAACTAGTACATATTTAAAACTTATTATTGTACATGCCGGCTAAGAGGTTGGTTGTATATGACAAGGAAACTTCTTATAGCCGACCGTTGGCTGTATTATTAACCATGCTCTTAGTGAGGTAGCTAGTATATCATAGACTAGCTAGTATCATATATATGCATGATACTAGTATATGATCGATACTACCGACATAATGCGCGCATAGTATCACAAGTTGGTATCTTAGGTTGCCAAATTAATTGCCATGCATGACACAAAGTAGTACAACATTTAATATGATACCACACCCTTTCTTTCCTCATTTAACTGTGTGCCACATCATCCAAAAAGTCTAGTTGGCATGCATGATACCGCTTGATACTCCCATTACGACCAGCCTTTGGGTGGCCATAGTGGGGGCATCATATATAGCCGGTATCATGCACTCAGGAATAGCAAACATGATGATGTGGCAAAGAAGCAGTAACATAGGTAGATACCGTAACATATATAATAAATGTTATACTAGTTTGTGTCACGCATGGCCATAAATACGGTCATCTATGATATATACTACTGTATGATACTCCCTCCGTTCCTAAATATAAGTCCTTTTAGAGATTCCACTATGGACTACATACGGAGCAAAATGAGTGAATCTACACTCTAAAATATGTCTATATACATCCATATCTACTTTGTAGTGGAATCTCTAAAAAGACTTATATTTAGGAACGGAGGGAGTACTATATATGCACTATGAAGGTACGTACGTAGTATCATACACTAGTATCATATGCATGATACGATATTATATGATACTCCCCACTATATAAGGCTGGCCATAGTGATGGTATCATAGCCGGCGATATCATCCACTCAGAAATACCAAGTATGCTGATGTGGCAAAGAATTAAATATAGCGAGGGTTATAGTAACATATAGGTAGATACCTTATCATGTTAAATGTGATGCTAATTTGTGTCATGCATGGCAATAAATATGATCTATGATACTATACTCTATGTATTATACCATGCGCTATAATTAAAGGTAGTATCATACACTAGTATCAAATATATATGCATGATACTAGTATATGACACTCTCCAGTATGAGTAGCCTAAGTATAGCCTAACTAAAAGACCCACATGTAGTTGTAGTAGGGTTTTTTACTTTAATTATATGCACTAAAATGCAAGGTAAGTGCAAACAATGACTTAAACATAGTAGACGACCTAAAATGGGCTGGAACGATGTAGCTAGTAACTGACAATTTGTAGTCCGAAGTGCCACGTCTCCTTTTGGAAGCTATGATCCTTCTTGTGAGATGCTCCGATATGCAAGGTGCGAGCACCAAAACTTGTGCCAAAATTTACCAAAAAAATTCCATGCAACCGTGAGAGCACGCCACAGTGACACAATGATTTTCGTTATTTTCCGGACTCTATATGCATTTCCTGAAATTAAAATACCGACAGGGCCTATGCCTCAGGCCGCACCCTGCGGCCGAACTGTTTGAAGTTTTTTCCCGTTTCTCGCACAATGAATGAAAACTCTCAAAGTGACACACAAATGATCTTGCTAACACGCACGTGTAGTTGCGACTATATATATACATACAAACGAGATCTTTTTTTTGCATATTAAAAGTTTGTGATTGCTAGCAAGGTCTGCCGCCTGGTAAAATGTACTAGAAAATCGAATCGTAGGGTACAATCGTGATTTCTTACCATGGAAAAAATTGGAGGCGAAACGATGAACTCATGTTTTCATTCAAACAAAAATATGTTGTTAGGTAATGTAAATGTTTTCAAATAGCACACTGTTCACTCACGAAAGCCGTGTGTCCACTAAACCGTGGCCGATGCCCTCTCTGCCACGTGCGTGATCTGAGTCGTGGGTTCTGATTGGCCAGAACCACGGATCATACGTCTGCACCTTTGGATTCTCCTTCATCGAACGACAATCCTCATCCCTCTCGACAGCATATGCAGTTTCGGTTGTGATTTTATTTATATCCACAAATTGCACGTTAAATTCAAAAAATGCCTTAAATATAGCAAACAATTCCTGAAATGCGTTAGAAAATCAAACCCGTGGTATAATGGTGAATGAGTACTGTGGATATTTTTATGAGGCCAAAAGATGAAGTCACGACCAATCGAGTTCGAATTGACACATCTCCTTTTGGAAACCATGGTCCTTCATGTGAGATTCTCCGGTTTGGAAGGAGCGATCATCAAAACCTGTGCCAAACTTTACCAAAAAATTTCCCCAGGGTTGTGAGAGCACGCCACGGGCACACATCGATTTTTATGAAGTCTGGACTCCATCTGAATTCCTAGTAATTAAAATACCAAGTAGGCCTATGCCGGTGGCCGCACCTCGTGGCCGTAATGTTTGAAACTTCTGCCCGTTTCTCAGACAATGGATGAAAACTCACAACGCGACACACAAATGAATTGTACACCTTCTTTGCTAACTAACATCCCAGATGTAGTTGTAGAATGGTTTTGAATTTAATTATATGCACTAAATGCAAGGTAAGTGCAAAAAAATGACTTGAATATAGCAACGAGACCTAGAATGGGCCAGAAAATCAAACCTACGGTATATACGTGATAGTTTACTGTGAAAATAATTCAAAGCGAAATGATGTAGTCACTGACGATTGGAGTCCGAAGTGTCGCGTCTCCTTTTGGAAACTATGATCCTTCTTGTGAGATGCTCCGATTTGGAAGGTGTGAGCATCAAAACTCGTGCCATCTTTACCAAAACATTTCCATGTGATCCTGAGAACACGGCACAGTGACACACTGATTTTCGTTATTTCCGGACTCTATATGCATCTCCTGTAATTAGAATACCAACAAGGCATACGCCTCTGGCTGCACCTTGCGGCCGAACTGTTTAATTTTTTTCCCATTTCTTGAACAATGAATGAAAACTCCCAAAGAGACACACAAATGATGTTGCTAGCTAGCTAACACCCACGTGTAGTTGCGACTATAGAAAACGACTCAAATATAGCAAACGGTACCTCAAATGCACGAGAAAATCGAACCATAGGGTAATATGGTGATTTCTTACTGTGGAATACAATTTGGAGGTGAAACGATGGACTCTTGTTTTCATTCGAAAAAAATGTGCTATTAGTTCATGTAAATGTTTTCAAATAACACACGGTTCACTCACGAAAGCCGTGTTCCTACCAAACTGTGGACGATGCCCCCCTTTGCTAAACGCGCGATTTGAGTCCTGCATTCTGATTAGCCACAACCCAAACCCCATGGATCATACGTCTGCGCCGTTGGATGCTCCCAGATCAAACGACAATCCTCATCCGTTTCGACAGGAAATTCAGTCCGGCTAGGAATTTATTTATATGCCAAAATGCATGGTAAATGCCAAAAAAATGTCTTACATATAGCACACGAGACCTGAAATGCGCTAGCAAATCAAACCCGTGGAATAATGGTGATTGCCTAACGTGGGAAAAATTTAGAGGTGAAAAGATGAACTCATGTCTTCATTTCAAAATTAGAACATCTTCGTTTCAAACGAAATTATTCTCTTTGTGCACACGAGCGCTTAGAGGCAACCGTTTGCATAGGCCTTTCCGCGCATCGACCAGGGATATTTTCCACCCTTTTCACCTAGGCCGCCAACACCCCCCCACTGCCCGCCTGCGTTTCACTCAACTAGTCCACACAATCTCCATCGCCAGCTCCCCCTCCCACAGATCCACAGCAGAACCCTCTCTGGCGCTGGCGTGCTCACCCCGGCCGTGTAACTGCTCTTCGGCGTCAAGCCTACCTCCACTGTCGTTCCCAACACGCGGCTGCCCGTGCCTCGCCGTCTTCGTTTTCTCGCTAGCCACCCTCGAGCATATTGATGTTGTAACCCTTGCCTCTCCTATGGTCCGGCCGGGTTTGCATTAAGAAGCCTGTTAGTTACTGCTCTCCATCGCGGTGAGGCATATTTCCTTGCAATCCCTCTTCCTATTTCATTCTGTATGTTCCCAAATTGGCTATAAAATAACGGGGAGTGTATATATGTTAAATATCTACCTTCCTAACTAGTACATATAATATGTATTTGTTCCAATATGTTACTGCCTATTTATAGATCACGGGCGCCAGTGTCACACAAACTTAACAAATTAGCTGTACATTTTCTAAATTATTGCATGACATGTTTAGAAAGCTTGATACCGAGTTGTTAGTTTTATGCTTATCCTCCTTTCCTGAGTTTCGCATGTGTTCTCTATAGATAACGAGTAGCAGCGACAACACTCATGCTTCAGGCGATGTATCTTCATCCGATTTTGACAACCCTAGGTCTTCAGCAGATTGTGCGGGATCAAGTAATCTTGAACGGGATAGAGCTGCAGCAATTACCCTTCCGGTCAGGACACAAAGGAACACTCCAAGGAAGCCCACATACCAGCCTAAAGGTGTATATGAAGTAACCGAGATTGATTTAAAGTCTTGGGCTCCAACTAAACCAGGTAAAGCACGCACGAGGTTTAGGAGTGTGTGTGGATTTGTTGGTAGGGCAAGGCTCAACATTAATCTGCCGGGGTTTCAGAAGGCTGACACAGAGACATGGCGAAGGATAGTCCGGGAGGTCATGGATCACTTCAACGTTCCAAAGCAGTGGAGAATGCAGATGGAACATGCTGCAATGAAGAAGGCTAGGGATGCTTGGAGAAACTGGAAGCACGTGATGTACAAGAAGTACTTGAGTGAAGGCAATGACCCAATCTCTCCATACTCCCAAATTACAAAGGTAGACTGGGCAGAATCCAAAAGGGTCAGGGCAACTAAAGAATTTGCTGAGAAGAGTTTCGAGCAATCGGAACTTCAGAAGAAGAACATACACCCCACCGTATGGGTGTGGCAAGATACTATGGCATGAAACTGATATGGGACCCGGAGGACAAAGAAGCAGTAGCGGCGGGTGGGAATCCGGCATTTTGTGAAATCAGGGGCCAACACGCCAGAGACAACTTGCGAGCACGTGCAAGGAGGCGTGATGATAGAACTTATTACTTTAAAAACTCACATGACGAAGAACTGTATTGTCGGCGTTCTGGGAACGGGGGTCCCCAGACTTGCATGCCTGCGGCCCACCGCGGGGCCAAGCAGTAGGCAGTACGGCCCATCTTCGTCAACAAGGCACCCAAGACCCTCGCGAGGGTCCAAGCCTCGCGAGGCGGACGATGCAAGACCTCCTCTGGAGTGGCCTAGCTAGGCAGGCTCACGAGGAGTGAAGATATCAAGGCGGGGCAAACCTCACGAGGCTCTCGTGACGTGAGCCATGACGAACGGTACCAGGCAGGCGCCAGGCAGGCGCCGGTGCGCGCAGCGTCCTTATTTCCTCTTTGGTGTTAAGGAGGAAAGCACAGGCGAAGAGTACCGAGGTATCAGGCAAAGGTTGCCATATTGGTGCAACGAGACCAAGACCAAGAGGACGGCAAGGCGGAGGTCATCGTGGAGCCCAAGACGGCGTCACCCCAGAGCTTTTCGCAAGGCGGAGACCGCTTTTATTAGGATAGCTTGTACTAGCTGCCCCCCTTCAAATTTGCCCGCCGTTGTTGGCTCCCTTCCCGCTCGATATTTGGGAAGAGGACCAGGGCCTCTATAAATAGGACTAGCCATCACAGTAGGAGGGAACGGATCCAGAGCTGGTTCAGATCTTCCTTAGCCACACAAACGCAAGAACTCCTCAACCTCAGGAGGCTGTTCTTCCCTTGTATTGTTCAGCATCAGCCCAAGAGGCAATCCACCACCACCACACTAGAGTAGGGTATTACACCAAAACGGTGGCCTGAACCAGTATAAACCCCGTGTCTTTCAGTGCTGTGAGTTCGTCGAGTTCATCCGCAAGATGTTAGCAAGCTAGAGATTAGATTAGTAGGAGGGAGAGACTACGCGCGCACCCTAGTGTTCGAACCTTAAGGGTTTGCTGGAACCCCACATCGATCAGAAGGAGCTGCTGATTGACATACACGGCGAGGACTGTGGACATCACTCATCATCACGGACCCTCGTCGGGAAGGCGTTCCGTAGTGGATTCTATTGGCCCACAGCACTCAACGATGCAGCCGAGCTGGTGAAGTCCTGCGAGGCCCGCCAATTCCACGCCAAGCAAATCCATCAGCCCGCTTAGGGCCTCCAAACCATCCCGCTCACGTGGTCGTTCACGGTCTGGGGGCTAGACATCCTAGGCCCGTTCCCACGAGCGCCAGGGGGCTATCGTTATCTCTACGTCGCCATCGACAAGTTCACCAAGTGGGTAGAAGTGGAAGCCGTCTGTACCATTCCAGCCGGCTCTGCTGTCCAGTTCATCAAGGGCCTCGTAAGCCGCTTCAGGGTCCCCAACCGCATCATCACAAATAAAGGCTCGCAGTTTACCAGCAACCTCTTCAAAACCTACTGTGCTAACCTTGGAACGCAGATCTGCTACGCTTCGGTGGCTCACCCCAGGAGCAATATGGTCAGGCCGAACGCGCCAACACTGAGGTCCTAAGGGGTATCAAGACTAGGACCTTCAAGAAGAAGCTGGAGGCCTGCCGCAGGGGCTGGCATGACGAACTCCAGTCCGTCCTGTGGTCCATCCGTACCACCGCTACTAAGCTAACGGGCGAGACTCCGTTCTTCCTCATCTACGGAGCCGAAGCAGTCCTCCCTCACGAGGTCAAGCATCGCTCCGCGCGGGTCCTGGCGTTCGACCAAACGTAGCAGGACGCCGTATGGGGGATGGATCACGTGCTGGGGGAGGAACGCCGATGCGAAGCTGCATTGAGGGCGGCAAGGTATCAGCTCCAGGACGCTCGAGGTGGATGACCTCGTCCTTAGGCGGGTCCTCTCTAGTGAGGGGCTACACAAGCTTTCGCCCATGTGGGAGGTCCCGTTCAGGGTCGTCCATGTCCCCAGGCTGGGTGCAGCGCGCCTGGAGACGTAGGACAGGATACCCATCCAGAACGCCTGGAACATTCAGCACCTTTGGAAGTTCTATCCATAAAGCAAGGCCCAGAGCCTGAGAAGCAAGGCCCAGAGCCTGAGAAGCAAGGCCCAGAGCCAGTGAAGAAGGCCCGGTGCCTGTGAAGAATCGCCGCCCGTGACACTCTCACGTAATAATGAGTGGGGTTGTACACGCTTCGGAGTCTCAGGAGCGCCGGCCTCAGGCCCTGGGGCTCCCTCCCACGCCTAGTGGACAGCACTTAGCTCCGCGCTGGTGAGAAGACTTGAAGACTAGATTAGGTGCCGAACGCGGCTTTTCATTTGCTTTCTGTAGTAGGCTCGCTTTTCCTTAATCGAAGTTGCGCTTGGTGTTAGTTGCTGATTTGGTTCCCTAGCCTTTTACCGCATTTTTCGGCTCTGGTTTGCTCATGTTCTCGCTCTCGCATACATCGCGAGGGGGGCTAGGCAGGTGCCCTCGCGAGCATTTCTCTTCTCTCTGCCTTCTCGTGAGTCACCCTCGTTCGAGCTTGGAAGCTGTCACATCTCTCCTAATCCGTGCCCCTCGGGTATCGCGATACAAGGCGCCAATTCAAGGCTTGGGTGGACGACAAGTTCTTAGCGCACCCCCTAACGAATTTTTTGCAGTTTCCGAGCAACGCGGACACCACATGAGGGAAGGGGCGTCCCAAACACACCAGGTTAAGTTATCCTTGCGCAAAATAACAACACGGCATGGGAACGACACGCACGATGCATTAACCAAAGAGCCACAATTCGATACACGCCCCTCTGGGCCTAAGCTGGTTTCATCTTTTCGATGCAGGAAAGAAAGAAAAAGCTAAGCAAAGCAGTGTGGCAGCAATCCGCAGAGGCAGGCCCTAGGCGACGCCCTGAGCCTAGCTCACCCCTCCTCGCGCTTCACGGAGGCGCGACGACAAGATGACCCGCTGCCTCCTTCGAAGCGGACGCGGCGGCTGATCGTAGCCACCGCTGTTGGAGCTGTCACCGGAGGAAGAGCCGCCATAGCTGGAGGAGACGCGGTCGCCGCCGAGGGAAGGCTCGCCCTAATCCTCATCACGAGCGTCGCCAAGGCCGAGCACCTCCTCGCCGTCGTTCGCCTTGAGGCAACCCCCGGTGCGGCGACCATCCTCCCCGAACACCCTCACATAGAGGGTCGACTCACCATCGTACCTGAAATGGAGGGTGCATCGCGGCGGAAGTCTCGACCGTGACCCAAGAGGCCCTGCTGCAGCAGCTATCCCCCTACAGCCAGAGCCTGCTCGGACCAGGGGCCGGCAGTTCCCCGGCGAAGAAGCGCGGAAGTTGGAGCCAGTTGCCGACCGGGCTCTCTGACCACACAACGAACTCCGGCGACACCTCAGCCGAATGGAAGCGTGGGCGGGGAGGCTGCGCCACCATCATGCGCCTCCCCTTATCGTCTGAACCACCATGGATGGGACGGTCCACTCAGCGTGCCGCGGCGCCACCTCGACGGTGGGCCACGGTGGGGGTCGCGGCGTACTTGCGCGGCCGGTCACGGCCGCGCTTGGGCGCCGGGGAACCGGGGCCCTCGTGAGGGGCCTTTCCTTTCTCGGCGGCGGAGAACTTCTTTCGTGGTGCCATCGATGGCACCGCAAGCAATGGAGCAGACAAGCGAGCAAGCAAGGAAGAGATGGGCAACGGGGGCTCCGCCCCCCTCCCCATTTATAGCCAGAGGAGGCCAACCGGCCTCTCCCACAATCGGAGGTAGTGATGGTTTTCCTTGCATGTCGCAGGGACTTGTCAAGTCGTGTAGTTGCCAAGGCAGCGTGCGGAAGCGGAGACGCCCACGTTCAATCAACCGCCACTCGACAACCGAGGCCGCAGGCTTTTGGGGCCCGCGGTGCTCCGAACTTGACCCTTGGCTTCGCCGCGAAGCCAAGCCCTAGCGCACCTTGGGCCCGGGGGCTACTGTCGGTGTTCTGGGAACGGGGGTCCCCAAACTTGCCTGCCTGCGGCCCACCGCGTGGCCAAGCAGCAGGCCGTACGGCCCATCTTCGTCAACAAGGCTCCCAAGACCCTCGCGAGGGTCCAAGCCTCACGAGGCGGACGACGCAAGACCTCCTATGGAGTGGCCTAGCTAGGCAGGCTCACGAGGAGCAGAGATATCAAGGCGGGGCAAACCTCACGAGGCTCTCGCGACGTGAGCCATGACGAACGGTACCAGGCGGGCGCCGGTGCGCGCAGCATCCTTACTTCCTCTTTGGTGTTAAGGAGGCAAGCGCAGGCGAAGAGTACCGAGGCATCAGGCAAAGGTTGCCATATTGGTGCAACGAGACAAAGACCAGAAGGACGGCAAGGCGGAGGTCATCGTGGTGCCCAATACGGCGTCACCCGAGAGCTTTTCGCAGGCGAAGACCGCTTTGGTCAGGATAGCTTGTACTAGCTGTCCCCCTTCAAATTTGCCTGCCGTTGTTGGCTCCCTTCCCGCTCGATATTTGGGAAGGGGACTAGGGCCTCTATAAATAGGACTAGCCACCACAGTAGGAGGGAACGGATCCAGAGCTGGTTCAGGACTTCCTTAGCCACACAAACGCAAGAACTTCTCAACCTCAGGAGGTTGTTCTTCCCTTGTACTGTTCATCGTCTGCCCAAGAGGCAATCCACCACCACCACACTAGAGTAGGGTATTACACCACAACGGTGGCCCGAACCAGTATAAACCCCGTGTCTTTCAGTGCTATGAGTTCGTCGAGTTCGTCCGAAGATCTTAGTGAGCTAGAGCGTAGATCGGTAGGAGGTAAAGACTTCGCGCGCACCCCAGTGTTCGAACCTTAAGGGTTTGCCGGAACCCCACATCCGACATGTATCAAGTGATGTTAGCGGCTTCCAAGATCCATGGAAGGTTCTACAGGAACTCAGGGCCATGTGACATTCTATCCGTTGCTCTGGAAACAAGAGAGCCCCCTGGCTCTGCAAGGGGTATATGTGTTAATGTCCCGCACAAGAGGGCTTTCACACTTAGCAAATAAGAGAGGCTCAGCATGAAAAAGGTGAGGAGTGAAATGAAGCAAAATGCATTGTATGAAAGGTTGAGGAAGGAGATGTATCCGGCTATTCGAAAGGATGTTGAGGATTTAATGATGATGCAGAAGACTCTAACACTGACAGATAGCCAGCAGGTGGGAGGGAAGGCGGGCATGGAGGATGCTGCTTATTGCGTGACAACACTGCACAAGGGTAGTTGTGCATCAGCTGACTCCAGCGACACTGAGACTGCAACTGCTCGTGATGATGCTATATCTGATCTATCTGGAATGAAAGACAGACTGAAGGGTATGCTTACAAATTATGAAGGTATATTAAAATGTGCAACAACCTGGGTTTGCCCACCCTTCTTGGAAGATGGCCTCTTGTTGGACAATGTGCCATTGAAGCCGGGCTGTGTGAAGTGCTACATGAATGAAGTAAAGCCTGGATTCAATGAATTTGCCCTGAAGAATGTCTTAGGAGACTTTGATGAGCAAAGGACCTTGGGAGAAACACTGTTACATCACATCCAGTGGCCATGAAAGGAAATAGAGTTAATCGATGAGATCCTTGAAGCCCTGGCAAGAGCAACCAATGTCGCCCCTCAACTGGTGATGCTCTCCTTTCCACAACAGCTCTCGCGTGCTTCCCCCAAAGAATCTAATACTTGTAATCTGACGGCTGATGCATCAACATGTGATCAACTGGCCCAACGTTGTGACGTACAGGCCATGTCATCCTCCGCCCCAAAGCAGCCAGTGGCAAGGCGTACAACTGCTGAAGACGCACCACCGGTTCAGATGCTGGCCGCTAAAGCAGCGGGAGGAGACCCAGCTGTAGCACATGCTCACTAGACCAACCTGGTGGAACGGACTGCTAAGAAGTCTGATGCTTCGGAACCGCCTGCTAAGCAGTCTGTAGATCCAGAACCGACTACTCATTAGTCCGTCGGTCCGCAGTCGCATGATCAGCATACCAATGCGTCAGCACTTCCTGCTCAGCAAACCAACGCGTTGGCACGACCTCCTCAGGACACCGATAAGTTGGCACCACCTGCGCACAAACCCAACATAGCTTCAACGCATGGTCATCAGTCCGACGCCTCTGCACCTACGACCCAGCAGTCCGTCACAGCAGCACCGCCAGCTCAGCGGTCCGGCATAGATAAACCGTCTGCTAAGCAGTCCGTCAAAGCTTCACCGTCTGCTCTGCAGTCTACCTTGCAGCCAACCAGACGTTCTGCCAGAATAGCTTCAAGTACCAAGAAGGAAGTGGCCAAAAAGGCTACACCCACGAGGAAGCGCGGCGGGAGAGTGTAGAGGAAAGAGAACGATTGCCTCTTACTTAAAGCACTCAATGTCCAGACCCAAATTAACAGCAGGTTGTTCGAATTGGGGAGTAATATTATTTCTAACGGCATGGATGATGAAGAAATAGCTTTGCAGCTTGCTAAAAATAAAGTGGACATACTTGAAGCACGCAATTACATCCATGGCTAGCCATTTCTTGTTGGCAAATACTTTGATGAATGCAGCTCCAGTTGCCGTGAGTAACATGAATATTGCATGGATCAAATGTCAGCAGGTCATCATGGTTTGCTAGTCCACTACAACAGAGATCATTTCTGACACGATGCTGGTTCCATCAATGTGAGTTTTGAGGACTTATATCTCTTCTTCTACTTCAACGAGATCGATGCCACTCTTGTTAGATGCCTGATTTTGTAAGTACTTAACAAACTCTGATCAACTTCTCCATACAAGGCTGTAAATGATAAAGAACTAACTGCATTTTATTCCTCTCAGGGGATTGAACGCTCAGAGAAGAAAAAGGGAGAGTGTGTATTTCATAGATCCTGAATTGGCAAATGGCACAACAATAAATGGTAAGGACCTACGGGACGGGGCCATTAACACGGTTGTCCGTCTCTTCGAAAACACGTCCCATGTAGAATAATTTCTGTGGCCATATCATGAACGGTAAGTCAAGTAAACAACCACGCATACACTGATTGTCTTTCAGATTTTGACAGTATTCATAAGTTCACGGCTTTCTTAGTATGTAGCAATCACTGGATATTGGTATTCATTGTTCCAAACAAGAACACAGTTTACTACATAATTTCTCTCAGAGAGTAAACAAACGCTTCGGATCTGACGCATCTTCAGCAATTCATGGATAGGCATTGAATTCTATGATACTGAAATTAATTTGCATTCATATCTGGTACAATAATTGATGTTGTCAAAATTCATCTTCATTTGTAGTGCGCTCGCATTGTGGAAAACTAAACTAGGGAACCTGTTCAAGAGGGAACTACCTCTGCAGCACGAGATCGTTTCTCCAGTAACATGCCGAAATCCGTTATTTTTGGAAAATTTATCCAACAATCTAAAAATAACTTTTCTTACGTTAGTCAAATGTTCAAGCTTCTAATAAATCTCTTTCTAGTTTTTCCAAAGAAAAAAATAATAAATCTAACACCGGTTAGGTTGGTCCTAACAGGACAAATACATGACTAATTCTGTACAAAAAAAATCAGTGTCCTCAGCAAGAAGCAGGGACCAACCTTTGTGGATACTACATTCGTAGACACATGATCTCCATCTGTAAATCCGCTGATAGTTGTGACGATCCTCGCGAATTAGTACCAGTAAGTCTATCTTAATATCTTCTACTCCACTCATATGGCACATTCTGATCTTAAAAATATTGCAGCTCATCTTAGAACCAAGGATCCCTGAACTGCTCTCGACTGGTGAATTGCTAATGGTTCGAAGATTTATCAGCGACTTCTTCCTGAATCACTACATTAATCCCACTTGTGATAATGAAGATTTCAGTATGTGTTCTCCTGAAACATTGAGTAGGAGTTAGCCGCTAAACATATATGTATGGATCCATTATTTTCCATCTGACGAGTTCGTCGTATTTCGTACACTATGATTAATTATGTAATGCATATATGTGTGGACAAATCATTGGAATTTAGCTACCATATGTTCAATTGCAATTGTTGCGAATTTTGATGAATGCAATTGTTGCGAATTCTGATGAATGTTCTTCCTGTGGACACTATTTGTTCAATTGAATATTGTGGCTAATTTGCTTTTTGCGTGCCAATTCAAAATGGGATATTTTTGTTTATTTGTTCAATTGAATATTGTGGCGAATTTGCTTTTTGCGTGCCTATTCAAAATGGGATATTTTTGTTTATTTGTTCAATTGAATATTGTGGAGAATTTGCTTTTTGCATGCCGATTCAAAATGGGATATTTTTGTTTTAACCTGGCAATTGCTCAGCACACGGTTCAATTAAGTGAGTGTGTGCGATCCACATCGGAAATCATACGTCAATCGTAGCGGAATCGTCGGTGATACGTCAATTGCAGTGCTACTACGTGTGCGTAGGGTCTCTGGAACCGTTTGTGATATCGCGTTATCGCACACGAGAACTCGGAGTAAACCGTGCCCAATGTAAAATACAATCGTAGTCGTAATTTCTTCAGGAAACGTGTGGGATCCCAAATGAAAACAACATGTGACTCTTGCCGCAACCATTGGCGATACACAACAAATCACAAACGGTCTGCAGCACTTGTATGTCTGCGAAGGGGCTCCTGAACCGTTTGTGATAGAACATTATCGCAGATGGTAATTGTTGGGAAACGTGTGCGATGGAGTCTTGCATGGAAGACGGGTCACTCAGAAAACCCTTGTGTGATGGGTCACAAATCGCACACAATTCATATGTTGGCCCGTGTGCCTTACATTCTGTTTCCCAAACATTTCATTACTACACACCGTTTGGTTTCACTACGACATTAGAAACATTTAATCACCGATCCCACATGTGCGAAATAATTTAGTGTGTGTTGCATCGCACATGATTATATTTTGGAAGGCCTCTCGATCATTGCTCCATATCCTTGACGGTTTCTGGGTCGTGTGGGAAGGACCCCCCTATCGCAGTCATTCACTAGGTGACAGTTCCGAACGCCGTCGTGGAAAGGGCTTAAAAACCGTTTGTATAACACCGACACGTACTAGTGCTATTCTATCACAATCTTTTCTCGTTTTGGAAATAAAGTTGCTTTAACTAGTGCCAATATTATAGTAGTCATGCTCTTTTCTTATATATGCAAACATGAATACTCAACTACAGATGTTTTGATGGTCAAAAGCATTCACCCAGGGTTGTATGACACAGCTAGCCAAGATGGATTTAATCATGACACGGCTAGCCAAGACGGTTGCGTTTATGCAAGGTGGAAAGATATATTTCAGGACGTCGATTGATGATTCCACTAGATTGTGCTATGTGTATTTGTTAAATACTAAGGATGAGGCTCTATACACACTACTTCAAAATCTAGAAGGCCCTCTTGTGCATATATTGGAAGTGGTAGTGCCACCAGTGATGCAGAATATTTCAGCTGCAAATGTTTGACCCGCGTGGTCTTAAAAAGGACTGGTTTCAATGTTTAAGGAAATCCTCGGATCAAATTGCTTACATGAAGCATCAATAAATTTTTATTTATTTGTTCACATTCTCACAACGTTTGAGTTGTACACTTACGATTGGCTCTGAGCTGTAAATCATTGAGATGTGTAGGCATCTTTTTTCTACTTATTATTATTTGAATCTAATGGGTTGGTTTTGAATCTTGAAAGCTGGGAATCATTATGATGTGTAGGCATCTTTGTTTTACTTATTATTTGAATCATATTGGTTGATTCTGAATCTTGCAAACTGGGAAATGATGAACCACAAGTATAGGGTACCTATCGTAGTCCTTTCGATAAGTAAGAGTGTCAAACCCAACGAGGAGCAGAAGGAAATGATAAGTTGTTTTCAGCAAGGTAATCTCTGCAAGTACTGAAATAACTGGTAACAGATAGTTTTGTAATAAGATAATTTGTAACGAGCAACAAGTAACGAAAGTAAATAAAGTGCAGCAAGATGGCCCAATCCTTTTTGTAGCAAAGGACAAGCCTGGACAAACTCTTATATAAGGAAAAGCGCTCCCGAGGACACATGGGAATATCGTCAAGCTAGTTTTTATCACGTTCATATGATTCGCGTTCGGTACTTTGATAATTTGATATGTGGGTGGACCGGTGCTTGGGTGCTATTCTTACTTGAACAAGCATCCCACTTATGATTAACCTCTATTGCAAGCATCCGCAAGTACAACAAAAGTATTAAGGTAAACCTAACCATAGCATGAAACATATGGATCCAAATCAGCCCCTTACGAAGCAACGCATAAACTAGGGTTTAAGCTTCTGTCACTCTCGCAACCCATCATCTACTTATTACTTCCCAATGCCTTCCTCTAGGCCTAAATAATGGTGAAGTGTTATATAGCCGACGTTCACATAACACCACTAGAGGCTACACAACATACATCTCATCAAAATATCGAACGAATACCAAATTCGAATAACTACTAATAGCAAGACTTCTCCCATGTCCTCGGGAACAAACGTAACTACTCACAAAGCATATTCATGTTCATAATAAGAGGGGTATTAATATGCATAAAGGATCTGAACATATAATCTTCCACCAAATAAACCAACTAGCATCAACTACAAGGAGTAATCAACACTACTAGCAACCTACTAGTACCAATCCCGGACTTGGAGACAAGAATTGGATAGAAGAGATGAACTAGGGTTTTGAAATGAGATAGTGCTGGTGAAGATGTTGATGGAGATTGCCCTCTGCCGATGAGAGGAGCGTTGGTAATGACATTGGCGATGATTTCCCCCTCCGGGAGGGAAGTGTCCCCGGCAGAACAGTTCTACCGGAGCCCTAGATTGGTTCCGCCAAGGTTCTGCCTCGTGGCGGCGGAGTTTCGTCCCGAAAGGTCGCTTATGATTTTTTCCTCGACGAAAGACCTCATATAGCAGAAGATGGCCATTGGAGAGCCAACAGGGGGCCCACGAGGCAGGGGGCGCGCCCTGGGGGGGTAGGGCGCGCCCCCCCACCCTCGTGGCCAAGTGGGTCCCCCTCTGGTGTACTTCTTCCACTCAATATTTTTTTATTTCCAAAAATTACTTTCATGGAGTTTCAGGACTTTTGGAGTTGTGGATAATAGGTCCCTAATATTTGCTCCTTTTCCAGCCCATAATTCCAGCTGTCGGCATTCTCCCTCCTTATGTAAACCATGTAAAATAAGAGAGAATAGGCATAAGTATCGTGACATAACGTGTAATAACAACCCATAATGCAATAAATATCGATATAAAAGGATGATGCAAAATGGACGTATCAACTCCCCCAAGCTTAGACCTCGCTTGTCCTCAAGCGGAAGCCAATAACGATAAATATGTCCCCATGTTTAGAGGTAGAGGTGTCAATAAAAATAAAATACGGACATGAAGGCATCATAATTTTTCTCATAACAGCAACATATATGAATATAGTCATATGACTTCTTATGCTCAAGTAATAATCTATTCACAATGCAAAAGTACGAATCATAAACTTTATTGAGAACCAACAACCTATAATCTTTCAAGCAATTGCAATTTAAAATAACATCAGAAAGAGTCTATGTCAGAGCTTCATAGCATGTCCACACACTCAACTATCATTTAGTCTTTCATAATTGCTAACACTCACGCGATACTTGTGGTTACGGAGTTTTAATCGGACACAGAGAAAGATAGGGGCTTACAGTTTCGCCTCCCAACCTTTTACCTCAAGGGCAATGTCAACAATAATAACTCATGCTTCCCTATATCCAATTAGATCTATCTCTCACGATCTTTCCAACATACTGTGCTTGCCAAAGGATAAAATGAAAAAGGAAAGGTGAAGATCACCAAGACTCTTTCATAAAGTAGAAGATAATAACAAAAGATAGGCCCTTCGCAGAGGGAAGCAGAGGTTGCCATGCGCTTTTATGGTTGGATGCACAAAATATTAATGCGAAAGAATGTCACTTTATATTGCCCCTTGTGATATGAAACTTTATTATGTAGTCTGTCGCTTTTATTTCTCCCACATCACAAGATCGTATAAAGATTATTTCCTCCACACCAATTAATCGTACAAATTTAGAGAGCAATTTTTATTGCTTTGCACCGATGACAACTTACTTGAAGGATCTTACTCAATCCATATGTAGGTATAGTGGACTCTCATGGCAAAACCGGTTTAAGGGTTTTTGGAAGCACAAGTAGTATCTCTACTTGGTTCTGAGAATTTGGCTAGCATGAGGGGGAAAGGCAAGCTCAACATGTTGGATGATCCATGACAACATACTTTATCTCAGATATAAGAAAACATAACCCATTACGTTGTCTTCCTTGTCCAACGTCAACTCTTTAGCATGTCATATTTTAATGAGTGCTCCCAATCATAAAAGTTGTCAATAATTGTATATTTATATGTGAAACCTCTCTTTCCTTATTACTTCCAATTAATTGCAACAATGACCAAAGCTATGTTTGCCAACTCCGAACAACTTTTAATCATCATACTCTTTCTATGTGAAGTCATTACTCTCAATAAGATCAATATGATCTCTTTGTTTCCTTTTTTATTGTTTTTCTCTTTTCTTTTATTCACTCAAGATCATGGCAAAATAATCAAGCCCTTAACTCAACACTAATCTTTATTATATATAGCTCACAGACTCGATTACATAAAGGGATCATAAAGCAAAACTCAAAACTAGAGCATGCCATAAACTTTATTCTACTAGAACAAGATACTACTAATAGGATCGAACTAAGAAAAACGGTAAAGATAGGAGTGTGATGGTGATATGGTACCGGGGCACCTCCCCCAAGCTTGGCAGTTGCCAAGGGGAGTTCCCATACCCATGTGATTATGTCTCCTTCTTTGTTGTTGGTGAAATATTCTTGGCGATGATGCCCCTCAGGATACGATTCTCCTCCTCAAGCTTATTGACTTGCTGCTTGAGGTCCATTATTTCCTGACGAAGCTTCCTGTAACTACTAAGGCTCCTTGCACCCAAGGGTGTTGCATAGCTGCAGGAGAACAAGTGACACTCCTCTTCATATTTTCATAAGAAAGAAATCTAACATTGGAAGGGATAACCGAGTTTGGAATAGCTGAGCTCTGTAGTTCCCCCATCTCGAATCCAGCTCGGAAGCAAGAAGTGACTTCTTGATCCTCCACGACATCTACCCTCATCAAGTCAGCCTCCATCTCTTCCTCCGTTGCTGGCCCAAAGTGGTCAGCGTCGCTGTTTGCCCTTGGTTCCGATGCCGGATGAGACACCCGGCTCTCCCCCACTGACTTTTGAGAAGACATCTTGCTCTAATCTGCAGCAGCAACAGCTCAAAACAAGAATAGAGGATATTTGCGTGATACGGGAGTCAAAACATTCGGGAGAATATATAATGAATTTTTACCGACCAAAATGCGTATCATGCAAGAAAATGGAGTCCGAAAGGCACACGAGGTGCCCACGAGGTAGGGGGCGCGCCCAGGCGGTAGGGCGCGCCGTCCACCCTCGTGGGGCCCTCGTGTCCTTCCCGGACTGCTACATATTTTTCTATTTTTCTAAATATTCCAAGACGGAGGAATATTGCCTTAAAAACTGTTTTCGTTTACTTACCGTACCACATACCTATTGCTTTTTGGAGTCTGAAACATTCTGGAAAGTGTCCCTTATGTATTCCTCTGGGGTTACGGTTTCAATAACATTGGTTTCAACATTTATGGGATTACCTGAGATATAATGTTTAATTCTTTGACCGTTCACCACCTTCGGATTTGTGCCTTCGAAGTTGTTGATTTTTATGGCACCGGAACGATAGACCTCCTCGATAACGTAGGGGCCTTCCCATTTAGAGAGAAGTTTTCCTGCAAAAAATCTTAAACGAGAGTTGTATAGCAATACATAATCGCCTACGTTAAACTCGCGCTTTTGTATCCTTTTGTCATGCCATCTTTTGACCTTTTCTTTAAACAACTTGGCATTTTCATAAGATTGGGTTCTCCATTCATCAAGTGACCTAATATCAAATTACCTCTTCTCACTGGCAAGTTTGAAATCATAGTTGAGCTCTTAATAGCCCAATATGCCTTATGTTCTAGTTCGAGAGGTAAGTGACATGCTTTTCCGTAAACCATTCTATACGGAGACATACCCATATGATTTTTACATGCAGTTCTATAGGCCCATAATGCATCATCAAGTTTCTTGGACCAATTCTTTCTAGACCTATTGATAGTCTTTTGCAAAATTAATTTGAGCTATCTATTACTCAATTCTACTTGACCACTAGACTGTGGGTGATAAGGAGATGGAATTCTATGATTAACATCATACTTAGCAAGCATTTTACGGAAAGCACCATGAATAAAATGTGAACCACCATCAGTCATTAAATATCTAGGGACTCCAAACCTCAGACAAATAACTTCCTTAAGCATTTTTATAGAAGTGTTATGATCAGCACTACTAGTTGGAATAGCTTCTACACACTTAGTAACATAATCAACAACAACTAAAATATGTGTATATCCATTAGAGGCAGGAAAAGGTCCCATATAATAAAAGCCCCAAACATCAAATGGTTCAATAACAAGTGAATTATTCATAGGCATTTGTTGACGTCTACTAATGTTACCAATTCTTTGACATTCATCACAAGATAAGACGAACTTACGGGCATCCTTGAACAGAGTGGGCCAATAAAAACCGGATTGCAATACCTTATGTGCAGTTCTATCTCCAGCGTGGTGTCCTCCATAAGCTTCGGAGTGACACTTGCGTAGGATCTGTTCCTGTTCATGCTCAGGTACACAACGCCTAATAACGCCGTCTACTCCTTCTTTATAAAGATGTGGGTCATCCCAAAAGTAATGTCTCAAATAATAGAAAAACTTTTTCTTTTGTTGGTATGTGAAACTAGGTGGTACAAATTTAGCAACAATGTAATTAGCATAATCAGCATACCATGGAGTACTGCGAGAAGTATTTATGACATTTAATTGCTCATCAGGAAAGCTATGATCAATAGGTAGTGGGTCATCAAGAACATTTTCTAACCTAGACAAGTTGTCTGCATCGGGGTTCTCATCTACCTTTCTATCAACAATATGCAAATCAAATTCTTGTAGCAGGAGAACCCATCTAATAAGTCTAGGTTTAGTATCTTTCTTTTCCATAAGGTATTTAATAATAGCATGATCAGTGTGAATAGTTACTTTAGAATCAACAATATAAGTTCTGAACTTATCACAAGCAAATACAACTGCTAACAGTTCCTTTTCAGTAGTAGCATAATTTCTTTGAGCATTGTCTAGAGTCTTACTAGCATAATGGATAAGATTTAATTTCTTATCAACTCTTTGCCCTAGAACAACACCTACATCATAATCACTAGCATCACACATAATTTCAAAGGGTAAATTCTAATCAGGTGGCTGCACAATTGGTGCTGAGATCAATGCTTTCTTAAGTATTTCAAATGCTTCTACACAATCATCATCAAAGACAAATGGTATATCTTTTTGTAATAAATTAGTCAGAGGCCGAGAAATTTTTTAGAAGTCTTTAATGAACCTCCAATAAAATCCGGCGTGACCAAGGAAACTTCTTATACCTTTAATGTCCTTGGGACATGGCATCTTTTCAATAGCATCAACTTTGGCTTTATCAACTTCAATACCTCTTTCAGAAACTTTATGCCCCAAGACAAT
The DNA here is from genome assembly GCA_032464435.1 of Aegilops umbellulata. Lineage (NCBI taxonomy): Eukaryota > Viridiplantae > Streptophyta > Magnoliopsida > Poales > Poaceae > Aegilops > Aegilops umbellulata. The sequence continues at coordinate 92,244,796 of CP136060.1, read as the reverse complement.
ACCTTCATTAACCATAAAGTGGCACTTCTCCCAATTCAAGACAAGATTAGTTTCTTCACATCTCTGCAAAACTCGATCAAGGTTGCTCAAGCAATCATCGAAAGAGGATCCATAGACGGAAAATTCATCCATGAAAACCTCACAAATCTTTTCACAAAAGTCAGAGAATATGGCCATCATGCATCTTTGAAAGGTAGCAGGTGCATTACATAAACAAAAAGGCATACGTCTATAAGCAAAAGTACCAAAAGGGCAAGTAAAAGTGCTCTTTGATTGATCTTTAGCTGACACAGGTATTTGAGAGAAACCAGAATAACCATCTAGAAAGCAATAATGTGTATGTTTGCATAATCTTTCTAGCATTTGATCGATAAAAGGTAAGGGGTAATGATCCTTTTTAGTAGCCTTATTTAATTTACGGAAATCAATTACCATCCTATAACCTGTAATAATTCTGTATCATTAGGGACAACAGTAACACCTCCCTTCTTAGGGACACAATGGATAGGACCTATCCACTGACTATCAGCAACGGGATAAATTATACCTGCCTCCAAAAGCTTTAGTATTTATTTTCTTACCACTTCTTTCATTTAGGATTAAGACGTCGTTGATGATCACGAACTGGTTTGGCTTCTTCTTCCAAATTTATTTTATGTTGACATAGAGTGGGACTAATGCCCTTAAGATCATCAAGAGTATATCCAATAGCAGCACAGTGCTTCTTCAGAGTTTTTAATAATCGTTCTTCTTCATGCTCTGAAAGGTTAGCACTAATAATAACAGGATATATCTTCTTTTCATCACGATAAGCATATTTAAGATTATCAGGCAACGATTTAAGCTCAAACACGGGATCACCCTTGGGTGGAGGAGGATCCCCTAGGATTTGAACAGGAAAATTGTGTTTCAGAATAGGTTCCTGCTTAAAGAATACTTCATCTATTTCCCTTCTTTCATTCATAAACATATCATTTTCATGGTCTAGCAAATATTGTTCTAAAGGATCACTAGGAGGTACGGCAATAGAAGCAAGACCAATAATTTCATCCTTACTAGGCAATTCTTCTTCACGGTGTTGTGTACTAAATTTAGAGAAATTAAACTCATGAATCATATCACCCAAACCAATAGTAACAACATTCTTTTCGCAGTCTATCTTAGCATTAATGGTGTTCAAGAAGGGTCTACCAAATATAATGGGACAAAAGCTATCTTGAGGGGAACCAAGAACAAGAAAATCAGCAGGATATTTAGTTTTCCCACACAAGACTTCAACATCTCTAACAATTCCCATTGGTGAAATAGTATCTCTATTGGCAAGTTTAATTGTGACATCAATATCTTCGATCTCAGCAGGTGCAATATCATGCATAATTTCTTTGTATAAGTCATAAGGTATTGCACTAACACTAGCACCCATATCAGATAAGCCATGATAACAATGATCTCCTATTTTAACAGAAATAACAGGCACTCCTACCACAGGTCTATGTTTATCTTTAGCACAAGGTTTGGCAATTCTAGCAGTTTCACCGCAGAAATAAATAACATGCCCATCAATATTATCAGCCAAGAGATCTTTAACAATAGCAATATTAGGATCAACTTTGACTTGCTTAGGAGGTGTATAAGTTCTAATATTGCTTTTACGAACCACAGTTGAACCTTTAGCATGAACCTTTATTCTAACAGGGAAAGGTGGTTTCTCAACATAAGAAGTAGGAACAACAAGATCATTATAAGTGACAATCTTTTCTTCAACTTTAGTAGGTGCAGCTACTTTTACTTCTATGGGAGGATGATATTTAAACCACTTCTCATTGGGGAGATCAACATAAGTAGCAAAAGATTCACAGAAAGAAGCTACTATCTTAGAGTCAAGTCCATATTTAGTGCTAAATTTACGGAAAACATCGGTATCCATAAAAGATTTAACACAATCAAACTTAGGTGTCATACTTGACTCCTTACCTTCGTAAAGATCCCAATATTCAGAGTTGCGTTTCATTCTATCCAATAAATTCCATTTGAATTCAATAGTCTTCATGATAAAAGAGCCAGCACAAGAAGTATCGAGCATGGATTGATTATTATGAGAAAGCCGAGCATAAATTTTTTGAAGAATTATTTCTCTTGAGAGCTCATGATTGGGGCATGCATATAACATTGATTTAAGCCTCCCCCAAGCTTGAGCGATGCTTTATCCTTCGTGAGGCCAAAAATTATATATATATTTGCGATCACGACGAACAAGATGCATAGGATAATACTTTTGATGAAATTCCAACTTCAATCGTTTATAGTTCCATGATCCCGTGTCATCACATAGCCTATACCATGTCGATGCATCTCCCTTCAAAGATAAAGGGAATACCTTCTTCTTAACAAGATCATCGGGTATACCTGCAAGCTTAAATAATCCACAAACTTCATCCACATAAAGTAGATGTTCATCAGGATGATTTGTTCCATCTCGTGTAAAAGGATTATCTAGCAGTTTTTCTAACATACCCGAAGGAACTTCAAAGGGAATAATTTCATTATTAGTAGGTTTAGTAGGTTGAGGAGCAATTCTTTGCTCTACTGGTCGGGATGAAGATACCCCGAACAAGCCCCTCAGAGGATTACTTTCCATAGTAACAAGTGACAGTAAATTTCAGCACACTATATAAATTTTTTCTTACCAAATTCCACCTACCAAAGGCGCTTCACTCCCCGGCAACGGCGCCAGAAAAGAGTCTTGATGACCCACAAGTATAGGGAATATATGGTAGTCCTTTCGATAAGTAAGAGTGTTGAACCCAACGAGGAGCAGAAGGAAATGATAAGCGGTTTCCAGCAAGGTATTCTCTGCAAGTACTGAAATAAGTGGTAACAAATAGTTTTGTAATAAGATATTTTGTAACGAGCAACAAGTAACAAAAGTAAATGAAGTGCAGCAAGATGGCCCAATCCTTTTTGTAGCAAAGGACAAGCCTGGACAAACTCTTATATAAGGAAAAGCGCTCCCGAGGACACATGGGAATATCGTCAAGCTAGTTTTCATCACGTTCATATGATTCGCGTTCGGTACTTTGATAATTTGATATGTGGGTGGACCGGTGCTTGGGTGCTATTCTTACTTGAACAAGCATCCCACTTATGATTAACCTCTATTGCAAGCATCCGCAAGTACAACAAAAGTATTAAGGTAAACCTAACCATAGCATGAAACATATGGATCCAAATCAGCCCCTTACGAAGCAATGCATAAACTAGGGTTTAAGCTTCTGTCACTCTAGCAACCCATCATCTACTTATTACTTCCCAATGCCTTCCTCTAGGCCCAAATAATGGTGAAGTATTATGTAGTCGACGTTCACATAACACCAATAGAGGCTAGACAACATACATCTCATCAAAATATCAAACGAATACCAAATTCGAATGACTACTAATAGCAAGAATTCTCCCATGTCCTCAGGAACAAACATAACTACTCACAAAGCATATTGATGTTCATAATCAGAGGGGTATTAATATGCATAAAGGATCTGAACATATGATCTTCCACCAAATAAACCAACTAGCATCAACTACAAGGAGTAATCAACACTACTAACAAACTACTAGTACAAATCCTGGACTTGGAGACAAGAATTGGATACAAGAGATGAACTAGGGTTTTGAGATGAGTGGTGTTGGTGAAGATGTTGATGGAGATTGCCCTCTCCTGATGAGAGGAGCGTTGGTGATGATGTTGGCGATGATTTCTGTCGGCGTTCCGGGAACAGGGGTCCCCAGATTTGCCTGCCTGTGGCCTGCGGCGTGGCTCAAGTGGGGGGCCAGCGCAGCCCATCTTCATCAGCTCAAGACCAAGACCCTCGCGGGGGGGCAAGCCTCGCGGGGCAGACGACAGGAAGCTTCCTCAGAGGCAGCCTCGTTAGGCAGGCTCACGAGGAGGCGGAGAGATCAAGGCAGGGGTACCTCACGAGGAGCCCGTGACGCAAGCCATGACGAATCAAGGCTAGGCTGGCGCCAGCATGCGCAGAGTCCTTGTTTCCCTTTCGGTGCAATGGGGGCAAGCACAGGCCAAGGCATCAGGCAAAGGTTACCATTCTGGTGCAACGGGACCAAGACCAGCCGGACGGCAAGACGGATGTCACTGTGGAGCTCAAGACGGCGTCACCACCGGTGCTTTTGGCAGCCGAACACCACCTTTGGTCAGGATAACTTGTACTGGATGTTCCCCTTCAAAATGGCCAATTGTTGGCGCCCTTCCCGCTCATTATTTGGGGAGAGGCCCAGGGCCTCTATAAAGAGAGCTAGCCACCACAGAGTAGAGGCATCTGATCTGGGATCGAGAAATCTGGTAGAGCCCAAGTAGAGAGAGATAGAGAGGCTACTGAACTCACCCAAGCAGTTCATCGCACCAGCTCAAGAACACCTCTCGCGAGGTCGTTCAACCCTTGTACTGTTCATCATCAGCCCCTGAGGCAATCCACCACACCACACACTGGAGTAGGGTATTACACCACAACGGTGGCCCGAACCAGTATATATCTCGTGTCCCTTGTGTTGTTCATCGTTTTCCAGCTTAGATTGCTCGGGGGATCGGACGTAGAATGGTAGGGGAGAGATTTCCGCGTGCACCCCTGTGTTCGAACCTCAAGGGTCTACCGGAACCCGAAATCCGACATTTGGCGCGCCAGGTAGGGGTGCGCCGGAATCTTTGTTCCGCTGTTCACGCGTGATCTTCCGGCGTCTCCATGACTGACGCTCGTCGGGCTTGCGCCGAACGCCGGGCTGCTCGCGCCACCCACGTCGCCCAGACGGCGCCCGTCGGTGTCCACCCTCGTCGTTCCCCATCGCCTGCCGCCAACGCCACGACCGGCCCGGCGGGGAACGAGCAACAGGCCTTCTCAGCATCCTCCGGTGCGGTGGGATGGCCGCACCGCCACCCCGTCGCTGGCTCCAGCTGGCTCGTCGTCCCGTGCCCGTCGCGCTCCCATGGATGTGCACGCTTCGCTGCTCCTGGCAACAGAGCTCCTGCACTACCGCCCCGTCGATGACCTCTACGAGGACTGGCTCTCCCGCATCACCGAGCTCGTCAGCGCCGCAGGGGGATCCCCCTTGCGGTCCCTCTCGCTGCCTCCCCCTCCGTTCCGCGCATGGGGTGGGGATCAGGAGGTGCCTTCACCAGATCCTCCCCAAGAAGGCGCCCTGGCTCCAAGGCATGCAGCCCCGGGGCGAGGCCCCCTGCACCCTGCGCTAGCGCAGCAAGGAAGGAGATGCCAAGAGATCCCTCGTCCCCAAGAAGGTGCCCGCGCGCTCCCAGCGCCGGCGCGCCAAGATCGCGTCACTGCACCCCTACGCCAAGACCCCGTGCTGCTCCAAGCGGCGGTGCACGGTAATCCCCAGCAGCAAGCCCAGCACCAGCAAAAGGCGCTGGTGACCACAGCGGGCTGCCGCGCCCTCACCCCGGAGCTGTGCGGCTTTGCATGGCCAGGAAAGTTTAAGCCTGACCTCCCCCCTCGCTATGATGGCACGACGGACCCTGCGGAGTTCCTAAAGCTCTACGAGCTGTGTATCGAAGCCGCCAACGGAGATGAAAGGGTCAAGGCGAACTGGTTTCCCATGGCGCTCAAGGACGGGGCCCGCACCTGGCTCCTGAACCTGGATCCTAGCACGATCTCCTCCTGGGACGAGATGCGCACTCGCTTCATCGCGAACTTCCAGGGTACTCGCGACCGGCCGCCGGCCGTGCGCGACCTGCGCCGCATCAAGCAACAACAAGGGGAGACCCTGCAGAAATACATCCAGCGCTTCAACAGCGCCCGCCTCAAGATCCCCAAGGTGACTGAAGAAGCCATCATCTGGGCCTTCTCCACTGGCGTACGCGACATCAAGATGAAAGAGGAGCTAGCAATCCATGAAGACCTGTGCACATCCCTGGAGCTGTTCAACCTGGCGACCAAGTGCGCCAGGGCCGAGGAAGGACGCCTCTCCCTCCTCGAACTCCCGGCAGCTGACCCAGAAGAAAAGAAGCCCAAGTCCAAGGACGTGAAGCGCAAGGGGGCTGCCGTGCTTGTAGCAAAACCGGACACCAAGCGAGGCAAGGATTAGCCTGAGTCATCCAAGGGCAGCCGATACTGCGTGTACCACGACCTCCACACCCACAACACCAACAAATGTCAAGAGCTCCGGGCCGTGCGAGATGGGTGAATCGGCCGACGCCTCGAGCGCAACAACAGGGGCTATGGCCGAGGAGGAGGAAGAGGTGGAGGACAATGGGAAGACCATGGCCCTCGCCAAGGGTGGCGTGACCGACCTCGCGAGGATCACTGGCAGGACCAGCCTCGCGAGGGAGGCTGGAGGCATCAACCCCGCAAGGATCGACCATGCGGCAACGCATGCCTTCCTCCTCTGCCGCCACCACCAAGGGGGCACAAAGACCAGCATCAGGACGAGGGGGCTGGGGGCTTCCAGGAGCCACGCGCAATCGCTTGCATCTTGGGAGGCGCGCAGGCCCCAGCCTCACAGCGCATCTTCAAGCAGTTTGCTCGCGAGGTGAATGCAGTCCTCCCCAGGCTTGAGGCCACGCGCCCTCTTAGGTGGTCTGCATGCGCTATCACGTTCAGCTCAGCAGATCAGCTCAAGTGCGCGGCAACGGCTGGAGTCCTCCCTATGCTCTGCTCCCCAGTCATCAGCAACGTGCAGGTCACCAAGACCCTCATTGACGGCGGGGCAGGGCTCAACGTCCTGTCCGTCAAAACGTTTGACAATCTCCAAGTGCCGTACGATCAGCTTAAGCCAACCAAGCTTTTATCAGGAGTCACTGATGGTTCCACTGTTCCAATAGGGCAAGTTCACCTTCTGGTCACCTTCGTGCAGCGCAACAACTACCGCACCGAGCTCATCTACTTCGACGTCGCCCACATTCGTCTGCCGTACAACGCCATCCTCGGGTACCCAGCCCTGGCCAAGTTAATGGCAGTGACTCACCATGGCTACAACATCCTCAAGATGCCGGGAAGCGATGGAGTCATCACCGTACCCTGTGAATAAAGAGACGCAGTGTGTTCACTTGAGCGTGCGTTCCAAGCCGCAGCAATCGAAGACCCAGATCGCGGGAGCGGAAGACTTCCCGAGGCGACCCTCAAGAAGAAGAAGGTTTCGCCTGGCCCAAGCCATGCGGAGGAAGGTGCCTCCGAAGGTGTTGCGTCAGGATCTGCGGCCAATCAGGGGGCGCCCCACTCTCGCGCATAGGAAGGCACGCTCGGCGCCCTCCTCAGGCAGGGCTCGGGGGCTCTTTCTTGGAGAGCCACCGACCTTGCCAAGATCGTGAGGGAGGCGCTCAGGCACCACTTGGAAGGGTGCTTTCAGGCACGTTCCTTCAGGAAGGCACAAGGCAAGGGAGACCAAACTCTCAGGAGTTCATCGCAAGAAACACCCAGGAGCTACAGGAGTCAGGAGTCATGAGCGGCAGCCGCCGCTTGCCCACCATGCCCCCACATCCAGGCGAGGATGGGGGGCTGCGCGTTTGCATCGACGTACTAGGGCTCAACCGAGCCGCATCTCAGGAGCACCTCTGGCCTTCGCGCACGGGGCGTTGCGAGGGTCCACCTCACAGCTATGTCTGCATGCCTTTCGGCCTGCCAAATGCGGTCGCCGCTCGTCAACGCCTGCTGAGGAGCATTCTGGAGGCTCAGGAGGTTAGGCATTGGGCGGTCCTGGCGGAGATGGAGATGGCCCTCGAGGACCCGCCTGTGCCCCCAGAACCTCTTGAGGCTCCTGGGCCTGGGGGCTCGTGAGGGTTGACGTCTTCACTGCGCGTCGCTCGCTTCTTCAGCATCACTTCATCTTCAAACAGCACCAGGTGACATCTTTCTAAGTTCCGTTTTTAGCTGGGAGCGCCCACAGGGCCGCATCATTCCTAGGCCGTGTGGGTCCGTCCCTGCGGCATGTATCCATTTTGCTTACGCTCTTTACTTGCCTTATTGGGGGCGCCCCTCGGGCTGCATCACCCCCAAGCTGCTCGGGCATGTCCCAACGGTGTTTGCTTTTCCTGCACCTAGTTGAAGTGAGTTTCCTCCTACGTGCTTAACATCCTCGACCTAATCCCCTGCTCGATTGACGCCTGCCTGTGGAGCCGCTCGCTAATGGCACGGCACTTGCGCGCGGGTCCGTCCCTGCAACGCTGATAAATCTGAGTGGCCGAGGTCTGGCCGCGACAGCCCCGCAAGGCGCTACCTCACCAAGCCCTCAGTGCCCCGATCACGTCTTCGAAGCGACCCAAGGTTGGCTGGCAACCGTAACGACAGGTCTTCTCTCTCCTTATGATTGGTGTGCAAGACCTGCTCCAGGAACAACGATGCGGATGTCGCGGGCTTTCTCTCCCCCTCTCCGCCATGGACCGCTTGCGCGTTAAAAGGGGGGCGCCTGAGCATCGCGACTCATGGGCTCCTACTGGCTCTCCAGCCCTCACCCCCTGGCCTTGACCCACGGCATCGCGACCTGTCATACCAGCGGCGGCTGAGCTCGCTCGAGGGCCAGGACCTGAGGACGTAGAGCATTAAGGGAAGTGCGGGGGAGCGGGAAGAAGCTCGCAAGGACCCAACCCAGCGGCGCCTCGGCTACCATCGCTCGGGCCGGGCGCTCCGCCGAGGAACTACACCGATTCAAAAGATAAGTCATGCCCTCACAGAAGCTGGACTAACGCAGTGCCACACCCTCGCTTAGTGCGGTTCTGTCGCGACGACGCTGCCTTCCTTTCTCGCCCAGCGGGGGCTGCCTTCCTTTCTCGCCCAGCGGGGGCTGCTTGGGCGCTAAAGGGGACCTCCCGAGCATCGCGACTCGGGGGCTCTTACCGGACCTCGGGCCGCTCGCCTCCTGGCCTTGACCATGGCATCGCGACCTAGCATACCAGCGACGGCTGAAGTCCGCCTGGGGACTGGGACCGGTCGGTGTAGAGCGCTAGGCCCTTGTGAGGATAGAAAGGAGGAGCCTAGCCAGAACAGGACAAGCACCTCGCATTGCTTCATATCAAGGATGTAATATTCACAAAAGACACAACAAACGCCTTACATGCCACCACGGGGTGTTGCTCCGGTTCCTTGCAGGAAACAAAAGGTGCTAATCCTAAAGAACGCTAATCGCCTAGGGGACACCATTATCAACAGTGGGCTGCCCGCCAGCGGTGCCAACCCCATCCAGATCAGTGGCGACGGTGGCTGGACGCAGTTACCCCGCTCCGAGCACGACATGAGCTCGGAGGCTCGTAGCTGTCGTCGCTCGTCTCCGGAGTCGCGAGAAGCTCAAGGGAGCCGCTGGATTCCCCAGTTCCTCCGCTGTTGCCTGAAGAGCTGCTGGAAGGCCGACGGGCGAGCCAGGTCCTCGCCGGTTCGTCGCCCCTACCGCCCCCTTTGGGACAGCACTCCAGCTGGCGTCCTTCAGCATCGAAGACCTTGAAGAACACCAGGGAGGTGCCGTCGTATTCGAGATGAATTACGAGGGCGCCTACCGGCCGGCAGACCCGGGCGATTTCGCCCCAGCCCCGGGTCATGAAGACCTTGCCCGGAGCAACGACCGCGATCTCTGCTCCGGGCGCCGGGGTGCTGCAGCCGGCGTCATGCAACCAGAGCTCCAGAGCCCCGCTCTGCGGCATCTTGAAGGCGAAGGAGGAAGGAAGGCGGATCCAAGAGCTCGGAGGCATGGCGGTGTGGAGCACGAGCTCGTGAGAGGAGCGCTCGACGTGGACTACAGGGGGGACGATGCGCACCACCATGACTCGCCGACATCGGCGGCGGCGCTGTCGGCATGGTTCGGCACCCTCTCCCCCAGGACCCACGACGCGGGCATACAAGGGCAGCGGAAACCTAGGCGGCGGCCGCTCGTACCAGGGCCTCAACGCCTCCTGCGGGGCACCCTCATCTCGGTGGTAGAGGACCGGCCATTTCTTCGGCGGGAGTGGGTCAGGACCCTCTCGGGGGGGCTTTCCTTTCTCTTCTGTAGAGAACTGCAGATTGGTGCCATTCGCGTATGAAGGAGCAAGGACGAGGAAGAAGAAGGAAGGAAGCAGCAGGAAGGGATGAACTGAAGCAGCTCACGCAGCCCCGTACTTATAGCCGGAGGAGGCCAACCGCTGAGCACCACGATGGCAGGTAATCATGACACGTTCCTTTGCATGCAGGGACTTGTCAAGTTGTGCGGTCACCGAGGCGTCGTGGGGAAGCGCAGTCGCCCACGTCCAATCAACCGCCACGCGGCGCCCAAGGCCGCAGGCTTTTGGGGCCCGCGGCGCTTCCCGCTTGCCCCTTCACTTCTCTGCTAAGCCAAGACCGCGCGCTCCTTGGGTCCGGGGGCTACTGTCGGCGTTCTGGGAACGGGGTCCCTAGACTTGCCTGCCTGCGGCCTGCGGCGTGGCTCAAGTGGGGGCCCAGCGCAGCCCATCTTCATCAGCTCAAGACCAAGACCCTCGCGAGGGGCCAAGCCTCGCGGGGAGGACGACAGGAAGCTTCCTCAGAGGCAGCCTCGTTAGGCAGGCTCACGAGGAGGCGGAGAGGTCAAGGCAGGGGTACCTCGTGAGGAGCCCGTGACACAAGTCATGACGAATCAAGGCCAGGCGGGCGCCAGCCTACACAGAGTCCTTGTTTCCCTTCCGGTGCAAAGGGGGCAAGCACAGGCCAAGGCATCAGGCAAAGGTTACCATTCTGGTGCAACGAGACCAAGACCAACCGGACGGCAAGATGAGGTCACTATGGAGCCCAAGACGGCGTCACCACCGGTGCTTTTGGCAGCCGAAGACCACCTTTGGTCAGGATAACTGTACTAGAAGTTCCCCTTCAAAATGGCCAATTGTTGGCGCCCTTCCCGCGCATTATTTGGGGAGAGGCCCAGGGCCTCTATAAATAGAGCTAGCCACCACAGAGTAGAGGCATCTGATCTGGGATCGAGAAATCTGGTAGAGCCGAAGTAGAGAGAGATAGAGAGGCGACTGAATTCACCCAAGCAGTTCATCGCACCAGCTCAAGAACACCTCTCGCGAGGTCGTTCAACCCTTGTACTGTTCAACATCAGCCCCTGAGGCAATCCACCACACCACACACTTGAGTAGGGTATTACACCACAATGGTGGCCCGAACCAATATAAATCTCGTGTCCCTTGTGTTGTTCATCGTTTTCCAGCTTAGATCGCTCGGGGGATCGAACGTAGAATGGTAGGGGAGAGATTTCCATGCGCACCCCAGTGTTCGAACCTCAAGGGTCTGCCGGAACCCGAAATCCGACAATTTCCCCCTCCGGGAGGGAAGTGTCCCAGGAAGAACAGCTCTGCCGGAGCCCTAGATTGGTTCCGCCAAGGTTCCGCCTCGTGGCGGCGGAGTTTCGTCCCGAAAGGTTGCTTATGATTTTTTCCTCGACGAAAGACCTCATATAGGAGAAGATGGCCATCAGAGAGCCAATAGGGGGCCCATGAGGCAGGTGGGCGTGCCCTAGGGGGTAGGGCGCGCCCCTACCCTCGTGGCCAGGTGGGTCCCCCTCTGGTGTACTTCTTCCGCTCAATATTTCTTATTATTTCCAAAAATGACTTTCGTGGAGTTTCAGGACTTTTGGAGTTGTGCAGAATAGGTCTCTAATATTTGCTCCTTTCCAGCCCAGAATTCCAGCTGCCGGCATTCTCCCTCCTTATGCAAACCTTGTAAAATAAGAGTGAATAGGCATAAGTATCATGACATAACGTGTAATAACAGCCCATAATGCAATAAATACCGATATAAAAGCATGATGCAAAATGGACGTATCAGGAAACACGACATGATAATCCGGAGGATAACAACCATAACTAGCTGTTCAAACTTGGTAGTAATGTCTATGTGAAAGTGCGGCAAATGAGTTGATCGTTTGTGTCCCGAGAATAATAATTCTAATTTCTGTGCATGTTGATCCTATGACACCGACAGAACAAGCCAATGCTTTGGTTGGTTTAATAGTAAATTTTAATTAAAGCTCGTAAAATTTATATAAAGTGACCACTAACACTTGCTATTACAGTACCAATACATACCCGCTCGTGAACTCGAGGGGGCATGTTCTGCTGGGCGTACAGCGGGCGAGGGAGGTTTAGTAACTTTTGTTGCTTGTACACACTTAGTTTACTGTTGATGCAGTTCCCCAAGAGCTCAAAAATGAATTGCTGCCGCCTCCTAGCCACTCGTTCACCGTTGATTGCAGTTCCCCAAGACTGGAAAAACGAACTACTGCTGCGGCGGTGCCACTGTCAGTGTCAAAACCGGCGGATCTTGGGTAGGGGGTCCTCGGGCGTCCGGCCTATATGACTTGGGCCGGACTGATGGGCTATGAAGATACAAGACAAAAGAATTCTTCCCGTTTCTGGATGGGACTCTCCTTTGCGTGGATGGCAAGCTTGACGTTTGGATATGTAGATTCCTTCCTCTGTAAACCGACTTTGTACAACCCTAGTCCCCTCCGGTGTCTATATAAACCGGAGGGTTTAGTCCATAGAGGCAATCACAATCATACATGCTAGACATCTAGGGTTTAGCCATTATGATCTCGTGGTAGATCAACTCTTGTAATCCTCATATTCATCAAGATCAATCAAGCAGGAAGTAGGGTATTACCTCCATCAAGAGGGCCCAAACCTGGGTAAACATCGTTTCCCCTGCCTCCTGTTACCGTCGACGTTAGACGCACAGTTCGGGACCCCCTACCCGAGATCCACCGGTTTTGACACTGACATTGGTGCTTTCATTGAGAGTTCCACTGCGTCGTTAGATGGCTCCATCAGTTATCTACAACAATGCTGCCCGGGGCGAAACCTTCCTCCCCGGCCAGATCTTTGTGTTCGGCGGCTTCGCACTGCGGGCCAACTTACTTGGCCATTTGGAGCAGATCGACAGCTGCGCCCCAGGTCACCAGATTAGTTTTGGAAATCTGGACTATGTCGCTGATATCCGAGGAGACTTGATCTTCCAAGGGTTCGCGACCCCAATTTCCGCTTCGGCCTTAGATCCGAAGCGCATCGCAGGTCCGAAGACAGGATTACTGAGCACGCCGCACTATCTGCGGCTGCTGAGCCCAGTACGGGAAAGCCGGGGGAAGTAGTGTTGCTGGCCACCTTCATGAGGCCGGACACTCCTATGGACACCGGCTCCGAACCCTCGGAGTCAGCATCGTGTAAGTTCGGCCAAGGAGTCCCCCTCTCGCCGTACTCAACGGACTCTCTTCTCCCTGGCCAAACCTCGCCTTTAAGCGAGGCTCTGGACTTAATGCGATCCCTTGTCATTACAGGGGAGCCACGTCCGAACTATGCCCAGCACGGACTAGGGGCTGAGAGCAGGGAATTTTACGTCCCACCTACCACCCACTTCATAGCCACTGTCGAGGACTTAACTGACATGCTCGATTACGGCTCCGAAGACATCAACTGTATGGACGACGATGCCGGAGAAGAGCAGGCCCAAAACCCGCCGTTTACCGGCCGCTGGACGGCCACCTCTTCGTATGACGTGTACATGGTGGATACACCCAAAAAGGGTGACGGCGATGAAAAGGAGGATCCAGTAGAGGATAAACCTCCCGAGTTACAACCAAAGCGCCGATGTCAGCGGTGCCACTCTAAATCACGTCGCAGAAAAGACAGCAATGCCGACACAGGAGACGACAACACTCCGGACGATGCCGAAGACAAGGAAGAACCCGTCGAGCCAACTTTCAAACAGGAAGATCGAGAAGATGGGCAGGTTATAGGTGAGCTTTGGTGACAAAGACTTTATCATACCCGAGGAACCTCTCGAGCAGGAGCGCTTTAAGCGCCGACTAATTGCCACTGCAAGGAGCCTGAAAAAGAAGCAGCAACAGCTTCAAGCCGATGAAAATCTGCTCAACGATAGATGGACTAACGTCCTGGCAGCCGAGGAATACGGCCTCGAGTGCCCAACCAAAAGTCACCCAGAGCGTAAATTGCTACCTCAATTCGATGACGAGGCCTTCGAGCCCGTACCATCAGCACGTAATGCGGTGGACTGACCACCACGTGGCCGGAACAAAACGGCTACTCAAGCCGAACACCACCCATACCACCTCGCCGTAAAGGTAGAGATACAACAGCTCGAGGATATACATATGACCTGCGTCAGGACCTGGATAGTAGAGCAAGTCAGACCAGATCGATCTACGGATCGCGAGGGCGTGCCCCGACGCATGATGACGGCTATATAGCCAGACATGACAAGCATAATCACGTCCGGGCCGAAAACGATAGATGGACTCCATCCAACATACGGCATGACTTGGCCCTATATAGAGGCACCGCACACCCCCTCTACTTCACTGATGAAGAAATGGAGCACGAATTCCCAAAAGGGTTCAAACCCGTGAATATCGAATCATATGATGGAACAACAGATCCCGCAGTATGGATCGAGGATTTTCTTTGCCATATTCATATGGCCCGCGGTGATGATCTTCACGCCATCAAATACCACCCGCTAAAACTCAAGGGACCAGCTCGACACTAGTTGAATAGCCTGCCTGAAAACTTTATCGGCAGCTAGGAGGACTTGGAGGACGCCTTTACATTAAATAGCTAGCGACAACTTCCAAGGTACATATGTTTGGTCTCCGGACGCCGATGACCTCATTCACATCGTCCAACAGCCCGGAGAGTCATCCAGGAAGCTCCGGACTAGATTCTTAATTAAAAAGAACCAAATCGTCGACTGTCCCGACACCGAAGCCCTAGCGGCCTTTAAACATAGCGTCTGAGATGTGGCTGGCCCATCACCTCGGCCAGGAAAAACCAAAATCTATGACATCTCTTACCGCACTGATGACCCGCTTCTACGTGGGAGAAGATAGCTGGCTGACTCATCAAAACAATAGCACCAGCGATCCTGGCACCTCTGAGATCAGGGACGACAATGGCAAGCCTCGACGCGATAAAAACAAGCGTCGAAATAATAATGTAGGAACCCAAGACATGGCGGTCAACGCCGGATTCAGTGGTTCCAAATCCGGACAATGGAAGAAGCCATTCAAGGCAAACAAAGATGGTCCATCGAATCTAGACAAGATACTGGATCGGCCCTGCCAGATCCATGGCACCCCCGATAAACGAGCCAATCATACCAACAGAAGTTGTTGGGTCTTTAAACAAGCCGACAAGCTCATTGTTGAACACAAGGGGAAGGGGCCACCAAGTGACAGCAATGACGAAGAGACTCGCCAACCGAACACCGCGGGACATAAGCAATTTCCCCCCGAAGTAAAAACAGTAAACATGATATATGTGACGCACATCCCTAAAAGGAATCGCAAGCGCGCACTATGGGACGTCCATGCTATAGAGCCGGTCACCCCAAAATTTAACCCATGGGAGGCCTGCCCAATCACTTTTGATCGCAAGGACCACCCAACTAGTATCTGTCATAGAGGTTCGGCAGCTCTGCTCCTCGACCCAATTAGCGATGGGTTCCATCTCACGAGAGTCCTTATGGACGGCGACAGTAGCCTCCATCTACTCTACCAAGACACTGTCTGCAAGATGGGCATTGATCCTTCGAGAGTCAAGCCCACCACAACTACCTCTTCAAGGGAGTAATGCCCGGCGCAGAAGCCCACTGCATGGGCTCAATCACATTGGAAGTCGTCTTCGGTTCACCGAACAACTTTCGAATCGAAGACTTGATCTGCGATGTCGTCCCCTTCTGCAGTGGCTATCACGCACTGCTCGGACGAACTTCATTCGTTCGATTCAATGTGGTGCCACACTATGCTTATCTCAAGCTTAAGATGCCCGGTCCACGTGGCGTCATCACGATAACTGGAAGTACGGAGCGCTCCCTCCGTACAGAGGAGCATACTACGGCTATTGCAGCCAAAGTACAAAGCGGCCTCATTAAGCCGCGTATCCCATCAGCCATTAAGCCGTCGGCCTCTCCTACACAGGACCGATCAATTTTAGATCTGGCTTAGCAGTTCGGCCTCTGTCGTCCGACTCATATACCTACGGAATTTGTATCGCGCAGGCATAATTATGCACTTAAAATACCTTGGTCATCGGCAGAGGCACAATACGGTCAGGCCTACAATGCGGTCCGCACTCCTATAGCCTTCTTCCTTTTTCTAACTATTTTTTACCTTTTACTACAGGTTAACCCAAGCCTGTTTATCCTACAGACTTACAAGGACTCTTTCTGAGTTCGGCTTCATATAAATAACCAAAGGCCATTCCTATTAAGGAATCTTTTCGCCGAGGCAAAGGCATCGCAGACGTGCGAAAGGAGGTCCAAATGATATTTTGTAGACTGAACACTTTATTTCAAACCTGTAAAGTGCCTTTTTTCCTCATCCTCCGTCCCCTGGCATGTCAAATGGCCTGGGTCGTGGTGTTATAATATGTAAATTGCGTTTGACGTATCAATCAGATTCAAGTGAACATAATCCGTATTCAGTTGTTTCACATACGCACCTCGGCACAAATTGCCAGGGGCTCGATATGGCAACATATGAGTTGCCGAAAAGCCTGAACGGCTTTCTAGCACACTTCGGCATCACGAGTTTGGCCTTATATGCATCAACTCCGAGTCATGTCTTTGGTCAATAGTTGGGTTGCCCGGCTCCTGTGCTTACTGCCTTACGTTCCGCTCTATCGGCTAGGGTAGTAAAGGGAGAACTATTGCGATTGTGTTTCCGGTTCACCTGGTCAAACACCTCAGTAGAGAAAGCCGAAAACTGACTGTCATGATGCGCCAAGAGCTGGTCAACCACTCAATGATTTATCAGAATCTTTCGCGATTTCTTCCGTATTACACGAAGAAATGTTGTTCTGGTCACCCATGTAACGCACCATATTCGGATAAACGCGTACATACAAGTGGCTATATCGTAGACCCACCATCAAACTCCTATGGCTAACTGAAGGTGTTAAAGCCCTATAGTCCGATTACCAAGTTCGCTGCACTGACACCTCCTTCATGGACCAAGACGTTGGGTCAAGTGTAGTCAGTTGCTATTCCGAACACCCCCGCATTATATGCGAGGGGGCTAAAGCCGACGACTGGCAAGCTTTCAGATTACATAAAACGGCCGCACAGGAGGAAATACCTTTCAGGAAAAAGGCATAAATATAACACAACCTTAAATATATTTAATATTATTATCGCAATTCCGATACATTCACTCGAACATCATGTCCTTCGAGCACTGACCCTCTATCAAGCAGGCGCCCTCTAGGACATCCTCAAAATAATGCTCCGGTGTGTGTTGGTCCTTGCTCCCGGATGGACTCTTCGCTGCAATATCGATGGCCTTCATCTTTGCCCGGTACGTCTTGACGCTGGCAAAGGCCATTCGTGCACCTTCAATGCACGTCAACTGCTTAACGGTCTCGATATGCGGCACCGCATCAACAAGTCGCTGCACCAAACCAAAATAACTATTCGGAATTGGCTCAGTCAGCCACAGCTGGACCACGACGTCCTTCATGGCAGCTCCGGATATCCTGTGGAGCTCGGCCCACTGGGCCATCTGTTCACTCAGCAACAGCGGACGCTTTGGTGTGCTTAATTGTGACCAGAAAAGCTTCTCCATGGCATGTCCTTCTTACGCTTGGAAAAACTGCGCCGCATCGGAGACACTCTTTGGCAGGTCCAAGAATGTGTCTGGAGAACTCCACATTTGATTAAGCGGGGCATACTTCAGATCGCCGAATTTACTCTGTAAAAGAAAGGGCTTACCAGCCGCTATCTCCCCAGCTTGCCGGATCTCCTCCCGACCCGCTCTTGACTCGGATCGTGCCTCTCGCGCCTCTTGTAAGGCCTTGTCGAGATCAACCGTCTTGGCTTTGCTATCCTTCTCGAGTGATTTGCACCGGCTAGTGGCATCCTTAAGCTCTCGCGCCATGGTAGATATTCTCTCCTTGCACTGGCGCCGAGCAGCCTGTTCGGCCTTTAACTCAGCAGGTGCCTTCTTGGCATCCGCATTATTCACTCTGGCTTGCTCCTTGGCCCGGGTAAGTTCAGCCTGAAGGGTCTCAACCGCGGCAGCACTATCTGCAGTTATGCAAGCTTGGCGTTCAGATATGAAGATTCCTTTCTCTGTAAACTGACTCTATACAACCCTAGGCCCCTCCTGTCTCTATATAAACCGGAAGGTTTTGTCCGTAGAGGCAATCACAATCATACAGGCTAGACATCTAGGGTTTAGCCATTACGATCTCGAGGTAGATCAACTCTTGTAACCCCTATACTCATCAAAGTCAATCAAGAAGGAAGTAGGGTATTACCTCCAATAAGAAGGCCCGAACCTGGGTAAACATCGTGTCCCCTGCCTCCTGTTACCTTTGATCCTCAGACGCACAGTTCGGGACCCCTACCCGAGATCAGCCGGTTTTGACACCGACATTGGTGCTTTTGTTGAGAGTTCCTCTATGCTGTCGATGGAAGGTTCAATGGCTCGTTCGATCATCTACAATAATGCCGTTTCAGGGGAGACTTTCCACCCTGGACAAATCTGTGTATTCGGCGGCTTCGCACTGCGTGCCAACTCGATTGGCCACTTGGAGCAGATCGACAGCTACGCCCCTAGTCGTCAGATCAGTTTCATAAATCTGAACTATGCCGCTGATATCCGCGGAGACTTGATCATCGAAGGGTTTGAGGCCCCAACCGCCGCTCCAACCATAGATTCGGAGCACACTACAAGGTCTGAAGACGGGAGTTTAGAGCCCGCCGGACTGTCTATAGTTATGGAACTTGCTACCGGAGATCCGAAGGGGACGACGTCATCGGCAAACCCAAAGACAAATTGAGCTCCCCCCGTCGCTAAAGTGCCGGATTCTTCCTTGGACTCTAAATTCGAACTCTCGAGGTCCGCGTCGAGCAAGCGTGGCCAGGAAGCTTTCACCTCGGTCAGCCCTGCGGACCCTCGCTTCCCTGTCCAAACCTCGCTCCTAAATGAGGCGCTGGACTCAATGCGATCACTCGCCATTATGGAAGAATCGCTTACGAATTATGCCCAGCCCGGACTAGAGGCTGAGAGCGGAGAATTTTACATCCAACCCACCACCCGCTTCATAGCCACTGTCAAAGATCTAACCGACATGCTGCACTACGCCTCCGAAGACATCGACGGTATGGACGACGATGTCGGGGACGAACAAGGCCAAGACCCTCCGTTTACTGGACGATGGCCGGCCACCTCCACATACGACGTGTGCATGGTGGACACACCCAAAGAGGATGGCGACGACGGCAAGGAGGATCCGGTTGAGGAAAAGCCGGCTGAAGCACCTCCGAAGCATCGACGTCAGCGGGGCCGCTTAAAATCACGTCGCGACAAAGACAGCAACGCCGGCACCGGAGACAATAACAATCCGGAGAATGCCATAGACCCCGAAGCCCATGTCGAGCCAACATCCAAACATGATTTTTGGGAGGAAGGTCAAGTTAACTCCGACGACCCTGTCTGGAACAAAGACTCGGAGGATAGTAACTACCTACTGATCTCCGAAGAGGATGTGAGCCTCGGTGACGATGACTTCGTCGTGCCAGAGGAACCCCTCAAACAAGAGCGCTTTAAGCGCCGGCTAATCGCCATCGCGAGTAGCCTAAAAAAGAAGCAGCAGCAGCAGGAAGCTGAGCAAGATTTACTCAATGATAGATGGACTAATGTCCTGGCAGCCAAAGAATACGACCTCAAATGCCCAACTAAGAGTTACCCGAAGTGCAAGCTACTACCACAATTCGACAACGAGGCCATTGACCCAATGCCACCAAAGAATAAAGCTGCCGACGAAGCTGACCGACCACCACGTGGACAGGACAGACCGACTACGTACGCTGAACACCAGCCCGGGACACCCCGCCATCAAGGCAAGGAGACAATAGCCGCGGGCTATACCTACGACCTACGCAAGGACCTGGACAATAGAGCCGGTCAGACAATATCGATCTATGGGTCGAGGGGGCATGCACTGACGTGACAGGACGACCATCAGGCCTGGCGTGACAGGCACAACCTCACCCGACCCGAGAACCGCATTCAGACTTCATCCAAACTGCGTCGCGACATCGCTCGATATAGAGGCGCCACACACCCCTTATGCTTCACTGATGAGGTTATGCAGCACCAGTTCCCCGAAGGATTTAAACCTGTGAACATTGAATCATACGACGGTACTACAGATCCCGCAGTATGGATCGAAGATTTTCTACTCCATATCCACATGGCCCGCGGTGATGATCTCTATGCCATCAAATACCTCCCGCTCAAATTAAGGGACCACCATGACACTGGCTAAACAACCTCCCAGAAAATTCTATTGGCAGCTAAGAAGACTTGGAGGATGCCTTTAGAGACAACTTCTAAGGTACCTATGTTCGGCCGCCAGACGCTGATGACCTCAGTCACATAGTCCAGCAACTCGGAGAATCATCTTGGAAACTCTGGACTAGGTTCTTAATTAAAAAGAACCAAATTGTGGATTGCCCGGACGCCGAAGCCCTCGCGGCCTTTAAACACAGCGTCCGAGACGAGAGGCTCGCTCGACACCTCGGCCAAGAAAAGCCAAAGTCCATGGCAGCCCTTACCGCACTTATGACCCGCTTTTGTGCGGGAGAAGATAGCTGGCTAGCTCGTACAAGCAATGGCACGAGCGACCCCGGCACCTCCGAAGCGAGGGATGGCAATGGCAAGCCACGGCGCAACAAGCACACTCGTCGAAGCAATAATGAAGGTATCGAAGACGTGGCAGTCAATGCCGGATTCAGTGGCTCTAAATCCGGTCAACGGAAGAAGCCATTCAAAGGAAACAGAGATGGTCCATCTAGTTTGGACAGAATACTCATCGGCCTTGCCAGATTTATGGCGCCCTTGACAAGCTTGCCAATCATAACAATAGAAACCGTTGGGTCTTTAAACAGGCCAGCAAACTCAACACTGAACACAAGGTGGAAGGGCCGCCCAGCGAGGACGAGGACGAAGAGCCTCGCACACCGAACACAGGGGGACAAAAGAAATTTACCCCCGAGGTCAAAACGGTGAACATGATATACGTTACTCATATCCCTAAGCGGGAGCGCAAGCGCGCGTTAAGGGACGTCTACGCCATCGAGCCGGTCACCCCAAATTTTAACCCGTGGTCAGCTTGTCTGATCACTTTTGATCGTAGAGACCATCCGACCAGTATCCTTCATGGGGGTTCGGCTGCATTGGTACTTGATCCAATTATTGACGGATTCCACCTCACGCGAGTCCTTATGGACGGTGGCAGCAGTCTCAATATGCTTTATCAGGACATTATCTGTAAAATGGGCATTGATCCATCAAGAATCAAGCCCACTAAAACCACCTTTAAAAGGGTAATACACGGCGTAGAGGCCTGTTGCACAGGATCCATAATGTTGAAGTCGTCTTTGGCTCACTGGATAACTTCCGGAGCGAAGACCTGATCTTCGACATCGTCCCGTTCCGCAGTGGCTACTCGGATGAACCGCTTTTGCCAGTTTCAATTTAGTTCCGTTCAATGGTTACCTAAAGCTCAAGATGCCTGGACCACGTGGCGTTATAACAGTCAATGGAAACATGGAGCGCTCCCTCCATACACAGGAGCATACCGCGACCCTTGCAGCCAGGTGCAGGGGGGCCTCGCTAAGCCAAATACTACACTGGTAGTCAAACCCATGGTAACTGTTAAACGAGTCCGGTCTACCCTTCAGAACGATAGTCCGGCTGATCCAGAGCTAGATTAACAATTCGGCCTCTGTCAACGACCCAGCCTGTTAGCGGCATACGCACCGCGCGTGCATAACTACACGTTAAAAATTCCATGGGCATTGACGGAGGCAGGTTAAACATAAGGTCCATGATACGACTCGACCCTATCCAGACCTTCATATTGCTCCACCTTTTTCTTCTTGTTTTTATTTTTTAGGTTCTCTATAACTCACATCAACTTCTGGTGGTAACAAGGGGCCCCCTTTTTAGGCCCCTTATACATACTCGATTGTAGATCCTTTCAAAGGATCCTACACCAAGGTGAAAAGTGGCGCAGACGTGCGGCAGAGTGTCCAAAGGATCTTCTAGATCATGTTTTCAAATTTCGGACCTGTATACAAATTTCCCTTGTCTCCGGCACGTAAAATAGCCGTGATGCTTATTGCATCTTCTGTATGTTTTGACGTACCATTCAGACTATAATGGAAACAGTTTTGCCCAGCCTTGTTTGGTATCGACTTATTTCTTAAATCTATTTTCCCTTCTTTTCTTTTTTGCGTCAGATTGGCATATACACCTTGGTACGACTTAAATCGCCAGGGGTTCTATTCAAGCCATATATATCTTCAAACAATAGAAAGTCTGTCGGATCACGGGTTCCGGCAAAACCCTTAAGGTTCGAACACTGGGGTGCGCGCGAAGTTCTCCCCCTACCGATCCACGTCCTAGCTTGCTAAGATGTCAAGAACGAACTCACGAACTCACAACACAGGGGACACAAGATTTATACTAAATTGGGCCACTGTTGTGGTGTAATACCCTACTCCAGTGTGGTGGTGGATTGCCTCTTGGCCTGATGATGAACAGTACTAAGGGGGAAGAACAGCCTCCTGAGGATGAGGCGCTCTTGTGCTTGGAGAACTTGTGTGGGTGAGGATTACTCAAGATGAGATGCATGAGGATCTATTCGAGTTGCCTCCTACTGTGCTGGCTAGTCCTATTTATAGAGGCCCTAGTCCTCTCCACAAATATTGAGTGGGAAGGGAACCAACAACGGCCAATTTGAAAGGGGACAACTAGTACAGCTTATCCTGACAAAAGCGGTCTTCGCCTGCAAAAGGCTCTGGTGGTGACGCCACCTTGGGCTCCATGGTGACCTCCTTCTTGCCGTCCTGCTGGTCTTGGTCTCGTTGCACTGATATGGAAACCTTTGCTTGATGCCTTGGTACTCCGTGCATGTGCTACCTCTTGAGCACTGCGTTGGTTTTCCCTTGAAGAGGAAAGGGTGATGCAGCAAAGTAGCGTAAGTATTTTCCTTAGTTTTTGAGAACCAAGGTATCAATCCAGTAGGAGGCCACGCTCAAGTCCCTTGCACCTACACAAAAAAATGAGAACCTTGCAACCAACGCGATAAAGGGGTTGTCAATCCCTTCACGGCCACTTGCAAAAGTGAGATCTGATAGAGATGATAAGATAATATTTTTGGTATTTTTATGATAAAGATTAAAAGTAAAGATTGCAAAGTAAACAAAGATAGAAATAACTTGTTGACAGAAGATTAATATGATGGAAAATAGACCCGGGGGCCATAGGTTTCACTAGTGGCTTCTCTCAAGATAGCATAAGTATTACGGTGGGTGAAAAAATAATGTTGAGAAATTGATAGAATTGAGCATAGTTATGAGAATATCTAGGTATGATCATGTATATAGGCATCACGTCCGCGACAAGTAGACCGACTCCTGCCTGCATCTACTACTATTACTCCACACATCGACCGCTCTTCAGCATGCATCTAGAGTATTAAGTTCAAAAGAACAGAGTAACGCTTTAAGTAAGATGACCTGATGTTGAGGGTTAAACTTATGCAATATGATATAAACCCCATCTTGTTATCCTCGATGGCAACAATACAATACGTGCCTTGCTACCCCCACTGTCACTGGGAAAGGACACCGCAAGATTGAACCCAAAGCTAAGCACTTCTCCCATTGCAAGAAAGATCAATCTAGTAGGCCAAACCAAACTGATAATTCAAAGAGACTTGCAAAGATAACCAATCATACATAAAAGAATTCAGAGAAGATTCAAATATTGTTCACAGATAAACTTGATCATAAACCCACAATTCATCGGTCTCAACAAACACACCGCAAAAGAAGATTACATCCAATAGATCTCCACAAGAGAGGGGGAGAACATTGTATTGAGATCCAAAAAGAGAGAACAAGCCATCTAGCTAATAACTATGGACCCGAAGGTCCAAGGTAAACTACTCACACATCATTGGAGAGGCTATGGTGTTGATGTAGAAACCCTCCATGATCGATGCCCCCTCCAGCGGAGCTCCGGAAAAGGCCTGAAGATGGGATCTCACGGATACAGAAGGTTGCGGCGGTGGAATTAGGTTTTTGGCTCCATATCTAGTAGTTTGGTGGTACGTAGGTATATATAGGAGGAAGAAGTACGTCGGTGGAGCAACGTGGAGCCCACGAGGGTGGAGGGCGTGCCCATGGGGTAGGTGAGCTCCCCTACCTCGTGCCTTCCTGGTTGATGTCTTGATGCAGGGTCCAAGTCCTCTGGATCATGTTCGTTCCTAAAATAACGTTCCCGAAGGTTTCATTCCGTTTGGACTCCGTTTGATATTTCTGCGAAACTCTGAAATAGGCAAAAAACAGCAATTCTGGGCTGGGCCTCCGGTTAATAGGTTAGTCCCAAAAATAATATAAAAGTGTATAATAAAGCCCAATAATGTCCAAAAACAGAATATAATATAGCATGGAACAATACAAAATTATAGATACGTTGGAGACGTATCAGCCTACGCTTGCCTCCTTAGCACCAAAGAGGAAACAAGGATGTTGCACGCGCTGGCGCCTGCCTGGTCTCGATCGTCATGTCTCACGTCACGAGAACCTCACGAGGTTTGCCGTGCCTTGATCTCTCTGCCCGTCGCGAGCCTGCCTGGTGAGGCCGCTCCTGAGGAGGTCTTGCGTCGTCTGCCTCGCGAGGCTTGGCCCCTCGCGAGGGTCTTGGATGCCTTGTTGATGAATATGGGCCGTACGGGCCTGCTAGCAGAGCCACGCCGTGGGCCGCTGATAAATCTCCGTCGTATCTATAATTTTTGATTGTTCCATGCCAATAATATACAACTTCCATATACTTTTGGCAACTTTTTATACTATTTTTGGGACTAAGATATTGATCTATTGCTCAGTGCCAGTTCCTGTTTGTTGCATGTTTTTAGTTTCACAGAAAACCCATACCAAATGGAGTCCAAACAAAATAAAAACTGACAGAGATTTTTTTTGGAATATTTATGAATTTTGGGAAGTGTAATCATCGCGAGACGATGCCCGAGGGGGCCACGAGGCAGGGGCGCGCAGGCGCGCCCCTGACCCTCGTGGCCACCCCGTAAGGTGGTTGGTGCCCTTCTTTCGCTGCAAGAAAGCTAATATACGGATAGATATCGTATCCAAAATTCAGCCCAATCGGAGTTACGGATCTCCGGGAATTTAAGAAACGGTGAAGGGCCGCAGAACAGAGCGCAGAAACAGAGAGAGACATAGAAATAGATCAAATCTCGGAGCGGCTCTCGCCCCTCCCATGCCATGGAGGCCATGGACCAGAGGGGAAACCCTTCTCCCATCTAGGGAGAAGGTCAAGGAAGAAGAAGAAGGAGGGGGGCTCTCTCCCCCTCGCTTCCGGTGGCGCCGGAGTGCCACCGGGGGCCATCATCATCACCGCGATCTACACCAACACCTCCGCCATCTTCACCAACATCCCCAGCACCTTCCCCCCTCTATCTACAGCGGTCCACTCTCCCGCAACCCGTTGTACCCTCTACTTGAACGTGGTGCTTTATGCTTCATATTATTATCCAATGATGTGTTGCCATCCTATGATGTCTGAGTAGATTTTCGTTGTCCTATCGGTGGTTGATGAATTCCTATGATTGATTTAATTTGCTTGTGGTTATGTTGCTGTCATTTGGTGCCCATCATATGAGCGCGCGCGTGGATCACACCATAGGGTTAGTTGTATGTTGATTGGACTATGTATTGGAGGGCAAGAGTGACAGAGCTTCAACCTAGCATAGAAATTGATGCATACGGGATTGAAGGGGGACCAATATATCTTAATGCTATGGTTGGGTTTTACCTTAATGAACGTTAGTAGTTGCGGATGCTTGCTAATAGTTCCAATCATAAGTGCATAGAATTCCAAGTAAGGGATGACATGCTAGCAGTGGCCTCTCCCACATAATACTTGCTATCGGTCTAGTAAAGTAGTCAATTGCTAAAGGGACAATTTCGCAACTCCTACCACCACTTTTCCACACTCGCTATATTTACTTTATTGCTTCTTTACCTTAACAGCCCCTAGCTTTTATTTACATGCTCTTTACTTTCTTGCAAACCTATCCAAAAACACCTACATAGTACTTCTAGTTTCATACTTGTTCTAGGTAAAGCGAACGTCAAGCGTGCGTAGAGTTGTATCGGTGGTCGATAGAACTTTAGGGAATATTTGTTCTACCTTTAGCTCCTCGTTGGGTTCGACACTCTTACTTATCAAAAACTGTTGCGATCCCCTATACGTGTGGGTTATCAAGAGCCGCAGGCAGGCAAGTCTTGGGACCCCCGTTCCCTGAACGCCGACAAAGTTTGAACACTCTCAGAGTACACTTCGGCGTCCCGGATATTGCATTATATGCATCGGCTCTGAATCACGTCTTTGGTCAATAGTTGGGTTGCCTGGCTCCTGTTCTTGCCACCTTACATTCCGTTTTTCGGCTAAGGTAGTAAAGGGAGAACTACTGCGATTGTGTTTCCGGCTAGCCCGGTCAAGCACCTCAGTAGAGAAAGCCGAAAACTGACTGTCATCATGCGGTGAGAGCTGGTCAGCAATTCGGTGACTTATTAAATCTCTAGCGATTCCTCCCGTATTACATGAACGGGTGGCCTTGTTCAATCACGCGTCTAAAGGCATCCAAGTTCGATAGCCACATATGCACCAGGGCCTATCTTACAACCCCATTTTCGAGCTCCTATGGCTAAGTGAGAGTGGTAAAGCCACATAGTCCGATTGCCTCGTTCGCTGCACTAAACACCTCCTTTACGGACCAATACGTCGGGTCAAGTGTGATTATGTGCTATCCCGAACACCCCCATACTATTTACGTGGGGGCTGAAGCCGACGACTGACAAACTCTCAAGGATACAAACGGCCGCACAGGAGGAGAACTAAGTCAAGATAATAGGCACAAATATATTACACAGCCTTGGTTTATCATACATTATCCGGTTAGTCCGGATACATTCACTCGAACAAGATGTCCTTTGAGCACTGTCCCTCTATCAAGCACCTTCCAGTTCGTCTTCAAAATAGCGCTCCGGCGTACGGTGGACCTTCTCTCTGGACGGACCTTCCACGACCACGCTAGCGGCCTTCATCTTGGCCCAGTGCATCTTGACACGGGCAAAGGCCAGCTGTGCACCTTCTATGCATGACGACCGATTGACTGCGTCTACGGGGCAGTGTATCCACAAGTCGCTGCACTAGGCCAATATAGCTGCTTGGAACGGGTTCGGTTGGCCACAGCCGGACTATGATGTCCCTCATGGCCGATCCGGACATCCTATGCAGCTCGGCCCACCGCGCTATCTGGTCATTTAGCATCGCCGGGCGCTCCCGCTCCCCGAACTGTGACTAGAATAGTCCCTCCGTCGCGTGTCCCTCCTGAGCCCCGAAGAACTGCACGGCATCGGTGGTGCTCTTCGGAAGATCCGCAAAGACATCTGGAGCATTCCATAATTGCGTGAGTAAAACATACGACTAATTGCCGAATTTACACTATAGAAGAAAGGGCTTACCGTCCGCTATTTGTCCGGCTTGTTTAATCTCTTCACACGCCGCTTGGGATTCGGCCCGCGCCTCCTCGGGCTCTTTAAGGGCCTCGGCAAGGCCGGTCACCTGAGCTTTACTTTTCTCCTCTAGGAACTTGTACTTATTGGCAGCGGCCTTGAGCGCCTGCTCTACTTGGGTCACCCGCTCCTCGTACTAGCAGCGGATAGCCTGTTCAGACTTTGAGTCCTCGGCCGCTTTATCAGCGGCCGCCTTGTTCATCCTTGCTTGCTCCTTGGACTAGGTTAGTTCACCCTGAAGGGCCTCAACCGCAACCGGTGCTGCCTACAATCATACACATAGCAGCGCATGAGCTTTGACACAAAATCTGCAGGCATGAACAAAGTGTTGTAGAATATACCTTGTGCCTCATCCAATCTCTTGTTCACGTGGACTAGATCCTCATCGGCTAGCCCCAGCTTATGTTTTAGTTCGGCTACTTCGGCGGCCTGAGCGGTTGCCGCTAACAGCAAAGCCTACATTTCAATGTACAAAAGTATATTATCTCCTGTGAAAATTATTGATCCTCTATCCCCCCTTTTCTTTAGCAAAAGGGATGATCAGAGTCTCAGGGGCTAATATCTATATACAGGTATCTTTTCATATGAAAAGCGGTCAAGAATATTACATTGCATACCTCAAAGCCCGTCAGCATGCTAGTAAAGGCCTCGTTCAGTCCGTTCTTGGCGGACTGAACCTTTTCAACCAACACACCCATTAGGGTGCGGTGATCCCCCGACATGGAAGCATGTTGCAGTGCCTCCATCAGGGTGTTCGGCACCTCCGGACTTGTGGAGGTAGCCGTCGGACTCGACACCCCTTCGCTTGAAGGGGGTCGCTTATTCGGTTCCGGAACCGTTTGGGTTTCCGAACAGGGTTCGGCTGGGGGCCGAATTGATTAAGGCCCCCGTCGTCAGTCTTCATGGGGATTGCGCCCCCATGTTTTCGGGAGCCGAGGCATTACCCTCAGGCGCCATTTTGGTGGTCTCCCATCCCGCTCCACGGCCCGGAGAGGCCCTGTGGGACAACACTTCAGTGTCGTCTGTAGCGGTTGGTGGGGAGGCTCGCGGAGGCGACTCGCTCTCCATCATCCCTGGATCTAAAGAATTCCCCTCCGATGATTGTTGGGGGAGATCCCGGGCCAGACTGCACCATATGATGTGTTAGGACCGTAATTATTAAGACTGAACTTATGTAAGGCATCCTTGGATACTTACGATTCGGTGAGGGGCCTCGGCCTGGGGCGCCACTCAGGGATGGCTTCTGCATCCGAATCTGAGGGATGTGGAGGAGGGATAATTTTCCCCTTTTAGACGCCCCCGCCTCGGGGTCTTCGGAGGCCACCCTCTTCATCTTCCTCCCCTTCGGGGAAGGATTGCTTTCTGCCTCCTCCTCCTCCTGTTCGTCTTCATCTTCCTCGGAGGAGTGAGTGTTGGTCTTTCTGGACACCGCGTCCAGAGTACCTTTGCGATGGGGGCCATCTTTGGCTCCCTTGTTCTTCTTATGGACCTTTTTCTCCGGCGCTTGATGGGGCGCCGGGACCAACTTCTTCACTAGAAGAGGATCTGCTGGGTTTTCAAGCAATGGAGCTGGACATCTGATCAGTTCCGCCTTCTTTGTCAGCTCTGTTTTACAGGATGGAATCCTTAGTACACCCTGCCTTCGGTTAATGAACTATGTTATGTTTGAAAAAGTAGCACTTACTGGAGAGGTGGGATGATTGCAGTCGAGGCCGATGTCTTAGGACGTCTCTCGCCATGACTTTTGAGTCTTGAAAAGTAGCTTCCAGATTGCTTTATGCGTTGTGCCGAAGAATCGCATCAGGATCCGTGGCCCTTCCAGATTGAACTCCCACATGCGGAGAGGTCGCCGTTGGCAGGGAAGGGACCGGCGGATGAGCATCACCTGGATCACATCTGTGAGGCTAGTGTTCTTCTCTATGATATTTTGGATGCACTTCTTCAACATCAGCACCTCGTCAGATGATCCCCAATCCAGACCCGTGTTGGTCCAGGATGCAAGCCGTAGCGGGGGCTGGATCTAAATGCAGGGGTGGCCACCCAGTTGGTGCCGAGGGGTTCAGTGATGTAAAACCACTCCTGCTGCCATATCTTGATGGTATCAACAAAGGCCCCCTTGGGCCAGATAACTTTGGGAAGCTTTCTTATCATGGCACCGCCGCAATCCACGTGTTGCCTGCCAACCACCTTCGGCTTCACATTAAAAAATTTGATCCACAGGCCGAAGTGAGGAGGGATGTGGAGGAATGCCTCACACACGACGACAAACGCCGAGATGTGGAGGAAGGAATTCGGGGCCAGATCGTGAAAATCCAGACCATAGTAGAACATGAGACCTCGGACAAAGGGGTGTAGGGGAAACCCTAGTCTGCGGAGAAAGTGAGGGAGGTATACCACACTCTCACCGGGTTCTGGAGAGGGGATAACTTGCTCTTTGGCAGGGAGTCTATGTCTGATTTCCGCTGTCAAATACCTCGCTTCCCGAAGCTCCTTGATGTCCTTTCTCCATCACGGAGGAGGCCATCCACTTGCCGTGCGAGACAAATCCGGACAAGGCTGGAGTAGTTGGTGGCGAGGGGAAAGTTTGAAACTTGGGTGCTGGAGCTTGAGGGCAGATGGGATGAGGAGGAAGAAGGTGTGGGGTAAAAAGATGGGCCCTTATCTTCTTATAAAGGCAGTGAATATCGAGCATCCCCCCACACGCCTTAAAACTCGCCTATTCCCAAGGGTTCGTGCAAACGGCACGGTTGGATTACCCAAACCCGTATTGATGAGAATCCTGTAATAAGGGGACACAATCTTTGCTTCGACAAGACATGTCGATGAAGACCGCGTCTCAAAACGCGAAGTGGGAGGCTGAAAAATGGTTCGAAATAATAATAAGTATAGAGCATAATGTCTTGCCGGAAAAGCTGTCAGTAGATGTGACTTGTTTAAATATTTTTCCCTTGTGGTCTAGGGTTGTAACTATTATACAGATCCAGATATAGTTCTTTTGGTCAACTAACTTGAAGTGTTCGGAGGAGGAACCCGCCTTGCAATGCCAAAGATAATCTGCGCGCCGGACACATCGTCATTGAAGCCTTGTTCATGGGCTACTGAGGGAGTCCTGGATAAGGGGTCCCCGGGCGTCCGGGTTATGTGACATGGGCCGGACTGGTGGGCCTTGAAGATACAAGATGGAAGGCTTTCCCTTGTATCCGGATGGGACTCTCCTTTGCGTGGATGGCAAGCTTGGCGTTCGGATATGAAGATTCCTTTCTCTATAAACCGACTCTGTACAACCCTAGGCCCCTCAAGTGTCTATATAAACCGGAGGGTCTAGTCCGTAGAGGCAATCACAATCATATAGGCTAGACATCTAGGGTTTCGCCATTACGATCTTGAGGTAGGTCAACTCTTGTAACCCCTATACTCATCAAAGTCAATCAAGAAGGAAGTGGGGTATTACCTCCATTAAGAGGGCCCGAACCTGGGTAAACATCGTGTCCCCTGCCTCCTATTACTTTCGATCCTCAGATGCACAGTTCGGGACCCCCTACCCGAGATCAGTCGGTTTTGACACTGACATCCGCTCCAGTGGTGATGGAGATAGGGGCGCCACCAGTGGTGGCGGCGCGAGCGCGAGGGGCCGGTGCTCATGGTTGTGGAGCCTCCTCCTTCTTCCCCTGGTGTTGTTCCTCCTTTTCTGGTGTGGAGTAGCAATGGAGATGGGTTGTGGATGAATGAGATGTGATGGATGGTGAATGGTGGCGGCTAGGGTTAAGGGAGACATATATAGGAGCCTCCCTAGCCTCCTCTCTTGATGGGCTTCATCCAAGGGCTCCCAATGAGGCAAATCCTCTCCAAATCTCTTCTTTACGAGCCAAGGATCTCATCGGATCGAACGGGGATGAAATCGGTGAAGAATCCTATCTGGAAGGTCAACTTTTGGAGTTGTGTGTACGTCAAATGATTGCCAAAATGACCGCGCGCGGTCGTTCGAAAGGTTGTCTTTTGGTCCGTCCTCCTCAGGTAAAATGGTCGCCAAATCTTCAACGAACTCGGATTTTGATGTTCTTCGGCTCGTTGGATTTGTATGAACGACACCGATCTATTTCTGATCTTAGATCTTGGTTTGGAGCACTCTAGAAAAATGACTTTTTCCAACCCCCGAAATGGCTAAGTTTGACCGCTAACTGACTCCATATCGAACCCATCCTTGGTACTTCCATCGTGCTTGGTCCTAGGTTGCTCCAAAACATCTGTAGACACAAGAAAACAAAGAAAACTAATAAAAACCAAATAAAATACTAAATGTGCAATGCTCACAATGATAAGTGTAAAAACTGGTAATCATACAAAATGGACAACTATTTGGTTCAATGGGACATGATATATAAAGAGCACATGCAACAAATGAGCTAAAAATGCATAAAATATATAGCCATCAACCTCCCAACGCTTAAAGCTTTCTCGTCCTCGATTAAGAAGATTTATTACGAAAAGCTCAATGCTACAAACTCTAAAGCATACATTGAGCCAAAACCCAAAAGTGATATCCATCTTTTTCCTGCAATCATGCAAAAGTTAACCAGTAAGTGAGTAATACAAACTATTCTCTTAGTTCCATTGACATGGAGGTCAAGAAGAAGGAAAATATTGTTGTGGAGACCAAATTTCCATTTCCAAAGGTTTAGAGAGAAGTTCAATATTATGTTAGGAACACAACAATGACTACCAAAGACAAAAGAACTCAAGCAGCAGTGATTACTTCGAAAACACTAACCCGAGGCATACCAAGTACAATAGAAAAATTGTCTATCTGCATTATTCAACCACTCAACTACCTATGCAGCATTGAGCGCAAGCCTATGCCTCGCACATAAGGGAAATATAGAAAATTGTTGGGGTTTTGAGAAGTAAAAAATGAAGAGAGTCTTGCATCAACGCAGCTGACCAGTAGGCAATGACGAAGGCCTTATGATGGATGTCAACTCAAGGAGTAGTGATCGCCATGCAACTAGGATGCGCATAGCACTATGAATATATGCAAGCTCTCCTATGGACTAAGTGGGGGTGCATCCAACTTGCTTGCTCATGAAGACCTCAAGCTTTTGAGGATGCTCGACATCGGAATGTACAAGCCAAATTCTATAGTGTAGGTTCCCCACTAGTATGAAATATATGAAGCTCATGAAACTTTCTACTTTAGAATGCATGAAGTGGTACTACTTTGAAGCACAAGTGTATACTGAGAAGGATAATGGTGTTGCTCCTTCTCTCCTCCTTGCCTTTCTCTTTTTCTTTATTTCTTTCTTTCTTTCTTTTTTGTGGAACCTCCATGGTGCATCTTTTATTTGGTCTCCCGCTCTCCCTCTCTCTCGGTAGGAGCAACACCTTACAATGATGAATGATACACTTTAGAATTACTCACTTCAACTAAATGAAATCACAACTCAAAACTGAAAACATGAGAGAAATTCTATGTGATGAATGTCTCTCGCAGTATACCAGTATGTGCAATGATCTGGCCTAGCATAGACATCAAAATATGGACAAGCCATGAAAATATCGAGCTAGCCATACAATGATCATGCAAGGCAAACGAAACCATGTCTCTAATCATGTAGTATAATATGATGGTAGTGCATGTCGCTATGCTCGGTATGGCTATGAAAATGCAATGTAGGTAGGTATGGTGGCTGTTTTCTTGAGATGAGGTGTTTTATGTGTAGGAGAACACGAGAAAGTCCTCCCACAGGTTTGGCTGTACCTGCGAAGTTTGTGCCAAGTCAAATTATGAGAGTGGGCAATGCACGGTACCGTTGAGGCTAGCGAAATAAGATGGACGGAAGTGCAATTGTTTTGAACTTGCTTTAGTTATAAAGAAACCAAACTCTACCCAAGAGTATCGCGTTGTCATGTTGCATAAGACTCAAAAGCTAAGTACCCCGAGGGGATAGTTTGGTGGAGATAAACCCCACACTAGTACAATGAGGTGCTACAAAAATGGTTTTCAACCCACTTTTGCAACGGCATTTGGAACCGTCGCCTAGTGAGTGACTGCGATAGGGGGGGTCCTTCCCACACGACCCAGAAACCATCGGCGATATGCCCTCCTGGCACACACACTCGGCAAAATGAGGTCGCGTGCGACCGGCGAGTGATCAAATACAGTTATATGTACAGTAGTGCTAAAAAATACAATTATACAGGCGAAATCGTTTCCGGTCGTAAGTACATCCCACACAGTCAGTTCCCGCTAAATGTTTCCATTCGTATATACATCCCACATAGTCGCTCCAAGGAAAATGTTTCTGCTCACAGGTATATCACACACAATTTACCCCGTTAAATCGTTTGTGATAGCGTTTCCATTAGACACGGTATTAAAAAATTTATCGTTTGTGTTATTGAATGCATCACACACAGTGTGTAGAAGAAATTGTGTGGCAAAGGTTGTCCATCACACACAGTTTTCATGTGGTAAACATTTGTGCCAGGTGGCCTAACGCAAAAAGTATTCAAGAGGATGTCGTGTGTGATTGTTCATTAATCCAACATGGTTCATTCCTAGAAACTATGAGCGTTGCTTGAGGTCATCGCCCACGGTGTTTTCTCAATAACCATTTGCAATAGAAAAACGCAATTAGCAGGCTAATTGGCCATTAGCAGGCTAATTGTCCTATTATTAATAATCCATTTATTAATCTAATTGACATTTCATATTAAGTACACAATATATTTCATTTTCATATTAAGGAAGCAGAATTCCATAATTGAAATACATGAGAGTACAACATCATATAGGTTTATCACTCACCTACCCCATTACACAACTGCACCAACACCAAGTTTCACATGCAACATCTATAACCTTTCGAAATTAGCATCATAGAAGGTACATAGACAGATGTATCTCATCTGGAAAACTGCTGAAGCGAAATGCGAATATTGAGCCTTTATTGATGCTGAAGATTTTTGCAACTTTAGGTCAGTGACTGTGGATGATTGACCGTCCATCCTTCGTCCTCTTCAGGAACACTTCAGTATTGAACCGTGGGTGTTGTATGAATACCTTCCTCGCCTCCTGACCATACAGGTGGTTTGAGAGTTAATCATCAGTGAACTTCTTTGGAAAGGCATGAAAACAAGGATGTGCACAAATATCTTCTCTATATTGGAAATGGGGCAAAGGAATAAAAAGGCAAGGTATAATAGTTAGTACCATCCTATAGTGAACTGATGTCTTCTTCATTGTGCAGACAAAGATCTTGTTGTTTTTTGTCGCTAATATCTTTATCCTAACAATCTTTCTGAGTTTCTTGACTTGACTGATATTCATGGACAACTCATTTACCCATAAGCAAAAAGGGTCGAACAATGGGTCAAAACCTCTGACAGCAGGACCTACATGTGCAGGACCAAATTGTTAAAAACCTAAATATTACAATGGTTCCTGTCGTGGATTTGTCACGGCAGATGTCCTTAGTGTCAGGACTTAGTCGCGAGGCCAACGCATCTATGTGGTAGCTTGAGAGGGGTTGAGTGGGACGAGAGACGCAGGGCGGATCAACACGCAAGACAAGGATTTAGACAGCTTCGGGCCCCGGGAAACATCATCCGGTAATAATCCTACATGCTGTTTGAGGCTAGGTCTCATTATCATCCCGAGGGAGACGCCGTAAACCGGCTCTTTGTGTCTAGCCCTGGAGATTATTGATTGCTTGTCGCTTCTAACTTCTAACCTGTCCCTCTTTGGGGAGCCCTGCCCCTCCTTATATATGTTGAAGGGGCGGTTTACATGTGGAGTCCTATTGGGATTAGGACTAGTCTATCTCTAATACAAACCGGATACAAGTCCTGGCTTTAACTCCTTGTAAGGCAAATATTCCTTTCCTCTTAAACCGACCCATCATAGTTGAACCGGCCTTCTGGGCCTTGGGCCTTGTCATCCGTCTAATCCGCCCGCCGGGTTATCAGTAATTCATAACGACCAAGCGGGCTGCTTGTAAACCGTCAAGGTCAGGGCGGGTCTTCAGATAAACCGTCAAGTCCGGCCGGGTTAACTTCCGGCCGGTTTACGCCGCGGGGTATATCCCCGACATTAGCCCCCAAGTTTAGCTTGGATTTATCCATGGTAAACTTATGCTGCAAATAAACATAAGAACAAATTTGACAGGTTGCGCTCCGGGTTAAGAACTCTTGTAAACCGACCCTGATCATCCTTAAATCTTTGTTATTCCCTCCTTCTAGAAAAATCCGGATCAATAACCAGCTTCATACTTTAAACTGCTGACAGTGGTTTCTCATAGAAAAATATTGTGAAGAATAATCCACTTGAGTCGGCTTCCAAAGCGCCGGTTTAAGAAATATTGGTCTTGAAATATTCATCTGATATTCAGCCGGTTTGAAGATGATCCCGGTCTTGAAAACTTGCCGGTTTAACATTACCAAATGGCCGGGTTATAAAAACTAATGACCCCAGATTATGACTGTTGCAGACACCGGTTCATGATTGTTGCCAACATCGGTTTATGATTATTGATGACACCGGGTTGCAGCCACAGGGTCATAATGATTGGTGACGCCGGGTCAATCTAATTTGCTCAATAGAGAATTTGAAAATCTTTCTTCGATAATAATATAATACCTGTAGCCCCCAAGTGCCGGGTTGTCATGCTTGCAGCAACCTGGGACTTGTAATTGATTGATGCCCATAAAACTTCAACCAATGTAGCCCCCAAGGGCCGGGTCATTATGTAATAATCAGCAGGGACTTTGTAAGTATAATCTTGTAAACTTTGAACAGCAATGTGTAGCCCCCAAGGGCCGGCTCATTACGATGTGATGAGTTGGGTCTTTAATAAGATGAGCAAAAATGACTTTGCATTAGCCCCCAAGTGTCATGGTGCATGCTTGCAGTGACATGAGACTTGCATATTTGAATCTCAACTTTGAACAATGTAGCCCCCAAGTGCCGGGTTGTAAGCCTGCAGCAACTCGGGACTATTCCTTCAATTATAGAAGATGATAACCATTGCGCTAAAGCGACTTTGAAAACCTCAATCATAATATTAATAACCATAATAAAAATCCAGCCATGTTGGCTATTTGAATAATATAATCCAATGATTTGTAAGCGCATGATTCCAATTGCGCAATCGAAATATATACTGGCAACTTATAGTCCAAAGCGAGGCCGGTTTAATAAACACCGCACAATTTATCATCATACTGGCGACATATAGTCCAAAGCCAGGCCGGTTTAATAAACACCGGATAATTTATCATCATACTTTATTCAACCTGTTTCTGCATACAACAAATTTAAAGTGTCCTGGCGGTTTACCGCCGGACGGGTCATAATGCCCAACATATAACCTGGGTTTATAACCAAGGTTGCACTTAAAAATATGAAATATATCATACCTGTGACATTGAATCACATCATTGGTTTACCAACTTTTTGTAGTAAGAGTGATAACCCCAATCTTGAGTAATGATAACTCCTTCCATATTGTGCCGGTTTATGATAAAACCGTACCGGGCTGTGATAAACACCGGATTAACCATATATAATACTGGTGACTTGTAGTCAGACCAGACCGGGCTGATAATCTCCAGATTATAACTTGATCATGTACTCACAACTTGTAGTTGAAAGCCGAGCCGGGTTGATAAACACCGGTTTACTCCATAATAGGATGGTAACAGAAAGTCAAACCGGGCAGATAATCTCCGGTCTAAAAATGGACCGTGTTCCGCCAATTTAGCTGTTTGAACCGGTACAAAATACTGCCGGTTTAAAAAACGCAAATAAAATAGCAACTTCTCAAGAAAGGCTATTAAAGCAAAAGCAATGGAAACAACTTTTTGCAAAAGAAGAGCTCTACTGAGCTTGGTCAGATGGAATTACCATGGTCAGATGCAACCAAGCCCCCCGAAGTCGTAGCGATGGTGCCAGTCAGCCAGGACCCCAAAATGACGCGTGGCGTTACGCCGGCCAAGTGGCATTGCTATGGTTCGGGTTCGACCAAGCCCCCAAATGACTCTAAGGCCCGTAGGCCGACCAAGAGGCATGACCGGTTCAGACGTGACCGTGTCCCCAAATGATTCTGGTGGCTTTCGCCGGCCAAGAGGTATTGCATCGGTTCGGACACGACCGAGCCCCCAAATGACTCTGGTGGCTTTCGCCGGCCAAGAGGTGTTGCATCGGTTCGGACGCGATCGAGCCCCCAAATGACTCTGGTGGCTTTCGCCGGCCAAGAGGTGTTGCATCGGTTCAAACATGACCGAGCCCCCAAATGACCTCATAAGGATA
Organism: Aegilops umbellulata; assembly: GCA_032464435.1. Classification (NCBI taxonomy): domain Eukaryota; kingdom Viridiplantae; phylum Streptophyta; class Magnoliopsida; order Poales; family Poaceae; genus Aegilops; species Aegilops umbellulata. The sequence goes on along the minus strand of CP136060.1, from coordinate 92,206,843 downwards.
GCTATGTTCTCTTTGGTTCGAATACGACCTATGTTTGAACAGGAAGCCTCAAGTGATCTTGTTAAGACTTGCAAGGGGTAAACCGGATGTTGCTTGAAAACAACCCCGTGTAACCACACATGATATAAAGAATAGATACCCCGCTTTATAAAGCGGGAGCCCCCATGTGATCAATAATATGTCAGGCCAATAAGGCAGGATACCCATGTTTGAACCGTGCATCATAGCAGCAGGTCTTCTTCGGTAATTTTTAACTTTTTGCAAGAGATAAATTCTTCTTGAACCGGGATTTTAAACCGGATATAGAGAACTTCAAAGCTTTGTGGGAGACATCCTTCCCTTGAACCGGATCTTAAACCGGAATCTTCATTTTCAGCCGGAAATTTTCTGACGGCCTTTAAACTCGAACTTGCGAGAAGTTAATTCCTTTTTAACCGGACATTGTTAAACCGGATTTGGGCGCTTCAGAGCTTTGTGGGAGAACAGATTTCCCTTGAGCCAGATTATAAACCGGAGATTTGAGAGCTTCAGTGAGACTGACTTCCCTTGAGCCAGATTTTAAACCGGGATCCTTTCTGATGATCCGGATCTTCTCCATTGAGCCGGGATTTTTAAGCCGGAAATTTTCTGACGGCCTTTAAACTTTCATCAATATAACAGTAGCCTCCGGGACCGGGTTATCTTTCCCTCCATCGTCCTGGGTTTCTTAAACTTGATGAAACTGGCAAGATTTGCTGAATCATGTCATTATAGCCCCCAAGTTTCAAAGGTGACTCGAGGAGTTGGCTTGAAACTCTCCATATTTGACCGTGATATAAACCGGCATAGGTTGTATAGCATTGGTATTGATAGCACGATGTGAATCCACAGAAGGTTGAGGTGACTGCGGCAGGTTATAAATGATCCCGCATGAACCGTGTCAGCAACTCGGCCAATCGTTCCTTCCAACTGGCTATTGAAATTAACCAAACTGTAGTGGTGATGACTTGTGCGCCTGCTCATTGAGCCATCCAGTGCAGACGGTGGCTAATAGGATATGATAATTTGCCTCCATTTTGTTGAAAGAAAAACGGGCTACCCAAGCTGTGACTTGTTCATACTCAATAAACAGCTCATGCGGACAGGTGCGGTCCGGTATGTTGATGTAGACCAAGCCGCAAGAGACGGACAACAAAGATGACCGCGGCTTCAGAGGCAGCACAGATAAATGAATCGGCCGTGGCATTGTAAGCCAGTGCAGACGCGTAAATCGGCCGTATGTTGATGTAGACCGGATTGTAGGGAACGACGGCCTGTGCACGCTTTATTGGGTAATTCACACGGTCCTGATCAATTGATGCGGACTGGATCGCGATATAAACCGGCATGGGTTATCCAATAGCTCAGCGATATAATAATCCCTTTTTGTAATAGACAATTTGTCCTGCATTGGAAAACTTGCAAGCCAGAGTAATTGCTCTTTTTAAAGAAAGCAATATATAATATGAAAATATAATGGATGGTTTTCACCTGATATGTTAGCCAAAAAATATCCACCGCGGAGTCAATGATCACCACAGTGAAACTGAAATCAATCACGGACGAGTCGTCCATGCGAGCAAACGGATGAATCGGCCGCGGCGTTGTAAACCGGTGCGGACGAGCAAGTTGCCCTCCGTGTTGTAAACCGGCGCGGACGCATGAACCGGCGGCGAGGGCGGACGGGCGAGTCATCTGTGGCGTTGTAAGGTGGTGCGGACGGGCGAGTCGGCCGGCGCGTTGTTGTAAACCGGACCGCGATGCACGTGTCCGTGAATGGCATAAGAATTTTCCTGTGTAAAAATATTACAGGACAGAGTAATTGTTCTTTGAAGAAAACAATATGTACCGATAAAACAGACTGAAATAGATATCACCTGGTATTTTCTTGTCGGATGATCACGAATACTGGTGTGGATAATGCTGCTTAATAATGGTTTTCTTGCAGTGTATTAGACTGATCATCAGAGTTGCTTGTCCGGGCATAGCAATTAAAAATAGATCCAGTATCCAGCATCCCTTGGCCTGTTCTGTGTGCACATGCTCAGCACCGAACTGGAAAAATAAAGCCAATGCACAATATCCCATCGGGCGAGCGTCCACCAAGCAAACTGCCACAACCTTTTCACGTGTGTACCTCCGCGCAGGCGACTTGGCGCGACGTTGGAGGCAGTATAGCAGCTCAAAAGCTCGGCAACGGGCAACTTGGCGCGACATCGGAGGCAGTACAGCGGCTCTTGGCAGCCACACGGCGGGGGCGGCTTACAGCAGGGTAAAGCTGGACCGTGGCGTAGGTCACTTCGATGGCCGGGGCAGCAGGGCCACTCACCACGCGACTGCAGACTGGCTCGTGGCGCGAAAGTGAAGGCAGTACAGCAGCTCTTGGCGCGTCCGCGACCACCGGCGGAGATGGAGGCCGGTGCAGCACAACCTCAAGGCAGCGCGTGGCAAAGATCCCTTCGACGTGGGGCAGCTCGGAGCAAGATGCGCCCGCAGCGGCAAGGTGGCAAACTGGAAGCAGAAAGGCGCCGTCCACGGGCGGCTTAGGAGGTCGTGGCTGCAGCAGCGGTGGAGGCCTCAGCAGTGACGGGCGGCTTCGCGCGGCGTCGGGGGGCTACTTGTAACAGAGCGGAGTAAGCCGACTCCGGAGCGAGGCAGAACAGTGGAGGCTCAGCAGCTTGGTGGTTAAGCCATGGCGGAGGCAACGACGGGTCGATGAGGTGAAGCCCGGGCCACACAGCCGGGCGCACAGGCTCAGGCGACTGCGGATGCGGTTCGGGCGGCTCAATCACAGGTAAAGCAAAGTGCGGCGGCGGCGGCTCAGAGCGAGACGGAATCGAACCCGCGTCAGCAGGCGCGGGCGGACCCAGCAGCGTGACCCAGCGGGGCAGAGAAGGGATCTGCGGGCGTGGTGGCAGAAAAGGCACAGGCCCGGTTTAAGGATGAAAAGACGCCCTGCGGCAATGGAGGCTGAGGCAGACGGCAGCTTGCAGGGCTCGGCAGCCGGTGGCTCAACGCGGTGGCCGGCCTCCATGGAGGAGTCCGGGTCGTAGCCTCAAGGCACCGACGGCGGAGGAGTCCAGATTGCCACCTTATCCGTTTCCGGATCGTGGCCTCCGGCCCTCCCTTTTTTTACATATCGTTTCCTGTGATACGTGGAGCAACCGCATCTTTCCCTCATGTGCACGCGTCGCCGCACGTACGAATCGGCAGGTTTTGATGGATTGGTACTGCTGCTCCCATAGACCACAAGTCGTAAGTATGGATATGATCTCCGGTGAAAAAACTCCTTCGCCTCAGGAACGTGCTCCAAAAACTGATCTGGCTTCGGATCATCGGACCGCAAGCCCGTGCCGCGCCATGAAACCCTAACTTCTGATATAGATTTTTCAAACCGACTCTTCTTCACCGGAAAAATTGCGACCTTCTCAATCCTGAGAAAGATCCCTTCAAGAACTCAACACCACCGTGCGGTTGCCCCACGGTGGGCGCCAACTGTCGTGGATTTGTCACGGTAGATGTCCTTAGTGTCAGGACTTAGTCGCGAGGCCAACGCATCTATGTGGTAGCTTGAGAGGGGTTGAGTGGGATGAGAGACGCAGGGCGGATCAACACGCAAGACAAGGATTTAGACAGCTTCGGGCCCCGGGAAACATTATCCGGTAATAACCCTACATGCTGTTTGAGGCTAGGTCTCATTATCATCCCGAGGGAGACGCCGTAAACCGGCTCTTTGTGTCTAGCCCTGGAGATTATTGATTGCTTGTCGCTTCTAACTTCTAACCTGTCCCTCTTTGGGGAGCCCTGCCCCTCCTTATATATGTTGAAGGGGCGGTTTACATGTGGAGTCCTATTGGGATTAGGACTAGTCTATCTCTAATACAAACCGGATACAAGTCCTGGCTTTAACTCCTTGTAAGGCAAATATTCCTTTCCTCTTAAACCGACCCATCATAGTTGAACCGGCCTTCTGGGCCTTGGGCCTTGTCATCCGTCTAATCCGCTCGCTGGGTTATCAGTAATTCATAACGACCAAGCGGGCTGCTTGTAAACCGTCAAGGTCAGGGCGGGTCTTCAGATAAACCGTCAAGTCCGGCCGGGTTAACTTCCGGCCGGTTTACGCCGCGGGGTATATCCCCGACAGTTCCTGCAATTGCACAATAATGTGCTATTATACAAAGGACCAAGCATGTGCAAACCTCGATTGTAAACCTCAATGTTTCCCTTTGTTTCCATGCAACACATATAAGGTAGTTAGTGATCAGGTTAAGTGAGGGTTAGCAAGCTATTAGTAAAATATGTTGATGAAAAATAAGCACATTGCAGATTCATCAGATTAATTCAAGCCACATGAAAAACCCATTTATCCAAACCAAGCATGATTAAGAACTAGGAAATATAGCAATTGTATATGTTTCTCATGTATTAAGTGCAGCCAAATTTGATTTATTCCTCACATGCACAACAATACAAAATTCTACCCACGACAATTGGACATCGCATTGCAGAATTGAACCAAGCAGTTAACTAAACACCACAACAAATGAACCAAGGATTAACTGAGCACCACATTGCATAATATAACATACTCCTAATATAAGATTGGACAGTTAACCAAACCAAGCATGCATAACAACTTGGAAATATAGCAATTATATTTGTTTCTCATGTATTTAGTACAGCCAAATTCGATTTATTTCTTAGATGGTATACAATAACAGAATGCACCCACAATAATTGAACATCACATTGCAGAATTGAATCAAACAGTTAACTAAACACCACAACAAATAAACCAAACGTTAACTAAGCTTCACATTGCACAATGTATAACATACTAGAAGATCAGTCAGTTAACCAAACCAAGCATGCTTGACAACTTGGAAATATAGTGATTGTATTTGTTTCTCATGTATTTTGTAAAGAAAAATTCGATTTATTTCTCACATGGAACACAATACAAAATTGCACCCTGAAGAATTGAACATCACATTCGTGGAATTGATCCAAACAGTTAACGGAACACGACAACTAATTAACCAAATAGTTAATAAGTGAGCACCACATTGCATGACATATAAAACATATACACTAGAGCAACAGATTGCATGGTATAAGTAGATAGCACAATTCACTAGAATTTGTTAAGGAAAGGCAGTAGCTAGCAAACTGAACATGGGTCCTTGTAGTGAGCTAATAAGACAAGCTACTCCTCATTGTCGGAGATATCGATGACGATTGGCTCCCTGGACATGGAAGAGGGCGAGGCCTCCACATTGTGGGTGCAATTGTCGTAGTGGTGAGTTGCCTAAGCCGCTCCGGGCACCAACCTGCTGGCTCTCGAGTTGAGGTAAGCACGTGCATACTGAGAAAACACATCGTAGTCTTCGTCGAAGGCACCGAGGGTGGCCTCGAGAAAACGCCACGAACTGTCGTTTAAAGCAGCCAACCGTGTCGCGACATCGGTGCGCGAGGCATAGATGGTGGCATCGACAAGGAGGTTCTCCTCCAAGATTTGGGGGTTGACACGAATGGTAGCCAACGCGACCTCATCCGCGCGTGCGGCCGCGATTTGCTTCTCTGCTGCCAAATGCTCCTTGCGCTCCTGGCTATACTGCGTGCACCATGGCCTAGGGAGGCACTTATTTGGTGGAGGGGTTGGTGATATGCGTGGAAGGTGTCGCGCTAGCGGTCGGGGCATGTGGGATGTTGAATGAGGAGGAGGATGGGGGTCGGGTGTGGATTACCTGCCTAGATAGATGAGGCCGAGCAGCGTGCAGGAGGGTCGCCGGCGAGGAGGCGGCACTGCAAGAAAGGAGTGAAGGTTTCAACTTGGAAAGGAAGGCGGAAACAGGGGAAATGTGCCTTTTGGTATGTGATACGTCTCCAACGTATCTATAATTTTTGATTGCTCCATGCTATATTATCTACTATTTTGGACTATATTGGGCTTTATTTTCCACTTTTATATTATTTTTGGGACTAACCTATTAATCGGAGGCCCAGCCCAGAATTGCTGTTTTTTTGCCTATTTCAGTATTTCGGAGAAACAGAATATCAAACGGAGTCCAAATGGAATAAAATATTTGGGAACGTGATTTACTCACCGAACGTGATCCAGAGGACTTGGACCCTACGCCAAAGCATCGAAGAGGCGGTCACGCGGGTGGGGGGCGCCCCCCTAGGGCGCGCCCCCTGCCTCATGGGCCCCTCGAAGCTCCATCGACGTACTCCTTCCTCTTGTATATACCTACGTACCCCAAACGATCAGAAAAGGAGCCAAAAACCTAATTCCACCGCCGCCACCTTCTGTATCCACGAGATCCCATCTTGGGGCCTGTTTCGGAGCTCCGCCGGAGAGGGCCGTCATCACGGAAGGCTTCTACATCATCATAGCCTCTCCGATGAAGTGTGAGTAGTTTATCTCAGACCTTCGGGTCCATAGTTAGTAGCTGGATGGCTTCTTCTCTCTTTTTGGATCTCAATACAAAGTTCTCCCCCTCTCTTGTGGAGATCTATTCGATGTAATCTTCTTTTGCGGTGTGTTTGTTGAGACCGATGAATTGTGGGTATATGATCAAGTATTTCTTTGAATAATATTTGAATATTCTCTGAATTCTTTTATGTATGATTGGTTATCTTTGCAAGTCTCTTCGAATTATCAGTTTGGTTTGGCCTACTAGATTGGTTCTTTTTGCCATGGGAGAAGTGCTTAGCTTTGGGTTCGATCTTGCGGTGTCCTTTCCCAGTGACAGAAGGGGCAGCAAGGCATGTATTGCATCGTTGCCATCGAGGATAACAAGATGGGGTTTATTTCATATTGCATGAATTTATCTCTCTACATCATGTCATCTTGCTTAAAGCGTTACTCTGTTTTTAACTTAATACTCTAGATGCATGCTGGATAGCGGTCGATGAGTGGAGTAATAGTAGTAGATGCAGGGAGGAGTCGGTCTACTTGTCACGGACGTGATGCCTATATACATGATCATACCTTAGATATTCTCATAACTATTCTCAATTCTATCAATTGCTCAACAGTAATTTGTTCACCCACCGTAGAATACTTATGCTCTTCAGATAAGCCACTAGTGGAACCTATGGCCCCCCGGGTCTATTCTCATCATATAAATCTCCATCACTTTAATCTTGCTTTGCTTTTTTACTTTGCCTTTTATATTTCACTTTGCATCTCTATACCAAAAATACCAAAAACATTATCTATCAGTTCTCACTCTCGTAAGTGACCGTGAAGGGATTGACAACCCCTAATCCCGTTGGTTGCAAGTTGCTATCGATTTGTGCAGGTACGAGGGACTTGAGCATGGCCTCTTACTAGATTGATACCTTGGTTCTCAAAAACTGAGGGAAATACTTACGCTACTCTGCTGCATCATCCTCTCCTCTTCGGGGAAAACCAACGCAAGCTCAAGAGGTAGCAATATGGGGGAGGGGCGGGGAGGTAGATATTTTTGGGGAAGCCAAAAATTTTGAATTGGTTCAGCAAAAAAACTGGCGCGCAAAGTCTCATCAGACACGGTCCCTTATTCAGAACTGTGTACGATATGTAAATATCACAAACGATTCAGATAGCTTAACCTGTGTGTGATGAGTTTGAACGTCAACTTTTTTGGTTCGAATTTCCGTGGTTACAGTGGTCATCCACGTCATTGCATAATTTGGGTACACAAAGGAGACTACAGCACAAGCACACCCACACTTCTTAATCGAGAAAGTTCAGCAACTAAACAGAGCTAGCTGACCTAAACATTACTCTAACAAATTAAAGACCGGTGCAATTAATTAAACAAAATAAAGTGTAGTACTACGGCTAGTACTCGTCGATCTCCGCCGCCTCCTCCATGTCCAGCTCGCGCCCGACGGTCTCCTAGGGAAGGGGCTCCATGGCATCCATCGCACCATACTTGGCAAGCATCTCGCCATCCGCATCCGCCATCTCTTTGGAAAAGGCCGCCACGAGCTGGGCGTGGGCGGCCGAGATCTGGGCTTGGATTGGCTCCGTCGTGGCAACGTATGTGGCGGAGGAACGAACGGCTGCTAAAACGCTCTCGGGGATTGCCAACTTTTCGGCCATGGGTTGCCGATCGTTGTTGGAGAAGATTTGTTTGTTTTGTTTGGTGACCGCCACGGGTGGCCTCGACATGGTTGTGGGCGGCCTCCATTAGGGCTAAGGCCGCCACTGCGGAATGGACAGTTGTTGTGCTGCTCTCACCAGTTGCTATCCCCGAGGCAGATATTGCTGCCACCACCTGAGAAGAAACAACGGCCGTTTGGGCTGCGTTGGCTGCCCGGTCGCAGATTGCGGCCACGCTCACGAAGCTTGTTAGCACGCGCCTGGCGGCTGTGGCTGCGCTCTCGCCGGAGTGGGCCGCCGAATTTTCCCTCACGAGACGGGTCCACGTCCCCATCTTTCACCGGTGATGATTGAACAGTGAAATGATATTTGGGGAGCGAGCTAGTTTGCTTGAAACGCCGTCTGTGGACTGTAGCCGACACACCTTCTCGCGTAAACCGTATGCGTACTATACTCCGATGGTGCTCCAAGATATTTTGTGCTGCATCTCACACGGTTGGTGATAATAAACTGTGTGCGATCTACTTGATTTTTCGTCTTGATTTGAATTACATAATGGGGTCACAGCTGCAAAGGATGGTGTTTGAATTTCTAGATCTTTTATCTACAGTGAACATGCAACTATAGGTGTGTCACCAAAAAATGGAATTATTCAGGGTTCATTTGGACATTTTTATACATTAACTTGGTTTGTTATGCATTTCAGGTGCACAATTCAAAATTAAACTACATGCACATGCTCTGGTGCACCAAAATGGTTTGTAAAATGATATATGTGTCCATGGGTTGATGCTTATTTCCCATGCAAGAAATGGGGATGAATTTCAAACACCACACCAACGTGGCTCTCTGGCAAACGTTGAGGTGCTTGCTTTTGTAATTCTAGTAAATTCCAAAACTCGTCTGAAATTCATGAACCTTGGCATGCCATCATGGAATGGCATCAACATGCTGGGGTAAAAAGTATTGTCCAATTTGGCGCAGGTTATGGTATAAGCTTCTCACAAACCAGAGCTTATCACAAGAAGCCTCATGGTTCGGTTAGGGAAACGTGTCACCTTTGTGGACAAAACGCTATTTGTCGCTTCTTCTTCCTTTCAATTTTTTTCCTGGTGTCAACATAGAACAACAGGAGTGTCATGTTAAAATTTGGAATTTTTTGGGGATCGTTTGGACATTTTTATACGTTAACTGAGTTTTCTAGGCATTTATGTGCATAATTCATAATTGAACTACATGCACATGCTCCAGTCGATAAAAATGGGTTGCAAAATCAAATGTTTGTCCTTGGTTGCAAGCTTAGGTCACATGCAAGAAATGAGAATGAATGTCAAACACCTTGACACTGTCGCTCGGCTGCTAACACTGAGGTACATGGTTTTAAAATTCTAGTAAATCAAAAACTCGTCTGAAATTCATGAAACTTGACATGATATCATGGAATGGCATCGACATGTTGTGGTAAAAATATTGTCCCATTTGGGGCGGAATTGGGTATAAGTTTCTCGCAAACCAGAGCTTCTCTCACAACAAGCCTGATGGTTTTGGTAGGGAACGTGCCACCTTGGGGGACGAAACGATATCCGTTTCCTCTGCTTACTTCCAAAAAATTTCTCATGTCAACATAGAACAACAGGAGTGTTGTGTCAACTTTTGGGATTTTTCGGGGTTCGATTGGACATTTTTATACATTAACTGAGTTTTCTATGCATTCATGGGCATAATTCAAATTTGAGCTACATTCACATGCTCCAGTGCATATAAATGGGTTGAAAAATCAAATGTGTGTCCTTGGTTGCAACTTTAGGTCCTGTTGGGGATATTACTACTGGGCGTAAACTGGCCTATCTAGGCCGGGTTAACTTCAGCAGTAGTTGAGTATGTCAAAGCCCATGAAGGTAGATAAGGGCTTAAAAGCCCATGATCGTTTTAAGGCCTGTAGCCGTAAACCGGCGTCGGTATGTAAACTTGTGTTGTAAGTTAGGAATAAGTAGAGACCAAACAGGACACGAGTATGAGCCGGTGTTGTGACTCTGTAAACCGACGGGTGTCACCCATGTATATAAGGGGACGACCCGGTGGCGGTTCAAGGACAACAGACAACAGACAACAGACAAAAACTCGAGACTTAGGCGAAGCTTGTTTGCTCCCTAGGCATCAAAACCCCATCAATTCCATCACAACTAGACATAGGCTTTTACCTTCATCGAAGGGGCCGAACTAGTGTAAAATCCTATTGCGTCCCTGTGTCCGATTTAACCCCTTCAAGCTAACCCGTTCCGATGGCTCCACGACTAAGTCCTTTCACGAGGACATCTGCCGTGACAAAACCATGACAGTTGGCGCCCACCGTGGGGTGTCGCATGATGGTTTCAAGTTCTTGGAGGGCAACTTCGAAGGACTCAAGGGTTACGCTGTGGGCCGGATGACCAAAAGTCGTCACGGCAAGCTCTACATTGATGATGCAGGATGGGTCCCCGAGGCCGGATCAATTGAGTACGGGTACCGGGTCCCCTTTGGTGGCATACACGTCTTTATTGGCAAGATCGGTGAACCGGGCCCTGAGCCGGACATCTGCACCGACCTCGTCGAAACGGCTCAGCGTGCACGATCCGCCCAGGTTAAACCGGCCGTGAAGCGTGCCTTCATGGGAGTCATCCACGAAGAAGACTTTGAGGATGGATCGGAGTCTGGTGGCGAGACCGTCGTTTATTCCGGCGACGAGTCATCAACCGGAGAATCGTTGTATCAGCTACAAGATGGCCGGATTGGGGGCAGTTCTGATGACGACAGTATTCCGGACCCCTCCGATCTGCCCAACCGGGTTGGAATATTCATGGCCGGTACACAAGCAGCGATCCACTCTTCGACTGCGGCAGCAATGATCTCCGGGTCAGGGACGGCGGCGACAGCCGGGGCAGGAGGCCCTCTGCACCCGGCGGCTCAAGTTTATCTACTCTGTTTGATACGTTGGCTATGCTCATGGCGGAAGCTAATCCGGCGGATCAGAACGCCCACGATGCGGAAATTGCGAAGGTGAAGGATCAGATCACCCAAGCCAAGGCCGACCTAGCAGCTGAGAATGCCAGGATGACTGCAGAGCGGGCTGCTTTGGATGCGCAGGCTTACCGGCTTATGCTGGATCAGAACGCATCGCACGAAGTCTTTAAAAGGAAGCACCGGTCTCGCCTGCCTCCGGTTTACGATGCTAGGTGCCTCTTCAACACTCCAGGAGCAGGGGCAGTAACCCGTTGGTGTTAAACCGGGCGGAAGCTCCTGGAGCTGATGCGCCGATTCAGCCACGCTTGATGGACCCGCCTCGTCAGAATAACATCATACCGCAGCCTGTCCTGACGCCTCCGGGTCATTATTCCAATCCAATGGAAAACCTCGTGGCTGCTGCTTCACGACTGGAGGCCATCCCAATTGAAGGTGATTCTCCGCAGGCGGTGGAGACGCGCCGGGTTAAGGAGCTTCTTCGAACAGCTCTGATTCAACAGGAAGCATACTCATACAGCCGCGACCGGATTCACTCTACCCCTCGCCCAAGCTGGATTTACAGCAGGCGCATGGATGAACCGGCCGTGTCAAGTAACGCCCGAAATCGTGAAGCGCCCCGTGGCAACAATCCGGCAAGTGGTGTTGGTGATGCCCAGGAAGTGGTGGACCGGGCCCGAGCACGCAGGGAGGCCGAGTTAGCGGCACAGTATGAGGCTCGTTAGCTCATGCCGATTCGTCCAACTACCTCAGTTGAACCTGGAGGTACTTCTAGTTCTTTGGGGGTACCTTGCCTTGTCCCCGCTTTACGCAATGTGCTCCTGCCCAAGGATTTCAAGGGCCCACGAAAAGTGCCAAATTACACAGCTGATCAGCCTCCAGAGACATGGGTGGAGAGCTATGAGATGGCCATGGAGATGCTTTATGTGGATGATGCGGCATGTGCAAAGTACTTCACCATGATGCTCGAAGGGACGGCTCGCACTTGGTTAAAAAGTTTGTCGGCCAACTCTATCAGTTCACGGGCCCAATTGCGAGCCCGGTTTATCAAGAATTTCAAGGATACATGCAAACATCCTATGTCGATAGTGGACTTGGCAGCCTTTGTCCAGGAGGAAGGAGAATCGACGACCCGTTGGGTGCGCCGGGTCTCGCAAATCTTACATTCATCAGACCGTATCAACGCTGATACCGCGGTTATAACCTTGGAAGGCAACTGCCGGTTTGGGCCTCTAAAGTTGAAATTAGGACGGATGAAGCGCCATTGCAATGGTATAGGGACCCTCATGGCTGCGTTAGTGAAGTATGCTGATTCTGATAGTACCAAGGATCCCGAGTCTGATGATGACAAGACATGGAAGGCTTATGGTTCCTTTGCAGAGAACGCCGGGTTGTTGGGTGGAAGAGTTACCATCTGTGCTATGGAGTATCATTACTACACCCAATAGATCAACAGGATACACACCGTTCTTCATGGTCTATGGAGCGGATGCGGTTCTCCCAAGTGATATCCGTCATGATTCACCTCGTGTAGCGGCTTATGTTGAAGCAGACAATGAGGCAGCACGGCAAGATGCTTTGGACCTGTTGGATGAAGAGCTTGACATAGCAGCTGCCCGCTCAGCGATTTACCAACAGGATCTTCGTCGTTATCACAGTAGCCGGGTCAGAACCAGAACCTTTCAAGAAGGAAATTTGGTGCTTCGACTTATCCAGGACCAGACTGATATGCACAAGTTATCCCCGCCTTGGGAGGGGCCTTTCGTGGTCAGCAAAAATCTGCACAACGGGTCATACTATCTGATCGATATTCGAGAGCATAAAGACTCACGTACATCAGAAGAGGAGATCAACAGGTCATGGAACATAGCTCATCTTCGGCCTTACTATACCTGAGCCACCGTCTCTACTTATGTACATATTATGACAATGTATATATTATGATCAATACATTAAACCGGAGCCTTAGCTAAAGAGGGGTCTCTGTTCTTTTTACATCATGTGTGGTTACACGGAGTTTTTCTGCTCTTAAAGCGGCCTCCGGTTTACCCCTTGAGTTAGCTTTTTAAAGCTTGATGTGATATCACTCGGGGGCTTGGTCGTATCCGAACCAATGTAACACCTTTTGATAGGCGAAAGCCACAAGATCACTAGGGGACTTGGTCATGTCTGAACCAGTCACACCTCTTGGTCGGCCTAAGGCCACAGAATCACTTGGGGACTCTGGTCGAACCTGAACCATCGCTACACCTCTTGATCGGCATAATTCCACTGCATCATTTGGGGACCTGGCTGACATGAACCATAGCTACGCCTATTGGAGGCTTGGTCGTGTCCGACCATGGTAATGCCACTTGATCAGCTCAATAGCCTCTTTTTTAACTGGTTTTATCATTGACTTTGCATGAATTTTTTTTTGATAAATATTTCTTTGGTTGCATTTTTAAACCGACAATTTTTAAACAGGTTCGACTGTCAATTGACGGAACACGGTCAGCTATTAATCCGGATATTATTTGCCCAGTTTGATTAATTTTGTTAACATCCTATTATGGAGTAACACCAGCGTTCATCGTAACCCGGAGCGGTTTACATGGTAAACCGGCATGATATACAGAGGAGCTACTTTTTCTCCTCCAAACAGTACGAGTTTATAAAACTCCGCTTCAAGATTGTGTAACATCCCAAATTTTCAATTTGGAATGTTATACATTAGATCATCATTGCATATCATATTTTATTTGCTTTTGGTTTTGATCTAAGAAATTCTACGCAACTCAAGGACCCTCGGAGAGAGTTGGGGAATTCGTTATTTTCATATTTGAGTTTCCTCAAATTTTGAGAATAGGATCATTTGATTTTATTTATTTTATCTGCAATAATTTCTATTACAAAAATATGAGAGAGGGAATAAAATGACTTTCCCAAAATAAAGAAATGTTGAGGATTTAGTAATAAAACCAAATATGATTTTATTTCGGAGTTTTTCGCTATTTTTATTTGAATTTAGGAAAAATATGCGTTTTTCAAAATTGCATTTAGGCCCCAAATAAATGTTCACTTTATCCGCCTCGATTTTATAAGTTGGGGAAATTTTATTTCGGGATTTTTGGAGTCCGTTAAGTATTTCTTTTTATTTTTCTTATGCGCGTAATTATTTAAAAATAACGAACCGACCTACGGGCCGTGTCCGACCGGGACTCCGGCCCGACTAGCCCTTATAAGCTGGGGCAGCCCACCCAGGGCAAACCCTAGCCCGAGCTGCCGCCCCAGCCCCACACCCGCGCCGCCGCCGCCCGCACGCGCCGCCGCCGCCAGCCGCCAGCCGCCGCCCGCCGCCACCGTACGCCGCCGCCTCGCCGCGCCGCCCCGCCGTACGCCGCCCAAGGTTTGCCTCGCCTCAAATCCCGTGCCGCCGATTTTTTTTTAAACCGATCGGTTTTCCGTCGGTTTTCGTCAGGTTTTTTAGATTCCGTTTTTATTATTAGATCGGTTTTTATTTTCGGTTTAGGTTAATTAGCGAGCGTTCGCTGATTCGTTTATTTTAACGAACGTGTTCTTCGTTTAGATCCGGTTAACGAACATTCGTTCGTTAAACCGTTCGTCGTTTTTCTTTTTCTCGGATTTTCCGCGATTATTTTCTGATCGCGATTTCTGATCCGATTTTCGTTTTAGTATAATTTTTCGCTCGTTTATCGGAATCAGGCGATTCAAGTGCCTGGAGTTTCGTCTCGAAACCCTCTATCCGTTTAATCAACTTAAACAAGTTTTTGTTTCTGTAAAATTTGACTTAGATCCATATTAGTAAAACGAAGTTGTTTTCTTTCGCTGTTTGACTTTCGTTGCTTCGTTCGATTTGATTCTTTTTGCAAACCGGAGTTCTTAAGTTGAACTTTTTGGTTAGATCTCTTATTTGAGTTTTACCTGTGCATTAGATGAGTACTTATTGTATGCTTATTTGTTTGTCTGCGATAGAATACCCGGAGTGCGCCGCCTGTTACTTCGAATCTCTAGGTTTCGCGGATCATCAGCAAGGCAAGTAACACTTTGATCATACCTCTTTTACTACCCAGTTTTATTGCATTAGATCAATCCTCAAACATTGGATGATTAGGATCTAACTAAATTGTGGGATGGGAAGTAGTTGAGGTAGTACCTATTACCTGCTTTATTATCAACCTTTGGGAGTTACTTCTACGTTTGCTTATTATGCCATGCTATGCTAGTAGACGTGGATTGGGTGAGTGATATCCATGACAGATGTGAGTTTGTTAATTTAATGGTTTATCTAAGGTGGCAACTTAAACACACATCTGGGTGGATTGAGGTACCTGGGTATCCCAGGATTGCCTATTGTTTTTCTCTATGGACCGCCACCCAAGCTCAAAGGGATCAAGAGATTATTCATGCTAGAAACTTCTGTGTGCAGCCACAAGCCATTATGGGCTCTGGTATAGTTGATTAAGTTGTGCGAACTCTTACAGGGTAGACTCGCAGATGTAGGGGAAAGTAGGTGTACCGGTCTATCCATCGTAAGGTGCGAGTGTAAGTGCATCTAGTGCCCCTTAGTGATTTTGGTGTATTGAAGACTTATAGGTTAAGTATCTAATGCGTTTATGAGAGTACACAGGTCTACAAGTCTATGAGAAGTATGATATTTACAGAGAAAGTCGACCCCTAAAAATGAAGTTCTTCGATTGAAGACTTTGATATTTTGAAGAGTTTCTTAAGACTTTGAAAGTGAAGAAATTGGTGTGACCTTGAAGACTTGGTATTCATTCGAGGAACATGAAGCGTGAAGACTTTTGTTGTCGTAGTTTCATTTTGTCTTTCTTGAGTCATAGGAAACACCGTACTGTCAAAGGGGGTCGAGGAAATACTAAGGAGAAAATTTCCATGTGATGCTCAACTCAAATCCTACACCTACCAATCCCTTCGAGTGAAGCCATTGGATATCTCATACAGATCAGTCAATTTCTTCAGTGACAGAGATGCAGTTCTTCTGGTCACTGAGGACTTTGCTCTGACTGAGGAGTTAGGAATTCGCCAGTGCGAATTGCCTATACAGTGAGGAACATGATAGCCCTGAGGAATTTGAACCTCAAATTTCCGACCGTTGCTGTGCTGCGCGCCAGCTGTCCCAAAATATCTTGTCCACATAACGGTCATATCATTGAAGGGCATTTATGTCTTATCATGTCGGGCTGCTCCCTAGGCTATAAATAGCCGCCCCCCTACAACCACTAGCTGGTTGGCTGCTCCGAGAGAACTTGACACTTGTCATTTGAGAGCAACCCATCCTCCGAGGACATTGAGCGAAAATCATCAAGTGAGGAAAAACCAAACCCAAACCCAAAACACCTACAAACCCAAAGTGATTGAGCATCACTGAAGAGATTGATCCTGCGTGGATTCGACGCTTGTTACCTTTGAAGACTGTGCTTCTTCCAGACGGTTAGGCGGCAAGGTCTAGAGCATCCAAGAGGAATTGTGGATCGCCGAGTGACCAAGTCTGTGGAGGTTTGGAAGTCACCTGAAGACTTACCACGAGTGATTGGACGAGGACTGTGTGTCCTTAGTTCGAGGAGAATATGGTGAGGACATGGTGTCCTGAGCTGCGTGCTCAGGACTGGGTGTCCGGGACTGTGTGTCCTCGAGTTTAAATACTCAGCCGCTCCAACCAGATGTACAACTGAGACAACAGTTGGAACTGGTCTACCAAATCATTGTCTTCACCAAGCTTACTGGTTCTATTTCCTCAACACTTTCATTTCCTCATTACTTGTTGTGTGTTTGTTCATATCTGTGTTTGAAGACTTTGACTGAAGACTTTCTCAATTTCCTCAGTTCAATTTCTTCAGTCTGTTTGTCTTCATCTAGAGTTATCCTGTGTTTACGCTTTCTATACTCTGTGTTAGTCTTCATTTCATCATGATGACCATGCATGTAATCTTCCATGTTTACTTCTGAGTACTTATTCCGCTGCTAGTAGTTCTTCGCTAAGGAATTTCCTCATGAGCAAATTCCTCAGTGAAGAATTTCATAGAAATCGCCTATTCACCCCCCCTCTAGTCGATATAACGCACTTTCAGCGAGCGCTTCTGAAAGACTGTGTCTCGGTCATCCATTTCTCAAACACCATGTCGTGTGAGAAATCCAACGGAGGCGATCGAGTCTTGAGGGGAAAAGTGTGCAAACCTCTATAGAGTGTTCAAACTAATCATGGTTAGTCGTGTCCCCGATTATGGACGTTTTGAGTATCTACTACTTGGATATCATGTGAATCTCATCATGTTACTTTAAATTAATGTTGCTGGGTTTAATGATGATTACTTTAATGGGATTGAGGATGCTGTCAACCATTCTCAATGTTTAACAACCACCATGATAGTAAATAAATTTATTCCTTTGCAGTAGGGTCAGTATGGTAGAGTGAGTGCTTTGGAGACTGCTAAGCTTATCTGGGATATGTTGTCCAAAGTCAATGAAGGAGTTTCAACTCAACGTGACTCTTGAGTTGTTGTTCTTCGCAATCTCTTCAACCGCTTCAAAAGACTTGACAATGAGAATGTTCAGCAAACCTTCGATCGCCTCACTGACATCTCAAATGAGCTTCAAGCACTTGGTGCCACTGACATCACCGACCACGAGGTGGTGAAGAAATTGCTGAGATCGCTTGATTCCTCATTTGACACTCTGGCACTGATGATACAAGAGCGTGCTGATTACAAGTCACTTGACCCCGCTGATATCCTCGAGAGGCTTAACACTCATGAGTTCCAGCTTGCTGAAAAGAGAGATCTCTATGGCTCGAGCTACGGCAGATCACGTGCACTGAAGGCCAAGGCAGTTTCTGAGTCCGAAGATGAAGACTCTGGTAGCAGCCTTGGTGATCCTGAAGAACCGAGTCATGATCTAGCACTGCTTGTGAAGAAATTCCAGAAGTTCTCAACACGTGGTCGCTTTGGAAAACCCTCAAGGAGCAATGATTCCTCATCCAGTGACTATAAGAAGAGGCTTTGTCACAAGTGTAAGAAACCAGGACATTACATTCAAGATTGTCCTTAGTGGGAAAAGGAATTAAAGAAGAAGAAATACAAGGATTACAGTTCTGATGATGCGAAGAAAAAGAAGAAGTCGTCAAAATCTTCATCATCAAAATCCTCAAAGTCTTCGTCTCACAAGAAGAGCAGCTCAAAGAAGGCTCGGGCATTCATTGGCAAGGAAATGGACTCTGAGGCTGAATCTGAAGAAAATGAGGAAGAGGAACAATCTGAAGACTCCGAGTCTGGTGTGGCGAGCCTAGCCCTCACTATTGCGTTTGTCAGCAAGCCCGTCTTCACCTCTGAAGAAAGTGATCTCACCAACAAGGCTGATGAAGGCAGTGATGACTACGCTCCCACCTATTGCTTCATGGCAAAGGGTGCCAAGGTACTCAAATACGCCTCCTCTGAATCTAGTGATGATGAATCTGATGAAAATCTTAAGCCTAGCTACTCTAAACTTGCTAAGATTGCTGTGCAACAACAAAAGGCTTTTGAAAAGGTTCAAAACATGCTAGACAAAAGTGATGATATGTTGGGTGAAGAATTGGATCACACTAAGGCCTTAACTGAAAATCTTCAGACTTCAGACCAGGTTTGACAACCTTCAAAGTCATCATAACACTCTCTTATCTGATCATGAGAAGCTTTCTTATGAATATCTTCAAAAGAAGCAAGATCTTGAGAAGCTAAGAGTGAGTTATGAAGATCTTCAGAAGGAGCACGATTCATTACTTGCTCAACAAATCAGCGCTGCTCAGGAAGAATTTATTCCTCCATGTTTAAAATGCATTGAACGAGAATCTGCTAATTCCTCACCTGAATGTTCAAATGCTTCAAATGTTGCAAATTCTTCACCTGCCTCTGCTATCACTAATTCCTCATCCGAGGACATTGCTACTATCACTAATGATGCAGGACTGAAGGAATTGTACATGACAGGCATGTACAAAAGCCTCAAAGGGCATCAGACTCTTTGTGATGTGCTTAAAATGGAGATCCTCAATAGGAACCCTAGAAAAGAGGGTATTGCCTTTGAGAGGAAACTCAATGCTGATGGTACATATTGGAAGCCTGAGCAGTACCCCAAAACCTCATGGGTTGCTGCAAAGGGACCTCCAGTTAATCCATCTAATTTATCTGGCTATACATGTGAATCTTCTCATTCTTCTGATGAGTCATTTGACTCCAACTATAAACTGTTCAAAAATCAGAATGGTGAAGTATTTGCTAGATATGTTGGCACTAACTGCAGGAACGGTTCCCCTATGAAGAAAATCTGGGTTCCCAAAAGGTGCCTTGAAAGTCTTCAGGTCAATGTCCTCATGACACCACCTGTGAAGAAAAGGAACCCCAGATCAAATTCTTCACATGGACCAAATTCTTCATATGGATCCAAGTCCTAATATGGACCAAATTCCTCAAGGGGATCAAATTCCTCACATGGATCAAAGTCCTCATACGAACATCATCGTGCTAACAACTCTGTTTCGCAGGGAAGAGCCAAGGGTTGTGAATATGAGCATTATTCTTCAAATTATTATGTTCATAAGTCCACGGAGAATTTCTCTACTTATTCATATGCTTACCCTAACCCCTCTTATGTGAAACGAAATGGTTTGGCTGCTTTGCCACCATTCTCATATGGAGCTTGCAGAGTGATGAACTCTTTGCCACCCCTTCAGATGTGGGTGGTGAAGAAAAAGAACTAATCTCTTCTACAGGGTCAGGTCTCCAGACGTGCTATAACGTCTAAAGAATTTGGTGGGGACCTGACAAATTGCCTGAAAGGACGCAGGCTAACCATGATGAAATGAACTTTCATTTCACACGTCCTCCCTCTGTTTTATCTGTTCTACTGCTTGATGAAATTGATCTGATGAATTGTGATATCATATTCTTCACTTCTGAAGTATATGAGGTCGTAAGTTGCACTAATTCATCTGCAGGATGATCAACCCAAAGCCACCGAATGGGTACTTGATAGTGGATGTACAAATCACATGACCGGTGACAGGAATCTGTTGATGGATGCTCCCTTATCAGAGTCCCACATGAAGCATATCATCTTCGCTGATAAAAGCAAAAGTCAGGTATTGGGTCTAGGTAAGGTTGCTATCACAAAGTATCGACACATGGACAAAGTCATGCTTGTTGAGTCCTTAGGATACAATCTTATGTCTGTCTCAATGCTTTGTGATCTTGATATGGTTGTTGTCTTTGGCAAGTATCGTTGTGTTGTGATTATGGAAGCTGACAAATCCAAAGTCTTCGAAGGCTTTAGGAAAGGAGACTTGTATATTGTTGATTTCTCTGCAGATTCACAACCAGCCGTGTGCCTACTTGCAAAAGCTTCAGAAGGGTGGCTATGGCATCGACGACTTGGTCATGCAGGCATGAGAAATTTGAACACGCTTGCGAAGAAGAAGCATGTCATTGGCATTGAGAATGTCAAATTCCTCAAGGATCACTTGTGCGGTGCCTGTGAAGCTGTTAAGATGACAAAGGCCAAGCATCCAGCGAAGACTATCATGACCACTACTCGTCCATTCGAATTGCTTCACATGGATCTCTTCGGTCCTAATCATTATTCCTCTGTTTCAAATGAAGCATCTCAATATGGCTTTGTTATTGTTGATGATTACTCTCGTTACACATGGGTACAAGTTGTCTCTTACAAAACCGAAGTGCAGGAAGTCTTCAAACGATTTTCCTCGAGGGCTTCAACCAACTTTGGTGTGAAGATCAAGCACATCAGAAGTGACAATGGCACTGAGTTCAAGAATTCGGGTCTCGATGACTATCTTGATGAACTTGGTATTACTCATGAGTTATGTACTCCTTATACTCCTCAATAGAATGGCGTCGTGGAGCGCAAGAACAGGACTCTTGTTGAGATGGCTCGCACTATGCTCGATGAGTACAAAACCCCTCGTCGTTTCTGGGTTGATGCAATTCATACTGCGTGCCATATCATCAACAGAGTATATCTTCACAAATTCTTCAAGAAGACTGCATATGAACTCCTCACTGATAAGAAACCCAATGTGAGTTATTTCAAAGTCTTCGGTGCTAAATGTTGGATTCGAGATCCTCATCACAACTCTAAATTTGCACTGAAAGCACATGAAGGTTTTATGCTTGGTTACGGAAAGGACTCGCACACCTACAGAGTCTTCAACAATGTTCTTCACAAGATTGTTGAAACTGTAGATGTGCGGTTCGATGAAACTAATGGCTCGCAAAGAGAGCACCTACCTTCTGTGTTAGATGAACCAGCACCCGAGGATGCTATCAAGCACAAGGCTACTGAAGATGTCATTCCTACTGAAGAATCTGCTGAAGAATTCATTCCAGAACGTGAAGAACGTCGAGCTGATGAACCTGAAGAAAATGCTGAGGAAATTGATGCTGAAGAAAATGCTGATCAAATTCCTCAACGACAACCAGCTCACCCTCGTGTTGCAAAAGAAGTGCAAGTGGAGAAGATCATCGATGACATTAGAGCACCAGGTCCTCTCACACGCTCAAAAGCTTCACATTTATCTAACTTTTGTGGGCACTTTGCGTTTGTCTCTATCACAGAGCCCACTAAGGTAGATGAAGCATTTCTGGAGCCTGAGTGGATTCAGGCCATGCAAGAAGAATTACATCAGTTCAAGCTCAACAACATATGGGAACTAGTCAATCGTCCCGATCCTCGCAAGCATAACATCATTGGCACAAAGTGGATCTAAAGCAACAAGCAAGATGAAAATGGTATTTTGGTGAGGAATAAGGCACGACTAGTAGATCAAGGCTACACACAGGTTGAAGGAATTGATTTCGATGAAACTTTTGCACCTGTTGCTAGACTTGAGGCTATTCGCATATTGCTTGCTTATGCTAACCATCATGATATCATCTTATACCAAATGGATGTGAAAAGTGCATTCCTCAATGGTAAGCTTGAGGAAGAAGTATATGTTGCTCAACCCCCATGTTTTGAAGATCCAAAGCATCCTGACAAAGTCTTCAGACTTAACAAGGCCCTCTATGGACTCAAGCAGGCCCCACGGGCGTGGTATGATACATTGAAGGAATTCTTCATGAAGAAAGGCTTCACACCCGGTTCACTCGATCCCACTCTCTTTACTAAATCATATGATGGTGAACTGTTTGTGTGCTAAATATATGTTGATGAAATTATCTTTGGATGTACTGACCAACGTTATAGTGATGAATTTGCCTATATGATGAGAGAAGAATATCAAATGTCTATGATGGGAGAGTTGAAATTCTTCTTAGGTCTTCCAATTCGTCAACGGCGCAATGGCATATTCATATCTCAGGAGAAATACCTCAAGGATGTCCTGAAGAAATTCGGCATGCAAGATTGCAAAGGCATCAAAATTCCTATGCCCACAAATGATCAACTATGCACTGATGAAAATGGTACTGACTTTGATCATAAGGTATACCGCTCCATGATTGGTTCTTTATTGTACTTATGTGCATCTAGGCCAGATATAATGCTTAGTGTTTGCATGTGTGCACGATTTCAAGCTGCACCAAAGGAATCACACCATAAGGCTGTGAAGTATATTCTTCGATATCTAGCTCACACACCACCACTAGGATTATGGTATCCCAAAGGCTCGGATTTTGATCTCATTGGATATTCAGACTCTGACTATGCTGGTGACCGTGTGGATAGAAAGTCAACATCTGGTACTTGTCATTTCCTCGGACGATCCTTGGTCTGCTGGTCCTCGAAGAAACAGAACTGCGTATCACTGTCTACTGCTGAAGCTGAGTACATTGCTGCTGGTTCTTGCTGTGCTCAACTGCTATGGATGAAGCAAACGCTCAAGGATTATGGCATCAACGTGAAGAATGTGCCTCTCCTGTGTGACAATGAGAGTGCCATCAAGATTGCTCACAACCCAGTTCAGCACTCGAAGACAAAGCACATTCAGATTCGTCATCATTTTCTTCGTGATCATGTGTTGAAGGGCGACATTTCTATTGAGCATGTGAAGACTGAAGAACAGCTAGCCGATATCTTCACTAAGCCCTTGGATGAGAAGAGATTTAGCAAGTTGCGGTGTGAGCTAAATATCTTAGAGTCTTCGAATGTACTTTGAAAAGGCACTCATCCTAAAACTTATGAAAAATTGATGACTTAGATGTGCAACACATGAAGAAACGTTTTTCTTCAATCAATGAAGAATAACACTCTAAGTGTGAAGAAATTAATGAAGAATTTGATTCTCAGAACCCTATGACAATTGTACGCGGTGTCTGAAATCATCATTCTTATACGGTGGGTCACGCCACCACAAAAGTTGAAAATCTTCAGTTTGAGTTTTCCTCAACTTTTGAAATTCTTCAGTTTTTCAAATTCTTCAAACTTTGCAAAGTCTTCACTTGTGCCGTCGTTTTTCTTCATTGGCTATATATATATATATATATATATATATATATATATATATATATATATATATGAGTTATATATATATATATGTATGAGTTATGTCCTCTACAGCATTCACTTATAGCTATTTCATCAAGTTGGTGTTTTCTGCTAAGTGAATGTGATCGGACCCTTCCCCTCTATGCTATACTCAATCCAATCTATTCACAAATTCTTCATGTGCGTTCTATTTGAAACTCGTTCAAATTCTTCACTGTGTCCTTGTCAGCTGAAGAAATTGCGAACGGAACGTTAAAACTAATCTTATCCAAACTTTCGGTTTTGCCGCTCAAACCGTTCCGCATCCCACGATGCATTATTTACGTGGGTGACACATGTCGCAAGAAGGAGAACGGCCAAGGGCATGTTCGTCCTAAATCTTTGGGCGAGCAGTTTTTTCACCGTGGCTATAAATAACCCTGTCGCTGTCCTCACTTCTTTTACCCCGCTCGATCTCACTCCCCCGCTCGAGCTTCCAAACCCTAGCGCCGCCGCTACTCCATCGTCGCCGGTGAGGAAAAGCTTCACTGCCTCGACCTCATCGCCATCGTACTCGCGCCAACTGCGGAAATCTTCACCTCCGCCGCCGCCGTAGACGTCTTCCTCCGCCAAGTTAGGGCGTGAAAGATGTGCATCGACGAACTTCCCTGTTTCAACTCACAGTTCGTCGTGTTCTTCGTTTAGGGTAATTAAAAGCTAATTTTACTGCCTTTTTGTCGGGGGAAATCTGCCTCCACGAACACCTATGGGGACCGAGCCCCTTTCTTGGTTCGGCGGGGGGCGGAGGTCGCGCGAAAAGCGGTTCGAGGCTGTGCACACAAGGGGTTTACCCAGCTTCGGGCCGCACGGATGCGTAAAACCCTACTGTGCTTTGTGGTTTGTATTGTGTTCTTGTTGCGGGAGCGCTGAGTGCTACAGTACACTCAGGCAACTGATCGGGCCGAGCGAGAGAGGTCCCCTCCCCCCTCTCCGTTGCGCACGGGGCCTCCTTTTATATGTGCAAGGGGTTACCCACAGGTGGCAACGTAGGCGGGGGCAAAACTGGAAAACGCTGTGTTGGGTACAGCTGTTTGCACAGTGCTAACATACCTAACTCTGACGGTGGGGGACAAGGGCATTAAATGCCCGTCCGCATCGCCCAGACGGTGTAGGAAAGGGACCGTCAGGAGCGCCACCGTTTTCCACGACGGCTACTCTGTCAGCGTTGCTTCGCCACCGCATGCCCCTGGCTGCGCAGCCTCTCGCCACGTACGCCTGGAATGGCCAAAGAGCGACGCGTGGGTTGATGAGCTGGAGCGCAGGCGCGGGGAGGTGACTTGCCGCGGCAAGCGCCTTGCCGCGGTTGATGCCTTGTCGCACCCGGGAGCTTGGCGCTCACCGGTCCTTGCCGGGACGCGGAGCGCGTCGCAGCAAGTCTCTTGTCGTGCCTCGGTCGGCCTTCCCGGCAAGCTCCTCTTGCCGGGGACTTGTGCTTCGAGCGGTCGTCCCGGCAAGCTCCTATTGCCGGGGCCTTGCTCCCTTCGGGTGGTCTTCCCGGCAGGCTCCTCCTGCCGGGGCTTTGGCTCAAATACTTTGTTCTTGGATGGCCCAAAAAGGGACCATGGAGAGTCTTGGCGATCGCCTGGCAAGCCTTGCCGTGGGGTGCTACGACTGCCCGTGCACAAGTTCGGGGTATTAAGGTACCCCTACTTTAGTACACCAACAGGAGCCCCCGGGCCTGGGCCATACACGGTGCTGAGCGCTGTTGGGCTAGGCCCAAAATAGTGCACGGGCACGCGCGGCCTAGGTCACGCTGCATCTTCTTCTGCGTCCACCACGTCCTCCCCGAACGGCACGCGTCGAACGCGGCATCGTGGGGAGAGGCGTGCGTGACGTGGGCAGCGTGCGCGGGGCTGAGCCCCGCAGGCATGCGTCACGTCGCAATAAAGGAGGACGGTTCGCGCTATCTCCATAAGTGGAGGGAGGCGTGGAGGCGTGGCTCGCTTGCTAGACGGGGCCGAGGCACGGTTTCTGAGGCGTCCGCTCCCCACGATCACGGGGTGGAGGGGGGTCGCCTCATCCGTCACCTCGGTCCTACACGCCAGCCACGCGGCTCCCATGCACCGGGAGTTGCGGACGGTGGAGGCAGGAAACCGTGCCGTCGCGGGTCGAGGCAGCAGGCCGGTCCAAGTCGCCTGCCCTCCCTGCATCTTGATTGGCTGAGCGGGGCGGCCGAGCCCCCACTCTGCTTCTTTATAAAGAGCAAGAGGGGGCGACGGAAATCCGCACTCCTTCATCTTTCCTTCCCTTCAGCTTCTGATCCCCTCCCCCCATTCGCCATGGAGAAAGGGAACCCTGGTCCTTCATCGGTGGCGGCGAGGGTCGCTGCCAGGCAACGCACCCCTCCTCCCCTTGCACCCGCGGTGGCGGATCCAGCCGTAAGGGGAAGGGGGAGGGGGCGAGGTCGTGGACGAGGGCGTGCATGAGGCCGAGGCGCTCAGGGAAGAGGTGGGCGGGGCGACGTGCCAGCCTCGCCTCCGCCAGCAGCTCCTCTTCTCGCGGCGGTCCACATCGGGGACGACCCTTGCGAGCTCTTCGTCAGGCTGCGCCGGGCGCCTCGCCGTCGCCTCCGCCTCCCGGCTCCCTTCGCCAGCGTGATGGAGATGGAGCAACCCGAGACGCTAAAACTGCGCATGAGGGGCTGCGGGATCAGCGGCACGCGGGTCCACGTCGAGTCCCCAGCCCCCGGCGTAATGTATCTTGGCCGAGGGTGGAAGACATTCGCCCGTATCCGCAGCTTGATGGAGGGGTTCACCCTCCATTTTAAGTTGATGGAGGGCGACCTCCTCTCCGTCAAGGCCTTCGGGTGCTTCGGGATCCGGGCTCGGTGCTGCGTGGACAGCTCCTCCGACAGCGAAAGCTCCTCCTCGAACGAGAGTGACGAGGAGGGGAGCGACAGCGACGACGAGGGTAGCGGTCGTCGGGATGACGGGTCCGACTAGGCGTCGGTCGCGGCTCCGCGTGGCACCGGCGACCCCATCATCCGTGTCGCCGGCTCCTTGAACTCCCCGGGGTCGTCTTCTTGGGCGGCTGGAGTGGCGAGGCTGCAGAAGAGGAAGAGGGCTGGCGGCAAGGCCATCAACTCGGAGTATGAGGGCTAGATACCCTCGACAGCGTGTTGACGTCCCGCTGCCTCATCTTCGAGCTCCACTTCCGGCGCCGCCGTCACCATCCAGCCTCCGGGGCCTCCGGACGGCCCTCCGGGCGTTCTGTTGGTGTCTTCTGCCACCCGTAGCTCGCCTAGGCGCCCCTTTTGCCCTTTTCGCCTCCTTGTCCTACCTCCTGAGGAGAAAGACAAGAAAGGGATTACAGGCACCTTATCTTTTTTTCAATCTGTAAGCCCTCGGGCTCTAGTTGCATTTAAAGCTTGTAATCCCATCTGTCATGTTTTTCATTCTCTCTGAACTGTACCTGAGCGGAATGTTTTTAATGAAAAGGGGATGTTTGCCGGGCCATTTGTCCCGTGGGTAAAACCCACGCCAAGGAGCGAATCCTTTACATCGTTCAGATAGACACTTCTTTACCCGGCAACAGGCCCTGTCGTCTTCCCGCGCCACTCGACCTTCCTCACGCCTTTGGCGGAGGTAGGGATGAGGCGGGTTCGGGCTCCTCATTCTGTCCCTTTGCCGCCGCGGCTGCTACCAAAACTGGCCCCAGGAACGCGCTCTGGGGCCCAGAGTTAAGGGAGCACGGCAGCTTTTTAGGAAGAACAAGGTTTTCACATTCCTCAGTCCATAAGAGAATGCATGATAAGGGATCAAAAACTTATCTGGGATTGCAGCCCCCGGCAACTTTGGCTTGCCGCGGGCGAGTACTTGCAGCCCCCCGGCAACACTGGTTTGCCGGGGACCAGATGCTGGCCCGCCCTTCTTCTCTTCTTCGTCCTTAAGCGGTCTGGCCAAGATATGCAAAACCCTGCGAACCAAAGGAAACGAAGGAACAGGAAAAAGGATGCATACTCGACCTCTAAGCTAGGGGTTAGCAGCTGTTAGGCACTATCAACCCTAACCAAGGACGAGACTCGACTCAGCATGCATGCTAAAACTTAGGGCGCCAGCGCTTCATTTACTGCTGCTCAGGGTCTGCGCCTGGCTTTGTACAAAGGATTACATGCAACAGCGGCAAGACTTGTATAAAAGGTTGGTTGCCGGACGGGGCCCGACAACCGCGCCTTACGGGTAAAACTTACGAAGATGCTCAATATTCCAGGAGTTGCTCACCGGAGTGCCATCTTCAGTCTCGAGGCGGACAGCGCCGGGCCTCGTGACTCGTCTCACCCGGTAAGGGCCTTCCCACTTCGGCGTCAATTTGTTATGATTCTTGGCGGACGGAGCGCGACGAAGAACAAGGTCGCCTTCCTCGAAGCTTCTGGCTTTAACTTTGCGGCTATGGTAGCGACGCAAAGCTTGCTGGTAGCGAGAGGCTCGCACAGCAGCCTGAAGACGATCTTCCTCAAGGAGCAGCGCGTCATCTTCACGCAGCCGCTCTTGCTCAAGCTCATCATAAGCGAGCACTCGAGGCGACCCGTATATGAGTTCCGTGGGGGTAAATACTTCTGCTCCGTAGACTAGAGCAAATGGTGTCTGGCCAGTGGCTCGATTTGGCGTCGTTCTGATCGACCAAAGAGCCACCGGCAGCTCCTCGATCCAGTTTCGTCCGCACTTGTGCAGCCTGTCGAAAGTTCTGGTCTTGAGCCCGCGCAGCACTTCGGCATTGGCCCTCTCCGCTTGACCGTTGCTCCTGGGATGAGCAACAGAAGCGAAGCAGACCTTGGCGCCGAGATCTTGGACGTATTGCATGAAGGCGCGGCTCATGAATTGCGTATCGTTGTTGGTGATGATCCTGTTGGGGATCCCGAAGCGGCAAACAATCGACCTGAAGAACTTGAGTGCTGACTGTGCTGTCACCTTCCTCACTGGTTCCACTTCCGGCCACTTTGTGAACTTGTCGATTGCGACGTACAAGTACTCAAAGCCCCCGACAGCTCGGGGGAAGGGGCCGAGGATGTCGAGCCCCCAGACCAAAAATGGTCAGGATAAAGGGATCGTCTGGAGAGCTTGAGCTGGCTGGTGTATCTACTTGGAATGGAACTGGCACGCTTCACACTTGGTTACTTGTGCAGTTGCATCCTGGAGGGCTGTCGGCCAGAAGAAACCTTGCCGGAACGCTTTGCCGGCAAGTGCTCTTGCGCCAATGTGGTGACCACATATGCCTCCATGTATCTCTGCCAACAGCTTCCGTCCGTCTTCCCGGGAAATACACTTCAATTTCACACCGTTGCGCCCTCTTCTGTACAGTGTGTTGTCGACGAACTGGTACATACTCGAGCGCCAGGCTACTCTTTCCGCTTCTTCTTGCTCTTTGGGAAGTTCTCCGTTTTGGAGGAAATGGACAGTCTGCTGCGCCCATGCTAGAGCATGTGGCTCGACAACAAGGACTGAAGGCACATCTGTTGCTGCGGGAACGTCCGCTTCTACGGCGAGGATCTGGGGCTCAGCCGGAGCTTGACGTTCCCCGTCAAGCTTGCCGGAGCAAAACTTGTCGGGAGCGCCTGCTTCTACAGAACAAACCCTGGGGTTTTCCGGAGCAGACGGCTCCTCAACGCTCTTGGCGTCTATCTTGGGGACCTTCTTGGCGGCGGCTCCGGGGAGCTCTGCCGGAAGATAGTCGCCGGAGACTAACCTCCTCTTCTTGCTCTGTCTGGTTGATGGCGTTACGGATGGCTGAGTCAGCTTGAGCACAAAGGTTCCTGGTTCCACAGGTAACTTAAATGCTGCGCACTTTGACAGGCCATCAGCGATGTTGTTCTCAGCTCTTGGAATGTGTTCCATTTGCAGGCCGTCAAAGTGCTCTTCTAGCTTCCTCACTTCATCAACGTACGCTTCCATCAACGGACTCTGGTAATCCTTGTTCACTTGGCGGAAGACAAGCTGTGAGTCACCCCTGACAATGAGCTTCTTGATCCCAAGTTCTGCCGCGATCCTGAGACCGGCAAGCAAACCTTCATACTCTGCAGTATTGTTGGTTGCTTGTTCCTTGGGGAAGTGCATCTGGACTACGTACTTGAGGTGCTCTCCGGTGGGCGCGATAAGCAACGCGCCAGCACCGGCGCCTTGCAGCGAGAAGGCACCATCAAAATACATCAGCCACTCTTTACTTGCTTCTTTGGCGAGGATGCTCGTCTCTGGGATATCTTCGTCTGGTGTCGGTGTCCACTCTGCTATGAACTCCGCCAATGCTCTGCTTTGGATAGTCGAGGTGCTCTCGAACTTGAGACCGAAGCTCGACAGTTCTAGTGCCCACTCGACAATCCTGCCTGTTGCTTCTGGATTCTGCAGTATCCTCTTCAGCGGAAAGCGGGTGACAACTGTAATTTCATGTGCTTGGAAGTAATGGCGCAGCTTTCTCGAGGCCATGAGAAGGCCGAAAAGCAATTTCTGCACACCAGAGTACCTTGACCTAGCCTCTGTAGAAGGGAGCTGACAAAGTAAACTGGGCGCTGCACCATTTTCTTCTTCTGCACCTCCACTCACTCCTGTGCAGATCCATCCTTGTCGGGGCCAGAGCTTGTCGGGGAAGCCCCCTGCTTGTCGCTGGACGCGCTTGCCGCGGTTGCTGGCTCATCATCTGCCTCCCTCTCCGCTACTAACGCAGAACTAACCACTTGATTGGTCGCCGCTAGGTACAACAGCAACTTCTCTTGTGGTTTAGGCGCGACAAGTATTGGAGCGGAGGACAGGTATTTCTTCAAGTCTTGCAGCGCAGCCTCCGCTTCCGGAGTCCATTTTACTGGACCCGCCTTTTTCAAAACTTTGAAAAATGGCAGGGCGCGTTCTGCAGACTTGGAAATAAACCTGCTGAGAGCCGCGACGCAGCCGGCAAGCCTTCGTACATCCTTGACGCGTGTTGGTGCTTTGATCTGCTCGATGGCCTTGATTTTGTCTGGATTGGCTTCGATTCCTCGCTAAGACATGAAGAACCCGAGAAGCTTGCCGGAGGGGACTCCAAACACGCACTTCTCGGGGTTGAGCTTGAGGTTGACCTTGCGCAGGTTCGTTAAGGTCTCTTCTAAATCTTGAATCAGGGTTGTCCTGTCCCTGCTTTTGACCACTATGTCATCCATGTAGGCTTCCACATTTCTATGGATTTGCGGCTCAAAAGCGGTATGGACAACCCTCGCAAACGTCGAACCAGCATTCTTCAAACCGAAAGGCATCCGTACGAAACAGTATGTGCCACATGGAGTGATGAATGCGGTCTTCTCCTCATCTTCTTCAGCCATGAAGATCTGGTGGTATCCTAAGTATGCATCAAGAAATGAAAGCAGGTCACATCCGGCCGTGGAGTCAACAATCTGGTCAATGCGTGGAAAGGGAAAGGGATCTTTGGGACAAGCTTTGTTAACATCAGTAAAGTCGATGCAAAGCCTCCATTTCCCATTTGCTTTGCACAGGACAACAGGATTGGCCAACCACGTCGGATGGAGCACACCTCTGACGAGGCCTGCCGCTTCCAACTTCTTGATCTCTTCTGCGATGAACTCTTGGCGCTCCACCGCTTGCTTCCTGACTCTCTACTTGACGGGCCGCGCATGAGGACAGACGGCGAGGTGGTGCTCAATCACTTTCCTGGGAACGCCGGGGATGTCAGATGGTTGCCAGGCAAACACATCGACATTCGCCCGCAGGAAAGCAACGAGCGCGCTTTCCTATTTGGGGTCGAGAGTGGCACTGATGGTGAAGGTACCACCAGTGCCGTCCTCCTTGGCGGACACCTTCTTGGTCGTTGGCGGAGCTGCCATTGTCTTCTTACTCTTGCCGGTGGAGCTCGATGGGGCGTCCTCGATGGTAGCGCAGCACTCTGAAGAGGTGCGCTTGCCGGAGTGGGCACCAGAGCACTTGTCGGGCTTGGTCCTCTTCTTCCCTCCGGGAGCTTCAGCGGCAAGTGGCTTGTGATCCGCTGCGGCTGCTGCTTCCCGGTAGATCTTGTCGGCACAGATAAGGGCATACTTCTTGTCGCCGGGGACAGAGATGACGCTTATCGGGCCTGGCATCTTGAGCATGTTGTATGCGTAGTGAGAGGCCGCCATGAACTTGGCGAGCGCTGGACGGCCGAGAATTCCATTGTAGGGCAATGGAAAATCGGCAACGTCAAAAGTGATCCTCTCTATCCTGAAGTTCAGCTCGCTGCCAAATGTCACTGGCAACGTTATCTTCCCCTTCGGCTTGCTCCTTCCCGGGTTGATTCCTTGGAAAGTGCTGGTCTCTTCGAGCTCGCTGTCGGGGACTTGGAGTCTCCGGAGCACAGAGGAGGAGATCAGGTTCAAGCCGGCCCCGCCGTCAACTAGCATCTTAGTGACCTTGAGGTTGCGGACTGTTGGTGAGACCAACATCGGCAAGCACCCGATCGCAGTTGTGCGATCAAGGTGGTCCTCAATATCGAAGATGATAGGCGTGCTGGACCATTTCAGAGGCTTGCGTGACTCGACGGGTGGTTCCGCTGCATTGACTTCCCGTGCCCACTGCTTGAGCTGGCGGTGAGAAGTATGCAGGGAAGCACCGCCGTCTACGCACAAGACCTCTGTGGCTTTCCGAAACTCCTGCTCACTGGTCTCGACGTCATCCATGTCTTCGTCTTCGTCTTCGTCTTCGTTCTTGTCGCGGCCGCGGGGAGGTCTGTCCGCTTGCCGCTGCTTGTCCTTGTCGCGGCGTCCTCCCTGGTCGGGGCGCTTCGTGCCTGATCCTCCGCCACCTCCCCGGGCTCTCTCCTTGTCGCGCCGCTCGTACTCGGCCTTTTGCAGCTTGACGAGCCGCTCGACCTGCTTGCAAGTCTGGAGGTCATGGCCCTTGGTGCGGTGGATCTTGCAGTACTGTTTGTTGGTGTCGTCCCGCTTGTCGGCGACCGCCACAGCCTGGCAGTTGGCGCATCCGGCAACCTCCTTGCCGGAGCTACTAGCCTGGGCCTTCTTGGCGGCGCCTTCATCGCCGGACTGCTCAACAACCAGTACTTCTTGGCTCTTCTTCTTCCTGTTGCTCCGCCGCCGGCTCTTCCTTGCCGGGGCGGTATCCTCACTGTCAGATTCTCCTGCTCCAATGTTCTCTCCGGGGAGTTTCCTCCCTTCCTCAGCACGGGCACACTTGTCGGCCAGGGCATATAGCTCGCTGACGTCTTTGATCTTGCACATCGCCATCTCCTCCCGCATCCTGCGGTTACGCACGTTCTGATGGAACGCGCTGATGACCGCGGCGGGGTGGACGTCTGGGATGTTGTAGTGTACACGGCTGAATCTCTGGATGAACTTGGGCAAGGGTTCCCCTTCCTTCTGGACGAGCAGATGAAGGTCGCTCGCTTGGCCATGGGGTTTGTGGCCGCCCGCAAAGGCGCCAACAAACTGATGGCACAAGTCTGTCCAGGAGGTTATGGAGTTGTCCGGCAAGTGCATGAGCCAGGATCTGAAGTTGGATTTGAGTACCAGCGGGAAGTAGTTGGCAAGGATCTTGTCGTCTCGCCCTCCAGCAGCCTGCACCGCGATGGTGTAGATGCTGAGGAACTCCGACGGATGCGACTTGCCGTCGTACTTCTCTGGTACGTCTGGCTTGAAATTCTTCGTGCTGGGCCACTGGACTTGCCGCAGCTCACGGGTGAACGCAGGGCATCCTACCGCGTACGGCAGGTCGCCTGGTCCCCCCGGCGCATGCATGTCGACAGAGGGCCCAGCGCGCTGTTCTGATTGATGCCGCGCTTCTCTCCGACGCTCGATGCGAGTACGAGCGTCCTCTTGCTCTCGTTCGTGAAGAACTTGGCGTTGATCGTGACGAGTTCGCGGATTCGATGACGCGGTGGAGTCGTTGTCGTGATGGTTCTGGCGGGTCGGCGATCTTGGCCTTTGGGGCGGGGAATGCACGATAGTCGCACCTCCACCGGTCTTGGCGCCATCGGTTCTCGCCTGGACGACCTGCCGTGGCTGCGACGCGCTGTACTGCAGCGGGGTGTCGCCGTTGGCGAAACCGATGAGGCTCTGTATCGTGGCCCTCCAGTCGTCGAGCTTGTCCGCCGTTGGAGGATAGTCTAGGAGCAGTTGGGCTCGTTCTAGAGCTTCTGCTGGAGTGGCGGGCAGGGGTGGCGAACGACGCGTGGAGCGGGATGTGCTCGAACTTCTAACTACGTTAGAAGCAGCAACACCCGGGCCAGGCAGTCGCGCCACGCTCGCGCCAGCACGTTGGTGTGTGTGCTGGCTTTGAGCACCCTGGGATCCGCCGGCTCGATCTGGTTCCAGCGAGCGTATGGTACCGTGGGTGCCAAGACGCTGCTGGTCCCGTGCCTCCTGAGAGGGGCGCGGTGCATGTTCGGACGCCGTGGCGCCATGAGCTAGCTCGACGACGCCCGTTCCACTGCCGGTGCCGTCCCCACCACCCGTTTGCTCCAAGGGCGGTGGGTTCGACGCGGACGGACCAGCCACCTCCGGAGCTTTCTTCTACGGTGGCATGTCGATGAAGATTATGGAGATCTAGCCTATGCAGACGCCGGATCAGGTTCACACAACCTCGACGCCCCCTACCTGGCGCGCCAAAGATGTCGGGGGAAATCTGCCTCCACGAACACCTATGGGGACCGAGCCCCTTTCTTGGTTCGGCGGGGGGCGGAGGTCGCTCGAAGAGCGGATCGAGGCGGTGCACACAAGGGGTTTACCCAGCTTCGGGCCGCACGGATGCGTAAAACCCTACTGCTGCTTTGTGGTTTGTATTGTGTTCTTGTTGTGGGAGCGCTGAGTGCTACAGTACACTCAGGCAACTGATCGGACCGAGCGAGAGTGGTCCCCTCCCCCCTCTCCGTTGCGCACGGGGCCTCCTTTTATATGTGCAAGGGGTTACCCACAGGTGGCAACATAGGCGGGGGCAAAACTGGAAAACGCTGTGTTGGGTACAGCTGTTTGCACAGTGCTAACATACCTAACTCTGACGGCGAGGGACAAGGGCATTAAATGCCCGTCCGCATCGCCCAGACGGTGCAGGAAAGGGACCGTCAGGAGCGCCACCATTTGCCATGACGGCTACTCTGTCAGCGTTGCTTCGCCACCGCATGCCCCTGGCTGCGCAGCCTCTTGCCACGTACGCCTAGAATGGCCCCAGAGCGACGCGTGGGTGGATGAGCTGGAGCGTAGGCGCGGGGAGGTGACTTGCCGCGGCAAGCGCCTTGCCGCGGTTGATGCCTTGTCACGCCCGGGAGCTTGTCGCTCACCGGTCCTTGCCGGGACGCGGAGCGCGTCGCAGCAAGTCTCTTGTCGTGCCTCGGTCGGCCTTCCCGGCAAGCTCCTCTTGCCGGGGCCTTACTCTCTTCGGGTGGCCTTCCCGGCAGGCTCCTCCTGCCGGGGCCTTGGCTCAAATACTTTGTTCTTAGATGGCCCAAAAAGGGACCATGGAGAGTCTTGGCGATCGCCTGGCAAGCCTTGCCGCGGGGTGCTACGACTGCCCGTGCACAAGTTCGGGGTATTAAGGTACCCCTACTTTAGTACACCGACACTTTTTGATTCGAAACTTTTCTACAAGATCTTCAAAGGTGTTTTATTCTTCAAATTCTCACACACAAAACACCTCACATGTTATCTGTTCTTGATTCATTTCCCTAAGCCTCATTTTCTTCAAAGATTCCTCAATTGTGTGGATCTTCGATCTATACAACTCTGGAACCTAAGATATAAAGCGCTTAGTGAAATTCCTCAAGACGAATCTGGTCAAATTCCTCAAACTTGTTCTTTACGAAAAACCCTCTGAGAACGCATATGACCTCTCCAAATTCCTCGCAACTATAGTCTATTCACAGGTACACGTGTCCGCTGCTGAATCATTAGGTTCTCATCAACTTAACTCATTTGCAGCATTCCTCGAAGAAAAGTTGCATACTTCTTCAGAGAATTCAATTGTTCAAATTCCTCATCTGAAGAAAATGGCTGAAGGTAAAAGGCTACAGAAAGGAGGAAAGAAGCCTGAGGTTATGACAGCTTTTGAAATACCTGAGGACATCTATGCAAGGTGCGCATTCAGAAGATTGAACGGAGATGGGCACATGAATGGAGGGAGTACGGATATGTTACTCCAAAGTACATGAAGAAATTCGCACTAAACCCTCCATGCCCAAGAGCCCCATTGGCACCTGGCCAAGAAGCTGATCCCAGTAGCCTCAAGCGCGGTGAGGATTTTCCTGAAGAATGGGCCAAGCGCCAAGCTAAACTGGCAAGGCAAGCCAGAGAAGCAGTGAGGAAATTCAATGAAGACTCTGCTGCTGCTGCTGCCACTGAGGCCTCTGTCAAGACGAAGAAAGCGATGCTCAAGAAGCCCGCTCGCAAGCCAAGTGCTTCAACATCAATGCCCTCACGGCCAAGTTCCTCAGCTGGACCCTCTCTCCTAAAGAAAAAGGCTACTGCTGGACCCGGCACTCGCCCAAGTCCTCAGAAGAAGCAGGTAGTCTTCACTGTACCATCTGATGAAGATGAAGCTGATGAAGAAGAACTTGCTGAAATCATCAGGGACCGCCAAGAAAGAGCTGCTAAAGCCAAAGGCACACCTGTGCCCTACTGTTGGATCCAAGGGCGATCCTTGATTACATCAATATCTGGCATAAGGATCCCAACACACCTATGCCTGACTTCAAGCTGACACCTGGCCAAAGTCGCATGCTGACTCACTTCATCCAAGAGGAGAAGTGTAAATATGATAGGGCCAGGCAGATCAAGAAATTGCAGTACAGGAAAGAGAAACTGCTAAGGAAAAACGTTCTCACAATGAAGCCTGAAGAACTCATCAAGATGCAGGCTAACATCAAAGCCCTCAGCGATGACTTTGATGCATACTATGCTGACTGGAAAGGAGCAAAAGTCAGGTTTGTGAAACTGACTGAGAAATTCACCAATGTTGCAGCTCCATCGCAGCAAGAAGTTCCTCGCGCTGAAGCATCTGTTTAGCAAACTGAAGAACATGCCAGCACCTGATGAAGTTCAGGCTGCTGAAGAAAATGCTAGTTCCAGGGCTGATGACTCTACTCCAGCCACTGATGAAATTGCCAGGGCATCCACTAGTGGTGCGCCTGAAGAGATTGAAGAAACCAGGGCAACTGCATCAGTTGCGCCTGAGGAAAATCAACCAGATTCCTTAGCTCCACCTGCGCCTACACCAACTCCGATCCTTCCATCCGCATTGGATGTGAAGAAGGCAAAGGCTGCAGAGCGAGCTGCAGTGAAGAAGAGGAAAGCATCACAAGCTTCAGAATCTTCAGCTCCCAAGAAGATGAAGCCCATGACCAGCTCATTTGCTAATCCAATTGATGTTGTTCCTATCTCATCCATGCCATCAAAGGACCTTGTTCCTTTTGGTGAAGACTATGAGATCCCAAGTGGATCAGATGAAGAAACTCAATCTGCTGCTTCCTCAGAGCGGATTGATGAAGAAATTGAAGTGGATTCAATCCCTTCAACCCCAAAGGTCTCATCACCAATGCCTCAGTTTGATGCTGAAGAGGCTGGTGTTGAAGAAATTGATGATGAAGATGTGGATATTGGCAGCACAACTCCGTTGATGAATGATGACTTTTGGGAAAGTCAGCACCCAAATTCCCCACTCTTCACCCCACTGCAGCAAATTCCTCACTCCCCTGCACAAACTCTTCAAATGGGATCTGAAGAAACTCATCCCACTTCATCTGTGAATGAAGAAATTCCAGCCACTAGTGCTGAAGAAACTGCTGCTGAAGCTGAAAAGGTGACTGCACCTGAGGAAAATCCTGAAATTCCTCAGCCTGAAGAACCTGAGATTGTGATTCCTGAGGTCGTGATGCAACTCACTGACACTCCTCTACCAAGGCCAAAGGATCCGCTCTCACGAAAACAGAAATTCAAGGCTGAAGACTTCTATGGCGAGCACGTGTTCTTCACTGAATACAACCCATATGACTCTGCTCGCATAAGGAAGAGGCGTTTCTGGACAGCCAGCCAAGCCAATTTCTATTCCTCGGTGCTTTACAACAAAGACAAAGTCTTCGACCATGCACATATTCCTCACTTGGATATGGAGTCTTTGCCGTGCTTCACGCCAGTCCTCAGTGTTCTTCACTACGCTGGGTTGCTCAATTTCTGCACAGACATATGCGATTGGAATGAAGAACTCATTCTTCAGTTCTATGCAACGTTGCACATCACCGGCAACCCTGAAGATGTGAATTCATGGGTTCTGGACTGGATGACTTAGAACACACATCATAAGGCCCCAACATCTGAATTGCTTCGTGTCCTTCCTCTGAGTCCACCCACTGAAGATGCACGTTGTGTTTACAACGAACCTGAGCTTTCAAATCACTATATGCAAGTGCTGATGAAGCCTTTGAAGCCAGGGCAAGCACCTCGAACGAAATTCCTCATCAAGGAATTGTTATATGTGCCAAGGACTGTCTATCGCATTCTGACGAAGACAATGAGTCCCATCAAGGGCCACAACTCATGTGATGAAGAAGTCGTTGGCATCATGAAGAATATGCTTTTCAACATCATTCATGGCGTTCCCGTCAACTTCCATGATTTCTTCATGAGGACTCTGGCCAACATTGCTATGTCACCATTTGAGCTGAAGCCTTATGCACCTTGGATAATGAGATTCATCAGGACAAGATCTTCACTCAACTACAAGGCTGAAACTCTCAACCACTGCAGCTACTTGCCTCCCATTGAAGTCCTCAAACGGACATTTTCCTCAGCTGAAGAAAAGGGCAAGGCCACTACTGTGATCGATGAAGGCATTCGTCCATTGGATGGTCAATTTCGCAAGGCTGCTTCTTATTCCACCAATGATGACTCTGCCACACATGACTCTGCTGCCAACACTGCCAAGCAAAATCCTCAAGCCACAGCACCCAGGGTGATGAATGACCGTGAGTTACTCCTCAGTCTTCATCAAAAGGTTGATCGCAATCACAAATGGGTCAAGCGTTAGTTTGGTTCAATTCTTCACAACATGACTTCCACACACAATGCAGTGAAGAAAAACCACTACTACCTCCATGAAACCCTCAACCGCACCTGGGCTGTTCTGTCTCAAGTCTATAGCACTGCTGATCTGAAGAAAATGGGTCTTAATGAAGAATTTGCCTGGTCTGCACCTCCTCCGAAGAAATACAAGAAGGTCCCAGTTCCTTCTTTGGTGGCCAGTTCATATTCTTCATCACGCGACACAGATGAAAATGAAGACTTGGACGACACTGCAGCAGTCCCTACTTGAACGACCGACCCCAACAACGCTGGCGCTCCTTCATCAACTTGAAAATCTTCAGGGGCGTTAGTCCTCAGTTTCGATCCTTTTGGTCATTTGATGACAAAGGGGGAGAAATTTGAGTTAGTCTTCAAGCGGGTCTATAATAAGGGCGTTTTTTTATCTGCTAAGTTACAACTCTCGTTCTTCCGAAACTTTTATTGGATTGAGTTGTAATCTTAAACCCGATGGTGCGCTGATACTTTTGTTGCACTATGCTCTAATACTTTTGATGTGCTATTCTGCATGCTTATTCCTCATTAATATTATTGCACCCATGCTGAATTACATCAGGCACCATATTTCATCATGCATTTCAAATTCTTCATACTATATATCAAATGCGTGTATGAATTACAAGATATAGGGGGAGATCTCCATGATTCAACTCTTCAAGTGTGCATTGCTTCAAAAGCAAATTCCTCACTATGCACATCTTCAGGGGGAGTTCTTCTATATCTTGCAATCAAATTCCTCAATATCAGTATTTACACTTCATATATTTATCCCCGTTGAAAACTTAACCTATGTTGTCATCAATCACCAAAAAGGGGGAGATTGTAAGTGCATCTAGTGCCCCTTAGTGATTTTGGTGTATTGAAGACTTATAGGTTAAGTATCTAATGCGTTTATGAGTGTACACAGGTCTATAAGTCTATGAGGAGTTTGATATTTACAGAGAAAGTCGACCCCTAAAAATGAAGTTCTTCGACTGAAGACTTTGATATTTTGAAGACTTTCTGAAGACTTTGAAAGTGAAGAAATTGGTGTGACCTTGAAGACTTGGTATTCATTCGAGGAACATGAAGCGTGAAGACTTTTGTTTTCGTAGTTTCATTTTCTCTTTCTTGAGTCATAGGAAACACCGTACTGTTAAAGGGGGTCGAGGAAATACTAAGAAGAAAATTTCCATGTGATGCTCAACTCAAATCCTACACCTACCAATCCCTTCGAGTGAAGCCATTGGAAATCTCATACAGATCAGTCAATTTCTTCAGTGATGGAGACGCAGTTCTTCTGGTCACTGAGGACTTTGCTCTGACTGAGGAGTTAGGAATTCGTTCGCCAGTGCGATTTGCCTACACAGTGAGGAACATGATAGCCCTGAGGAATTTGAACCTCAAATTTCCGACCGTTGCTGTGCTGCACGCAAGCTGTCCCGAAATATCTTGTCCACATAACGGTCATATCATTGAAGGGCATTTATGTCTTATCATGTCGGGCTGCTCCGTAGGCTATAAATAGCCGCCCCCTACAACCACTAGCTGGTTGCCTACTCCGAGAGAACTTGACACTTGTCATTTGAGAGCAACCCATCCTTCGAGGACTTTGAGCGAAAATCATCAAGTGAGGAAAAACCAAACCCAAACCCAAAACACCTACAAACCCAAAGTGATTGAGCATCATTGAAGAGATTGATCCTGTGTGGATCCGACGCTTGTTACCTTTGAAGACTGTGCTTCTTCCAGACGGTTAGGCATCAAGGTCTAGAGCATCCAAGAGGAATTGTGGATCGCCGAGTGACCAAGTCTGTGAAGGTTTGGAAGTCACCTGAAGACTTACCACGAGTGATTGGACGAGGACTGTGTGTCCTTAGTTCAAGGAGAATACGGTGAGGACTTGGTGTCCCTAGCTGCGTGCTCAGGACTGGGTGTCCGGGACTATGTGTCCTCGAGTTTAAATACTCAGCCGCTCCAACCAGATGTACAACTGAGACAACAGTTGAAACTGGTCTACCAAATCATTGTCTTCACCAAGCTTACTGGTTCTATTTCCTCAACACTTTCATTTCTTCATTACTTGTTGTGTGTTTGTTCATATCTGTGTTTGAAGACTTTGACTGAAGACTTTCTCAATTTCCTTACTTCAATTTCTTCAGTTTGTTTGTCTTCATCTAGACTTATCCTGTGTTTACCCTTTCTGTACTCTGTGTTAGTCTTCATTTCATCATGATGACCATGCATGTAATCTGCCATGTTTACTTCTGAGTACTTATTCCGCTGCTAGTAGTTCTTCGCTAAGGAATTTCCTCACGAGCAAATTCCTCAGTGAAGAATTTCATAAAAATCGCCTATTCACCCCCCTCTAGTCGATATAACGCACTTTCAGCGAGCGCTTCTGAAAGACTGTGTCTCGGTCATCCATTTCTCTAACACCATGTCGTGCGAGAAATCCAACGGAGGCGATCAAGTCTTGTGGGGAA
Organism: Aegilops umbellulata; assembly: GCA_032464435.1. Taxonomy (NCBI): domain Eukaryota; kingdom Viridiplantae; phylum Streptophyta; class Magnoliopsida; order Poales; family Poaceae; genus Aegilops; species Aegilops umbellulata. Next base: position 92,165,703 of record CP136060.1, on the reverse strand, counting down.
AAGTGTGCAAACCTCTGTAGAGTGTACAAACTAATCATGGTTAGTCGTGTCCCCAGTTATGGACATTTTGAGTATCTAGTACTTGGATATCATGTGAATCTCATCATGTTACTTTAAATTAATGTTGCTGGGTTTAATGATGATTACTTTAATGGGATTGAGGATGCTGTCAACCATTCTCAATGTTTAACAACCACCATGATAGTAAATAAATTTATTCCTTTGCAGTAGGGAAAAATTGGCTTTACGCAAAAACTGTAACCATAGAGATTTCCACCAGCCATATATGTATGTAGTATAGGCTTAATCTTTCATTACTCTCTATGTGTTACTTTGCCAGCATATTCCATGTGCTGACCCATTTTCGGGCTGCAACGTTTCATGTTGCAGACTCTTCAGACGACGAGTAAGGTGCCTTTTAGGTCGTGGTTCTATACTCAGTGATGTCGTTGGAGTTGATGGACTCGCTTATCATCCAAGCCTTCCGTTGTTATCGTTATTAGATGGCCTTAAGCCATATTTATTGTAATAAGTTCTCTTTGAGACTTTCGATGTAATAAGTGTGTGATTTCTACTCTGTTATAAATCCTTCAAAGTACTGTGTGGTGTCAACATTACTGATCCAGGGATGACACCTGAGCACAAAGGTCAGGCTGTTTGAGGTTTGGTCGCTACAGAGATGGTATCAGAGCACACGCTGACTATAGGACACAACCACTAAGCTAAAGCCCTAGATCACTACTCTCTTCTCATTTCCGACTCCTCATCTTTTCTACTCTTTTAGGATGACGAAAGAGAGGTTCAAGTTCACACAGCCGGATGAAGGTACACCTTTTGGACGACACCTGAAGGAAGTCACCAAGTACCTGAACATTGGAATACCAAGCTTCACCGGGACCTACAACGCCACTTTACCCGAAGAGGAGCGTTGGAAGATTCAAGCTCAAGTTCCAGGGAGGACGTTTGCACCAGTCATGGAGCCCATAGAGTGTGTTTTTAATGCACCAACCTAGAGTCTGGGAAAGAGCATGGCAGCTCACATCACCATGGGACACATTAGAGAAGTTTACCAGGAAGATCTCAAGGATACTATTTACCAGATTTGTGGACGCCGAGATGAACAATGGGAGATAGTTAGCACCAAGAAGGATAGATCCATTGCAGCTTTGATCCAGGAGTTAAACCAGCACATTCGATGCCGGGAGAACCAGATGTGCAAAGACATGATGGAGTTGAAGAAAGCAAAAACCAAGATTATTGAGCTAGAAGGACAACTGAAGGCCACTCGCAAGGACTACATGTATGAGACTGTAGCTCTAGTCAGACAAAACGGCGATCTTAAGGAGAAGATTGAAGAACTCATGGGGAACTCAGCACCCGGAGGAGAAGATGAAGATTGCACCTGTCCAGATAACTACATCATCATCGACAACACTGATTCCGATCCTAGTGATGATGATTTCGAAGACGAAGCTGGAGCAGATATCATGGAGTCTTCATCGGAGCAGTTTTTCTAGTAGACTACCATAACATGTGTAGTGTTCCACCATGTACATAGTATAGTCCACACACTTTTGCGATAGTTCTAGACCGATTGTATGCCCTTATTTGATTCAATGAAGTGATTTTGTGTGCATTTGTCTCATGTGCATTTGGGTAGTGTTTTCTCTTTAGCCCTCATTCTATTCTTAATTCTCATCTTTTCTAAACGCTCAGATGCCTCCGAGACGTGACAATGGATTTGATTTCCCACCGGAGCCCACTCAGTTGATCAGGCAGCAGAATGCCTTGATGCAGTTGTTAGTCCAGAACCAGAACAACAACAACAACAACAACAACAACAACAACAACAACAACAACAACAACAACAACAACAACAACAACAACAACAACAACAACAACAACAACAACAACAACAACAACAACAACCCACCGCCGCCACCACCTGTTGATCACTTAACCCGTTTTCTTAGGCTGAATCCGCCGGTGTTCTCCAGTAGCACCGAGCCGATAGTAGCACATGATTGGCTCCGCAAGACAGGGAGGGAGTTAACCACTGCAGGATGTACAGATGGGGAAAAAGTGAAATTTGCCGCACATCAGCTTGAAGGACCCACAACAGCATGGTGGGAGAATTTTACAGCCACTTACCCTGTAGACACTGTCACATGGGATCAGTTTCAGCAAGCTTTCCGTACTGCCCATGTTTCAGCAGGAGCTATGGGCATGAAGAAGCGTGAGTTTCGCAACTTGCGCCAAGGAGGACGGACAGTTGGCCAGTATGTGGATGACTTTAGTAAGCTAGCACGTTATGCCCCAGATGATGTTGCTACGGACGCAGCTAAGCAGGAGAAGTTTCTAGAAGGACTGAATGACGAGCTGAGTATGCAGTTGATGGTAGGAAGCTTCAACAACTACCAGGAGTTGGTAGATCATGCTCTTATGATTGAGGGGAAACATCAGCAGATTGAAAACCGCAAGAGGAAGTATGGACAGGGGAAGTATAATTCAGGAGCTCAGCAGAAGCCCCGTCTTACCCCTAAACCGGGAGTTCATTTTCAGCATACCCATGGAGGAGGTAGCTCGCACAATCATAATGGCCCCAAGAATGGTAATGGGAATGGAGGAAGCAACGGCCAGAACCGTACCACCCCATCAACCCCAGCCAAGAGAGACCTGAGCCAAGTCACTTGTTTCAAGTGTTCAAAGACCGGACATTATGCCAATGAATGTCCTGAAGGCCAGAATGGCAATGGAAGCTCTGGAAAGAAGCCGAACCCTTTCAACAGGGGATAGGTGAACCACGTTAATGTGGAGGAAGTTGAAGCTTAGCCTGATGTAGTAATCGGTAAGTTTTTGGTTAAGTCATTTACTGCACTCGTTCTTTTGATACTGGTGCACCGCATTCATACATATCAAGGGGATTTGTGGAAAAGTATAGCCTACCCACTAGGATTCTCAAAGCACCTATGCTAGTAAGCTCACCAGGAGCGGAGTACATGGCCAGCCAAGGATGTTTTCAAGTGCCATTAAGTATAGGAAGGCATGTTTTCCCAACGGATTTAATTATTCTAGAATCCCAAGGTTTGGATGTAATTCTCGATATGGATTGGTTGTCGATGTATGGAGGAAACATCGATTGCGCAAGTAAGACAATTTTGCTCACAACGCCGGAAGGAAGAAGGATCAAGTATGTATCCCGGCATGCGCCAAACAGGACACAAGTAAATTCCTTATCAGGAGTTGTGCAGGAGGAAGTACCAGTGGTAAAGGATTTCCCTGATGTATTTCCGGAGGAGTTACCAGGCATGCCATCGGATAGAGATATTGAGTTTTTGATTGAGCTTTTGCCAGGCACTGAGCCAATATCGAAGAGACCATACAGGATGCCCGCAAATGATTTGGAGGAGATTAAGAAGCAGATTAAGGAGTTACTGGATAAAGGTTACATTCGCCCAAGTTCGTCGCCTTGGGGATCACTAGTACTTCTAGTGGAGAAGAAGGATGGATCGTTAAGGATGGTTGTTGATTATCATGGATTGAACGAGGTAACAATCAAGAACAAGTACCTGCTACCATTGATCAATGATCTGTTTGATCATTTGCAAGGAGCTAAAGTGTTTTCCAAGATCGATTTGCGATCAGGGTACCATCAGTTGAAGATTCGAGAGCAAGACATACCTAAGACAGCTTTCACCACAAGATATGGACTGTATGAGTACACCGTTATGTCATTTGGTCTGACTAACGCACCTGCCTATTTTATGAACATGATGAACAAAGTGTTTATGGAGTTTTTGGATAAGTTCGTCGTAGTGTTCATTGATGATATTCTGGTTTACTCGAAGAATGAAGAAGAGCATAAAGAACATTTGCGATTGGTACTGGAGAAACTCAGAGAACATCAGTTATATGCCAAGTTCAGCAAATGCGAGTTTTGATTGAAGGAAGTAGGATTCCTCGAACACATTATATCCGGAGAAGGAATAGCAGTTGACCCAACAAAGGTTATCACTGTGACCAATTGGGAAGCACCAACAACAGTTCAAGAGATCCGGAGTTTTCTTGGACTCGCAGGATACTACCGGAGATTTATTGAGAATTTCTCAAAGATTACAAAGCCTATGACGGAGCTGTTGAAGAAGGATACCAAATTCATATGGACTGAGGAGTGTGAGGCTAGTTTCCAGGAATTGAAGAAACGTTTGGTTTCCTCACCAGTGTTGATTTTGCCAGACCAAACCAAGGATTATGAGGTATATTGCAACGCTTCACGTCAAGGACTTGGAGCAGTGCTTATGCAGGAGGGAAGAGTTGTTTCGTATGCTTCACGGCAACTGAAGCCTCACGAATTGAATTATGCCATGCATGACTTGGAGTTAGTAGCCGTAGTGCATGCATTGAAAACATGGAGACATTTCCTCATTGGAAACCATTGTGAAGTGTACACGGATCACAAGAGTTTGAAGTACATTTTCACACAGAAGGAGTTAAACCTCAGACAAAGGAGATGGTTGGAGATCATCAAGGATTATGATATGAGATTGCATTACCATCCCGGAAAGGCTAATGTAGTAGCTGACGCATTGAGCCGTAAGAGCCATGTCAATACGCTAATGACGGGAGAATTGCCAATGGAGTTAGCCGAGGATCTACGTGAGCTATGTTTGGAAATAGTTCCGAGAGGCTATGTAGCAGCATTGGAGATTCAGTCAACTTTGATGGATAGAATCAGAGAAGCTCAGAAGACTGACAAGGAGATTGCTCCTATAAAGGAGAAAATGAGCGAAGGAAAGGCTAAAGGATTTCGTGAGGATGAGCACGACACCCTATGGTTTGAAAACCGTGTTTATGTGCCCAATGACCCAGAGATTGGGAAGTTAATTCTGCAAGAGGCACATGACTCACCCTATTCGATTCAGCCAGGAAATACCAAGATGTATTTGGATTTGAAGGATACTTTCTGGTGGACCGGAATGAAGAAAGATATTGCAGAGCATGTAGCAGTTTGTGATGTATGTCAGAGAGTAAAGGCAGAGCATCAGAAGCCAGCAGGATTGTTACAACCATTGCCGATACCCGAATGGAAGTGGGATAAGCTAGGCATGGATTTTATCACGGGATTACCAAGGACTCGTTCCGGCTATGACTCAATTTGGGTTGTAGTTGATCGGTTGATGAAGGTAGCTCATTTCATCCCGGTAAAGACCACTTACACCAGTGCTAAGTTGGCAAAGATATACATGACCAGGATCGTATGTATGCATGGAGTTCCGAGGAGTATCCTATCGGATAGAGGAACCCAGTTTACCTCAAAGTTCTGGAATCAGTTGCATGAAACTTTGGGTACCAGGCTAGAGTTCAGTACAACTTTTCATCCACAGACAGATGGACAGACCGAGAGAGTCAATCAGATTTTGGAGGATATGCTGAGAGTTTGTGCGCTAGATTAGGGATCTAGTTGGGACGACAATTTGCCATATGCAGAGTTCTCTTACAACAACAGTTACCAAACCAGTTTGAAAATGGCCCCTTTCGAAGCCTTGTACGGAAGGAGGTGCAGGACACCGTTATCGTGGGACGAGGTTGGAGACCACCAGTTGTTTGGACTTGATTTGATTAAGGAGTCTGAACAGAAGGTGAAGTTGATTCGCGATAGGCTCAAGGTAGCCCAGTCCAGGCAGAAGAGCTACGCAGATTCTAAACGCGAGGAGAGAGTTTACGAAGTCGAAGACAGAGTTTATCTTCGAGTATCTCCACTGCGAGGAATTAAGCATTTTGGTGTTAAGGGAAAGTTAGCGCCACGATTTGTAGGACCATATCGAGTATTGGAACGTATGGGAGAAGTTGCTTACAAGTTGGAATTGCCCAAAGGATTGTCAAGAGTTCATGATGTGTTTCACGCTTCCAAGTTGAATAAGTGCCACGTGGAGATGGCTGACATACCTTTGAGAGACACAGTGCCATTGGAAGCAATTCAGTTGGATAATACTTTGACCTATGAGGAGAAACCAGTTAAGATTCTCGAGTTTGCCAGCCGAGTCACTCGCAGCAAGGTTATCAAGTTTTGCAAAGTTCAGTGGAGCCACCACACGGAGGACGAAGCCACCTGGGAACAAGAAGAAGATTTGCTCAAGGACCACCCTCACCTATTTTCTAGCCAACCCGAATCTCGAGGGCGAGATTCATCTTAAGGGGGTAGGTTTGTAACATCCCAAATTTTCAATTTGGAATGTTATACATTAGATCATCATTGCATATCATATTTTATTTGCTTTTGGTTTTGATCCAAGAAAATCTACGCAACTCAAGGACCCTCGGAGAGAGTTGGGGAATTCGTTATTTTCATATTTGAGTTTCCTCAAATTTTGAGAATAGGATCATTTGATTTTATTTATTTTATCATCAATAAGTTCTATTACAAAAATATGAGAGAGGGAATAAAATGACTTTCCCAAAATAAAGAAATATTGAGGATTTAATAATAAAATCAAATAAGATTTTATTTCGGAGTTTTTCGCTATTTTTATTTGAATTTAGGAAAAATATGCGTTTTTCAAAATTGCATTTAGGCCCCAAATAAATGTTCACTTTGTCTGGCTTGATTTTAGAAGTCGAGGAAAACTTATTTTGGGATTTTTGGAGTCCCTTTAGTATTTCTTTTTATATTTCTTCTGCGTGTAATTATTAAAAATAACGAACCGACCTACGGGCCGTGTCCGACCGGGACTCCGGCCCGACTAGCCCTTATAAGCCGGGGCAGCCCACCCGGGGCAAACCCTAGCCCGAGCCGCCGCCCTAGCCCCGCACCCGCGCCGCCGCCGGCCGCACGCGCCGCCGCCGCCGCCGCCCGCCACCACCGGACGCAGCTGCCTCGCCGGGCCGCCCCGCCGCACGCCGCCCGAGGTTCGCCTCACCTCGAATCCCGTGCCGCCGGTTTTTTTAAACCGATCGGTTTTCGTTGGTTTTTTTTAGATTCCGTTTTTATTATTAGATCGGTTTTTATTTTTGGTTTAGGTTAATTAGCGAGCGTTCCCTCGTTCGTTCGTTTTAACGAACGTGTTCGTCGTTTAGATCCGGTTAATGAACGTTCATTTGTAAATCCGTTCATCGTTTTTCTTTTTCTCGGATTTTCCGCGATTATTTTCTGATCGTGATTTCTGATCCGATTTTCGTTTTAGTATAACTTTTCGCTCGTTTATCGGAATCAGGCGATTCAAGCGCATGGAGTTTCGGCTCGAAACCCTCTATCCGTTTAATCAACTTAAACAAGTTTTTGTTTCTGTAAAATTTGACTTAGATCCAGATTAGTAAAATGAAGTTGTTTTCTTTCGCTGTTTGACTTTCGTTGCTGCGTTCGATTTGATTCTTTTTGCAAACTAGAGTTCTTAAGTTGAGCTTTCTGGTTAGATCTCTTATTTGAGTTTTACCTATGCATTAGATGAGTACTTATTGTATGCTTGTTTGTTTGCCTGCGATAGAATACCCGGAGTGCGCCGCCTGTTACTTCGAATCTCTAGGTTTTGTGGATCATCAGCAAGGCAAGTAACACTTTGATCATACCTCTTTTACTACCCAGTTTTATTGCATTAGATCAATCCTCAAACATTGCATGATTAGGATCTAATTAAATTGTGGGATGGGAAGTAGCTGAGGTAGTACCTATTACCTGTTTTATTATCAACCTTTCGGAGTTACTTCTACATTTGCTTATTATGCCATGCTATGCTAGTAGACGTGGATTGGGTGAGTGATATCCATGACAGATGTGAGTTTGTTAATTTAATGGTTTATCTAAGGTGGAAAGTTAAACACACATCTGGGTGGATTGAGGTACCTGGGTATCCCAGGATTGCCTGTTGTTTTTCTTTATGGACCGCCACCCAGGCTGAAAGGGATCATGAGATTATTCATGCTAGAAACTTCCGTGTGCAGCCACAAGCCATTATGGGCTCTGGCATAGTTGATTAAGTCGTGCGAACTATTACATGGTAGACTAGCAGATGTAGGGGAAAGTAGGTGTACCGGTCTATCCATCATAAGGTGGGAGCGCTTCTGAAAGACTGTGTCTCGGTCATCCGTTTCTCAAACACCATGTAGTGCGAGAAATCCAACGGAGGCGATCGAGTCTTGTGGGGAAAAGTGCGCAAACCTCTGCAGAGTGTACAAACTAATCATGGTTAGCCGTGTCCCCGATTATGGACATTTTGAGTATCTAGTACTTGGATATCATGTGAATCTCATCATGTTACTTTAAATTAATGTTGTTGGATTTAATGATGATTACTTTAATGGGATTGAGGATGCTGTCAACCCTTCTCAATGGTTAACAACCACCATGATAGTTAAATAAATTTATTCCTTTGCAGTAGGGAAAAATTGGCTTTACGCAAAAACTGTAACCATAGAGCTTTCCACCAGCCATATATGCATGTAGTATAGGCTTAATCTTTCATTACTCTCTATGTGTTACTTTGCCAGCATATTCCATGTGCTGACCCATTTTCGGGCTACAACGTTTCATGTTGCAGACTCTTCAGACAACGAGTAAGGTGTCTTTTAGGTCGTGGTTCTATACTCAGTGATGCCGTTGGAGTTGATGGACTCGCTTATCTTCCAAGCCTTCCGCTGTTATCGTTATTAGATGGCCTTAAGCCATATTATTGTAATAAGTTCTCTTTGAGACTTTCGATGTAATAAGTGTGTGATTGCTACTCTGTTATAAATCCTTCAAAGTATTGTGTGGTGTCAGCATTACTGATCCAGGGATGACACCTGAGCACAAAGGTTAGACTGTTTGACGTCTGGTCGCTACAGATTGGCAAAGCCAAACTTCATGCCAAACGACGGCAGGTATTATGTATCATAATGTTTGATCATATGCTTAAATATAAGATATCATATTTCATATCATAACCCGCCTGGCGGTACAACCACGGCGGTGCTTTAAGATTTTTTGATTGCAGAAAAAAAAAGGTTTGGAGATTGATCATCTAAAGGAAGCAGAAGTTGCAATAACCATGCACGCAGGCATATCAAAATCAAATGTATCAGCTAATCTATTACAAGGCAACATGGTGCCCAGATACGATCATTGTTTTTCTGCGTCACACAAAGTAACAGTAATTTAAACCGGCTTCCGGTTCAAGCTTGGTTACCAGCCTGGCCTGATGGTTGTGGGTCATCTCGCGCCGCTTCAACTTCTGCTTCTCTACCTAGCAGATGGAAATCAACAGTTGTCCAGTCGATTCCCATCAATGCTTGAAAGACAGCTTCATCGTGGATCAGCAACGACGGTTCAATGTCAGGAGCGTAAGTATGCTTACGGATTGGAGGGATAAGATTCTCCGCTTCAGGAATTGGTGCAGCTACTTGCTTGTTTTGGTCATCATATTGGGCTTGATAATGAGACAAGTCTGCCTCTTCAACCAATTGACAAGCTAGAGGACGCACCTCCCGGTTTATTGCTCACAGATCCGCTTCACTAAACTGTGACCCGTCTTCCTTCAAGCTGGGATAGCCCTGATCCGCTTCAACAGGGTCGAAATCCGGCACCCACGCTTTTGCCCGGATCAAGGCGTTTATAGCAACGGTTCGAGCAGCAGATTTCTTCACCTCTTCAACCCGGGAAGGAAGCATAGACAACCTTTTAAGGGTATCCTGGATCAAGGTGGGCGTCGGGTTGTTATGCGAAGCAGTAGAGATGATCCGCTGTGCACCGCTATACAATTTCTCTATCAAGGTATAGGCGGCTTTCAGTTTCTTCCGCACATCTGATCCCAAGTGCCCAATCCGTGTCCCTGTATCATACGATGGGTTAGTAAACCGGTAGTTACATAAGAAAGCTTCATTAATTCAGAAATCAAGAAGGTTTACCAAAGACAACAACGCTCATAGCATGCACTTGCCGCTTTATGCTAGTCAGTTCATCCACTACCAGTTTGAGTGCGGCTTCGGCATTCTCTGCTCGCTGAGTTAAAGAGGACTTCTCAGTAGCCCAATCCGCCAGTTCTTTCTTGAAGCCCTCCTTAAGTTGTTCCATGTCGCTTAAAGCGCTGGTTAATTCCTCTTTCGCCTTGGAAGTTTCAGCTTGTTGGGACTTCACATTTTCTTGCAGATCGGCGATTTGGTTTTCTCTTTTGTTCAGCTCAGCCTGCATACAGGTAGTGAATATGATTCAGATGGCGGTTCAAGAATTGAAGTACCAACCACATAACAAGTTATGCCCTTGGTACTTGGGGGCTAATGTATATTTGCTCTTCATCCTATAATTGTTCATAAAGTCCCAAGCTCAATACAAGTATTCAACTTGGCACTTGCGGGCTAATGGCTATTTGCTCAATCAGTACTAATGCTACAATCTTTTTTCCTAAAGTACCGGTTTAACTACATTAAGTTGAACTGGCCCTTGGGGGCTACATCAACAAATTCAGATACATTGAAGTTTCTATTGGCAAGTCCCGGTCTAAGTCGAAGATTTTAAACCATCCCTTGGGGGCTAGGGGAGTTGACAGATTGAAACGTACTAACAGAGAAGCATATGGAAGTTACCTCATATTTGTCTTTCATCATATTAAGCAAACCGGCTTTATAGTCACGGCTGGTATATAGCCAGTTCAGATAGCCGGAATGGAGTTCTTGGGTGTTCAGAGCAGCATAACTCGCCAGATCAGCATTCCATTTGCCTTTTCCAATGGCAACAAATTCTTCTTTGGCAGTATGTCTGGACAAAGTGACGGGATTGCTTGGCTCTGTGCGGCCAAAGCCAGTAATAATAACTTCATCGTCTTTTGCTTCGCTGGTTTGCACTGGGGCCGTCGGCTTGTCAGTAGACTTTGATGGACTAGTGGGTCTATCAAACCGGATGGGGCTTGTGGGCTGATCAACAGGACCTGAGGTATCAATATGAGTCTCTTCAGCAACAAAGTTATCATCTTGCGGTGGTGGGTCGTTTGGCACATCCTCACGAATAGCCGCTTTAGGATCTGGTATTTTGTCCGGTTCAGGAATGGCATTTTCTTCTGCCGCTTTGTCCAAACGAGCCTTCTTGCTTGGCCTAGGCTTGGCCCTGAAAAGGAATAAGATAGATCAATAAGGCATATGTTGCAAAGTCATACATCAGAAATATTCTAAGAAATATAGCTCACCCAAGCACCGTCTTGAGTGGGGGAAGTTGAGTAGCTGATGACTCGCCAGAAGACGAATGAGAAGTGCCCTGATAATCGGAGTCAGATGGATTAAGAGGTTGACGAAAACAACCCGCTTTAGGACAAGCATTGACAAGAGAGTTAGAGACCTCTGAACGGCGTTTCCGAACTAGACTGTTCGGTAAACCGGCGGAGGTAACTACCTGGCCGCTATGCCGGGTTGTGCGACGAGCTTCATGTTGTTGTGTCTTCATAAGAAAGTTTGGATCCAAATAAGCAAGAGGATGAGAAAATTTAATTTTCCGGTTTGCCCGACGGATATTTAGTGAAGGTAAAGGGCTTGAATCGGAGGACAGAGTGATTACCTCTACAGCATCAGCCTGACTGCCTTCCGCATCATCCTGACAATGGTTATCATCAATAAGATGTGTGAAAAATAATCCAAGTGAATCAAGCTCTATTTCTAGGTCCAGATTACCCACATCATCATCAACTACCGGATCAGAAGACGTGGTGGTTCTCTTCCTGTTAGCTGGCCTCTTAACAACTCTGGTCTTGGACCGGGTTGGTCTCTCCGGTTTCTCTGGCTTCTCCGGTTTCTCTTGCGGAGGTTTCTTGCTCCAAAACGGATCATCGCCCTGTTTGAAATTTTTTGATATTAGCAAATTGATAATTTGAGCAGGCAGGTTCAAAGAAAAGTACAAGGTATAAGTCTTACAGTTGGCGGTTTGTTGATGGCACAGAAGGGAGCTAGGTCGGTTTTGGTGCAGACAGCTTCCGGTTCATTCAGTATTTTCTTCACAGCTTCTGTGACTTCATCGTCTGAGAGCTGGATGTCAATGTCGAAGAGGGTCTTTTTCACTTCCTGTGTATTCGCACATCAAACCGGAGCGCTGACTTAAGGGCAGTATACTCCACGATATCCAGCAGCTGGCAAGATCAACCCCTGTCATCCTATTAGCCATGAAGGCCCTGAGTTTTGATAATTGAGGAGCATATTTACTTCTCTCCTTAGCAGTCAGCCTTTGGGGGAAAGGATGTGTGTTGCTAAGCCGTTCTGGACGGTAACCCGGTAAAGGATTTTTGTCAGAAGGAGATGTATCTTTGCAGTAGAACCATGTTTGATTCCACTCTTTGGGATGATTGTGCAGTTTGGCGTGAGGGTAAGTGACCTCTTTCCTCTTTTGAATCGCCATACCGCCTAACTCTGTGTTGGCGCTGTCAGTAAATTTAGTACGGCGGTTTAAATGGAAATAATCTCTGAATAATTCAACTATGGGTTCCTCTTGGAAGAACACCTCACAGAGCACTTGAAAGTGACAGATGTTGGTTACAGAGTTTGGGCCTGTATCTTGTGGACGGAGTTGGAAATTGGCTAGGACGTCCCGGTAAAATTTTGAACCGGGAGGATTGAAGCCTCGGGTCAAGTGATCAGCAAAAACAACCACTTCTCCCTCCTTAGGCTGGGGAGGACATTCTGTGCCTGGGACCCTCCAATGAATAACGTCCTGTCTGCTTAAAGCGCCAGTTTTGACTAAATTGGTCAGTTGAGTCTCAGTCACACAAGAAGGAACCCAGCTGCATTCGTACACTTGTTTAGCCATAGTGCAGTCTGCAAAGTAGCAATTGCTAGTTCAAGAAGATATTGGAAAGGTATACCCTGATGCGTATATTGCTAAGCCGGACACAGTTATTTTCAAAACCGGAATTTTACAAAGCGGCATGGTCTGGATAAGGAATTCCGGCGGTTCAACCAGGGGACTAATGGTACATATACCGGTTTGTTAATTTTTCTACAAAGTTAAACCGCCTGGTCTACACATTGAAGCAGTCGAGATTGCAGATGAGTAAATATGCAAAAACAGGTTTCACAAGATTGTACTACAGCGTTGGATCTAGAACATGTTCGTATAAGGGATAAAAATTTCAAAGGCCCAACAGGAGCAGTGCTGGATCAATAAGCCAGTTCTGCGGATAAGATCTATGGTCTTAATAGGCGAAAGTAAAAACAGAAGATAGCACTACTGTTACGCAAGACAAAATATTACAGCGTTGGATCTAGCGTATGAACAAGAAGCAGGCGAAGAACACTAGAGAACATGGAAACCCTAGAACAGATCTGTAATGAAAAGGATAGAAGACTTACCGGAGCTGAGGACGACGCGGGAGATCGCCGCGGTGCTCTGGTACAATCAGGGTGATGCAGCGGCCCGAGTTGATCCAGAAGTCGACGGCGGCGGCGGAGCTCCGAAGCTAGGCGACGCGAGGAAGACGAAGAAGAGGAGCACGAAGGGGAGAAAAAGAAATGACCCTTCGGTCCTATTTATAAAGAAAGGGACATGTGTCAGGCACGAAAATCAAGGGGCCGCGGGTTTGGAAACGGAGCGATCGCCTCGATTATTGCAGATCTATTCAAACAAGGAGGCATCATTGATAACTTCTTTATTACAGATGACGTCGCTCTGGTTTATAGCAATCAGAGAAGATGACGTCACGGCGGTTCACCAAACTACAAGAAGATGTTGAAGATGAAGTTTTTTGATAAAGATTGACATGAACCTATTCAAATCAATCTGGGGCCTAATGTTGGGGATATTACTACTGGGCGTAAACCGGCCTATCTGGGCCGGGTTAACTTCATCAGTAGTTGAGTATGTTAAAGACCATGAAGGTAGATAAGAGCTTAAAAGCCCATGATCGGTTTAAGGCCTGTAGCCGTAAACCGGCGTCGGTATGTAAACTTGTGTTGTAAGTTAGGAATAAGTAGAGACCAAACCGGACACGAGTATGAGCCGGTGTTGGGACTCTGTAAACCGACGGGTGTCACCCATGTATATAAGGGGACGACCCGGCGACGGTTCAAGGACAACAGACAACAGACAACAGACAACAACTCGAGACATAGGCGAAGCTTGTTTGCTCCCTAGTCATCGAAACCCCATCAATTCCATCACAACTAGAAGTAGGCTTTTACCTTCATCGAAGGGGCTGAACTAGTATAAAACCCTCTTGTGTCCCTGTGTCCGCTTTAACCCCTTCCAGCTAACCCATTCCGATGGCTCCAAGACTAAGTCCTTTCACGAGGACATCTGCCATGACAAAACCACGACAGGTTCCATGCAAGAAATGGGAATGAATATCAAATACCTTTGCCACCATCGTTCGCCCGCTAACGTTAAGATACATGGATTTAAAATTCTAGTAAATTGAATACTCGTGTGAAATTCATGAAACTTGACATGCTATCATGGAACGACAACAACATGTAGTGCTAAAAATATTGTCCCATTTGGGGCAGGTTGGGGTATAAGCTTCTCACAAACCATAGCTTGTCGCAACAAGCCTCATGATTATACATTAAATTGGTTTTCTAGCCATTTCAGGTGCACAATTCAAATTTAAACTACATGCACATGCTCCGGCGCACCAACATGGGTTGTAAAATGATATATGTGTCCATGGGTTTATGCTTATGTCCCATGCAAGAAATGGGGATGAATTTCGAACACCGTGGCTCTCTGGCAAACGTCGACGTACTTGCTTTTGTAATTCTAGTAAATCCAAAAGTCATCCGAAATTCATGAAATTTGGCATGCTATCATGGAGTGGCATCAACATGCCATGGTAGAATTTTTGTCGCATTTGGGGCAGGTTTGGGTATAAGCTTCTCACAAACCAGAGCTTCTCACAACAAGTGTGATGGTTTTGGTAGGGAACGTTTCACCTTTCTGGACGAAACGATATCCGTTGCCTCTTCTTCATTTCAATTTTTTCTCTAGTGTCCACATATAACAACAGGAGTGTTGTGTTAAATTTCGGAATTTTCAGGGTTTGTTTGGACATTTTTATACATTAATTTAGTTTTCAATGCATTTATGTGCATAGTTCAAATTTTAACTACAGGCACATGCTCTAATGCATATAAATTTGTTGAAAATTCAAATATGTGTCCTTTGTTGCATGCTTAGGTCCCATGCAAGAAATGCGATTGAATGTCAAACACCCTGCCACCGTCGCTCGGCCGCAAACATTTAGATACCTGATTTTTAAATTTTAGTAAATCCAAAACTCATTTGAAATTCAGGAAACTTGGCATGCTATCATGGAGCAGCATCAACAAGCCGTGGTAAATTTTTTGTCCCATTTGGGGCAGGTTTGGGTATAAGCTTCTCACAAACCAGAGCTTCTCACAACAAGCCTGATGGTTTCGGTAGGGAACGTGTCACCTTTGGGGAAGAAACGATATCCGTTGCCTCTTATTGCTTTTAAAAAATTTCTAGTGTTAACATAGAACAACAGGAGTGTCGTGTTAAATTTTGGAATTTTTCGGGGTTCGTTTGGACATTTTTATACATTAACTGGGTTTTCTAGGCATTTTATATGCATAATTCAAATTTGAACTACATGCACATGCTCCAATGCATATAAATTGGATGAAAAATCAAATATGTGTCCTTGGGTGCATGCTTAGGTCCCATGCAAGAAATGGGAATGAATTTCAAACACCAGGGCACTGTTGATTGCCAGCAAAATGTTGAGGTACTTTGTTTTTAATTTCTAGTAAATCCAAAACTCGTCTGAAATTCATGAAACTTGGCATGCTATCATGGAATGGCACCCGACATGCTGTGGTATTTTTCTTGTCCATTTTGAGAGAAGGCGCACTCAAATAATAGCCAACAAAAGCATTTTGAAACAAATAGCTGCCACTATAACATCTCAAATGTTTTGTATAATTTAAATCGTGTGCATTCTGCTAACCATTCATGTGACGCCATGCCTCACTCTTTTAATGCCTAGGAGGTGCCGTGCGGACATGTGCTTGACTAAATGGGAGGTGTGCGAGTTGTACACCGTGCAGGCTCACTGGGAAGCTAGCCCTTTGATTTCCACGGCCGCCCGCCTAGCTCGCATCCTCTCCATTAATGGCGCCCAAGCCACAGTTTAATATAGTTTTTAAATATAAAACACTCATCGCAAACGTTTTAGTTAGAACACCCGTATGCAAACCGACAGCTTCCCCAGGAAGCCTAGCAAAAATGTGTCGAGCAGGATTTGTGTAGCTCTTGATCGCAAACATTTTAGATAGAACACTTGTATGTAAACCGACAGCTTCCCCAGTAAGCCAAGGGAAAATGTGCCAAGTAGGATTTGTGCAGCTCTTCATCGCAAACATTTTAGATAGTACACCTGTATGCAAAGGGAGACCTATGGTCTTCGGCAGTAAGCCAATGGATAATTCGCCCTGCAGGATTTGTGCATCTCTTCAACGCAAATGGTTTAGATTTAATAAGGTATGAAAGCGAGACTTTGGCGCTAAGCCAAGGGAAAAATTTTGCAAGCTGGATTTGTACCTCCCTTCAACGCAAACGGTTTTTTCGGATGACCCTTGTGCAACCACGTACAGACAATTTGGTAAGATATGCATCTGTAATATTGGGTATATTGCCATTTGTCAAACTGGAAAGATTGAAATTTGTTGATCTAGTAACATTGCCATTTATCAATCCTTGTAACACTGCGATTTGTAAAAATATGCAGATAAAAATCACTAGCACTATCTAATTTTTGCAACTAAAATTCAGTAATTAAGCATAGATTTCATTCATAGATTAAGCAGTCGTTCTTAATTTATACAAACAGTTCAACTCGACAGTTGAACCAACCGAACTTTTCCCCAATTGTTGCCAACTATGTACCAAAATAGCTAGTTCAACTATAGAGGGGCTTTGTACGTTGTACAATTAATTTTAAGTACGTTGTACAGTTCCACAACATCTATAGTTAGATGAACCGAACAAAATAGCCCCTAAATACTACTACTACTATGGAGGGGCCTTGTACTACTTCTAGCAGTCTCTCCTCTGCCAAGCGCGCTCAGTAAGAGGAAGAGGAGGAGGAGCTACCGACGAGCTGGACAACTACAATACGGTGCCTGCCGTTGCTGCACCTTCAGCGACGCTCACCTCGAACGCAATCTGCCGCTCCAGACGATCCCTCTTGAAGCGGCCGGACTGCTCGTAGATCTCCTGATTCCTCGCATCGGCTTCGGCGTGTGCTGTAGCCATGACTGCGGTAAGGCTCTTTGCATGCTCGACGAGGCGCTCCTCCTCCTCCCGCAGGAACTCGATAGCGCGCATGTCGCTGATGCACATGCGAGCCTCCACCTCCGCCTCCCTCCTTCGGGCGGCGGTGGTGGAGCAGGTGATGATCCCGGCGGTCGACGGTGGGCTGGCGGCCACGACGACCGATGATGGGGTGGCGGCCACAACCACCACCTCCCGCCTTCGGGCCGCGGTGGAGGAGCGGGTGATGGCCATGGTGGCCGGCAGTGGGGTGGCGGCCACGACGGCCACCTCCCGCCTTCGGGCCACGATGGTGGAGCGGGTGATGGCCCTGGCTTTCGACGGTGGTGTGGCGGCAACGGCGGCCGGCAACAGCTGCCGACGGGCAGCAGCGGTGGAGCGTGTGCTGGGTGTTCCACGCACACCCAACATGGAAACCATGCGTACTACACTACACCGGGGACTGCACCGCCGCCGCGGTGTAACCTCCCAGCTAGAGCTTTCCTCTGATGTCGGCGGAGTGGCTGGTCGGCGATGATGGACCGGTGCCATTGGCGATTGTGGGAGAAGCAGACGAGATAAGCTACAGGGAGGGAGGGGAAATGCGATGCAGGACTCACCGGCCGTGAGGGTTTATATAGTAGGCTGGTAAGCATTGGAATTTTGGGGGATTTCACCGAGTCGGGCGGGAAGCTTGCGCGGGAACCTGTGCGGGAATGGGCTCACCACCATTTGGCCAAAAGAACGCGCCCGCGCGTTGCTCAAGCTTGCACTTGAAGCCGACTGCGGCAGTGGGGTGACAAGACGTGCGAGAGGAGGACGAAAGGACACGTATCCATACGGTTAATAAAAAAACGCTTGTGATTTAATTACCTACTATACCCCCGTCTTTATAAGTAGGATTTAACTAATAAAATACGAATGCATGTCGCCAAAGATTATATCGTTGGATTTGTATTTGAACATAGTTTCCAGTTATATAATTTTTGTAACATGTGTGAACATTTTGTTAGTTAAATTGAAGGTTATATACCAGCAAGCGTTTGCCCACAACACACACGGCTTATTCCATCACAAACAACTCGTATGGATCAATTGTATGCCACGTATCGCACACGCAACTCTAATCTGATTCGTGTTTGATGTCTCCGACATCGCTCGAACTGCTCGTCTTATTTGTCATGTATCACTGTGCCAGCCTCTGCTCGCGTCCCTTGGCAAGCTCTGCTCGCCATTAGGCGCCGTGGCGCGCTCTGCCCGCGTTCGTTGGCGTGCTTTGCTCGCGTCCGTCGGTGCACTCGGCTTGTGGACAGCTTTTCCTTCCGTGTTCACCTACTATATGCATATATATGGTTGCTCGCCGTTGAGGCGACCGCGGAGCGCTCTGCTCGCATCCCTCTATGCGCGCTCTGCCAGCAGTTGGGCCTACGCACGATCACATTGGGGGCCCCATATGCATGCTGTTGCTCCACGCGTGTTGCCACGCGATGCAGCTACGTGCGGCACGCTGGAGTTACGCGCTGCAAATTAGAACTGCAATCGGGGCGTGCCAATATTCCAAACTGTCCGGCTTCCGCTTTAATTCCCGCGGCCGATATAATGTTAGTCTCTTCAACCTTTCGATCGCGCCCCGCAACACAACAAGCACATCCACGACGATACATAGAGAGGGGATGTCTAGCGGTGCTCCAATGGAGTGCGGCGAGCATAAAGTGGAGACCCATGCGAGGGAGACGGATCTCTCGGTGGTGTACACCATCGACCCAACTGTGGTGGACGAGTACATCAAGACCATTGAGCAGTTGCCTGCTCGAGACAAGTACAAGGTGGACGGCATCAATGTCCAGTACATCGCCGGTCATCCTAACATAGATCAGAAGGTTGCCGCCACCCAGTTGGGTGTGCGCCATCATGTCCTCATCTACCACTACTACATGGCCATAGAGCCTTCCGACTGTTTCGCCAGGTTTGTCAACAGCACCGACTACAAGTTTGCTACGGTGGAAACCACCAACGATGTAAAAGCGCTAAGGGTTATGGGCTTGGCCTGCAAGAACCTTGTCGAAATCCTTGAGCACTACAGGGTCTAGGGCAGCACGAAGAAGGACCCCCTGGTTGAACTAACCTCAGCCATCATCGACCCATACTATGAAAAGATGTACTAGGATGCCAATAGAACAGGTCCCGTATCCTGGCACGGGGCCTGGATGTGGCAACTGGATGAACCTCACCTCAGGTTCACGGCCAAGAGCGTGTACACATGCTACGAGATGCACAAGCGGATCGTTGGCATGAGGAAGTGCCTCGTTACCCAAATCAACGTGGCCGGATCGGACCACAAGCAGAGTGTCGGTGTCAAAACCGGCGGATCTCGGGTAGGGGGTCCCGATCTGTGCCTCAAGGTCGGATGGTAACATGAGACAAGGGACACTTTATTTTACCCAGGTTCGGGCCCTCTCGATGGAGGTAAAACCCTACTCCTGCTAGATTAATATTGATAATATGGGTAGTACAAGAGTAGATCTACCACGAGATCAAGGAGGCTAAACCCTAGAAGCTAGCCTATGGGTATGATGATGGTTATGATGTGTTCCTCTATCAACTAGTCTGGCCTCGGTTTATATAATGCACCAGAGGCCCAGGATAACAAGAGTCCTAGCCGAATACGCCGGTGGGGGAGGAGTCCTTGTCTTGATCGCCAAGTCTTGTGGAATCTTCCTTGTATGCGGCACCTGTCCGGACTGGCCCATGAGTATGCGGCCCTGGGGGTCCTCGGCCCAATCTAACCGATTGGGGGACGACGTGGTGAGTAACCCCTAGTCGAGGACACCGTCAGTAGCCCCCTGAACCGGTCTTCAAGTTAGGGACGCTCCTCGATTCTTCCGAACTGTTCTTCATCTTCGGTCGTCGGTCTTGAAAACTGGTTCAACGAATCTTCTTTATCTTCGATCTTGAGGATCGCCGAAATGGATTTGACGGGTTTACACGTCGGGTATCTGAGGAGCCCCTTTAAGTTTCCGGCCTTTATGAATGCCTTGTTATTTTTATGCCACACCTCGTGTTTGAAGTTGTTCCCGGGAGGCAGTTCCCTCTTGCGTCCGAGCTCTAACGCCGGACTGCATTCGAGGTATTTTTTGCAGCCGAGCACCAATGCCGGACTGCTTCCCAGCTCTAACGCCGGACTATGTATCTGAGCTCCAACGCCGGACTATGTATCCGAGTTCCAACGCCGGACTGTATTCGAGGTGTCTTAAATCACCTTGGTTCAAAGAAGTTTGAAGGAATTTAGCCGAGCTTAATGCCCGAAGTGCCCTCTATGGAGCCAGCCACTAGCGCCCGAGCTTTATGCCGGACTGCTTTCGAGGTGGTGCACCACCCCGAATGTGGGCCGATTTTTGTCAATATTTTTATTGGTGCAATTTATTCTCTGCCGTGATATATAGCCAATAGCCCTCAAGGTGGGTGTCGGTCTAAAACCCGAGATGCACATGAAGGATGACATAAGACCGCTGATCCCCATAGCCGCTGAGACTCAGGTTGATTTGCAAAATCGGCCTGAGGATCAAGTCCAAGCTTGGCAGAATACTTCGGGACACTAAAAGCGGCGTGCTCAGTCCTCGAGACTCAGGTTGGGTGCGGCCGACCAACCTGAGGATCAAAATCTCCTCGGAAACTATATTGCACATAAAATTTTCTGCATTGGACAAGAAATGCAGTAGCCCCCGAGACAGTGGCCGGGTGCCCACAACAGATCAGGGGATCGATGTGCCCCTTTAATATGTTTAAATAATAAGCCCAAAGCCTAGTAGCCCCCGAGCCTTAATACGGGCACGGGTGACCGAATTAAGGATCAATATCCATAGTAAAATCACAAATTATGTGTAATGACTCTATGTATCCAAGTACTTTACGTCATTAATGTTCGGATCCACATTGTACACAACTTTGTTGACCGACCATCGGCTTCCACCTCCTCGGCCAGTAGCCGAGGAGTGTTTGTCTTACTTTATAAAGCCTTTATGAGGGCAAAGATTTATGACAAACAAGGCAATCTGGCCATACGGTTTTATAAACAAAGGTACGCGGAGAGATATGTTATATTACTGTTTAACAGAAGAAATGTCTTCCAAAGAAAATAGTCCCGCTGTCGGTTCCTTTCTTTGGGTTGTCATGCTAAGCATGATCATAAAACCTCAGCTCCAATGTAAGAGCAAAATATCGAGGATTTAGTCTGGGAGGCTAGTTAATAGCCCCCGGCAGTGTTCGGCGACAGTCGAGGTCAAGCCATAAACACTTCGGCCAATGTTATGAACGGCCTGTTATTTAACACAGTCATCGGATCACTGACCAGTTTACGCTTATTGTGACAGTCAGTTTTCGGCTTTCTCCACTGAGGTGCTTAACCGTGTGAGCTGGAAGCACGATCGTAGTGGTTCTCCCTTTGCACGCCTAGCCGAACAAAGCGGAACGTAGGAAGCAAGTGCAGGAGCCGGGCAACCCAACTATTGACCGAAGACACAATTCAAAACCGATGCATATATAGCAGTATCCGAGAATATTTTTGCCGAATCTATAAAGGTGTCCGGCATTGCACTGCGAGACTTGTGCTGAAAAAACACAAATAGTTTAGAAGTGCCAAAAAGCTTGGAAAACCAAGAAACGTCAGTAAAAACATGACGTCCGAACAATATCAAGTGTTCGGTGCCAACCCGAAAATTGGTCTTAGAAAAAAGGAAGTTCTTCTGTCGTGCTTTAACATGATACATCCTATCTCAAGACTTCGAGCGGGTCAGCCTACGGCTTCAACCTCCTATCCCGAGGGCGGAGTACTTCTCATCAGGCCAGTTTAGCAAACTAAACTCTAGCGGCTTTTGAGAGAGAAATTAGGCTCCCGGGCTAGTGACCGCACACTCGTGTCGAAAAAAGGAGTGATAAATAATAATAACTTTGCAAACACTAAGAAGAAAAACACTTAGTATGAAACTACTCAAATAAACATAAGAGCCCCCAAGTGACTTGGGTAAAAGTTGACTATATAATGTAAGGTGACATGTAGAATACCTTCTAGCCGGATTGTAGATCGTTTGTCGTAGCGGACCTTTTCGCTTCAACCTCTGGACCCAATAGTCCGGAGTGTGTCCGAATACCATGGCGGTTATATAAGAACCGTGATATGCATGGAGACCAGGCGTAGGGGTCATTAGTGCTTTATCAGACAAGTGCCCAACTAGTTATGTTATATTACATGGTTAGTAAGAAACATCTTCCAGAGAGAATAGTTCCGTTAAGGGTTCCTTTCGCTGGGGTGGCATGCCCTAAAGTGCATGTCCGGACTGCAAATGCAGGAAAATCATCTGGGGGCATGTATATTAGTGAGTAAAAAGGTTCATCTTTAGTTCACCGACCGAATATTCCCTTAAGAATGCTAGCTTTTGGTTTCACCCAGTCTGAGGTACACATCCGGCTTATCCGGCAGTAGCAATCGCAGAGGTGCTCCCTTTACCGCCTAGCCGAACAATCGGGAACGTAGGGGTAAGCACAGGAGCCAGGCAACCCAGCTTTGCCAAAACTTAAGTCATATCGATGCATATAATGGTGAATAAAAGGTACATGCGGAAGTGTGACACATGTGTTGGGCATAAAGCCCGTATTAATAAGCCTCTGTTAAAGAAGCCCCCAGGTATAATGAGAGCGGGTAGCGCGTCAAGTTTGTGCGAACAAAGTTTGGACAAGGAAGATTTTTACAAGCAACTTTTTTCCAAAAAAGTATAATGCTTGGTCGAGCCGAACACAAGTTAAAAATTTAAAACTTTGAGCATGAAGGCAACTTAGCTGGTTAATGTGTTCGGTACTAACGACGCGGTCCGAGCTTGATGCGGGACAAGGTTCCATCCCCCAAGCCGGTCCCGAGGTGGCGGAGCAAAGAGCTCGGCACTCCAAAGTGGTGACATAGCACGGGCAATGCAGGACAGCAGAGTGATACCGAAGTCCCCGACATGGGGTAATGAAGCCCCCCGTCCAGCCGAGGTGACGTCAAAGGATATAGTCCGGCTGGATCATTTTCCTGTGCACAAAAAATAGTGCAAACGGGAGATAATAGTAATAATGATAATTAAAAAAATCGTTGCATAATGAATAATTTATGCAAAGTGAGTAATGAAAGAAATATGGCCTGGCGCCAAAGTCAATGCCGATGCAGGGCGGCGGCGTGATGCGGTAAAGGCATGGCAAGGCCTGAATTAACAGGTCGGTTTTAGTTCCGGATGCGGCGTGCGCCGGACTATGTACGGAAACTGACCGAACCACCATGCGGCCGTCGTTAATGCGGCCATCATTTGATCGACCTGTGTACAGATGATGGACAAACCGGAGTAATAATTCTTTGGGACAAATAAACCCAAACAAGCAAAAAATATTAGGATTTATAGCACCTGGTTTATTTGTTGTAGCAATCTGAAGGAAGATGATGCTGGCAAAGGTTGGCTTGCCGAGGCAAAGCCCTCGGTCCAGCTAATCGTGACGAAGCTGGTCGGCTAGTGACGCCGAAGTGTCCAGAGTAGGTTGATGAAGAGATGATGAATCCTCCGGTCCAGCCGAGATGTCGAAGCCTCGAGGCCAGCCGATGAGTCGAAGTAGTTCGGCGTGATGGACATCGGCTTGAAGAAGCAATAGTGCGGCCCTGCCGATGCAGGTCATGACGTGGTCGATGTCGGCTTGATGAAGTGACCGTGCGGTGATGCCGGTATGCCTGCTCCGTATGTTGCCTAATCACAAACAGTTCATCCGAGTGAACCGTATGTTGTACATCGCACACACCTTCATCTGGCCACCTGTTTCTTTTGTTCTGCCCCATCGCAAACAGTTAATTGAACTGAACCATATGCCCTAAATCGCACACCAACTAAAATCAGAACCGTGTTTGATGCATCCATCATCGCAAACGTTCTGCACCTTTTTTGATGGTTTTTTTTACACCACCGTTTGAGATTATTGCATCACACACAGTTTCGTCGAAGGGTCTCTGATCGTAGTGTCGCGTTAGCAGCATCCTGCAGTAGTGCCATTGCGCATCCCGGACCAACCAAAGTTGCTAGGTTCATTAGCAAAAAGCCTCTACAATCACTCAATCGCTAATCAAGCCATTACTAGAGTCCCCAACTTATGTAGTTAGGTGAAAAGAAAGGCAACAGTTCAAAGGACTCCTTTATTGGGTTTTGATAGAAGAACATGACAATGTTATAACAAGATTCGCACAAGCTAAGTAAAACTAATGCAAAGCAAGCATGTCAAACAATGGGTCACACTAATGCACAAAAGTAACCTCCCCATGCTTAGAACTTTGCAATAATAAACTACGGGAAAATTACGAAAGTGAAAATAATGTCCAGTTATTAAAAGAGGGTGTGAGAAGTGGTTACCTCCCCTAAGCTTAATTAAGAAAATGGTAGATACTTTTACCACAAAGGTGCATAGGACCTCTCTTTTAATAAAAATATACCTTGCTTCAATTGATCTCCTTGTTATGGTTCGGAGGCCGGTGCTCATGGTGGTGGAGCCTCCTCCTTCTTCGCTTGGTGTTGTCCCTCCTTCTCTGGTGTGGAGCAGCAATGGAGATGGGTTTTGGATGAATGCGATGTGATGGATGATGAATGGTGGTCGCTAGGGTTGAGGGAGACATATATAGGCGCCTCCCTAGCCTCCTCTCTTGATTGGCTTCATCCAAGGGCTGCCAATGAGGAAAATCATCTCCCAATCTCTTCTTTACGAGCCAAGGATCTCATGAGATCGAACAGGGACAAAATCAGTGAAGAATTCCGTTTGTAAGGGCAAATTTTGGAGTTGTGTGCACGTAAAATGACCACCAAAACAGACTCGTGTAGTCGTTCGAAAGGTCATCTTTTGGTGTGTCCTCCTACGGTAAAACGGCCGCCAAATCTTCATACAAACTCAAAATTTGACGTTCTTGGGCTCGTTAGATTCGTATGAACGATGTCGATCCATTTGTGGTCTTACATATGAATTTGGGGCACTTTAAAAAAATGACTTTTTCCGACCTCCGAAATGGCTAAGTGTGACGCCTAGCTTAGTCTATATCGAACCCATCCTTGGTCCTTTCATCGTGCTTGGTCCTACATTGATCCAAAACACCAGGGGACACAAGAAAACAAAGAAAACTATAAAAACCAAATAAAATACTAAATGTGCAATGCTCACAATGATAAGTGCAAAAACCGGTAATCATACAAAATAGACAACTATTTGGTTCAATGGGACATGATATATAAAGAGAACATGTAACAAATGAGTCCTAAAAAGCGTAAAATATAGAGCCATCAATTATTTCATTAATATTTAGAATATTTTTTAGAGGAACCAGAAGGGTTTTAGAGTTTATCGGGCAATACCGGTTATTACGATAATTAATATATAGGTGGAAAATGTTTTCAGTGATGTTAAATTATATATAATATGCTCCCTAATTGTTAGAGGGCTTTTATAATTAACTTAATATCAATCGGCCTTAAAAGGCCAAGTAGTGGAGGGAGAATTGGGCCACCAAGGCCCAATAGAGGAGGCGCACACTCTTTCCTCCTAGGGAGGCTGAATGGGTGGGGGAAGACTCCTCCTACCCCCTTGGTTGGCGCAAGGGGAGGGGAGTTCTCCCCCTCCCTTGTGGCGCCCCTCCTCCCATCAGACCTATATATACTTGAGGTAGTGGGCTCATTTGAACACACAAGTGTTGGAGCGTCCCCTAGTTCTAGTTGGTCCTAGTTAATCAATTAGAGCTTGACCTAGATCCTCAAATCCTCATAATTAGAAACCCAGTGTGCTTCTAATATCCTCTCTCTAATTCTCCAGCGACTATTAGCTCTGGACAGCAAAGCGCTGCCAGATCGTGAAGACCGTACGCTTGCAACCAAGTAGAGAGGTCGTGCTTTCGGTCTTCCATTTGAGGGGTCATTTGAGGACGGTTTCTGGGACCGTCTTGAATGGTTCGTGGGACTTCAAGTATGATCTACACCGACTCATCTTCTTTCGCTGCACTCTGGACTCGGTAACGATCGTTGATCCAAACCCTATATGTATCTTCATATTGTTCCTCGGTGTTTGTAGGGCGAATATATTTTTGTTTTATACTACATTTCCCAAGAGTGGTATCAGAGCGGTTCTATGAGTAGATGCAGGTTTTGATCTAGATCACATGTGGATGTGAGGGTTTGATGTTCTTGATATGCTTCCCTTGAGTGTTGCTTCGGTTCAGTTCATTGAAGGCATGATGTAGCTTTTCACAAAGTGTTGAAAATTGATCGACTCTGGCTGTTGACGATACACTAACAATTCTCTAGGCTTCATTATAGTAAATAACAGTGAATCGTCGCGTACACAGGAGGGCGATGAAAATGAACAATATTTTAGGGGGTCATGCATATTAGACGAAGCGTAGTGTGGGGCTAGAAATTTTTAAATAAGTCTCTTCCCTCACACACCCCGAAAGTTAATGTAGCAACAAGAATTATCGCCTTGATTGTGTGTACGTAGGTAGCTGGTGTTATGTGGAAACCCTAGCAGCCATTTAAGTAAAATTTTCCAAACCGATTAGAGGATGTCTAACATTCGTTTTGCAGGTTTGCTTATGATGTGGTATAGCCTTCGTCGTGATAATGAGTTTATGTATGAGATGGTTATATGTTGTAACATTAATTGGCCTGCGCGTCAGGGCATGATGGCTGGAGCCATGGGATTAGCTTGTAAATTTAATGGACACAGAAATGGCCTACAGGTTACATAGAGGACTCGAAGCTTCACCGGGCGTACGAGAACAAAACAGGTGCCACCGCGGTAGTTTTCAAAATTGTCACCATGGCAACTCGTTTGGAGGGAACTTCATGTAGACCTCAGAGGTCCATGGAGACATTCCCGGCCCCTAGGGCTATACCATATCATGCTATTATGAATTTCCTAAGATGTTTATCCCTTTGTTGCTCACAACTAAAATCAATGATTAAAATCTGCTCGTCCTAGTGTTGCAATCGTCTACGGCACTTAGTGTTTTGGAGTACATCATGTCCACATGAGTACAAACAGGACGGGAAGTGTAAGACGGAGATGGCCAGACCATATGAGCAGATAGCACTCGGTTCTCTTGAAGTTCTGGTAGAATCGTTCTAACCTTGGAGCACGAAGCACCGAAACATGAACAAAGAGTCATATGGAGATATGATCAGCAAAAGTTTGCCCGCGGGTCAAAATTATCATCATCGGTGATGTCCACATGAATGGCTGAGAATGAGATCAGAGTCTTGAATCACTCACTGTCAATTGTGAGAGATATTGATTTGAGTGGAAGTGCACTTTATATTAATTTTTTTAAACACTAGTGCAAGCTTAATTATGAAAAATGTCTAATGTGAATCTGTGTTCATTGTTGTAGATCAACGGCTCACAGTTGTTTAAATTTAGCACCTCTGTTTGAGAAAGAAAAGTTAGTTGCAAATGGTGGAAACTATGAGGATTGGATCCACACTCTGTGATGTATTCTCAGAAGTGTTAAGAAAGAATATGTGCTAGGTAAACCACTTGGTGATTACCCCGTGCCTGGAGTGTCTCAAGATATCATGAATGTCGCTATATCTCGCAAGAATGATTTCAGTGTTGTCAAAAGTGTAATGCTATCTTGTATGGATCAAGTGTTACATAAACATTATCAACAAATCAGTATCATCAAGATTGTCGAGGCACTGAAAGTTCTGTACCACAAAGAACCAGTTGAAGTTCATGAGTTGACTGAAGCATTGGATTAGTGCAATATAGCTGAAGTTGGTGAGCAAGGTGTCAGGCTTGCGGACTATTATTATAGTATCAATGCAATGGAATTTGATTTTTCCAAGACACCAGAGAATGGTTTGATCCTCACTCTGATTTATGAAGCGATGCTCAAAAACAATGAAATCGGGATGCTAAACCAACAAAAGTTGCTCGTAAACAAAATAGAAAGTTTAAAAAAGAAACGCAACACCAAGAGGAACAAGGGTTGAGCTTCTTGCGAGACTATATGTTTCTACCGCAAAGAAAAAGGACACTCGAGAAGAAATTGCTTGAAGTATCTGGCGGATAAGAACCCGTCTTCTGGTAAAGGTAAAAAATTATACGAATTAATGTTATTGATATTTTACTCACCGAAAGTTCCAAGTCATGGGTATTTGATACTGGATGTGTTGCTAACATTTGCAACACGATGTTGGGACTGTGGAATGTTCAGAAGCTGAGAAGAAATGAAGTTGTGATGCGTGGCAGGAATGGTGATGGGATCGCTGCTCAAACCATAGGTGGCATGTCTTTGAGTTTGCCTTTAGGATTGATATTAGAACTAAGTAATTGTTATTTCATTCTGAAGTTATGTAAGAACATTATCTCTGGATCATGTTTGATAAATGACAGTTATTTTGGTAAATATGAGAATAATGGTTGTTTAATATATTATAAGAATATGTGTTATGGATTTGCATCCACGATTGGTGGATTATTCATATTAGATCTTGAAAGTGAAATAGTTATCTATAACATTGATGCTAAACGTCTTAAGAAGATTAATAATACCATTTTATGTGGCACTTACCATTTTGGTCATATCAAAAAGAAACGTATGCAAAAACTTTGTAAAGATGGAGTGCTGGTGACCCACAAGTATAGGGGATCTATCGTAGTCCTTTCGATAAGTAAGAGTGTCGAACCCAATGAGGAGCAGAAGGAAATGATAAGCGGTTTTCAGCAAGGTATTCTCTGCAAGCACTGAAATTATGGGTAACAAATAGTTTTGTGATAAGATAATTTGTAACGGGTAACAAGTAAGAAAAGTAAATAAAGTGCAGCAAGATGGCGCAATCCTCTTTGTAGCAAAGGACAAGCCTGGACAAACTCTTATATAGAGAAAAGCGCTCCCGAGGACACATGGGAATTATCGTCAAGCTAGTTTTCATCACGTTCATATGATTTGCGTTTGGTACTTTGATAATTTGATATGTGGGTGGACCGGTGCTTGGGTGTTGTCCTTACTTGGACAAGCATCCCACTTATGATTAACTCCTATTGCAAGCGTCTGCAACTACAAAAGAAGTATTAAGGTAAACCTAACCATAGCATGAAACATATGGATCCAAATCAGCCCCTTACGAAGCAACACATAAACTAGGGTTTAAGCTTCTGTCACTCTAGCAACCCATCATCTACTTATTACTTCCCAATGCCTTCCTCTAGGCCCAAATAATGGTGAAGTGTCATGTAGTTGACGTTCACATAACACCACTAGAGGAGAGACAACATACATCTCATCAAAATATCGAACGAATACCAAATTCACATGACTACTAATAGCAAGACTTCTCCCATGTCCTCAGGAACAAACGTAACTACTCACAAAGCATATTCATGTTCATAATCAGAGGGGTATTAATATGCATAATGGATCTGAACATATGATCTTCCACACTACTAGCAACCTACAAGTACCAATCCCACACTTAGAGACAAAGACTGGATACAAGAGATGAACTAGGGTTTTAGAAGAGATGGTGCTGGTGAAGATGTTGATGGAGATTGGCCCCCTACAGATGAGAGAAGCGTTGGTGATGATGATGGTGATGATTTCCCCCTCCCGGAGGGAGGTGTCCCCGGCAGAACAGCTCCGCGAGAGCCCTAGATTGGTTCTGCCAAGGTTCCGCCTCGTGGCGGCGGAGCCTCGTCCCGAAAGCTTGCTTATGATTTTTCCTCGGACGAAAGACTTCATATAGCAGAAGATGGACACCGGAGGGCCACCAGGAGGGCCACGAGGCAAGGGGCGCAACCAGGGGGTAGGGCGCGCCCCCACCCTCGTGGCCAGTGTGTGCGCCCCCTCTTGTATTTTCTTCGCTCAGTATTTTTTATTATTTCCAAAAGTAACTTCCGTGGAGTTTCAGGACTTTCGGAGTTGTGCAGAATAGGTCTCTAATGTGCAATAACAACCCATAATGCAATTAATATCGATATAAAAGCATGATGCAAAATGGACGTATCAACTCCCCCAAGCTTAGACCACGCTTATCCTCAAGCGGAAACCGATAACGATAAATATGTCCACATGTTTAGAGATAGAGGTGTCGATAAAATAAAATACGGACATGAGGGCATCATGATCATTCTTATAAAAGCAACATATATGTATATTGTCATATTATTTCTTATGATAAAGTAACAATCTATCCACAATGTCAAGTGTGAATCAGAAACTTCATTAAGAACTAACAAACTATAATCTCAGTCATTGAGGCAATTGCAATTTATCATAACATCAGAAAGAGTCTATGTAAGAGCTTTTTAGCAAGTCCACATACTCAACTATCATTTAGTATTTCACAGTTGCTAACACTCACGCAATACTTGTGGTTACGGAGTTTTAATCGGACACAGAGAAAGATAGGGCTTATAGTTTCGCCTCCCAACCTTTTACCTCAAGGGTAATGTCAACAATAATAGTTCATGCTAACTTACATCCAATTGGATATATATATATATATATATATATATATATATATATATATATATATATATATATATATGTCAGGATCTTTCCAACACACTGTGCTTGCCAAAGGATAAAATGTAAAAAGGAAAGGTGAAGATCACCATGACTCTTGCATCAGGTAGAAGATAAAAGTAAAAGATAAGCCCTTCGCAGAGGGAAGCAGAGGTTGTCATGCGCTTTCAGGGTTGGACGCATAAAATCTTAACGTGAAATAACGTCACTTTATATTGCCACTTGTGTTATGGACCTTTATTATGCAGTTCGTCGCTTTTATTTCTTCCACATCACAATATCGTATAAATCTTATTTCCTCCACACTAATCAATCATACATATTTAGAGAGCAATTTTTATTGCTTGCACCGATGACAACTTACTTGAAGGATCTTACTCAATCCATAGGTAGATATGGTGGACTCTCATGGCAAAACTGGGTTTAAGGATATTCGGAAGAACAAGTAGTATCTCTACTTGGTGCAAAGAATTTTGCTAGCATGAGGGAGAAAGGCAAAGTCAACATGTTGGATGATCCATGACAATATACTTTATTTCAGATATAAGAAAACATAACCCATTACGTTGTCTTCCTTGTCCAACATCAACTCTTTAGCATGTCATATTTTAATGAGTGCTCACAATCATAAAAGATGTCCAAGATAGTATATTTATATGTGAAACCTCTCTTTCTTTATTACTTGCTATTAATTGCAACGATGACCAAAACTATGTTTGTCAACTCTCAACAATTTTTAATCATCATACTCTTTATATGTGAAGTCACTACTCTCCATAAGATCAATATGATCTCCTTATTTCTTTTTTTATTCTTTCTTTTTCTTTTATTCACTCATAATCATAGCAAGATAATCAAGCCCTTGACTCAACTAGATCATACTAAAACTTTATTCTACTAGATCAAGATATTACTAAAGGGATTGAACTAAGAAAAACGGTAAAGATAGGAGTGTGATGGTGATACGATACCGGGGCACCTCCCCCAAGCTTGGCAGTTGCCAAGGGGAGTGCCCATACCCATGTGATTATATCTCCTTTGCTGGTGAAGAAGATGGAGGTGATGATGGATAGTCGCACATCGAGCGTAAGAGGTCCTCCAACTTGCGGATAATGCCCTTGAGTGCGATGATATGCTCCTTCAACAAAATATTTTCACGTGTGAGATACTTGTTTTGTATACGAGATAACTCAATCATCTTGAAAGCTTCTATCTCAGTTGGGGTAAGACGATTGTGATCAAGTTGTAGGATGTCTTCTGCTGCCGGAGCTTGATCCTCCGTGGCCTTCTTGATCCCTTCATCCTTGTTCATCTCCATGGGTTCTTCCCTCTCCAGCTCTATCTTCATTAGCCAAGCATCGTTGTCACCATTGTTGGAGGAGGGGGACGACATGATGCCTGGCTTTGGCAACCCTGACAGAAAATAGCTCGAAACAAGAACAGAGGATAATTACGTGATACGGTGGTCAAAACCTTCGGGAGATTTTATAATGAATTTTTACCGACCGAAAGAAGTATCGTGCAAGAAAACGGAGTCCGGAGAGCACACGAGGTGCCCACGAGGTAGGGGGCGCGCCCAGGGGGGTAGGGCGCGCCCTCCACCCTCGTGGAGGCCTTGTGTCCTTCCCGAACTGCTTCTTATTTTCCTATATTTCTAAATATTCCAGAACGGAGAAAATTTGCCATTAGAACTGTTTTGGAGTCGGTTTACTTACCGTACCACGTACCTATTCCTTTTTGGACTCTGAAACATTCTGGAAAGTGTCTCTTATGTATTCCTCTGGTGTTACGGTTTCAATAACATTATTTTCAAGATTTATAGGATTACCTGAGACATAATGTTTGATTCTTTTACCATTCACCACCTTTGGATTTTTGCCTTCGAAGTTGTTGATTTTTATGGCACCGGAACGATAGACTTCCACGATAACGTAAGGACCTTCCCATTTAGAGAGAATTTTTCCTGCAAAAAATCTTAAACGAGAGTTGTATAGCAATACATAATCACCTACATTAAACTCACGCTTTTGTATTCTTTTGTCATGCCATCTTTTAACTTTTTCTTTAAACAACTTGGCATTCTCATAGGCTTGGGTTCTCCATTCATCAAGTGAGCTAATGTCAAATATCCTCTTCTCACCGGCAAGTTTGAAATCATAATTGAGCTCTTTAATAGGCAAATATGCCTTATGTTCTAGTCCGAGAGGTAAGTGACATGCTTTTCCATAAACCATTTTATACGGAGACATTCCCGTAGGATTTTTATATGCAGTTCTATAGGCCCATAATGCATCATCAAGTTTCTTGGACCAATTCTTTCTAGATCTATTAACAATCTTTTGCAAAATTAATTTGAGATCTCTATTGCTCAATTCTACTTGACCACTAGACTGTGGGTGATAAGGGGATGCAATTCTATGATTAACATCATACTTAGCAAGCATTTTACGAAAAGCACCATGAATAAAATGTGAACCACCATCAGTCATTAAATATCTAGGGACTCCTAACCTCAGAAAAATAACTTCTTTAAGCATCTTAATAGAGGTGTTATGATCAGCACTACTAGTTGGAATAGCTTCTACCCACTTAGTAACGTAATCAACAGCAACTAAAATATGTCTATATCCATTAGAGGCAGGAAACGGTCCCATATAATCAAAGCCCCAAACATCAAATGGTTCGATAACAAGTGAATAATTCATAGGCATTTCTTGACGTCTACTAATATTACCAATTCTTTGACATTCATCACAAGTTAAGACAAACTTACGAGCAACCTTGAAGAGAGTAGGCCAATAAAAACCGGATTGCAATACCATGTGTGCAGTTCTATCTCCAGCGTGGTGCCCCCCATAAGCCTCGGAGTGACACTTGCGTAGGATATGTTCCTATTCATGCTCAGGTACACAACGTCTAATAACACCACCTACTCCTTCTTTATAAAGATGTGGGTCATCCCAGAAGTAATGTCTTAAATCATAGAAAAAACTTTTTCTTTTGCTGGTATGTGAAACTAGGTGGTAAAAATTTAGCAACAATGTAATTAGCATAATCAGCATACCATGGAGCAGTACGAGAAGCATTTATGACATTCAATTGTTCATCAGGAAAGCTATCATCAATAGGTAGTGGGTCATCAAGAACATTTTCTAACCTAGACAAGTTGTCTGCAACGGGGTTCTCAGCTCCCTTTCTATCAATAATATGTAAATCAAATTCTTATAGCAAGAGAACCCATCTAATAAGTCTAGGTTTAGCATCTTTCTTTTCCATAAGATATTTAATAGCAGCATGATCAGCATGAATAGTTAATTTAGAATCAACAATATAAGGTCTGAACTTATCACAAGCAAATACAACTGCTAAGAATTCTTTTTCAGTAGTAGCATAATTTCTCTGGGCATTGTCTAGAGTTTTACTAGCATATTGAATAACATTTAATTTCTTATCAACTCTTTGCCCTAGAACAGCACCTACAGCATAATCGCTAGCATCACACATAATTTCAAAGGGTAAATTCTAGTCAAGTGGCTGAACGATAGGTGTAGAAATTAATGCTTTCTTAAGTATTTCAAATGCTTCTACACAATCATCATAAAAAATGAAAGGTATATCTTTTTGTAATAGATTAGTTAGAGGCCGAGAAATTTTTGAGAATTCCTTAATGAACCTCCTATAAAAACTGGCATGACCAAGGAAACTTCTTATACCTTTGATGTCCTTGGGACACGGCATCTTTTCAATAGCATCAACTTTAGCTTTATCAACTTCAATACCTCTTTCAGAAATTTTATGCCCCAAGACAATGCCTTCATTAACCATAAAGTGGCACTTCTCCCAATTCAAGACAAGATTAGTTTGTTCACATCTCTGCAAAACTCGATCAAGGTTGCTCAAGCAATCATCAAAAGAGGATCCATAAACGGACAAATCGTCCATGAAAACCTTACAAATCTTTTCACAAAAGTCAGAGAATATAGCCATCATGCATCTTTGAAAGGTAGCAGGTGCATTACATAAACCAAAAGGCATACATCTATAAGCAAAAGTATCGAAAGGGCAAGTAAAAGTGGTCGTTGCTTGATCATCAGGTGACCCAGGTATTTGAGAGAAACCAGAGTAACCATCTAGAAAGCAAAAATGTGTATGTTTGGATAATCTTTGTAGCATTTGATGAATAAAAGGTAAGGGGTAATGATCCTTTTTAGTAGCCTTATTTAATTTGAGGAAATCAATCACCATCCTATAACCTGTAATAATTCTCTGTGGAATCAAATTCATCTTTATCATTAGGAACGAAAGTAATACCTCCCTTCTTAGGGACACAATGGACAGGACTTACCCACTGACTATTAGCAACGGGATAGATTATACCTGCATCAAGGAGCTTTAGTATTTCCTTTCTTACCACTTCTTTCATCTTAGGATTTAGCCATCGTAGATGATCAATAACTGGTTTGGTGTCTTTCTCCAAATTTATTTTGTGTTGACATAGAATGGGACTAATGCCCTTAAGTCATCAAGAGTATATCCAATAGCAGCATGGTGCTTCTTCAGAGTTTTCAATAACTTTTCTTCCTCCTTCTCTGAAAGGTTAGCACTAATAATAATAGGATATATTTTCTTTTCATCAATATAAGCATATTTAAGAGTATCAGGCAATGGTTTAAGCTCAAACACGGGGTCGCCCTTGGGTGGAGGAGGATCCCCTAAGATTTCAATAGGCAAATTGTGTTTCAGAATAGGTCCCTGTTTAAAGAATACTTCATCTATTTCCCTTCTTTCATTCATAAACATATCATTTTCATGGTCTAGCAAATATTGTTCTAAAGGATCATTAGGAGGCACGGCAATAGAAGCAAGACCAATAATTTCATCTTTACTAGGCAAATCTTCATCATGGGGTTGTCTACGAAATTTAGAAAAATTAAACTCATGAGACATATCATCCAAACCAATAGTAACAACATCCTTCTTGCAGTCTATCTTAGCATTAACAGTATTCAAGAAGGGTCTACCAAATATAATGGGACAAAAGCTATCTTGAGGGGAACCAAGAACAAGGAAATCAGCAGGATATTTAGCTTTCCCACACAAGACTTCAACATCTCTAACAATCCCAATTGGTTAAATAGTATCTCTATTGGCAAGTTTAATGGTGACATCAATACTTTCTAACTCAGCGGGTGCAATATCATGCATAATTTCTTTGTATAAGGAAATAGGTATTGCACTAGCACTAGCACCCATATCACATAAGCCATGATAACAATGATCTCCTATTTTAACAGAAATAATAGGCATGCCTACCATAGGTCTATGTTTATCTTTAGCACTAGGTTTAGCAATTCTAGCAGTCTCATCACAGAAGTAAATAACATGCCCATCGATATTATCAGTCAAGAGATCTTTAACCATAGCAATATTAGGTTCAATTTTAACTTTCTTAGGGGGTTTGTGTGTCCTAATATTACTTTTGTTGACTATAATTGAAGCTTTAGCACGATCCTTAATTCTAACAGGGAAATGTGGTTTCTCAACATAAGCAGTAGGAACAATAGGATCATTATAAGTGTTAGCCTTTTCTTCAACTTTAATAGGTGCAACTACTTTTACTTCAATGGGGGGATTAAATTTAAACCACTTCTCCTTAGGGAGATCAACATGAGCAGCAAAAGATTCACAAAAAGAAGCTACTATCTCAGAGTCAAGTCCATATTTAGTGCTAAATTTTACGGAAAACATCAGTATCCATGAAAGATTTAACACAATCAAACTTAGGTGTTATACCTGACTCCTTACCTTCGTCGAGATCCCAATCTTCAGAGTTGTGTTTAATTCTTTCCAATAAATCCCATTTTAATTCAATAGTCTTCATCATAAAAGAACCAGTACAAGAAGTATTGAGCATGGAGCGATTATTGTCAGAAAGCCAAGCATAATTTTTTTGAATAATCATTTCTCTTGAAAGCTCATGATTGGGGCATGAATATAACATTGACTTAATCCTACCCCAAGCTTGAGCGATGCTTTCTCCTTCGCGAGGCCAAAAATTATATATATAATTACGATCACGATGAACAAGATGCATAGGATAATGATTCTGATGAAATTCCCATTTCAATCGTTTGTAGTTCCATGATCCCATATCATCACATAGCCTATACCATGTCAATGCATCTACCTTCAAAGATAAAGGGAAGATCTTCTTCTTGATAACATCATCGGGCATACCTGCAAGCTTAAATAATCCACAAACTTCATCCACATAGATTAGGTGCTCATCAGGATGCAATGTTCCCTCTCTTGCAAAAGGATTAGCTAGCAGTTTTTCTATCATACCCGAAGGAATTTCAAAGTAGACATTTTCAGTAGGTTCAGTAGGTTGAGGAGCAACTATTTGATCTACCGGTCAGGGTAAAGATACCCCAAACAAGCCCCTCAAAGGATTACTTTCCATAGTAACAAGTGACAGTAAATTTCAGCACACTATATAAATTTTTCCTTACCAAATTCCACCTACCAAAGGCGCTTCACTCCCCGGCAACGGCGCCAGAAAAGAGCCTTGGTGACCCAAAAGTATAGGGGATCTATCGTAGTCCTTTCGATAAGTAAGAGTGTCAAACCCAACGAGGAGCAGAAGGAAATGATAAGCGATTTTCAGCAAGGTATTCTCTACAAGCATTCCAGCTCTAATATTTGCTCCTTTTCCAGCACAGAATTCCAACTGCTGGCATTCTCCCTCTTTATGTAAACCTTATAAAATAAGAGAGAATAGGCATAAGTATTGTGACATAATGTGTAATAACAGCCCATAATGCAATAAATATCGATATAAAAGCAGGATGCAAAATGGACGTGTCAAGTGCTAACATCGTTTGATTTTGAATCATTTGATACATGTGAAGCTTGTCCGATGGGTAAAATGACTAAAACGCCATTCACTGGTCATCCAGAATGACACTTGAATTATTGGATATAATACATAGTGATGTATGTGGTCCAATCAGTATTCCTGCTCGCGTTGGATACTTATACTTCATAACCTTCACTGATGATTTGAGTAGATACGGTTATAGTGACTTAATGAAACATAAACATTTGACAAGTTCAAAGAATTTCAGAATGATGTTCAGAAGCATTGTGGCAAAAAGATAAAGTTTCTATTATCAGATCCATGAGGAGAAT
This sequence comes from Aegilops umbellulata, assembly GCA_032464435.1. Classification (NCBI taxonomy): domain Eukaryota; kingdom Viridiplantae; phylum Streptophyta; class Magnoliopsida; order Poales; family Poaceae; genus Aegilops; species Aegilops umbellulata. The sequence continues at coordinate 92,127,730 of CP136060.1, read as the reverse complement.
ATCTGAGTCATGAGTTTAGCAAACATCTAAGTGATTTTGGAATTGTCTCACAACTTACTCCTCAAGGAACTCCACAGGGAAATGGAGTGTATGAAAGGCGTAACCAAACATTGCTAGACATGGTGAGGTCAATGATGTCATTCATCAATCTGCGGTTATAATTCTGGGGACATGCACCTGAAACAAGAACATATACACGAAATAGAGCACCGTCTAAGTCAGTTGAGACAACACTGTATGAGTTATGGAATGGGAAGAAACCCAATTTTTCACATCTCAAGATCTGGGGCTGTGAGACTTATGTAAAACGTTTATAGCTAAATAAGCTCGATCCCAAGGAAGACAAATGTTACTTTTTAGGTTATCCCAAAGAATCAATTGGGTATTCCTTTTACCAAAGTTCCGAAGACAAAGTGTTTGTCGCTAGGAATGGAAACTTTCTTGAGAAGGTGTTTCTTCTAAAGAAGTAAGTGGGAGGACAGTACAACTTGACGAGATTACCAAATCTTCAGAAGTGATCAGGACTAACGAAACGGAATTTGTTCCGGAAGTTGTCGACACAACTGAATCAGAAGTTATTGCAGCAGTTGTAGAAACTCAGGATAAAACTGTAACTGAACCGCGCAGGTCAGGAAGGGTTATCGAACCTCCTGAATGGTTTCATAATGAAGTATTCATCTTTGAAGAAGATGAACCTGCGCACTATAGAGAAGCGATGGTGGCGCCTAGCTCAAAAGAATGGCTCAAAGTCATGCAATGCGAAATCGAGTCCATGTACGAAAACCAAGTTTCGAACTTGGTCGATCTTCTAGAGGGTGTTAAACCCATACAGTGTAAGTGGATCTTCAAGGGAGAGACAGATCCAGATGGTAATCCAAAGATCTATAAAGCAAAGCTAGTTTTGAAGGGGTTATCGTAGGTTGATGGAGTTGATTATGATGAAACTTTCTCACTAGTAGCAATGTTAAAGTTTGTGCAGATTATGATGGCTATTGCTGCATATTCCGATTACGAGATATGGCAGATGGATGTCAAAACTGCTTTCCTAATGGTTATTTGAAAGAGGATGTATATATGATACAACTAGAAGGTTTTGTCGATCCAAATTCCAAAGGATGCCAGAAAGGTGTGCAAGCTTCAAAGGTCAATCTATGGTTTGAAGCAAGCATCAAGGAGCTGGAATCATTATTTTGATGAAGTGGTAAAAGAGTTTGACTTCTTGAAAAATTATGAGAAAGCTTGTGTATACAAGAAGTTTAGTGGGAGCTTTGTTTTTAATCTTATATGTGGATGACATATAGCTGATTGGAAATGATACAAAGTTTCTTAGCACAATAAAAGACAATTTAAAGAGAGTGTTGTCAATGAAAGATTTAGGCGAAGTTGCTTATATATCGGGCATAAAGATCTATAGAGGTAGATCAAGACGTCTAATTGCGCTAAGCCAGAGCACATACACAGACAAGGTTTTAAAGAGGTTTAAAATGGAGAATGAAAAGAAAGGATTTCTCCCAACGTCACATGACACGACACTTAGCAGAAATAAATGTCCCATGACAGTTGATGCTTTTGCAATTAAATCCATCATGTATGCTATGATATGTACTAGACAAGATGTTTCTTATGTGCTAAGTGTTAGTAGGAGGTGCCAAAGTGATCCTGGAGTGGCTGGCTGGGCAGCTGTTTAAAATATTCTTAAGTACCTCAAAAGAACAAAGGACATGCTCCTTGTCTATGGAGGAGATGAAGAACTCATTATAAATGGTCACACCGATGCTAGCTTCATGACTGATATAGATGACTATAAATCTCTATCGGGTTATGTTTTCTTAATGGTGGTGCGGTGGTTTGGAAGAGTTTCAAGCAGAATACTGTTGCGGATTATACGATAGAAGCAAAGTATATTGTGGCTTCAGAAGCTTCCAAGGAGGTAGTCTAGATCAAGAAGTTTCTTGAAGCATTTGGTGTGGTCCCAAGTGCGATGAACCTAATGGCACTCTATTGTGATAATAGTGGTGTCGTTGCTCAAGCAAAGGAACCAAGATCCCATATGAAGACTAGACACATCAAGCACAAATATCACATTATTCGACATCATGTTGAGAAAGGATTTGTGGAAGTTCTCAAGTTTCACATGTATCTGAATGTGTCAGATCCGATGACGAAGGCTCTACCACGAGCAAAGCATGAGGAACACCGGATAGCCATAGGTGTTAAAGAGACCATGTAAACTGGATTATTAACTCTAGTGCAAGTGGAAGACTATGGGAAATATGCCTTAGAGGCAATAATATTGTATTATTATATTTCCATTTTCATAATTAAGAGTTTATATTTCATGCTATTACTACTATGATTATGGAATATGTGATTCAATGAAAAACTCATATGCATGTGTGGCATGATAAATAGTAAAGAGCAGTTTCATGGTCTTGCCAGTGAGATAGGCTCAAGTGTTGTTGGTGATCTTGTTTTATGGATCTCAGGATGTCGTTAAGTGTAATGATAGTCCTGAAACAACATTGAGAGTATGATGTTAGGAGAACGATCATATTGGATCAACGGTATAGTGAGCATGCTTATGACTCAGGAGGATACGAACGCATCTCAGTTTTTGTATAGTATCGCAAAGCAAAGAGAACTTCACATAATAACCAAAGGTTCACTCGAATGTCATTCGTGTATTCACAGGGATCGATATGGATGTCCATGGTGCCTCTATTGGTCATTGAACGACGGGGTTTCGTTCATGTCTATGATTTGTTGAACCTATGAGGTCACAAGCTTAAGGTAATCATGATCTGTTGATAATTAGTAGGACGAGAATATCGAGGATTTATTTGTGGAATTGTTTCATTAATATTCGGAATAGTTTCGAGAATAACCGGAAGCGTTCCGAGGTCACCGGCAGGGTTTCAGAGTTTATCGGGCCATACCAGGTATTACCGATAATTAATATATAGGTGGAAAATGTTTCTAGTGATGTTGAATTATATATAATATGCTCTAGTAATTGGTAGAGGGATTTTATATTCAATTTAATAACAACGAGCCTTAGAAGGCCAAGTTGTGGAGGGAGAATTGGGCCACCAGGGCCCAATAGGGGAAGCACCCCCTCATTCCTCCTAGGGAGGCCGAATTGGGGTGGGGGAAGGGCTCCTACTCCCCTGGTCGGCGCAAGGGGAGGGGAGTCCTCCCCCTCTGTGGCACCCCTCCTCCCCTCCAACCTATATATACTTGAGGTATTGGGCTCTTTTAAACACGCAAGTTTTGGAGCCTCCTCTAGTTCCTCTAGCTCTAGTTCTAGTTGATCCTAGTTGATCAATTAGAGCTTTACCTAGATCGTATAATACTCATAATTAACATACCAGTGTGGTTCTAATCTCCTCCTTCTAGTTCTTCGACGATGATTAGCTCTGGACAGCGAAGGGATCGTGAAGACCGTACGCTTGCAACCAAGTAGAGAGGCTATGCTTTCGATCTTCCGTTCGAGGGATCGTTCGACTGAGGTTCATGGGATCGTTATCAATGGTTCGTGGGACTCCAAGTATGATCTACACCGACTCGTCTTGTTCAGCTGTACTTCGGAGTGAGTAACGATCGTTGATCCAAACCCTATATGCATCTTCATATTGTTCCTGGATGTTCGTAGGGTAATTTTTTTCTACTATGTTTCCCAACATCATTTACAAAGGGACTCACAAAATGTGATAGATAATGCATCGAGGGAGATGGGAATGATACCCATACATATTACACCATAACAGTAACCTACCTGTTGCGATCGGAGATCCTGTGAATTAGGACATAGGAAGAACGAGCTATTGGTCACAAAGGAGAGTAACATGTAACCCTCTCTAGGTGAAGATGCAAAACTCTCATAGTTGTAAAGCTCAGAGCTGTAAGGCAGGTTGGTAACATCCCTTCATGTGTTTTTATTGGCTATGATTAGCAAATATGTTGCCCTACAAAGAAGTCTTGAAATAACACACCTATATTAGCCCCAATAATTAAACGTCATAGTTTATTATATTTGTAAATGAGCATTTGAGATCTGGTGGGGGATTGTTAGAAATAATGTTCTAGGCATGTGTACAATTTCTGAAATCTCGAAAAGGCCCATGAATAAATGGCAAGAGGTGATTCTAAAGTTTAGTCCCACCCCGAAAGTTGAGGAGGTAGACCTCTTTATATAGTGGGTTCTCCCCACTCCATTATGTCATGGATTGAAGAGATAAAGAGAATACCACAAAGCTGCTTGCCTGGCCAGGCTAAGTCGGGCTCGATCCGGGGCCGGCGTGAAGGACAAGGGCGTGTGACATGCACGTGAGTGGTTTGCCAAAATCCAGTCCTTGGCCTTGCAGGAGCGCACCTTCCTTTTGTCTTTTTCATGTCTTGGCAGACAAGTTAATTGTTTCTTTTGCGGTAAGTTTATGACTTAGAAACCAAGTCGGTTTGAAATCATGACCGGACACGATACCACATTTGGTTTTCCTATATATACAACTTACCAGCCACGGCCTAAGAGACACCAAAAATTGAGCTAGGGTTTTTACCTTGTGTCTCTACTTGCGCCGCTGCTATAGTCTACTCCATCCCGTATGCTGGCGTGCACCGGCGAGAGGGATAGCAGGTCTCTCGCACTTGCGATCCTGCACTGGGAGAGGCCGAATAAAGTTTTTGGGAAGCGCTTTGTGTGAGTGCTCATCGTCCTTCACCACAGGTCATGTTCCTTCTAAGTGAGGCGACGTCACTCATCATCGCCTCCAACTCCGTCTGCATCAGGTCATCCAAGCATCATCACCTCCAACGCCATCTACATTAGGTCATCACCAACATCATCGACAATGATATCATACCAGCAGCTACAGGGGCATCTACAAATGATCAGTACATGCATTGTGATGTGATGTAATCTCTTACTATAGTTGTTGAATGTTCGATCATGATGTTCATGTTGTTTAGTACATGCATGCTACTTGTTGTTTTAATCAAGAGTTATTTACTGGAATCACTCATTAACTTGCTTAATATTCTAACAAAATCATGCTCAAGCTCTCCCGTCAAGGAGATACCGCTGAGATGACCTATAGCATAAACATGCTGGAATAGGCAATGATAACAACTAGGAGAGGAAATGTGGTGATTTCTTACAACAATTGCCTCGTATAGAGAGCCAATGGCGCCCCCACCCTCCCACCCGCACCTAAACCCTAGCCCACCGGCGATCTCCACTCCTCTCCACTAAATTGGTGGAGTGATCCACTCATCTTGTTCGGCGTCTCGAGATCTCTCTGCTGATGTCTTCGGTGATGGATTCTTCTTCGGGATCTACCCTTGATCTGGACTTCTCCAAGGGTAGAGTTTTTGCTGATGAGATCTATAGGGCGTCTGGCCTCACTGTCCATCCCATGGATGGTAGAGGGGCATTTACCCTAGTTGTCTCCTTTAGCAGGCATGAATTTCGGCTTGATGTGGATTCTGTGGCCGCCGCCCTTGAGTCGGCGCTGGGAGGATCGGCCATTGATCTCTGGGTCTCATATATTACTGATAAGGTATTTAGCTTCAATGTTTCATGCAAGGCTGTTGGTTTTCATATTGTGGACACTAGATCGTACTCTTGCCCTCAATTCAAATGCTATTTTCATTTGTGGGGAAATGGGGGTCCAAATTGGTTACGTGAATTCAATATTTGGAAGAAAGAGTGCGATGCTGAGTGGATCTTGGTCAGTCCTTCTAAGCGTAGGGCAGCCTTGGGCCTTCTTGCAATGCATAATCCTCCATCAAAGTTAGCCATTAAATCCAGGCCTTCTCTTTAGAAAAAATTATCTTTTGCTACGTTTCAAACGTATGATGCATGCAAAGGGTATAGATATCATGCAACGGCTGAATGTATAGCGGCATCTGAGAGTGATGGCTATGAGATTTCTGAGAGGGAGCGCCAGGTCATTGCTCCGCCCCAACCTGAGATTCTTAACTGGACTGTTGCTTCGCCACCGATCATCTTTGGCACGGTGAGCTCGTCGGAGATCCAATAGCGTATCGCGTCAAGGGGTTCAACCTCGGATCTTGTGCCGGCTGACTCGGGCGGGATTTCGGGATCTCAAAATTTGCCTTTTTTGGGCCCTTCAGCTGCTGGCCCATCTAATTCTACTACCGTGCCGAGCCCATCCCAGGCTGAGGCCTCTTTTGATCAAATGATAAATGACATGGTCGATGAAATTGTTACATGTCAGACTTGTTTTTAGCGTGGGCATTTTTCTTCTTCTTGCACGTCAACTCTAAAGTGCTTGGGTTGTTCTCGGGTTGGCCATACTAGGCGCGATTGCACCCGTTTTGCTAGGAGATTGGGTCTGGTTTGGAAACCCAAGCCCGCTAACGATTCAGTTTCCGAGGCAATAGCTACAAGAAGCGAGAATATCTCTCTGATAGGATTTTTACCTAACTTGGACTCCTCGGTTTTGATTGCATCGTCCACATCGACCAACTCTGTTCAGCTTGGTCCAAGGACGCCTCCAGGCTCTCCGCAAGCACCACCACCGCCGCCTTCTGAGCCACCCTCGCCAACGCCGGCCATGGCCAACTTCCCCATTGACCCAATGCAGTATGTCCCGGCAGGGCATCACATCATCGATGCGGGGGATGCAAGATGGCCGCGTACCTTTGTCACGCCGCATGTCCCCATCGTGCGCCGCCACGAAGACTACATGCTTGCTGAAGTCATGCCCATGCCTGCTGCCAATGAGATTGGTGATGCTCAAGAGGAGGTTGTTGAATGGCTGGAAGCTCATGGATATCACGTTCGTTCTGTTCAGCCATGGATCAATGCTGTCGGGCTGTTTCGAGTCAGGGATCCTGCGGTGCGTTACTCTCTTATACATCTCCCTCCGCAACACCTTGGCAATGATCGGTTTGTCCGCTTTATGAAACATGATGAGGGGGAGGGTTTTCGTGGAGCTCAGGGCTTTCGTCAGGGTTTGATTATAATGTTGGGCATCCCTCTAGATCTTCGCAATACTGATAACATTAGAGCGGCAGTGAATACTTTTGGCAAATTCCATCATTGGAACAGTGAGGATCCATATTTAGTCAGATCCCTGGTGTTTGCTTCCTTTCCTGAGGACGTTCTGGTGCCTTGTGATGTCGTTTTCAATGACTATGCTGCATGGGGTGGGGCAAGAGTGTCTTGGACAGCGCCCATATACATTCTTGGGGCCAACTTTGCAGAGCAGATGCCACAAGATGAGGATTGGATGCCAATAAATGGAAATCCTCACCCCCTTCCTAGGGTGCCCTTTCCTGATCTTCCCCAGTTTATACTGCCTAATTACCCTGCTTTAGGTTGGAATGAAGTGCCACCACGTCCCCCAGAGCAACCTGACATGGGTGACAACAATTGGGGCAATGTAGTTTGGGGGGATGATGAGCAAGTGCAGAATGATGTGCAAATGGAGCAAGAGTCTATGGTTCTTGATAACTCTGAAGATCATTCTCTGTCAGTGGAACAACATATTCAACCAAATTTTGTGCTCATTCATGATCTGGATCAACCTGTGGAGCTAGAAGTGGGACTGGAGCAGCCAGTTGTTGTGGAAAACAATGTTGTTCAAGTTTATAATCCTGCCGACTGGGCTTTAGTGGTCTATAAGACACCTGCACATTGTCCTGATAATAATACTTCTATGGAGGAATCTTCTGAGTTAGATATGGTCATGACTGTCACTGCTGCTAAAGTTATGCTTGGACCTGAGTTGCCACCTGAGATGATCTTCAAAAGGAACTTTGAGGCCATCTTGCATTCAGATATCTGCTATGAAATCCCTAAGCCAATACAGGTGTTGCCTTTGCAGTCTGACCTGCTCTCTAAAAGAAGCTGGGACTTGGCCTTTGAGGTGCCAAGACTGACCTATTATAACACAAATCTGGAGCACAGGCCTGTGTCTAGGGTTCTTTTTCCAGCTCGGCAGTCTGAGTCTTCTTCTATTGGGGAGGCAGTGCAGTTTAATGAGCCACCTGAGCAACCTGAAGAGCAGAGAAAGGTTAGAAGGCCCAGGAAAACCATGGCCCCCACTCCAGTGGTGGAAACCTCAGTAAGAAGGTGCACTCGAGGATCTTTGCAGAGAGATGGCTTCAAGCCAACTTTTCAGGAGCTCCCAATGCAGCCAAAAAGGAGGAAACCCAAGGCCAAGCCCTTCTCAGCTACAGTGTCTCAGAACATGCAGGATGAGCAAGTTGAAGATCTTCCACCACCTACTCCCATATCCAAACTGCAGCAGATTGGCCAGGAGCTGGGAATTGCTGATGATCTGATTACAGTGGAGCAGCTTATGGCTGATCCCTCAACTCCAAGACCAGTACTGCAAATGTTTAGCTGTCAAATGGCTAGTTGGAGGTGGCAGTTGTTCTGTTTATTATGGTTCTTCTCTTTTGTTACTGTTTGTAATAATTTAAAAGAATCATGCTGGACATGTGTGCTTGTTGAGGGTGGTGGCATTAGGTGCCATCAAACTATTCTATTTGCTACTTTTGGTGTAAATGAGTAATTCCTGTAAGAACTGGAGTGTTTTATGCTGGAATGTTAGGGGTCTAAATTCTGAAGCTAGGCAAAGAGCTGTCAGACAAAAGTTGGAGGAAAGTCAGTGTGTTATTGCCTGCTTCCAAGAAACCAAATGTGATTCTTTTGATTTCAGATCTATTAGATCCTTTTGCCCTAAAAGATTTGATAGATTTGCTTTCTCCCCTTCTGTGGGTGCTTCTGGGGGCATTTTGATAGTGTGGAATTCCTTTGTCTTCTGGGGGACTGTAGTTGAAATTCATCAGTTTGCGGTTGTAATCCAGTTTGTCTCCAAGCAAAATAATGAACACTGGTCTCTTGTTTCTGTGTATGGTCCATGCCAAGGGGAAGCCAGGGACAATTTTGTCAACTGGTTATATGACCTACAAATTCCAATGGGAGATAACTGGCTCTTGGTGGGAGATTGTAACTTCATGAGATCTCTGGAGAATAGAAATCTACCTGGTGGTGATCTGAATGATATTTTCATTTTCAATGAAATAATTGCACATCTTGGACTGCTGGAGCTTACCCTTAAGGGGAGATCTTACACATGGTCCAATATGCAGGATAATCCCTTGCTAGAGCAGTTAGATTGGTTTTTTACTTCTGCTGATTGGATCTCTTCATATCCCATGACTGAAGTGTTACCCCTGGCCAGAACTACATCTGACCATGTGCCATGTGTGGTCACTATTAAGACTTCTATTCCTAAATCTTCTATATTTAGGTTTGAGAACTATTGGGTTGAGCTTGATGGGTTTATGCAATGTGTCCAACAGGCTTGGCAGAAGCCATCCCACAAATCTCATATCACCGCTAGAATTGCAGACAAGTTCAAAACCCTGAGAGGGGCCCTTAAGAGATGGCAGATGAGTATCTCTAAGATAAAAGTGTTGATCTCAAAATGCAATGAAGTCATTCTATGTTTAGATGGCCTTGAAGAGGTTAGACCTTTATATAGACCTGAATTTAACTTCAGGCAGGTGGTGAAACTACATGTGGAAAAACTCTTACATATCCAGTTTATATACTAGAAGAAGAGGTGTACAATCAGGTATATTAAACTTGGTGGGGAAAATACCAAATTCTTCCATGCTATGGCCACTGAGAGGCATAGAAGAAATTCCATTGCTTCTCTAACATATATTGATGGGACTGTGGTCTCTAGTCATGCAAAGATGGAGGGCATCATATGGAATTGTTTCAAAAATAGAATGGGAGTTTCTGCTGGTATAGTAATGGGTTTTGACCTGAATGTTTTGCTCAAGCCAGTAGATGGGCTAGATTTCTTAACTGAACCATTTACAAAAGAGGAAATGGATGATACTGTCAAGCAAATGCCCACTGATAAGGCCCCTGGCCCAGATGGTTTTAATGGGTTATTCTTCAAGAAATGTTGGCACATTATTTGTCAGGATTTTTATGAGCTAGCTGAAGCTTTCCACAATGGTACTGCAAACCTGGAGAATATAAATGGCTCTTTCATTACACTCATCCCCAAAAAATTGGCCCCTGAAGGTGTTGGAGATTATAGGCCAATCTCTTTGACTGGGATGGGCCTCAAATTCCTGTCCAAAATGGCTGCTAACAGGTTTCAGAGGATCATTATGGAATGTATACATAAGAATCAATATGGTTTTATTAAAAGTAGGACAATTCAGGATTGTATTGGCTGGACACTTGAATATCTGCACCAATGCCATCAGTCAAAGAGACCTATTGTTATTCTTAAATTGGATTTTGAGAAAGACTTTGACTCCATTGAGCATGAAGCTATTCTGTTAATTCTCAAGCACAAGGGATTTAATCAAAAATGGATTTCTTGGGTCAAGCAACTGCTATCAACTGGAACTTCATCTGTCCTTTTAAATGGAGTACCTGGTAGATAATTCCTTTGTAAAAAGGGAGTTAGGCAAGGAGACTGCCTTTCACCCTTGCTTTTTGTAATTGCTGCTGACCTCTTGCAATCAGTAGTAAATGATATGTTCAAAAGGGGAATCTTAAAGCTGCCAATCCCATGCCATGACCAAGATTATCCTATAGTTCAGTATGCTGATGATACCCTAATCATTCTACCAGCAGACAAAACTCAAATTTTGGCTCTCAAGGACATGCTACATGTGTTCTCCACCTCTACAGGGCTAGTGGTGAACTACCACAAATCTTCCATGGTTCCCATTAATGTGGATGAGAACACTACCACCAGTTTGGCTGCAGCCTTTGGTTGTCAGGTTGGCAAGATGCCCTTCACATATCTTGGGCTACCTATGGGTACTACCAGACCAAAAATGGTGGATTTTATGCCCCTTGTGGATTGCATGGAGAGAAGAATGTCAGCTAGTTCTTCTTTCTTAAACCAGGGGGAAAGGCTACAGTTCTTAAACTCTGCATTGTCTTCCATGCCCATATTCTATCTTGGCAGCCTCCTTGTTCCTGCAGGGATATTAAAGCAATTGGAGAGAATACAAAGGCAATGCTTGTGGAGAAAACACAGAGATGATCCCTCACCATCCCTGGCAGCCTGGGACCTAATTTGTAGGCCCAAAAACAAAGGAGGGCTGGGCATTTTAAATCTGGGTGTGCAAAATATGGCTCTCTTGCTGAAACATCTGCATAAATTCCTGAACAGGTTGGACTTGCCATGGGTTTCACTTATATGGGATACATATTACCACTGTTACGTACCACAGGGGACTGACAGTTGTGGTTCTTATTGGTGGAAGGATATATGTAAATTGCTGGATCATTTTAGGTGCACAACTTGGGTTCAGATCAACTCTGGGACTTCAGCTTTATTTTGGTCTGATAAGTGGAAGATAGATGAAACATCAATCACCTTGCAAACCAGATTTCCAAGGCTCTTTTCATATGTCAAAGATCCATGGATTACTGTCTCTGAGGCTTTCCATTCACAGAGTCTCACAGAGTTGTTCCATTTACCTCTGTCTGCACAGGCTTACCAGGAGTATATGACTGTGCAAAACATGATGGCCAATTGCAATAGGGAAGTGGAAGCAAATGACATCTGGTTCTGGCAGGGATCCATCCAACCTTTTAAGCCCAAGCTGTTCTACTCATTTGTGCATTCCCAAATGTCTTTCAATCCTCTCCTTTTATGGATTTGGAGATCTTCCTGCACAATGAAAATCAAGGTGTTTGCTTGGATGTTAATCATGGATAGATTGAATACCAAAGATATGGTTGAAAGAAGGCACTGGCATCTGGAGGATGGGGTAAACTGTGTTCTCTGTCCTTTGGGGACACGTGAGACCAGAAACCACTTATTCTTTGAGTGTAATTTCAGTGTGAGAATATGGAATTACCTTCAAATATTATGGCCACCTGGAGAGGATATGTCCACAATTGTCATGCAAGCTAAGCAAGACTTTGCTAAACCTTTCTTTACTGAGGTTGTCTTTGTTGCTTGCTGGAATATTTGGATAATGAGAAATGCTAGAGTCTTCAGGCATGAGAGGCAAAGCTTTAATAGATGGAGATGTGCCTTCATCCATGATATTACACTCATGCAACATAGAATCAAGCAAAGATATAAGGAGGAGCTGCTTAGATGGATTTCCTTCTTGCCTCCTTGAGGTTTTGTAATCTAGTCTCTTAGTGTAGTCTTTTTTCTTCCTGTATAGATTACCTCTTGTAATCCATGTATTGTATTGTCCCTTGCTTTATTAATAAATTCTGAATGCTGTGGGGGGTTTTCCCTACAGTTACCAGTCAAAAAAAACAACTCGGAGAGGAGATGGGAGTGGTAGCAACGAGGGTAGAATTGCTCTGGTGTCGCCTATAGGGATGGGAGGCGGCTAGGTTTCCTCAGCTAGAATATTGTCTTAGAGCATCTATAGTTGGGGGTTCAAACCCGTCTCAAACGCCAGGGCAGGCTGACCGTTAACTGACGTTCACAAGAAACGACCCGCCGGGTGCCTCAAACATCTGTGGTGTCCGGCACCCCTCATATCCAGCCCAAATATGAGGCGGATATGGGTTTGCCCATGCGCGCCCAGGTGCGTCTGTCATGTCAGCCCGACCCACCCCGAGCCCACATATATCCCCTCAGGTGAATCCTAGACCGCAGTCTGCTCAGTCAACTACACTCTCTCTGTCCTTCCCTCTTCCCAATCCGATCCATGGCGGATGACCGAAGTGGCTCCAGCTCCAATGGCAATGAGAGTGACGTCGATGCGGTCTCTCTCCGCATTGCTTTGCGCCACTCCCGTCTAGATCATGGCGGAAGTAGCGGACGCAGTTCATGGAACGATGCATCATCCCCCTTCGCCCGCCGTCGCAGTGAGGGTGACGTTGCCAGGCCCTCCCGTCCGGCGTGCAACACCAGTGGGAGCACCACCTGCTTCACCCCACTCCATGTACGCCGCCTCGCCGCCACCACATCCATTGTACGTCCAAAGGGCGTCCACGGGCACCGTCAGGTGCTTGTGCCCTCGCTGGAGCCGGGCTGGTCGAGGACGCCCGAGTCGGAGGCACGGGTCGCAGGGTGCGAGCTGCAATGCCCGAGGAAGGCCATGGCGGTGGGCGACGCGTCGGCAAGGCGCCCGGCACTCGCGTGCGCGCCGGTCGATCCCGAGGACGCACTCATTGCGTCCGACCACCGTCGCTCCCTGATAATGGCGGAGACGGATGCACGACGGTTGCGGCGGAATTCGCCAAAGTGCTCCGGCTCGCTATCGAGCTATCGGAGCGCAAGACGTCAACAAAGGCGAGGAGGCACGCCCAGGAGTAGGAGCGCTTGCTCCGGAGGGTTGCCGAGGGTCACAAGGAGCTGTCGGACGACTCGGACGACGGATCAAAGTTCCGACGACGACGACCCTCTGGTGGCCGACGCCTACACCGAAGGCAAAGCATCACCGCCGACCTCAAGGGGAAGGGTGCGGCGAGGAAATGGTGATTTGCTCCGTCATTTCCGTTTAATTTTGTTTTTTTATCGTATGTGTAGGATACTGTCCGATTGAAACTGCATCTTTTGGTGGTTCGATGATTGTTTATGCTAGAATTATGCCCGATTTAACTAGAATTGGTACTAGTTCATTGATTTACGCAAGTTCATTTTCATACGTGCATCTGTCCGTGTATATTTTTCTTTGCAAGCCCTTAACTTTTTTTCATCATTCATTTTTGGTACATGGGAATACATCAGCAAATTTTGACTAGAAAAGCAAGACCAAAGAAAACAAGAACCACAAGAATACACTTTAGAAGATATCCAACTTCCATAATTGCTCCTGTAAGTTGGATTAGTGCCTTCTCAATGCATTCATTGTTGATCTGCAGAGGAGGCTCGATCTTGTGTGCTTCTTTCTTCTTCGTGTCTAAAGAAGTAGAGGTTGCTTCCTCGCATCTAGTCTCATGTGTAGTCTCTAATCTAGCAACAAGTGCACTAGTCTCATCTCTAGCCTCTATGCTAGCTAAAAGTGCACGAACATCTACGAAATTGTGCTCTATTAATATATCGATGTACTCTTCTTCCCAATACCAAAACTTGCATCCATGCTACACAATAAAATTTTAAGTTAGCACAACTAGTCAAATCCAAGAGCACAACCGAAGCTAAAAAGAGCACATACCCCATCGTTTAAGAACTTGATGCACACCCATCCGGGATGTTCCGGCGTTGTAGACACACGGCGCACGACCTTGTTTGACAGTGGTCGCACTTAATGAGTGGCAACGGTGCGCCGATGAGCTTTTGGGCTAGCACCGAGCCCGGCCGACCGCTTTTCGTGTATCTGCCGGCGGACCTCCGACGGTGTAGATCCGAACGACTAGAGGAGGAGCCACTACCTGCATGCGGCCTTGCGGCCTTGCCAGGGCCTTTCCGGCCTAGTGCCCGGCCAGTCCATGGCGCGGCGCAGCCTCCCACAGCCGGGCGAGCTCAAGACCGACCGGATCCGGCCGCCAGGTGCGCAGATCAGGTGGCCGTGGTTGGGTAGCTCGGGGGCGCCGAGGGGAAGGGGCTGGGCGAGCGTGCGTCCCAGCTGCACAGCTGCAATGGCAGTGGCGGCGGCGGCGAGGGGAAGAGTGGAGAAGAATGGAGAAGAGTGTAGAGAGTGCGGCTGGAGGGAGGGAGGGGGCGGATAGAAAAAGGCGTCCCTGTGGCACCGACGGGCGGGCCAGGTGGGAGATGCGCACACGGCCCGCCCGTCCGCGTGCTGTCCGTGTCACCCCAAAAGCGGCGCAATCTTAGGCCAGGGATGGGTCGAAAACGACCAGAAAACGGACAAAAATCCGTTTGCGCCCACGCGCTGGGCCGTCTGGTTCGTCACTTTTACTCTGAACGGACGCACATGGACAGGATGGAATCGCGTGTTGGAGTTGGCCTTATTGCATTGGAGTCTTGCTTAAGTTACTGACAGGAAACCAATCTATCGTTAGTAACGTTAGAGGAAAAGTTTGCCACAAACCCAACCGTCCAGGGTGTTAATTTAATAGCCAGAGTTTGCAAAAGTCAATCCATGGATTCGTTTCTGGGCACCTTTAGTTTGGAATTAGAGAATGGGTTTTTATTATTTATGCTGTTATGTTCAACTTTTGTCGCTAGGAATTTCAATTGCTTCAAAATGCCACTGCTTTGTTAGGTGCATGCTCAAAAATATCATTAGACACCCATCAGCTTAAGTGTCGTTTGTCATGTTATAATGATCAAAATACTTATGGACTAACATGTCACTTCTCTCTATCTCATTATAATAAAGTGTGGGTCCTACTTACTCCTGACAAATGGGGTCCATATTTATGATTGTGAAATAGAGATAACTGACATGTGGGTCTAGGGGTATTTTTTGTCATATAACAGGGTTAACGGGTTTTGACCTGACAATAACAATGTCAAATGACATTTTTGAGCAAACATCCAATGAATTGATGTCATTTTTTAGATATTTAATAGCATTTTTAGCAAGTATCTAATGAAACGATGGCATTTTTAAACAGTTGTAATTTTTACTGTCAAAAGTGAGTTGTGGAACACAACTAGTAGATAAAAACTCTTAGAGAATATGTTCTACCACAACACTAGAAGGATATAAAATCGACCATCGAAGAAACCCTTAGTTAGCATAGATGTCGATACCACTTAATTACCACTACTAAAACTGTCATACGATAATTTCAACGCAAGCATAACGGGGGTTCACCATTTGATCGCTTCCTCTCATTTGTTTCTCCCGTAGAGATGGAGATATCAAACGTAAAACTCGGCCGTCCACGGCGATCGATGTCGACCAATGGTCTCCGATCAAACGACCCGCACGGGTAGACTCTATTTCCTCCACATGTATACATCTCGACAGGATCAGCGTTACCGCGTGGCAAGAATGTCGAGGATGAGGAGGGGGATCTAGCAAGCGGTCCCCTCTCGTTTTATGAGCACAGTCGATCTTCGTCTTCCTCTCCCCATCCATGCTCGCCAACAAAGTATCAGCATTACCCCGGCGAGCAGATCTCGCATATGGGGCCAGCTAGGATACGGTCTGCTGCGGGTATATCTTCTCCAGATTTGGCCTTTTCGGTTTGCAACTTATTCCTTCATTGATATTTGTTCTGCTTTCGATTTCTTAGAATTGTAACTCGTCAGTATCAAGTTTCCCTTTTCTGCCCCCACGTCAGATTCTGCGTCTCTCCTCCACTGTCTCCTTAACAGCTTAAGGGCATCAAAACTCCCGCATATGTCCAAACCATAAAAGTCATTCAATGCGTATATGTATCGATCCCCGGCGCAGTACAAATGTACTTTCTTCCGTAAATCATAGACGAATATGGGGAGTTTTGCTGGCGTGCGGACAGCAACCAAGCACGTTTCTGACCGCCCTGGTCAGCCAAACCCACTCTCTCGTCCACGCGCTTTCCGTCAAAAACGGTCAGCGCTGCTCCAGAGCGTTAGTGCCCGCACCGGTCAGAGCGGACGCGATCGCTCACTCGCACCGGCATTGAAGGTGTGCACCGCCCGACAGAGCGCCACCCGCGGCGCTTCCAGGTGCAGACGACTGGTCCACGTTCAAGTGAGACGACGGCCGTCCGTTCGTCCGTCTGCGGCCCTCATTAATGATACACGATTGTCGAGGCATCTACTTCGGCACCACCCTTCTGCCCCTCTGCCGTCCATCAGTACTATTAAACTGCTGCCCGACCATAGCCGCAGTCATCTGTCTCCGATCCCTCTTATCACCAGTCCCATCATGGATTCCTTCCCCGCCAAAGCTCTCTAGGACGGGCTAACGCCGGATCAAAACGAGTTGGCCGTCATTGCTGCCGGCTGGCTGGCCGGTAGGCAGCCAAAGGACGACGACGTCCGAATGGTGCCTCCGATCCCTCTCCTCACCAGTCCCATCATGGATTCCTTCCCCGCCAAAGCTCTTTAGGACGGGCTAACGCCAGACCAAAACGAGTTGGCCGTCATTGCCGTCGGCTGGCTGGCCGGTAGGCAGCCAAAGGACGACGACGTCCCAATGGAGGACGCAGGTGCCGACGAGCCAGCGCCACCCTCCTCCTCCTTCGCGCCACCCTCGCCAGTGTATTGGACCTTAACCATTGGCAAGGCTTGTGCCCATTACATGAACATGGTGCGGGAGGAGCACGAGGAGCAGTTCCGGGAGGCGCGGGCCGACGCCGCTTACGACCACCAACTCCATCGGATCACTTGCAGGCGGAGGAGCAGCTCTTCGCCACCAACCCACTCAGTAATATCTTAAAATATAAATCACAGTGATACGTCTACAACGTATCTATATTTTTTTATTGTTTCATGCTATATATTATCCATTTTTGGATGTTTTACATGCATTATTATGCTATTTTATATTATTTTTTGAAACTAACCTTTTAACCTAGTGCCAAGTGCCAGTTGCTGTTTTTCCTTGTTTTTGCCTTTACAGAAAATCAATACCAAACGGGGTCCAAACGGAACGGAGGGGGATTCGATCACAGAGGGCTTCTACATCAGCCTTGATCCCTTTCGATGATGTGTGAGTAGTTTACCACAGACCTATGGGTCCATAGCTAGTAGCTAGATGACTTCCTCTCTCTCTTTGATCTTCAATACAATGTTCTCCTCGATGTTCATGAAGATCTATTTGATGTAATCTTCTTTTGCGGTGCGTTTGTTGAGAGATGATGAATTGTGGATTTATGATTAGATTATCTATGAATATTATTTGAGTCTTCTCTGAACTCTTTTATGCATGATTAAGATAGCTTTGTATTTCTCTCCGATCTAGTGATTTGGTTCGGCCAACTAGATTGATTTTTCTTGTCATGGAAGAGGTGCTTTGTAATGGGTTCAATCTTGCGGTGCTTATTCCCGGTGACATAAAGGGACATGACACGTATTTGCTTTTTTGCCATTAAGGATAAAAAGGTGGGGTTTGTTCATATTGATTGGATTATCCCTCTACATCATGTCATCTTGCTTAATGTGTTACTACGTTCTTGTTAACTTAATGCTCTAGATGCATGCTGGATAGCAGTCAATGTGTGGAGTAATAATAGTAGATGCAGGCAGGAGTCGGTCTACTTATCACGGACGTGATGCCTATATTCATGATCATTGCCTTAGATATTGTCATAACTATGTGTTTTTCTATCAATTGCTCAATAGTAGTATGTTTACCCACCATATGCGTTCTTTCAAGAGAGAAGCCTCTAATAAAAACTATGGCACCCGGGTCTATCTTTCATCATATTATTTTCAGATCTGTAAAACGAAAAACCCAAAAATATTTTGCTGCAATTTATTTATCTTTACTTTATTTTTTTACTTTTATTTATCTTTTATACCTATCTCTATCAGATCTCATCCTTGCAAGTAACCGTGACAGGATTAACAACCCCTTTATCGAGTTGGGTGCAAGTATTTGTTTTTTTGTGTAGGTGCAACCATTGGTGACTTGTGTGTTTCTCCTACTAGATTGATACCTTGGTTCTCAACTGAGGGAAATACTTATCTCTAATTTACTACATCACCCTTTCCTCTTCAAGGGAAAAACCAACGCAATCTCAAGAAGTAGCACACAGTGTCACGATAAAAAGACAAACTCGGAGAGATTAAAATACAGGTGTTGGGCGAAGGAAGATCCTCCATAGAAGATCCCCGAGGAGAGCCATGACGTCACCCATGGCGCATCCGGGGGATGCTTCCCCGAGCTCGTAGGACACGCGTCGGTCAGAGGAGCTAGCCTTGCGGTGCATTCCACCAACCAGGGTTTAAATGCCCGACCAGGCTACGAGAGTAGCCCGACGTAGGACTAGGCCTAGGGCCATCATCGCTACAACCTGAGGGGCACGAGACAAGACGGGACACCGGCAAGGAATAAAGAGATGGAAGGGTGGTGCGGCGCATCACATCAGGGAAGGTAATCAAGTGTCTGACCTGGCACAATGTCAGGTTATCTACCTACTGATCGACAGAAGCAAGGTGATTATGCGGACCAGACACCTTCTTTGCACATTGCATTGTATTCATTAAGCAAATCAAGTGTGGTACCCCTCGGATCTATATAAGGGGACGGTCATGGTTGAGTGGAGGACAAGCAACACTACACACACCAACGACTCCATTTCCATGCTCAATAATAGTTAGAAGACAGAAGGTATATATAGAGATAGGAGTGATTGGGCACTCTAGCTAGTACCCCAACCACCACTTATCTCACCCCGGCCAACTCTTTTGTAGACACAAGAACTTGTACTTCCAAGCTTATATGGAATACTAACGGGACATCGGGTTTTGCCATGATGGCGGCTTGAACCTGTATAAACCTTTTACGTGTTCATTCTCTCTTTTCCTATCTTCTAGAGTTGATTAACTTGGTGTTTTAGCTCCTGGTCGGACTAACAAATATGGGGTATCCTTGATCCCCGGTGTATGGAGATTGCCCTCTGACATCTGGGGCACCAGGCAAGGGGCTAAGACTAAGTTTGTCAATACTAGGAAGAATTCATGTCTAGGGAAGGAGAAAACCTTGGGAAACATCCAGCCTTATGGGGTATGGGTGCCCGCAAAGAAGGAACTATATGTCCTCAGGAAAAGAGAATATTCACCTCCGAGGCCTTGGTAAAGGCTAGCCGCCTGTTGAGACACCCACCAATCCCAATTGGTGAATCCTCATCTTTGACACCTTGGGTCAAGGGATTGGCTGATATGATGATGGTGGCCAGAGCTTCAGCTTGAAAGAGAGGCGGCAAATCCCTTTGTGCCTCTCGCATGGGCGAAGCGAGACAGCCCAGGGTCAGTAAGAAAAAGGGACATGAAGGATGTGACCTTCCACTAGTGACTGCTACCTCTTGAGCCTGCGTTGGTTTTTCCCTTGAAGATGAAAGGGTGTTACAGCAAAGTAAAGTAAGTATTTCCCTCAGTTTTTGAGAAACAAGGTATCAATCCAGTAGGAGACTACGCTCGAGTCACTGAATACCTGCACAAACAAACACCAACCTTGCACCCAACGCGATAAGGGGTTGTCAATCCCTTCACGGTTATTTTCAACGCGAGATCTAATATAGATGATAAATGGTAAAGTAATATTTTTAGTATTTTCGATATATGGAACGGGATGTAAAGATTGCAAAGTAAAAGAGTGGCAACAGAAATTGGCAAGTTGACGAGAAACTAATATGATGTAAAATAGACCCGGGGGCCACAGGTTTCACTAGAGGCTTCTCTCGAGATAGAAAATATTACGGTTGGTGAACAAATTACTGCCGAGCAATTGATAGAAAAGCGCAAAGTTGTGATGATATCTAAGGCAATGATCATGAATATAGGCATCACGTCCATGTTAAGTAGACCGAAACAATTCTGCATCTACTACTATTACTCCACACATCGGCCGCTATCCAGCATGCATCTAGAATATTAAGTTCATAAAGAACGGAGTAAGGCATTAGGCAAGATGACATGATGTAGAGGAATTAACTCAAGCAATATGATGAAAACCCCATCTTTTTATCCTCGATGGCAATAATACAATACATGCCTTGCTGCCCCTGCTGTCACTGGGAAGTGACACCGCAAGATTGAACCCAAAGCTAAGCACTTCTCCCATTGCAAGAAAAATCAATCTAGTTGGCCAAACCAAATTTGATAGTTCGAGGAGACTTGTAAAGATATCAAATCATGCATATAAGAATTCAGAGAAGATTCAAATAATATTCATAGATAAACTTGATCATAAATCCACAATTCATCGAACCTCGGCAAACACACCGCAAAAGAGTATTATATCGAATAGATCTCCGAGAACTTTGTATTGAGAATCAAAGAGAGAGAAGAAGCAATCTAGCTACTAGCTATGGACCCGTAGGTCTGTGGTAAACTACTCACGCTTCATCGCAGAGGCAATGGTGTTGATGTAGAATCCCTCCGTGATCGATTCCCCCTCCCGCAGGATGCCGGAAAAGGCCCCAAGATGGGATCTCACGGGTACAAAAGGTGGAGGCGGTGGGAAAGTGGTTTCGTTGCTCCCCTGGATGTTTTTAGGTTATAAGAGTATATATAGGAGGAAGATCTAGGTCGGGGGACTCTTGAGGGGCCCACAAGGTTGGGGCGCGTGCCCTCCACCCTTGTGATCTCCTCCCGACTCCTCTAACTTGTAATCCAAGTCTCCTGGGTGTCATCTGGCCCAAGAAAAATCATAGCGAAAGTTTTATTCCGTTTGGTATTCCTTTTCGGCGAAACTCAAAAACAAGGAAAAAACAGAAACTCGCACTGGGCTCTAGGTTAATAGGTTAGTCCCAAAAATCATATAAATAGTATATAAATGCATATAAAACATCCAAAACAGATAATATAATAGCATGGAACAATCAATAATTATAGATACAATGGAGACGTATCAAGCATCCCCAAGCTTAATTTATGCTCGCCCTCGAGTAGGTAAATGATAAAAACAGAATTTTTGATGTGGAATGCTACCTAACATATTTATTCATGTAATTCTCTTTATTGTGGCGTGAATGTTCAGATTTGTAAGATTGAAAACAAAAGTTTAATATTGACATAAAAACAATAAATACTTCAAGCATACTAACAAAATAATTATGTCTTCTCAAAATAACATGGCCAAAGAAAGCTTATCCCTACAAAATCATATAGTCTGGCTATGCTCCATCTTCATCACACAAAACATTTAAATCATGCACAACCCCGATGACAAGCCCAGCAATTGTTTCATAATTTTGACGTTATCAAACCTTTTCAACTATCAAGAAATACATGAGCGTGATCCATGGACATTGCACAATAGGTGGAATAGACGGTGGTTGTGGAGAAGACAAAAAAAGGGAGATAGTCTCACATCAACTAGCCGTATCAACAGGCTATGGAGATGCCCATTAATATATATCAATGTGAGTGCGTAGGGATTGCCATGCAACGGGTGCACTAGAGCTATAAGTGTATGAAAGCTCAAAAAGAAAACTAAGTGGGTGTGCACCCAACTTGCTTACTCATGAAGACCTTGGGCATTTGAGGAAGCCATCGTTGGAATATACAAGCCAAGTTATATAATGAAAAATTCCCACTAGTATATGAAAGCGATATCATAGGAGACACTCTATCATGAAGATCATGGTGCTACTTTGAAGCACAAGTGTGGGAAAAAGGATAGTAACATTGTCCCTTCTCTCTTTTTCTCTCATTTTTTTCTTTTTTTTTCTCTTTTTTGGGCCTTCTCTTTTTTTATTTGGCCTTTCTCATTTTTTCCTCACATGGGACAATGCTCTAATAATGAAAATCATCACACTTCTATTTACTTACAACTCAAAAATTACAACCCGATACTAGAACAAAAATATGACTCTATGTGAATGCCTCCGGCGGTGTACCGGGATGTGCAATGAATCAAAAGTGACATGTATAAAAATATATGATGAATGGTGGCTTTGCCGCAAATACGATGTCAACTACATGATCATGCAAAGCAATATGACAATGATGATGTATGTCATAATAAACGGAACGGTGGAAAGTTGCATGGCAATATATCTCGAAATGGCTATGGGAATGCCATGATAGGTAGGTATGGTGGCTGTTTTGAGGAAGGATATGTGGTGGGTTTATGGTACCGGCGAAAGTTACGCGGTACAAGAGAGGCTAGCAATGGCGGAGAGGTGAGAGTGCGTATAATCCATGGACTCAACCTTAGTCATAAAAAACTCATATACTTATTGCAAAAATCTATTAGTCATCAAAACAAAGTACTACGCGCATGCTCCTAGGGGGATAGATTGGTAGAAAAATACCATCGCTCGTCCCCGACCGCCACTTATAAGGAAGACAATCAAAAAACATCTCATGCTCCAACTTCGTTACATAATGGTTCACCATACGTGCATGCTATGGGACTCACAAACTTTAACACAAGTATTTCTAAAATTCACAACTACTTCACTAGCATGACTCTAATATCACCATCTTCATATCTAAAAACAATCATAAGAAATCAAACTTCTCATAGTATTCAATGCACTATATATGAAAGTTTTTATTATATCCCTCTTGGATGCCTATCAAATTAGGACTAATTTTATAACCAAAGAAATTACCATGCTGTTTAAAGACTCTCAAAATAATATAAGTGAAGTACGAGAGTTCATCAATTTCTATAAAATAAAATCACCGCCGTGCTCTAAAAAGATACAAGTGAAGCACTAGAGCAAAATTGCCAAGCTCAAAAGATTTAAGTGAAGCACATAGAGCATTCTAATAAACCACGATTCATGCGTGTCTCTCTCAAAAGGTTGGTACAACAAGGATGATTGTGGCAAACTAAAAAGCAAAGGCTCAAATCATACAAGACACTCCAAGCAAAACACATATCATGTGGTGAATAAAAATATAGCCTCAAGTAAAGTTACCGATAGACGAAGACAAAAGAGGGGATGCCTTCCCGGGGCATCCCCAAGATTAGGCTTTTTAACATCCTTGAATATTACCTTGGGGTGCCTTGGGCATCCCCAAGCTTAGGCTCTTGCCACTCCTTATTCCATAGTCCATCAAATCCTTACCCAAAACTTGAAAACTTCACAACACAAAACTCAACAAAAAATCTCGTAAGCTCTGTTAGTATAAGAAAACAAATCACCACTTTTGGTATTGTTGTGAACTCATTCTTTATTTATATTGGTGTAATATCTACTATATTCCAACTTTTCCATGGTTCATACCACCCGATACTAGCCATAGATTAATCAAAATAAGCAAACAACATGTGAAAAACAGAATCTGTCAAAAACAGAACAGTCTGTAGGAATCTGGATAGTTCAAATACTTCTGTAATAGAAAAAATTCTGAAAAAATAGGACGTCCTAGATAATTTGTTTGTTAATCTTATGCAAAAAGAATCAATGAAAAATCACTCTCCACGTAAAAATAAGAATTGTTTTCCTGAGCGTAAAAGTTTCTGTTTTTCAGCAAGATCAAATTAACTATCATCGTAGGCTATCCCATAGGTCTTACTTGGCACAAACACTAATTAAAACATAAAAACACATCTAACCAGAGGCTAAATGATTTATTTGAATCAAAACAGGACCTAAAAATCAAGAACAAAAAATAAAATTGGGTTGCCTCCCAACATGCGCTATTGTTTAACGCCCCTAGCTAGGCATAAAGCATGAATAGATCTAGGTGTTATCATCTTTGGCATGCAATCCATAAGTGGCTCTCATAATAGATTCATAAGTCTATTTAATTTTCTTTCTAGGGAAGTTTTCCATGCCTTTCCTTAATGGAAATTCAAATCTTATGTTTCCTTCTTTCATATCAATTATTGCACCAATCGTTCTAAGGAAAGGTCTACCAAGAATAAGACATGTAGGATTGCAATCTATGTCATGAACAATGAAATCTAGGGCACATAATTCCTATTTGCAATAATAAGAACATCATTAATTCTTCCCATAGGTTTCTTAATAGTGGAATCCGCAAGATGCAAATTTAAGGAACAATCATCAAATTCACGGAAACCTAACACACCACATAAAGTTTTCGGAATCGTGGAAACAATAGTACCCAAATCACACAAAGCATAGCATTAATAATCTTTAATCTTAATCTTAATAGTAGGTTCCCACTCATCATAAAGCTTTCTAGGAATAGAGACTTCCAAATTAAGCTTTTATTCAAAATATAGCATCATAGCATCAATGATATGTTTTGTAAAAGCTTTGTTTTGATTATAAGCATGAGGGGAATTCAACATGGACTGCAACGAGGAAATACAATCTATCAAAGAACAATTATCATAATTAAAGTCATTGAAATCCGACATAGTGGGTTCATTGCTATATAATGTTTTGACCTCTCCAATCCCACTTTTATCAATTTTTGCATCAAGATCTAAAAACTCCGAATCATTGGGTCACCTTCTAACTAAAGTTGACTCATCTACAGTCCCATCTTTATCAAAATTTACATTGGAAAACAAAGATTCAATAGGAGTCACATCAATCACTTTAAGATCTTCATTATTATTCTCACGAAAACTAGAAGCACACGGTTTTATAAACCAATCTTTTTTAGCGCACATCTTAGCGGTTCTTTCTTTGCACTCATCAATGGAAATTCTCATGTCTTTGAGAGACTCATTGATATCATGCTTGGGTGGAATAGATCTAAGTTTCAAAGAATCAACATCAAGAGAAATTCTATCCAAGTTCCTAGCCAAATCATCAATCTTAAGCAATTTTTCTTCAATCAAAGCATTGAAATTATTTTGTGAACTTATAAATTCTTTAACACTATTTTCAAATTCAGAGGGCATCTTATTATAATTTCCATAAGAATTGTTGTAGGAATTACCATAATTTCTAGAGGAATTCCTAGGAAACAGCCTAGGATGAAAATTACCTCTATATGCGTAATTACCAAAATTGTTCCTACCAACAAAATTCACATCCATATATTCATTATTGTTTTAAATAAAAGTATACAAAGGCATATCATTAGGATCAATAGGAGCACTCTTATTAGCAAACAATTTCATAAGTTCATCCATCTTTCCACTCAAAACATTGATTTCTTCAATTGCATGCACTTACTAGTGGAAGATCTTTCGGTGTGCCATTGAGAATAATTAACCATAATATTATCTAGGAGTTTGGTAGCTTGTCCTAAAGTAATTTCCATAAAAGTGCCTCCCGCGGCCGAATCTAAAAGATTTCTAGAAGCAAAATTCAATCCGGATAAATATTTGTATAAATCATCCACAAATTCAAGCGGACAAATTTTTATCATTAATTTCATCCTCTCCCAAGATTTGTGCAACATGTTCATGATCAAGTTTCTTAGAATTCACAATATTGTTCCTAAGGGAGATGATCTTAGCGGGAGGAAATTACTTGGAAATAAACACATCTTTACACTTATTCCATGAATCAATACTATTTTTAGGCAAAGATGAAAACCACGTTTTAGCGCGAGCTCTAAGTGAGAACGGAAATAGCTTCAATTTAACAATATCATTATCCACATTTTTTTATTTTGCATATCACACAAATCAATGAAATTATTAAGATGGGATGCGGCATCTTCATTGGGAAGGCCGGAAAATCGATCTTTCATAACAAGATTCAGCAAAGCATTATTAATTTCACAAGATTCCGCATTAGCATCGGGAGCAATCGGAGTACTACTAAAATCATTATTATTGGTGTTGGAAAAGTCACACAATTTAGTATTATCTTGAGCCATTGAGACAACGCAAGCAATCCAACACACGAGCACATAAAAGGCAAGCGAAGAAGACGAACGGAAGAGGGGCGAAGGAAAGGCAAATCTTTTCAAAAATTGTTTTAGAAGTGGGGGAGAGGAAAATGAGAGGGGAATGGAAAATAATGTAACGCGATGGATGAGAGTTTATGATGGGTACTTGGTATGTCTTGACTTGATGTAGATCTCCCCGGCAACGGCACCAGAAATTCTTCCTACTACCTCTTTAGCTTGCGTTGGTTTTTCCCTTGAAGAGGAAAGGGTGATGCAGCAAAGTAGAGTAAGTATTTCCCTCAGTTTTTGATAACCAAGGTATCAATCCAGTAGGAGACTACGCTCAACTCACCGAATACCTGCACAAACAAACACCAACCTTGCACCCAACGCGATAAGGGGTTGTCAATCCCTTCACGGTTATTTGCAACATGAGATCTGATAGAGATGATAAATGGTAAAGTAATATTTTTGGTATTTTTGATATATGGAATGGAAAGTAAAGATTACAAACTAAAAGAATGGCGAAATAAATTGGCAAGTTGATGGGAAACTAATATGATGTAAAATAGACCCGGGGGCCATAGGTTTCACTAGAGGCTTCTGTCAAGATAGAAAATATTACGGTGGATGAACAAATTACTGCCAAGCAATTGATGGAAAAGCGCAAAGTTATGACGATATCTAAGGCAATGATCATGAATATAGGCATCACGTCCGTGTGAAGTAGACCGAAACGATTTTGCATCTACTACTATTACTCCACACATTGACCGCTATCCAGCATGCATCTAGAGAATTAAGTTTATAAAGAACGGAGTAACACATTAGGCAAGATGACATGATGTAGAGGAATTAAATCAAGCAATATGATGAAAACCCCATATTTTATCCTCGATGGCAACAATACAATACGTGCCTTACTGCCCCTGTTGTCACTGGGAAAGGACGCCGCAAGATTGAACCCAAAGCTAAGCACTTCTTCCATTACAAGAAAAACCAATCTAGTTGGTCAAACTAAATCGATAGTTCGAAGAGACTTGCAAATATATCAAATCATGCATATAAGAATTCAGAGAAGATTCAAATAATATTCATAGAGAAACTTGATCATAAATCCACAATTCATCTGATCTCGGCAAACACACCGCAACAGAGTATTACATCGAATAGATCTCCAAGAACATCGAGGAGAACTTTGTATTGAGAATCAAAGAGAGATCCACAAGGTTGGGGGGAACACCCTCCACCATTGTGACCGCCTTGCGGCTCCTATGACTTGTACTCCAAGTCTCCTGGGTGTCTTCTGGTCCAAGAAAAATCATGGCGAAATTTTATTCCGTTTGGACTCCGTTTGGTTTTCGGCGAAATTCTTAAACAAGGAAAAAACATAAACTGGCACTGGGCTCTAGTTTAATAGGTTAGTCCCAAAATCATATAAAATAGATATTAATGCATATAAAACATCCAAACATATAATATAATAGCATGGAGCAATAAAAAATTATAGATACGTTGGAGACGTATCAGTGACCGCCTCCAGTCAATCCCCCGGTCCTTGAGAATAAAAAAGAACCTCGGTCTCCTGAATCCATGGTAAAGGTAAGTGAGGTATACATAAGACTCTGGAAGGAACTAAGGGATAACGGGAAGGAAGATACGGGAGTGGCTAAAGAAGGCATGGGCACGTCATCGCTCCTATGTCGCAAGATTATTGACACCACAAATCCCCGACGACCATCACAATGGCTGATGGAGTTAGGACTGGCGCAAGGTTCCCGGGAGATACCCGAAGCAAAAAAAAGGGGGGGCAAAAACAAGTCTAAGTTTCCTTGCGCTCTTGTACTTTCATGTTTTAATAAAAAAAGGTCTACTGCGCTTACGTGCCTATCATACTTTTCCTGACTATTAATGAGGCATTGTTTGGGTGTATGGTTGGTCCCGGGAAGTGTTGGTCCAAAAAGCCAAGTACCCCGGACAGGTTCCCAACGTGCAATTGAAGATGAAAACATCATGGGAAATATGTTATACCACTCCTAAAGGTAACCCGATCAAAACTCGGGGCCGTAGGGTTAGGTGCCTACAAGCCCGTGAAGCCCACGGGGCGATGCGCACACCATGAGGAAGGACTCTGACCCTTCAAGAACCTCATCACCGGTGCGCATCGATCCCGGGAGCACCTAACAATATGGGGAAAACAAGCATGATACATATAGAAGTAAAAGATGCCTTTGCAAAAAAACATACCCCATGAAAGGACATAAGAATCATGATAAAAAGAATTTGTTTTGCAGGAATAACACGAACACAACTCCATTACAAGAGTACAGAGGCCCTGAATCAAAGAGCCTCCCCATCCAAAAAACAACATGCACCAAAGCTCACTCCTTAGCGCCTGCCTTTGCTTCGTCTTCCTCAGGTACAAAATCGTCCAGTGGATTGGCAACAGGCGTCGGGGCTGATAACCCACAAGTATAGAGGATCGCAACAGTTTTCGAGGGTAGAGTATTCAACCCAAATTTACTGATTCGACACAAGGGGAGCCAAATAATATTCTCAAGTATTACCAGTTGAGTTGTCAATTCAACCACACCTGGAAAACTTAATATCTGTAGCGAAGTATTTAGTAGCAAAGTAGTATGCAAGTAACGGTAACGGTGGCAACAGTAACAGTAGCAGTTTTGTAGTAATTGTAATAGTGGCAACGGTAAAGTAACTAAGCAAAGATCAATATGTGAAAAGCTCGTAGGCATTGGATCAGTGATGGATAATTATGTCAGATGCGATTCTTCATGCAACAGTTATAACATAGGGTGTCGGGGGAAATCTGCCTCCACGAACACCTATGGGGACCGAGCCCCTTTCTTGGTTCGGCGGGGGGCGGAGATCGCGCGAAGAGTGGAACAAACCCTGGGGTTTTCCGGAGCAGACGGCTCCTCGGCGCTCTTGGCGTCGATCTTGGGGACCTTCTTGGAGGCGGCTCCGGGGAGCTCTGCCGGAAGATAGTCGCCGGAGACCAACTTCCTCTTCTTGCTCTGTCTGGTTGATGGTGTTACGGATGGCTGAGTCAGCTTGAGCACAAAGGTTCCTGGTTCCACAGGTAACTTAAATGTTGCGCACTTTGACAGGCCATCAGCGATGTCGTTCTCAGCTCTTGGAATGTGTTCCATTTGCAGGACGTCAAAGTGCTCTTCTAGCTTCCTCACTTCATCAACATACGCTTCCATCAACGGACTCTGGTAATCCTTGTTCACTTGGCAGACGACAAGCTGCGAGTCACCCCTGACAATGAGCTTCTTGATCCCAAGTTCTGCCGCGATCCTGAGACCGGCAAGCAAACCTTCATACTCTGTAGTATTGTTGGTTGCTTGTTCCTTGGGGAAGTGCATATGGACTACGTACTTGAGGTGCTCTTCGGTGGGCGCGATAAGCAACGCGCCAGCACCGGCGCCTTGCAGCGAGAAGGCACCATCAAAATACATCAGCCACTCTTTGCTTGCTTCTTTGGCGGGGCTGCTCGTCTCTGGGATTTCTTCGTCTGGCGTCGGTGTCCACTCCGCTATGAACTCCGCCAAGGCTCTGCTTTGGATAGTCGAGGTGCTCTCGAACTTGAGACCGAAGCTCGACAGTTCCAGCGCCCACTCGACAATCCTGCCTGTTGCTTCTGGATTCTGCAGTATCCTCTTCAGCGGAAAGCGGGTGACAACCGTAATCTCATGTGCTTGGAAGTAATGGCGCAGCTTTCTCGAGGCCATGAGAGGGCCAAAAAGCAATTTCTGCACACTAGAGTACCTTGACCTAGCCCCCTGCAGAAGGGAGCTGACAAAGTAAACTGGGCGATGCACCATTTTCTTCTTCTGCACCTCCACTTGCTCCTGCGCAGATTCATCCTTCTCGGGGCCAGAGCTTGTCGGGGAAGCCCCATGCTTGTCGTTGGACGTGCTTGCCGCGGTTGCTGGCTCATCATCTGCCTTCCTCTCCGCTACTAACGCAGCACTAACCACTTGATTGGTTGCTGCCAGGTATAGCAGCAACTTCTCTTGTGGTTTAGGCGCGACAAGTATTGGAGCGGAGGACAGGTATTTCTTCAAGTCTTGCAGCGCAGCCTCCGCTTCCGGAGTCCATTTCACTGGACCCACCTTTTTCAAAACTTTGAAAAATGGCAGGGCGCGTTCTGCAGACTTGGAAATAAACCTGCTGAGAGCCGCGACGCAGCCGGCAAGCCTTCGTACATCCTTGACGCGTGTTGGTGCTTCAATCTGCTCGATGGCCTTGATTTGTCTGGGTTGGCTTCGATTCCTCGCTGAGATACGAAGAACCCGAGAAGCTTGCCGGAAGGGACTCCAAACACACACTTCTCGGGATTGAGCTTGAGGCTGATCCTGCGCAAGTTCGTGAAGGTCTCTTCTAAATCTTGAATCAGGGTTGCCCTGTCCCTGCTTTTGACCACTATGTCATCCATGTAGGCTTCCACATTTCTGTGGATTTGCGGCTCAAAGGCGGTATGGACAACCCTCGCAAACGTCGAACCAGCATTCTTCAAACCGAAAGGCATCCGTACGAAACAGTACGTGCCACATGGAGTGATGAATGCGGTCTTCTCCTCATCTTCTTCAGCCATGAAGATCTGATGGTATCCTGAGTATGCGTCAAGAAATGAAAGCAGGTCACATCCGGCCATGGAGTCAACAATCTGGTCAATGCGCGTCAAGGGAAAAGGATCTTTGGGACAAGCTTTGTTAACATCAGTAAAGTCGATGCAAAGCCTCCATTTCCCATTTGCTTTGCGCACGACAACATGATTGGCCAACCACGTCGGATGGAGCACACCTCTGACGAGGCCTGCCGCTTCCAACTTCTTGATTTCTTCTGCGATGAACTATTGGCGCTCCACCGCTTGCTTCCTGACTCTCTGCTTGACGGGCCGCGCATGAGGACAGACGGCGAGGTGGTGCTCAATCACTTTCCTAGGAACGCCGGGGATGTCAGATGGTTGCCAGGCAAACACATCGACATTCGCCCGCAGGAAAGCAACGAGCGCGCTTTCCTATTTGGGGTCAAGAGTGGCACTGATGGTGAAGGTACCACCAGTGCCGTCCTCCTTGGCGGACACCTTCTTGGTCGTTGGCGGAGCTGCCATTGTCTTCTTACTCTTGCCGGTGGAGCTCGATGGCGCGTCCTCGACGGTAGCGCAGCACTCCGAAGAGGTGCGCTTGCCGGAGTGGGCACCAGAGCACTTGCCGGGCTTGGTCTTCTTCTTCCCTCCGGGAGCTTCGGCGGCAAGCGGCTTGTGATCCGCTGTGGCTGCTGCTTCCCGGTAGATCTTGTTGGCACAGATAAGGGCATCCTTCTTGTCACCGGGGACAGAGATGACGCTTATCGGGCCTGGCATCTTGAGCATGTTGTATGCGTAGTGAGAGGCCGCCATGAACTTGGCGAGCGCTGGACGGCCGAGAATTCCATTGTAGGGCAAAGGAAAATTGGCAACGTCAAAAGTGATCCTCTCTGTCCTGAAGTTTAGCTCGCTGCCAAATGTTACTGGCAACGTTATCTTCCCCTTCGGCTTGCTCCTTCCCGGGTTGATTCCTTGGAACGTGCCGGTCTCTTCGAGCTCGCTGTCGGGGACTTGGAGTTTCCGGAGCACAGCGGAGGAGATCAGGTTCAAGCCGGCCCCGCCGTCGACTAGCATCTTAGTGACCTTGAGGTTGCGGACTGTTGGTGAGACCAACATCGGCAACCACCCGATCGCAGTTGTGCGGTCAGGGTGGTCCTCAATATCGAAGATGATAGGCGTGCTGGACCATTTCAGAGGCTTGCGCGACTCGATGGGTGGTTTCGCTGCATTGACTTCCCGCGCCCACTGCTTGAGCTGGCGGTGAGAAGTATGCAGGGAAGCACCGCCGTCTACGCACAAGACCTCTGTGGATTTCTGAAACTCCTGCTCACTGGTCTCGACGTCATCCATGTCTTTGTCTTCGCCGTCGTCTTCGTTCTTGTCGCGGCCGCGGGGGGGTCTGTCTGCTTGCCGCTGCTTGTCCTTGTCGTGGCGTCCCCCCTGGCCGGGGCGCTTCGTGCCCGATCCTCCACCACCTCCCCGGGCTCTCTCCTTGTCGCGTCGCTCGTACTCGGCCTTTTGCAGCTCGACGAGCCGCTCGACTTGCTTGCAGCTCTGGAGGTCATGGCCCTTGGTGCGGTGGATCTTGCAGTACTGTTTGTTGGTGCCGTCCCGCTTGTGGGCGACCGCCACAGCCTGGCAGTTGGCGCATCCGGCAACCTCCTTGCCGGAGCTACCAGCCTGGGCCTTCTTGGCGGCGCCTTCATCGCCGGACTGCTCAAAAACCAGTACTTCTTGGCTCTTCTTCTTCCTGTTGCTCCGCCGCCGGTTCTTCCTTGCCGGGGCGGTATCCTCACTGTCAGACTCTCCTGCTCTAGTGTTCTCTCCAGGGAGTTTCCTCCCTTCCTCAGCACGCGCACACTTGTCGGCCAGGGCATATAGCTCGCTGACGTCTTTGATCTTGCACATCGCCATCTCCTCCCGCATCCTGCTTTTACGCACGTTCTGATGGAACGCGCTGATGACCGCGGCGGGGTGGACGTCTGGGATGTTGTAGTGTACATGGCTGAATCCCTGGATGAACTTGCGCAAGGGTTCCCCTTCCTTCTGGACGAGCAGATGATGGTCGCTCGCTTGGCCATGGGGTTTGTGGCCGCCCGTAAAGGCGCCCACAAACTGATGGCACAAGTCTGTCCAGGAGGTTATGGAGTTGTCTGGCAAGTGCATGAGCCAGGATCTGATGTTGGATTTGAGTACCAGCGGGAAGTAGTTGGCAAGGATCTTGTCGTCTCGCCCTCCAGCAGCCTGCACCGCAATGGTGTAGATGCTGAGGAACTCCGACGGATGCGACTTGCCGTTGTACTGCTCAGGTACGTCTGGCTTGAAATTCTTCGTGCTGGGCCACTGGACTTGCCGCAGCTCACGGGTGAACGCAGGGCATCCTACCGCGTACGGCAGGTCGCCTGGTCCCCCCCGGCGCATGCATGTCGACAGAGGGCCCAGCGCGCTGGTCTGATTGACGCCGCGCTTCTCTCCGACGCTCGATGCAAGTACGAGCGTCCTCTCGCTCTCGTTCATGAAGAACTTGGCGTTGATCGCGACGAGTTCGCGGATTCGACGACGTGGTGGAGTCGTTGCCATGATCGCTCCGGCGAGTCGGCGATCTTGGCCTTTGGGGCGGGGAATGCACAGTGGTCGCACCCCCACCGGTCTTGGCGCCATCGGTTCTCGCCTGGCCGACCTAACGCGGCTGCGACGCGTTGTGCTGCCGCGGGGTATCGCCGTTGGCGAAACTGATGAGGCTCTGTATCGTGGCCCTCCAGTCGTCGAGCTTGTCCGCCGTTGGAGGGTAGTCTAGGAGCAGTTGAGCTCGTGCTAGAGCTTCTGCTGGAGTGGCGGGCAGGGGTGGCGAACGACGCATGGAGCGGGATGTGTTCGAACTTCTAACTAGGTTAGAAGGAGCAACACCCGGACCAGGCAGTCGCGCCACGCTCGCGCCAGCACGTTGGTGTGTGTGCTGGCCTTGAGCGCCCTGGGATCCGCCGGCTCGATCTGGGTCCATCGAGCGTATGTACCGTGAGTGCCAAGACACTGCTGGTCCCGTGCCTCCTGAGAGGGGCGCGGTGCATGTTCGGACGCCGTGGCACCATGAGCTGGCTCGACGACGCTCGTTCCGCCGCCGGTGCCGTCCCCACCACCTGTTTGCTCCAAGGGCGGTGGGTTCGACGCGGACGGACCAGCCACCTCCGGAGCCTTCTTCTTCGGTGGCATGTCGATGAATATGATGGAGATCTAGCCCGTGCAGACGCTGGATAAGGTTCACACAACCTCGTCGCCCCCTACCTGGCGCGCCAAAGATGTCAGGGGAAATCTGCCTCCACGAACACCTATGGGGACCGAGCCCCTTTCTTGGTTCGGCGGGGGGCGGAGGTCGCGCGAAGAGCGGATCGAGGCGGTGCACACAAGGGGTTTACCCAGCTTCGGGCCGCACGGATGCCTAAAACCCTACTGCTGCTTTGTGGTTTGTATTGTGTTCTTGTTGCGGGAGCGCTGAGTGCTACAGTACACTCAGGCAACTAGTCAGGACGAGCGTGAGTGGCCTTCCTCTCCTTCTTTCTCTTTCCGTTGCGCATGGGGCCTCCTTTTATATGTGCAAGGGGTTACCCACAGGTGGCAACGTAGGCGGGGGCAAAACTGGAAAACGCTGTGTTGGGTACAGCTGTTTGCACAGTGCTATCATACCTAACTTTGACGGCAGGGGACAAGGGCATTAAATGCCCGTCTGGGTCGCCCAAACAGTGCAGAAAAGGGACCGTCAGGGGCGCCACCGTTTGCCACGACGGCTACCCTGTCTGCGTTGCTTTGCCACCGCATGCCCCTGGCTGCGCAGTCTCTCGCCACGTACGCCTGGAATGGCCCCAGAGCGACGCGTGGGTGGATGAGCTGGAACGCAGGCGTGGGGTGGTGACTTGCCGCGGCAAGCGCCTTGCCGCGGTTGATGCCTTGTCACGCCCGGGAGCTTGTCGCTCACCGGTCCTTGCCGGGACGCGTGGCGCGTCGCAGCAAGTCTCTTGTCGTGCCTCGGTCGGCCTTCCCGGCGAGCTCCTCTTGCCGGCCTTGTGCTTCGAGCGGTCGTCCCGGCAAGCTCCTCTTGCCGGGGCCCTGCTCTCTTCGGGTGGCCTTCCCAGCAAGCTCCTCCTGCCGGGGCCTTGGCTCAAATACTTTGTTCTTGGATGGCCCAAAAAGGGACCATGGAGAGTTTTGGCGATCGCCTGGCAAGCCTTGCCGCGGGGTGCTACGACTGCCCGTGCACAAGTTCGGGGTACTAAGGTACCCCTACTTTAGTACACCGACATAGGGTGACACAGAACTAGCTCTAGTTCATCAATGTAATGTAGGCATGTATTTCAAATATAGTCATACGTGCTTATGGAAAATAACTTGCATGACATCTTTTGTCCTACCCTCCCGTGGCAGCGGGGTCCTATTGGAAACTAAGGGATATTAAGGCCTCCTTTTAATAGAGTACTAGACCAAAGCATTAACACTTAGTGAATACAAGAACTGCTCAAACTACGGTCATCACCGGGAGTGGTCCCGATTATTGTCACTTCGGGGTTACCGGATCATAACACATAGTAGGCTATTAACTTGCAAGATAGGATCAAGAACTCACATATATTCATGAAAACATAATAGGTTCAGATCTGTAATCATGGCACTCAGGCCCTAGTGACAAGCATTAAGCAGAGCAAAGTCATAACAACATCAATCTCAAAACATAATGGATACTAGGGATAAAACCTGAACAAAACTAACTCGATTACATGATAAAACTCATCCAACCCATCATCGTCCAGCAAGCCTACGATGGAATTACTCACGCACGGCGGTGAGCATCATGAAATTGGTGATGGAGGATGGTTGATGATGACGACGGTGAAGGATTCCCCTCTCCGGAGCCCCAAACGGACTCCAGATCAGCCCTCCCAAGAGAGATTAGGGCTTGGCGGCGGCTCCATATCGTAAAACGCGATGAATCCTTCTCTGTGATTTTTTCTCCCTGAACGTGAATATATAGAGTTGGAGTTGAGGTCGGTGGAGCCTCTGGGGCCCATGAGACAGGGGGTGCGCCCAGGGGGCAGGCACACCCCCATCCTCACGGACAGGGTGTGGGCCCCCTGGTCTTGATTCTTTTGCCAGTATTTTTTATAAATTCCAAAAAATATTCTCCGTGAAGTTTCTAGTCATTCCGAGAACTTTGATTTCTGCATAAAAATAACACCATGGCAATTCTGCTAAAAATAGTGTCAGTTCGGGTTAGTTCCATTCAAATCATGCAAGTTAGAGTCCAAAACAAGGGCAAAAGTGTTTGGAAAGGTAGATACGTTGGAGACGTATCAACTCCCCCAAGCTTAAACCCTTGCTTGTCCTCAAGCAATTCAGTTGACAAACTGAAAGTGACAAAGAAAAACTTTCACAAACTCTGTTTGCTCTTGTTGTTGTAAATACGTAAAGCCAGCATTCAAGTTTTCAGCAAAGATTGTGAACTAACCATATTCACAATAACATTCAGGTCTCATGTTTACTCATATCAATGGCATAATCAACTAGCGTGCAATAATAATAAATCTCGGATGACAACAGTTTCTCAAAACAATCATAATATGATATAACAAGATGGTATCTCGCTAGCCCTTTCTGAGACCGCAAAACATAAATGTAGAGCACCTCTGAAGATCAAGGACTGACTAGACATTGTAATTCATGGTAAAAGAGATCCAGTCATAGTCATACTCAATATAAATTAATAGTAATGTATGCAAATGACAGCGGTGCTCTCCAACTGGTGCTTTTTAATAAGAGGAGGATGACTCAACATAAAATTAAATAGATAGGCCCTTCACACAGGGAAGCAGGGATTTGTAGAGGTGCCAGAGCTCGATTTTGAAATAGAGATAAATAATATTTTGAGTGGCATACTTCCATTGTCAACATAACAACCGAGAGATCCCGATATCTTCCATGCTACACACATTATAGGCGGTTCCCAAGAAGAATGGTAAAGTTTGTACTCCCCCACCACCAACAAGCATCAATAGGCTTGCCCGAAACAATGGGTGCCTCCAACTAACAACAGTCCTGGGGGAGTTTTGTTTGAAATTATTTTGATTTGGTTTGAGCATGGGACTGGGCATCCCGGCGACCAGCCATTTTCTCTTGAATGAGGAGCGTAGTCCACTCGTCTTAAGAATAACCCGCCTAGCATGGAAGATACAGACAGCCCTAGTTGATACATGAGCTATTCGAGCATACAAAACAGAATTTCATTTGAAGGTTTAGAGTTTGGCACATACAAATTTACTTAGAACGACAGGTAGATACCGAAGGTATGGTGGACTCATATGGCATAACTTTGGGGTTTATGGAAGCGGATGCACAAGTAGTATTCCCTCTTAGTACAAGTGAAGGCTAGAAAGAGACTGGGAAGCGACCAACTAGAGAGCGACAACAGTCAGGAACTTGCATTAAAATTAATCAACAATGAGTGCAAGCATGAGGAGGGTATAATTCACCATGAACATAAATATCGTGGAGGCTATGTTGATTTCGTTTCAACTACATGTGTGAACATGTGCCAAGTCAAGCCACTCGAATCGTTCAAAGGAGGATACCACCCAATCATACCACATCACAACCATTTTAATAGCATGTTGGCACGCAAGGTAAACCATTATAAACTCCTAGCTAATTAAGCATGGCATGAGCAACTATAATCTCTAGTTGTCATTGCAAACATGTTCCATTCATAATAGGCTGAATCAGGAACGATGAACTAATCATATTTACAAAAAAAGAGAGGTCGAGTTCATACCAGCTTCTCTCATCTCAATCAGTCCATCATATATCGTCATTATTGCCTTTCACTTGCACGACCGAACGGTGTGGATAATAATAATAGTGCATGTGCATTGGACTAAGCCGGAATCTGCAAGCATTTAATTCAAGGGAGAAGAGAAGGTAATATGGGCTCCTGGTTAAATCAACAATTATGCATATAAGAGCCAGTTCAACATTTTCATCGTGGTCTTCTCCTCTCGACCCCCAAAGAAAAGAAATAAAACTATTTACACGGGAAAGCTCCCAACAAGAAAAAGAAGAACGATAAATCTTTTGGGGTTTTCTTTTAATTATTACTACTACAGGCATGGAAAGTAAACTAGCTAAAAGCAACGACTAATTTTTTTAGTTTTTCTTAAGGTTATTCAGGCACACAAGAAGAAAGTGAGAAAAAGGAAAAAAACTAGCATGGATAGTACAATGAAAAAGTATGAGCACCGACAACTGGCATGAGTGTGTGAACACGAATGTAATGTTAGTGAGAAATACGTACTACCCCAACCTTAGGCTTTTGGCCTAAGTTGGTATATGCCCATGGATCAAAGTTGCTCTCTCCGGCGTATTGAGGAGGTTCCTCAGGGTGCCACTGGTTGGCGATCTCCTCTGGATCCCAATGATAAATAGGTTGCCGACAAGGGTCAAGTGGTGGCTCCGGCTCAGCCTCTGGAGCAGGTGTCACACTCAAGTATGCATGAATGGCCTCCGGCAAAATGAGGTACGTGCCTGAAAATATGTTAAACAAAGAGGGCGCGGGCAAAGTAATAATCTCACAATATTTTTTTATCAAATATCATATTATACTTAAGCAGTTTCTTCTTATTTTTAACAATAAAGTCATGTGCTACCATACTCTTATAATCTAGAGAGACAGGGGGCAACAACTTTTCTTCTTTCTCATAATGCCTAATAGGTATGTTAAAGTGTGCAGCAAGGCGCGAAGCAAAGATGCCTCCAAAGATGGGACCCTTTGTGCGGGTCAGATTTAAACGTTTAGCAACAATAGCGCCTAAACTCAAAATGGTATCACGAAACAAAGCATGGCGCAAAATACCAATATCGGGAGCACTAAGATTTCCACTGTTCCCGCGACCAATCAAGCATCTACTAGCAAATATTGCAAAGTAACGTAGAACAGGAAAATGTATGCTAGTAATTCTTGCACCTGAAACTTTCCTAGTTTCCCCTACAACAATTTCATTAATAAACCCCTCCACATCATTACGGTGTGGTTCCTCTATGCTGCCCTCAAAGGGTATCTTGCATACCCGACAAAAATCATATAGGGACATTGTAGCGCCCCAGATGTAACTTGCCGTATTTGTACTCCAACTCTTGCCATTTTCCGCACTAAGTTATGATATTCGTCATTGGTTTCTTGTCTTTTTTTAGCATTTTGTCTATGTCATGCATTTCATATCATGGCATCATGTGCATCGCATTCGCATACGTGTTCGTCTCATGCATCCGAGCTTTTTCCCCGTTGTCCGTTTTGCAATACGACACTCCTACGCCCTCCGGCGCCCCCTTTTACCTATTTTCGTGTGCGGGTGTTAAACTTTCTCGGAATGGACCGCGACTTGCGAAGCGGCCTTGGTACACCACCGGTAGACCGCCTGTCAAGTTTCGTGCCATTTGGAGTCCGTTTGATACTTCAACGGTCAACCGGGTAACCGCGAAGGCCTCTTTTGTGTTGCAGCCCAACACCCCTCCAAAATGTCCCAATAACCCATCCTAACCCCTTTTATGTCCTCCTCGGATCACGATCGTGTGGGCGAAAACTACACTCCATTTGGAGTCTCCTAGCTCCTTCTATGTATAATAGGCCTCCCCCTTCTTCATTTTCGGGGCCAAACCCTAGCCCCGCTCCTCCGGCGCCGCCAGACACATCCGCGTCCGCCGGATGCATCCGCCAGCCGCCGCCCGGCCTACCATGGGCTGCCATGTGCCCCACCGCGCGTCCCCGCCGCCGCGGCCCAGCGAGCCCGAGGCGGGCCCGCCCGGTCCATCGCCGCGCCGCCACCCGCGCCCGCGCCTCCGAGCCGCCCCGCCGCCTGCAGCGCACCGCCGTCCGCCGACGCCTCCTGCACCACGCGCCGCCGTCGCCCCGTCCGGCCGCCGCCGCCTTTCGCCGCGGTCGTCGCCGCCTTGCGCAGATCCGGTCGGGCCGGACCGGATCCGGCGTCCCCGGCCTCCCTCCGATGCAAGAGTGCTATAAATTGTTGTCTACTGTAGTTTAACAGAACATGCTCATTTGTCATTTTTGCTAATTTTATTGTGTGCATCTTATGGGCATGAGCTCTACTTGTGTTTTGTACTATACCATGCCATATTTACAGGGGTGTATGCCATGTATTTTTGTGATCTATGTGGTGACTAGAACAAGCATGCAAACTAGGCATTGTGATGTTGCTGATTTCAAGGACTTCAAATTTCACTAAGTTATTTCCCTGCTGTTATTTTTATGCCATGTATCCATGTTGCTACAGAGAGATACATGCTTCTTTTGAGTATTTTCATTAAGGATGTTTTGGACATATGGATGTGCTCTCTCCATCCATGGCCGTTTTGACAATTATGGAGTGTGTAGAATGACTCAATCTTGCTCTACTTTTGCTTTAAAATGTTCCTGGCAGATTGTTTACGTGTTAATCAATTTTGCCAAGGTTGTTGTAGTTGATCCATGCATGTTATGAGGTTGTTCTTGCCATGGTTAGTTTCATGAACATGTCTTGTTGCTGGTAGTATGCTTAGTTTTTCATGCAATGCCTTGTGGTGAGTGAATCGAGCTCGCGAAGATACCTTCATGATGCTGTTTTTGCCATGTTTACATGGGTGCCATCATATCTTCTGATCCCTTTTGGCTCATTCTCAGTAAGGGTCTTTTGTTCTATGCTTTGAGTAGATTCTTTCCATGCCTTGCTTTGCTATGTTATGATCCTGTAGCATATTGCTTTCTTGTTCTAAACATGGCTTCCTGATGTTATTCCTGGCATGTTAGTATTTTCACCAAGTGTGTGAAGCTGATATCTTTTGCCCTTTTGCCATGCTTGTTTTAACCTGTTCTTGTGTGATGTAGCTGTAGCTCAGTGTTCATCTTTTGTCACGCATCTTGAGTAAATCACTTTCATATGCTTTGTTGGTATGTTTGAGTGCAGTATCTTAGTTTCTTGTTGCATGCTAAGTGGCATCGTGCTGTTAATCGCAGAATTATGCCATCCTTGTTTTGCTTGTCATTTGTAAACCGTGCATCCGATTCCGGTGATCTTTATAACGATTTCAATCAAAATCATCTCATCTTTTCAGAGGCATACTTGGTTTGCCAAGTTGATGCTTTGTTCATCTTTTCCCTTCCGGAGCACGCATATGCATTGCATATCACATCTCACAAATCATGCCATGTTTTGCATCATGTTGTTTGTGCATTGCATCGTGGTTGATAGATGTTCCTTTGCTTGTGTTCTTGCTTTGGGTAGAGCCGGGAGATGAGTACATGACCGAGGAACCTATTGAGAATGCTTACGAAGATCAAGCTTTCGACAACACTGAGAACTTTGTAGGCAAGATGACCATATCCTCGAAATCACTTCTATCTTTGTTTGCTAGTTGCTCTCTCTTTTGATATGATGCGATACCTACCACTTGCTATATCATGCCTCCCATGCTGCCATGTCAAGACTCTAACCATCCTTTCCTAGCAAACCGTTGTTTGGCTAAGTTACCGCTTTGCTCAGCCCCTCTTATAGCGTTGCTAGTTGCAGGTGAAGCTGAAGTTTGTTCCATGTTGGAACATGGATATGTTGGGATATCACAATCTCTCTTATTTAATTAATGCATCTATATACTTGGTAAAGGGTGGAAGGCTCGGCCTTATGCCTAGTGTTTTGTTCCACTCTTGCTGCCCTAGTTTCCGTCATACCGGTGTTATGTTCCTTGATTTTGCGTCCCTTACACGGTTGGGTGATTTATGGGACCCACTTGACAGTTCGCCTTGAATAAAACTCCTCCAGCA
Organism: Aegilops umbellulata; assembly: GCA_032464435.1. Lineage (NCBI taxonomy): Eukaryota > Viridiplantae > Streptophyta > Magnoliopsida > Poales > Poaceae > Aegilops > Aegilops umbellulata. Next base: position 92,085,987 of record CP136060.1, on the reverse strand, counting down.
AGGCCCAACCTTGGTTTTACCATTTGCCACCTAAGCCTTTTTCCCTTGGGTTTCGCGGACTCAAGGGTCATCTTTATTTTAACCCCCGGGCCAGTGCTCCTCCGAGTGCTGGTCCAAACTAGAGCACCGTGCAGGACCGTCCCTTGGCAACTTGGGTTACGTTGGTACCTGTACGCTGAACTTATCCGGTGTGCCCTGAGAACGAGATATGTGCAGCTCCTATCGGGATTTGTCGGCACAGTCGGGTGGTCTTGCTGGTCTTGTTTTACCATTGTCGAAATGTCTTGTCACCGGGATTCCGAGACTGATCGGGTCTTCCCGGGAGAAGGGATATCCTTCGTTGACTGTGAGAGCTTTTGATGGGCTAAGTTGGGACACCCCTGCAGGGTTTTATCTTTCGAAAGCCGTGCCGGCGGTTATGAGGCAGATGGGAATTTGTTAATGTCTGGTTGTAGAGAACTTGAAACTTGACCGAATTAAAATACATCAATCGCGTGTGTAGCTGTGATGGTCTCTTCTCGGCGGAGTCCGGGGAGTGAACACGGTTTGGGTTATGCACGAACGTAAGTAGTTTCAGGATCACTTCTTGATCACTTATAGCTTCACGACCCTGCGTTGCTTCTCTTCTCGCTCTCTTTTGCGTATGTTAGCCACCATATATGCTTAGAGCTTGCTGCAGCTTCACCTCATTACCCCTTCCTACCTATAAGCTTAAATAGTCTTGATCTCGCGGGTGTGAGATTGTTGAGTCCTTGTGACTCACAGACTCTACCAAAACAGTTGCAGGTGCTGACGATACCAGTGCAGATGACGCAACCGAGCTCAAGTGGGAGTTCGACGAGGAACATGGTCGTTAGTATGTTTCTTTCCCTGATGATCAGTAGTGGAGCCCAGTTGAGACGATCGGGGATCTAGCATTTGGGGTTGTCTTCTTTTATTTTGGTTCCGTAGTCGGACCTTGATTGTACTCTGAATGATGAATGTTTAAGTTATGTATTGTGTGAAGTGGCGATTGTAAGCCAACTCTTTATCCCATTCTTGTTCATTACATGGGATTGTGTGAAGATGACCCTTCTTGCGACAAAACCACCATGTGGTTATTCCTCTAAGTCGTGCCTCGACACGTGGGAGATATAGTCGCATCGTGGGCGTTACAGACATCTCCTTAACTTCATCATATAAATGAAACTCCACTGAAGGTGATCATCTCCTAGCATGTAAATGAAAATTTTGCACAAAAATATTAGTGAGTAGGAGATACTATTCGCGCTGGTCGCGGAGGAAGTCGATGAGGCCTGCATTCTCAGCCAAATAATAAAACTCATCATGAATCCCAGCTGCCTTGAAGAACTCATCACAAGGCCATTCACACGGCCGAACCTCCGCAGTGCGAGGGAGATTATATTTGGGATTCTTATCCTCCTCACTTCGCTTATCCTTCGAGCTTCGGGTCGAAGAGCCTCTCAACAATCTCTTCATCATTTTCTTCTCCTGAAAATTTCTGAAACTTTTTGTAACCCCGAAACAAAAGTGAACAAAACTCAAAACAATTGATAGCAACTACTCCCACAAGTGCCTAGAGACTATATCATGCATTAGAACTACTTGGGACCAAATAAATTTGACATGCAAGCTCAAGAACTGGGTCACCTAAGCAGCAAAAATTTGCAATAAATAATGCACTAGAATAAAAACTAATTGGACTATTGGAGGAGTCACATACCGAAGAACAATCCCCCAAAGCAGTTTTGTGAGTGGAGTTTTGAGCAAGGAGATCAAAATCGTAGCAAAATGAGCTAGAACACGAGTTTGAGCTGTGTGGTGATTTTTTCTGGAGGAAGACGAAGTGTGCGAGTGCAGGAATAAGTGGAGGGGGGCCACATGGGGCCCACGAGGCAGGGGGCTTGCCCAGGGGGGTGGGCGCGCCCTAGACCCTCGTGGCTAGGTGGTGGCTCCCCTGATGTGTTCTCAGTGCCAGAAATTCTTAAATATTATAGAAAAAATCATATTTCATTTTCGGGACATTTGGAGAACTTTTATTTTCGGGGTATTTTTTATTGCAAGGATAATTCAGAAAACAGGCAGAAAATACTATTTTTGCTTTATTTAATCTAAATAATAGAAAGTAAAAGGAGGGTACAGAAAGTTGGGCTTTCTAACTTCATCCATCTCATGCTCATCAAAAAGGGATCCACTAACAAGGTTGATCAAGTCTTGTTAACAAACTCATTCCGAATCGCATGAAACCAGAGATTTTCGAATAGCACTAGGTTACCTCAACGGGGATATGCACATCCCCAATAATAAGAATATCATATTTCTTTTTGACAGTAGGAAGAGGAAATTCAAAACCTCCAATAATAATCAATGGAATTTTTCCAATAGAATTGATACTGTGGACTTGAGGTTGTTTCCTCAGAAAGTGTACCATATGCTCATTACCATTAACATGAAAAGTAACATTGCCTTTGTTGCAATCAATAACAGCACCTGAAGTATTCAAAAAGGGTCTACCAAGGATAATACTATCGTCCTCGGGAATATCAAGAATAACAAAGTCCGTTAAAATAGTAACGTTTGCAACCACAACAGGCACATCCTCACAAATACCGACAGGTATAGCAGTTGATTTATTGGCCATTTGCAAAGATATTTCAGTAGGTGTCAATTTATTCAAATCAAGTCTATGATATAAAGAGAGAGGCATAACACTAAGACCGGCTCCAAGATCACATAAAGCAGTTTTAACATAGTTTCTTTTAATGGAGCATGGTATAGTTGGTACTCCTGGATCTCCAAGTTTCTTTGGTATTCCACCCTTAAAAGTATAATTAGCAGGCATGGTGGAAACTTCAGCTTCCGGAATCTTTATTTTATTTGTAACAATATCTTTCATATACTTAGCATAAGGATTTATTTTAAGCATATCAGTCAAACACATACGTAAAAAGATAGGTCTAATCATTTCAACAAAGCGCTCAAAATCCTCATCGTCTTTTTCTTGGATGGTTTAGGAGGAAAAGGCATGGGTTTCTGAACCCATGGTTCCCTTTCTTTATCGTGCTTCCTAGCAACGAAGTCTCTCTTATCATGACGTTGATTCTTTGATTGTGGGTTATCAAGATCAATAGCAAGTTCAATCCCTACATCATTATTATTGCTAGGTTGAGCATCAACATGAACATCATCATTAACATTATTACTAGGTTCATGTTCATTACCAGATTGTGTTTCAGCATCAGAAATAGAAATATCATTGGGATTCTCAGGTGTGTCAACAACTGGTTCACTAGGGGCATGCAAAGTCCTATCATTTTTCTTTTTCTTCTTTTTAGAAGGACTGGGTACATCAACATTAGTTCTTTGAGAATCTTGCTCAATTCTCTTAGGGTGGCCCTTAGGATACAAAGGTTCCTGAGTCATTTTACCACCTCTAGTCATAACTCTAACAACATTATCATTTTTCTTATTATTTAGTTCATTGAGCAAATCATTTTGAGCTTTAAGCACTTGTTCTACTTTAGTGGTAACCATAGAAGCATGTTTACTAATAAGTTTAAGTTCACCTTTAACTCTAGACATATAATCACTCAAGTGTTCAATCGTATAAGAATTATGTTTCAATTGTCTTCCAACATAAGCATTGAAGATTTCTTGTTTAGCCATAAAATCATCAAACTCATCTAAACACTGGCTAGAAAAGTTAGTAGATGGGATTTCATCTTTATCATATCTATAGATAGAATTTACCTTTACTACCTGTGTCGGGTTATCAAGACCATGTATTTCTTCAATAGGTGGTAAATTCTTAACATCTTCAGCTTTAATACCTTTTTCTTTCATAGATTTCTTTGCCTCTTGCATATCTTCAGGACTGAGAAATAGAATACCCCTTTTCTTCGGAGTTGGCTTAGGAGTTGGTTTAGGAAGTGTCCAATTATTCTCATTACTCAACATATTATTCAATAGTAATTCAGCTTGATCAACAGTCCTTTCCCTGAGAACACAACCAGCACAACTATCCAGGTGGCCTATGGAAGCATCGGTTAGTCCATTATAAAATATATCAAGTACTTCATTTTTCTTGAGAGGATAATCAGGCAAAGCATTAAGTAATTGGAGAAGCCTCCCCCAAGATTGTGCGAGACTCTCTTCTTCAATTTGCACAAAATTATATATTTCCCTTAAAGCAACTTGTTTCTTATAAGCGGGGAAATATTTAGCAGAGAAGTAATAAATCATATCTTGGGGACTACACACACAACCAGGATCAAGAGAATTAAACCATGTCTTAGCATCACCCTTTAATGAGAAAGGAAATAATTTAAGGATATAGTAGTAACAAATTTTTTCCTCATGAGTGAATGGGGTGGCTATATCATTTAATTTAGTAAGATGTGCCACAACAGTTTCAGATTCATAGCCATGAAAAGGATCAGATTCAAGCAAAGTAATTATCTCAGGATCGACAAAGAAATCATAATCCTTATCAGTAATACACATAGGTAAAGTAGCAAAAGCAGGGTCATATTTCATTCTAGCATTCAAAGATTTTTTTTCAGCTTGGCTAATAATTCCTTAAGATCATATCTATCGTTGCAATCAAGAAAATCTCTAGCAGTTTCTTCATCCATAACTTAACCCTCAGGCACAACAGGCAATTCATATCTAGGGGGAGAATCTTCATCATCACTTTCATCAATATTATTAGTTTCAATAATTTCATTCTCTTGAGCCTAGGAAGTTGTTCATCAAGAAATTCACCTAGGGGCACAATTTTATCAAGCATAGAAGTAGTTTAATCACAAGCATCATGCATAGCAGAAGTGGCATCATCAATAACATGCAACATATCATAATTAATAGCAGAAGCAGGTTTAGGTGTCGCAAGTTTACTAAAAACAGAAGGCGAATCAAGTGCAGAGCTAGATGGCAGTTCCTTACCTCCCCTCGTAGTTGAGGGATAAATTTTGGTTTTCTCGTCTTTCAAGTTCCTCGTAGTGATCAACAAATATAAATCCCAAGTGACTCAAAGAATAGAGCTATGCTCCCCGGCAACGGCGCCAGAAAATAGTCTTGATAACCCACAAGTATAGGGGACCGCAACAGTTTTCGAGGGTAAAGTATTCAACCCAAATTTATTGATTCGACACGGGAGCCAAAGAATATTCTCAAGTATTAGCAGCTGATTTGTCAATTCAACCACACCTACAAAACTTAATATCTGGAGCAAAGTATTTAGTAGCAAAGTAGTATGGAAGTAATGGTAACAGTGGCAAAAGTAACAATAGTAGCTTTGTAGTAATTGTAACAGTGGCAACGGTAAAGTAACTAAGCAAAGATCAATATGTGAAAAGCTCATAGGCGTTGGATCAGTGATGGATAATTATGTCGGATATGATTCTTCATGCAACAGTTATGACATAGAGTGACACAGAACTAGCTCCAGTTCATCAATGTAATGTAGGCATGTATTCCGAATATAGTCATATGTGCTTATGGAAAAGAACTTGCATTACATCTTTTGTCCTACCCTCCCATGGCAGTGGTGTCCTATTGGAAACTAAGGGATATTAAGGCCTCCTTTTAATAGAGTACCGGACCAAAGCATTAACACTCAGTGAATACATGAACTCGTCAAACTACAGTCATCACCGCCAGTGGTCCCAATTATTGTCACTTCGGGGTTGCCGGATCATAACACATAGTAGGTGACTATTAACTTGCAAGACAGGATCAAGAACTCACATATATTCATGAAAACATAATAGGTTCAGATCTGAAATCATGGCACTCGGGCCCTAGTGACAAGCATTAAGCATAGCAAAGTCATAGCAACATCAATCTCAAAACATAATGGATACTAGGGATCAAACCCTAACAACACTAACTAGATTACAAGATAAATCCCATCCAACCCATCACCGTCCAGCAAGCCTACGATGGAATTACTCACGCACGACGGTGAGCATCATGAAATTGGTGATGGAGGATGGTTAATGATGACGATGGCGACGGATTCCCCTCTCGAGAGCCCCGAATGGATTCCAGATCAGCCCTCTCAATTGAGATTAGGGCTTGGCGGCAGCTCCATATCGTAAAACGCGATGAATCCTTCTCTCTGGTTTTTTTCTCCCTCAACGTGAATATATAGAGTTGGAGTTGAGGTCGGTGGAGCCTGAGGGGGCCCATGAGACGGGGGGCGCACCCAGGGGCAGGCGCGCCGCCCACCCTCGGGGACAGGGTGTGGGCCCCCTGGTGTTGATTCTTTCGCCAGTATTTTTTATAAATTACAAAAATATTCTCCGTGAAGTTTTAGGTCATTCCGAGAGCTTTTATTTCTGCACAAAAATAACACCATGGCAATTCTGCTGAAAACAGCGTCAGTCTGGGTTAGTTCCATTCAAATCATGCAAGTTAGAGTCCAAAGCAAGGGCAAAAGAGTTTGGAAAAGTAGATACATTGGAGACGTATCAGGGGTGGATGCCAATGATGGGGCATCGAGGAATGAGGCCAGCATGCGGGTAGAATGATAAACCCACACTCCCACACGTTCACCGGAGCCATCCATATCTTAGATTCCCCGCTCCACGGGGTACAGAGGAAATTCTGCATCATGGCTGGCGTAGCAAGAAAACATGCACTCTGCCATGCGACGGCGTTCTCCCTTCAGGTTCCCCTTCCATGCTTCCTACCGACAAAAAGTCCAGATCGTCTCGAGGCCACAGGGGGACCTTGAGCTCCCTACAGACCTTGAAAAACAAACTGCGAGCGCCATCCCGGAGCATGTTCGTCTGCTCCGTTGCGGCAAATGACAACTCCTTGACCCGGGCCTCAGCAACGGTTAGGCGTCCTTCCAGGGCAGAGAATGTGGCCGTCGATTCCTCGTTGGCATTATCCAAACGCTCCTCAGTCATCCAAACTCGAGTATGCTCTCCTTCAACCCATCGCAACAGGGCTGCCAGGTCCTGCTCTACCACAAGAACATGGGCTTGGGCATCCTGTACACCCTGGAGCTCAGACTCAATCGCCTGAAGCTCCTGCTCAAGTTATTTGTTGATCAACTTGTGGAGCTTGGCACACCTCTTGATAAGGTCCCCTTATCGGTCTCTAATTTGGATGTGTGGGAGCTTAGGGTGGCTTCCTGAGCACTGCTTGCTCCTCGCAATACATGACGAGGGACAGGCAATCCTCAGGAGCCCCTTCCTTCTCGAGCACGTCAGCCTCCCAAATGTCCAACGAAATGTCCCGGTCGCGGACCTCACGCTCACGGGCATCCAGTTGTAGGGAACAGTGATACGTCTCTGTCGTATCTATAATTTTTGATTGTTCCATGCCAATACTATTCAACTTTCATATACTTTTGGAAACTTTTTATATTATTTTTGGGACTAACATATTGATCCAGTGCCCAGTGCCAGTTCCTGTCTGTTGCATGTTTTTGGTTTCGCAGAATATCCATATCAAACGGAGTCCAAACGGGATAAAAACGGACGGAGCTTATTTTCGGAAAATATGAAAAATTCGGAAGGAAAATCAACGCGAACCAGTGCCCAAGGTGGTCACGAGGCAGGGGGCGCCCCCCTTAGGGCACGCCCCTACCCTCGTGAGCCCACGGTAAGGCGGTTGACGCTCTTCTTTTGCCGCAAAAAAGCTAATATTCGGGGGGGGGGGAAATCAAGGCGAAGGTTTCAGGCCAATCGGAGTTACAGATCTCCATATATACGTGAAACGGTGAAACAGAGCCAGAACAGAACGCAGAAACGGAGATAGACAGAGAGACAGATCTAATCTCGGAGGGGCTCTCGCCCCTCGCATGCCATGGGAGCCAAGGACTAGAGGGGAACCCCTTCTCCCATCTAGGGACGAGGTCAAGGAAGAAGAACAAGAAGGGGGGCCCTCTCCCCCTTGCTTCCGGTGACGCCGGAGTGCCACCGGGGGCCATCATCATCACCGTCATCTTCACCAACAACTTCACCACCATCTTCACCAACTCTTACCCCCTCTATGCAGCGGTGTAACCTCTCTCTTACCCGCTGTAATCTCTACTTAAACATGGTGCTCAACGCTATATGTTATTTCCCAATGATGTATGGCTATCCTATGATGTTTGAGTAGATCTGCTTTGTCCTAATGGCTATTTGATGATCGTGATTGGTTTGAGTTGTATGTTTTATTATTGGTGCTGTCCTATGGTGCTCTCCGTGTCGCCCAAGCGTGAGGGATCCCCGCTGTACAGTTTGCAATATTCTTATGATTTGCTTATGGTGGGTGGCATGAGTGACAGAAGCACAGACCCAAGTAAGTAGGTTGTTTGCGTATGGGATAAAGGGTACTTGATAGTTTAATGCTATGGTTGGGTTTTACCTTAATGAATCTTTAGTAGTTGCGGATGCTTGCTAGAGTTCCAATGATAAGTGCATATGATCCAAGTAGAGAAAGTATGTTAGCTTATGCCTCTCCCTCAAATAAAATTGCAATAATGATTACGGTCTAGTTATCGATTGCCTAGGGACATATAACTTTCTTGTTGACAAAAGCTCTTCACTAAAACTAATTTAGTTGTGTCTTCATCTAAACAGCCCCTAGCTTTTCTTTACGTGCTCTTTACTTTCTTGCAAGCTTACCCAAAAACACCTACAAAGTACTTCTAGTTTCATACTTGTTTACGGTAAAGCGAACGTCAAGTGTGCGTAGAGTTGTATCGGTGGTCGATAGAACTTGAGGGAATATTTGTTCTACCTTTAGCTCCTCGTTGGGTTCGACACTCTTACTTATCGAAAGAGGCTACAATTGATCCCCTATACTTGTGGGTTATCAAGACCTTTTTCTGTCGCCGTTGCGAGGAGTTATAGTCTGGGGTGAATATTCTCGTGTGTGCTTGTTTGCTTTATCACTAAGTAATTTTTATTTGCTATTCTTAGTTGTTTTCTATCTTTAGTTATGGGTAGGAAACGCAAAATACCAAAAAAAATTAGGTGTACCTACTGAACCAATGGTTGAAGAACCACTCAAAATCTATCACACTGCTGAAGCTTATTACTTGGATCATCTTTGATATCTATGTGCTCGTGCTGAAACCCCAACTAGCTTAGTTGAGGGCAAATCTTTAGATGAGCATGATTTTTATGTGCGACACCAAATATCTAAAAAAGGGAAAATTCTGTTGGGTCAAATTGATCGTTTGGAATGCTATGCTTGGAATTTATGTGAAATATATTATGTTACTTGTTGTTCTGAAAACCCTAAGAAACACCTTCCCTACCAATGTGAGATTATTGATAATGGAATCTTATCTTACTATGCTAAAGGTGTTTATAGTTACTATGATATTCAACAAATTGAAGAATTTGTTGTTTTTAAGGGTGCTTATGAAATTGCTTCTTTGATTGAAACGTATGATGCTACTTTTCACAAATCTGAAATTTTTTGCCATACTTGAATATTGTTATGAGAATTATGCTTCTAATGCTTATGTTAAACCATATATTGAGAAATACTCCGCTGCCCAAGAAGAGACTAATATTTTGCAGGAGTCTATGGAAGAAGAAATTGATGAAACTATGAGCTCATTGGATGAAAAAGATGATGAGGAGAGCGAAGAACAAAAGGAGGAAAGCGGATTATCTACCCGTGCCCACCTTCTAATGAGAGTAACTCTTCAACTCATACATTGTTTTATTCCCCTTCGTGCTTACCGAAGGATGATTGCTATGATGACTGTTATGATCCCTATGATTCTTTTGAAATATCCCTTTTTGATGATGCTTGCTATGCTTGTGGCCAAGATGCCAATATGAATTATGCTTATGGAGATGAACTCGCAATAGTTCCTTATGTTAAACATGAAATTGTTGCTATTGCACCCACGCATGATAGTCCTATTATCTTTTTGAATTCTCCCGATTATACTATATCGGAGAAGTTTGCACTTATTAAGGATTATATTGATGGGTCGCATTTTACTATTACACATGATGATTTTGATAGATATAATATGCATGTGCTTGCTGCTCCTACTTGCAATTATTATGAGAGAGGAACTATATCTCCACCTCTCTATGTTTCCAATATGATAAAACTGCAAGAAACTGTTTATACTATGCATTGGCCTTTACTAGGTGTGCATGAATTGTTCTTTTTATGACATGCCGATGCATAGGAAGATAGTTAGACTTCGTCATTACATGATATATGTTGCTTTGTGCTCACTACTAAATTACAAATCATTGCTAATTAAAATTGGCTTTGATATACCTTGGGATCCGGGTGGATTCACTACTTGAGCACTATATGCCTAGCTTAATGGCTTTAAAGAAAGCGCTGCCAGGGAGACAACCCGAAAGTTTTAGAGAGTCATTTATTTCTGTTGAGTGCTTTCATATAGTTTAAAAACAACAAAAATAAAGAGGGGAACCCAAAACTTTTTCAAAAAGAAAAGTGAAAGTGAGAGAGACAAGCATTGTGAAAATGGGGGACGTCCTTGAACTTTGTTCATGCCCATGGGAACTTTGTGAATCTTGATTACAGAAACTTTTCAACAAAAATAATTTCCCCCCTGTACAATTCCATTGTATTATAAAAATAATGTGCCAAGGTTTGCCTTTAGGATGTTTACGATGCTTGTTGGTTTGTGCGGTGCAGGACAGAAACTTTGGCTGTAGTGCATGAATTTTAATTTTTTACTGGAATGTCAAATAGTTATGATTCTTTTTGCACTGTCTTACTGTACACATTGTTTATTTTTCGTAATTTTTTAAGAATTTTTCAAGTAACAGAAGTATGGTGAATGTTCAGATTGCTACAGACTGTTCTGTTTTAGACAGATTCTGTTTTTGATGCATAGTTTGCTTGTTTTGATGAAACTATCAATTTATATCAGTGGATTAAGCCATGAAAAAGTTATATTACAGTAGAAACAATGCAAAAATAAAATATGAATTGGTTTTCAACAGTACCTAGAGTTGTGATTTGCTTTATTATAACTAACGGATCTTACCGAGTTTTCTGTTGAAGTTTTGTGTGGATGAAGTGTTCGATGATCGAGAAGGTCTCGATGTGAGAAGAAGGAAGATAGGCAAGAGCTCAAGCTTGGGGATGCCAGAGGCACCCCAAGTAAATATTCAAGGAGACTCAAGTGTCTAAGCTTGGGGATGCTGGGGAGGCATCCCCTCTTTCTTCAACAAATATTGGTATGTTTTAAGATTCGTTTCGTTCATGCGATATGTGCGATCTTGGAGCGTCTTTTGCTTTAGGTTTTTATTTTTCTTTTATGCACCATGCTGGTATGAGATAGCCCTTGGTTAATTTATAGAATGCTCTTTGCACTTCACTTATATCTTTTGAGTATGGCTTTATAGAATGCTTCATGTGCTTCACTTATATCATTTGAAGCTTGGATTGCCTGTTTCTCTTTACATAGACAACCGCCATTTGTAGAATGCTCTTTTGCTTCACCTATACTTGTTAGAGCGTGGGCATATCTTTTTTAGAAAGAATTAAACTCTCTTGCTTCACTTAAATCTATTTAGAGAGATGACAGGAACTGGTCATTCACATGGTTAGTCATAAAATCCTACATAAAACTTGTAGATCGCTGAATATGATACGTTTGATTCCTTGCAATAGTTTTGCGACATAAAGGTGGTGATATTAGAGTCGTGCTAGTTGAGTAATTGTGAAATTGAGAAATACTTGTGTTGAGGTTTACAAGTCCCGTAGCATGCACGTATGGTGAACCGTTATGTAACGAAGTCGGAGCATGAGGTGTTTATTGATTGTCTTCCTTATGAGTGGCGGTCGGGGACGAGCGATGGTCTTTTCCTACCAATCTATCCCCCTAGGAGCATGCGCGTAGTACTTTGTTTTGATGACTAATAGATTTTTGCAATAAGTATGTGAGTTCTTTATGACTAATGTTGAGTCCATGGATTATACGCACTCTCACCCTTCCATCATTGCTAGCCTCTTCGGTACCGTGCATTGCCCTTTCTCACCTCGAGAGTTGGTGCAAGTTTCGCCGGTGCATCCAAACCCCGTGATACGATACGCTCTATCACACATAAACCTCCTTATATCTTCCTCAAAACAGCCACCATACCTACCTATCATGGCATTTCCATAGCCATTCCGAGATATATTGCCATGCAACTTCCATCATCATCATATACATGACTTGAGCATCATTGTCATATTGCTTTGCATGATTGTAAGATAGCTAGCATGATGTTTTCATGGCTTGTCCGTTTTTTTATGTCATTGCTACGCTAGATCATTGCACATCCCGGTACACCGCCGGAGGCATTCATATAGAGTCATATCTTTGTTCTAGATATCGAGTTGTAATATTGAGTTGTAAGTAAATAAAAGTGTGATGATCATCATTATTAGAGCATTGCGCCAGTGAGGAAAGGATGATGGAGACTATGATTCCCCCACAAGTCGGGATGAGACTCCGGACTTTATGAAAAATAAAAGAGGCCAAAGAAGCCCAAATAAAAAAAGAGGCCAAGAAGCCCACAAAAAAATAAAAAAATAAAAAAAGAGAGAAAAAGAGAGAAGGGGCAATGTTACTATCCTTTTACCACACTTGTGCTTCAAAGTAGCACCATGTTCTTCATATAGAGTGTCTCTTGAGTTATCACTTTCATATACTAGTGGGAATTTTCATTATAGAACTTGGCTTGTATATTCCAACGATGGGCTTCCTCAAATGCCCTAGGTCTTCATGAGCAAGCAAGTTGGATGCACACCCACTTAGTTTCAGTTTGAGCTTTCATATACTTATAGCTCTAGTGCATCCGTTGCATGGCAATCCCTACTCCTCACATTGATATCTATTAATGGGCATCTCCATAGCCCGTTGATACGCCTAGTTGATGTGAGACTTTCTACTTTTTTGTCTTCTCCACATAACCCCCATCAGCTTATTCTATTCCACCTATAGTGCTATGTCCATGGCTCATGCTCATGTATTGCGTGAAAGTTGAAAAGGTTTGAGAACGTCAAAAGTATGAAACAATTGCTTGGCTTGTCATCGGGTTGTGCATGATGTGAATGCTTTGTGTGGTGAAGATGGAGCATAGCCAGACTATATGATTTTGTAGGGATAAGCTTTTTTTGGCTATGTTATTTCAATAAGACCTAATTGCTTGGTTGGTATGCTTGAAATATTATTGTCTTTATGTCAAAAGATAGATTATTGCTTTGAATCACTCGTGTTTTAATATTCATGCCATGATTAGACATATGATCAAGATTATGCTAGGTAGCATTCCACATCAAAAATTATCTTTTTTATTATTTACCTACTCGAAGACGAGCAGGAATTAAGCTTGGGGATGCTGATACGTCTCCGTCGTATCTATAATTTTTGATTATTCCATGCCAATATTATTCAACTTTCATATACTTTTGGCAACTTTTTATATTATTTTTGGGACTAACATATTGATCCAGTGCCCAGTGCTAGTTCCTGTCTGTTGCATGTTTGTGGTTTCACAGAATATCCATATCAAACGGAGTCCAAACGGGATAAAAACGGACAGAGCTTATTTTTGGAACATATGGAAAATTCGGAAGGAAAATCAACGCGAACCAGTGTCGAGGTGGTCACGGGGCGCCCCTCCCCTTAGGGCGCGCCCCCTACCCTCGTGAGCCCACCGTAAGGCGGTTGACGCCCTTCTTTTGCCGCAAGAAAGCTACTATTCGGGAAAAAAATCAAGGCGAAGGTTTCAGGCCAATCGGAGTTACGGATCTCCATATATAGGCGAAACGGTGAAACAGAGCCAGAACAGAACGCAGAAACAGAGAGACAGATCCAATCTCAGAGGGGCTCTCGCCCCTCCCATGCCATGGGAGCCAAGGACCAGAGGGAAAACCCTTCTCCCATCTAGGGAGGAGGTCAAGGAAGAAGAAGAAGAAGGGGGGCCCTGTCCCCCTTGCTTCCGGTGGCACCGGAGTGCCACCGGGGGCCATCATCATCACCGTCATCTTCACCAACAACTTCACCGCCATCATCACCAACTCTTCCCCCCTCTATGCAGCGGTGTAAACTCTCTCTTACCCGCTGTAATCTCTACTTAAACATGGTGCTCAACGCTATATATTATTTCCCAATGATGTATGGCTATCCTATGATGTTTGAGTAGATCTGTTTTGTCCTAATGGCTATTTGATGATCGTGATTGGTTTGAGTTGTATGTTTTATTATTGGTGCTGTCCTATGGTGCTATCCGTGTCGCGCAAGCGTGAGGGATCCCCACCGTACAGTTTGCAATATTCTTATGATTTGCTTATGGTGGGTGGCATGAGTGACAGAAGCACAGACCCGAGTAAGTAGGTTGTTTGCGTATGGGATAAAGGGTACTTGATAGTTTAATGCTATGGTTGGGTTTTACCTTAATGAATCTTTAGTAGTTGCGGATGCTTGCTAGAGTTCCAATGATAAGTGCATATGATCCAAGTAGAGAAAGTATGTTAGCTTATGCCTCTCCCTCAAATAAAATTGCAATAATGATTACCGGTCTAGTTATTGATTGCCTAGGGACAAATAACTTTCTTGTTGACAAAAGCTCTTCACTAAAACTAATTTAGTTGTGTCTTCATCTAAACAGCCCCTAGCTTTTATTTACGTGCTCTTTACTTTCTTGCAAGCTTACCCAAAAACACCTACAAAGTACTTCTAGTTTCATACTTGTTTCCGGTAAAGCGAACGTCAAGTGTGCGTAGAGTTGTATCGGTGGTCGATAGAACTTGAGGGAATATTTGTTCTACCTTTAGCTCCTCGTTGGGTTCGACACTCTTACTTATCGAATACAATTGATCCCCTATACTTGTGGGTTATCAAATAGCGTGACAGAGTTGCCTCTGCCTCCCTAAGTTTGGTATAATAGTGATTCATATCGGCCATGAGCCTCTGTCGGACCGTCGCCAGGGCATCCTTGCCCTCCTTAAGACCTCTCACGACCTTTTTGTGACCCTCCTCCTCAAGCTCGTGCCGACGGGTGTCAACCCACTCCCGTTCAGCTCATTTCGTGGCCAGCTCCTCCGTAGCTTTGGCAGCAGGTTGTTGGGCCGCCCTCTCCCACTGGGACATTGCCTCTTCATGGGCAAGGATATTGGACTCGCAAGAGGATGGGAAGTGCTCGCCTCTTCCAAGGCCCGGCGGGCTGACAAGAGCATGGTGGGAGGAGAAGCCACCACAGAGCCCCTCTACAACTCAGAAGGAGTAGATGCGGGTGTAGAGCCCCGACCCCAAATGCGACCATGGTGCTATCTCCTCCACTAACGCATGTGATGATGGGAGGACGGCGTGCTACTGGCAAAGTGGGTGAAGCCGGGGGAACGATGGTCTGGTTCATTGCAGCTCTGAAATACGTGTTGGCCCCCTAATTCATGTCGAAGGCCCGCTCCTTGCCGGAGGAAGGAAAGGACTCCTTCGTGCCTTCCGGGAGAGATCCCCCTTCACCTTGAGAGGCAGCCTCTAAATGTTTTCAGGAATGGAGGAGGTGGAAAGTGCAACCGCCGCATCCCCGGAGCGGTTTTCCTCACCTTGCACATGAGGCGGGGAAGCATAGGAAGGAGGAAACTCCAGGAGCACCGGTTGCGGACGTGCGGGGCCCCGACGATGATGAGGGGGCAGGCTCGAATCTCTTGATGAATTCTCAGGAGGTTAAAACAAAATTGCGATGTTTATGAGATAGCAAAAAAGGGGGGAGAGTTGGTCAGTTACCCGAGGAGGAGAAGTGATGCGGAGCATCCTACGATCATCCCCATGGACCTACCTACGTCTCCCCAAGTGCCTAGTGGACCGATGACACGAGCACGTGCAAGAGCTCTAGAGACCTAGGTGACATCTCTCCTTAGCAATATTCCGTATGACCCATGCGAGACATGGCTACTACCTAAAGCCGGAATGCTATGTGTGCTTAGGTACCAAGAAGACCCTCTCGGAGATGTTCGTGGTGATGGACAAGTCCCCAAGTAAACGGACGAAGAAGCATGATGAGAGAAACCAGAGAAAGTTCACAAGACCTAGACATTCGGCCCCTGGCCCGGAGATCCGGCCCCTGGTGGCTTCACCACCACCAGCAGCCTAGCCGCAAGCAAGCTCCAGGCCCTAGACATCCGACAGTGATACGTCCCAAACGTATCTATAATTTTTAATTGTTCCATGCTGTTATATTTTCATTCCTGGATGTTTACAATCATTTTATAGTCATTTTATATCATTTTTAGGTACTAACCTATTGACAAAGTGCCAAGTGCCAGTTGCTTTTTTCTGCATGTTTTTACATCGGAGGAAATCAATACCAAACGGAGTCCAAACGCAGCGAAACTTTTTGTGGATTTTTCTAACCACAAGACATCCAGTGGGCTGAAGAAGCACCTGGGGGGTGCTGCGAGGGGAGCACAACCCACCAGGGCGCGCTTGGAGGCCCAGGCATGCCCTGGTGGGTTGTGCCCACCTCTGGTGCCTCCCGAACCGCCTCTTTACTCTATAAATACCCCCATATTCCAGAAACCCTAGGGGAGTCGACGAAAATCAATTCTAGGCGCCGCAAGTTCCAGAACCACCAGATCCAATCTAGACCCCATCACGGAGGGGTTCATCATGTCCATTGGTGCCCCTCCGATGATGCGTGAGTGGTCTTTTGTAGACCTACGGGTCCGTAGTTAGCAGCTAGATGGCTTCCTCTCTCTCTCTCTCTCTCTCTCTCTCTCTCTCTTGATTCTCAATAAAATGGTCTCTTGGATATCCATATGATGTAACTCTATTTGCGGTGTGTTTGTTGGGATCTGGTGAACTTTGAGTTTATGATCAGATCTGTGTGGAATAATAGTAGTAGATGCAGGCAGAAGTCAGTCTACTAATCTTGGACGTGATGCACGTATAATGATCATTGCCAGGATATCGTCATGAGTATTTGAAGTTTTATCAATTGCCCAACATTAATTCGTTTACCCACCGTTTGCTATTTTTATCGAGAGAAGCCACTAGTGAAATCTACGGGCCCCGGGTCTCTTCTTTATTATATTTTCCTTCACGATCTATTTTTATTTGCTTTTATTTTTAGATCTAGTCAAGATAGTCTCCTGTCAACTTGCCAATTTCTGGCGCCGTTGCCGGGGTGACATCATCAACATCTACCAGGTTCTTAATCAAAAATCTCATCTCCTTGCAATTTATATAATTTGCCATTTGGCCACTACTGCATGTTGCTGCTAACGCAACACTACGATCAGAGACCCATCGACGAAACTTTGTGCGATGCCATAATCGCAAGCGGTGGTGTAAAATAACTGTCAAAAAAGGTGCAAAACGTTTGCGATGGAGGATGCATCAAACACGGTTCAAATTTTAGTTGCGAGTGCGATGTAGGGCATACGGTTCAGCTCAATTAACTGTTTGTGATGAGGAGGAACAAAAGAAACGGGCAGCCAGATGAAGATGTGTGGGATATACAGCATACGGTTCACTCGGATGAACTGTTTGTGATTAGGGAACACAAAAGAAACGGTCAGCCAGATGAAGGTGTGTGCGATATACGGCATGCGTTTCACTCGGATGAACTGTTTACGTTGAGACATGAGAAGAGAAACGGTTCAACTTAACAAGATGTGTGTGATACACGGCAAACAGGTCTGTAATCAGAAATGTGTGCGAAGACCGATAATAACACAGATGGTTGCGGCTAACAAGACGTACGTGATATGCTTTATCTGCACAACATCTATTGGCCATTGGGGGATGGGACGTCATCCGGATACGCCATAAGGATGTGAAGTTTCCATTAATTGATGGCGTTTTATGAACATGCCGCCATTTCCTCACCTGTTTCCCGCCACCCTGCTATATTGTGCATAGGCGGCGCGCGACGCACAGAGGCGACAAGCGCAGCCTGTAGCACATCCACCTTTTCCAAGCATGCCAACCCACCAAAGCGTCGCCTCTGCCATCAACCTCGTCGACGAGGAAAACGAGTAGGCACCACGGCCCGTCGAGGCTGAGGTGCTCCCCGGCAACGCGATGGATGACGCCGTGATGCGCGTCATCACCAGGGTTGAGCAAACATTTGGTGCATGGCGCTTGAGCGCCGCGGATCAAGATAGGCATATCAGCGCCGACAGGCTGCAGCTCGCCGCACAACATGGTCGATGGCGCGCCGCAGAGCAAGCTAGGCGCGTCCACGTCGATAGGTTGCGGCTCACTGCATGGCGATACCATTGGAGCACCACAGAGCGAGAGGCGCGGCGCGCCGCACAGTAAGAGCAGATCCATCGATGCTTGCCTGCTACCGACACAGCATCGCAATTGGGTACACATCACGTCAGTACCCCCATTCCTCGGCAGGAGTGGGCAGAGGCCCTCAGCACTGTACTTGCACCAGAGGCCGGCCGCGGCGTACTTACATCGGACGCCTGCCATGCCGTTCGCATGGGTGCTACCGTTCGCCTTGTCCGCAGCCTGCTGGATGCCAACGCGCTAGTCCGTAGGCTTGACCGCCTGCTTGGCCCGGGTGTCCGCCTGGGCGCAGTAGAGGAACATGCCCGTCGCATCCTCGAGCTGGTGATCTCCGATGAAATATCCAACTTGGAGGTCGAGATCGCGCTCCAGATGTACCGCGAGCATGTCAACCGCTTGGACGAACGCCTGCATGAGTTCAGGCAGAGCTAAGAGCTATCCTAGGCAAGGGCTGCTGGTCATGGTCTCATGGACGCGTTTTATTTTGAAAAGTCGTTTCGACGTGGATAACTATGTATTCACAGCAATCATAGTATTGCTCTGTTTGTTCCTCTGTTTCAATGTGTGTATTTTTTTGCATTCTTCTATGTTCTGTTTCAATGTGTGTATATACGCTTTCCATTATGTATATGTGGATGATAATAGCTAGATTCAAATTAGTATACAAAAACAGATAGAAAATGAAATCACATATACATGATGATACTTAACTACTAGGTACAATGCATAAAATTGAAAAAGAACAATACGAAAACTAATAATCCCTCCTGGGGCCAGTATTCCGGCAGCCCCTCGCCAGCAGCTCCCTGGTGCGCGGCGTCTTCCTAGTGCGGAGGCAGTACTCCGACTCCTCCTCCTCGCAGTGCTTGACATACCGATCTGCCTCTTGCTGGCGGACGCGCATGGCCGATCTTGCCATTTCGTTGGGCGCTCCTCGTCGGTGGCATGCTGGAGCTTATCGGCCCACCTCCACGCAGTGACGAGGTGCCTAGAGCCTATGACCTTCCTCGCGAAGTACCCGCCTTCGTACACCTCCTCGGCACGACGACGCGCCCGCCCCCAAAGCTCCGCCGCCTCCTTTTTCCAGGCGGCATCATGGGTTTCACAGGCCGCCTGGTACCTGGCTTCCTCCTCTGCCATCTCCTTCTTGAATGCCAGTTGCGTGGCTTTCTCAGCCGGCGGCAGCGACTTCCACAGACAAAGATTGTACTGGCCCCAAAACCAATCCAAAGTTGGGGGGTCCGGCGCAACCTCGTCAACCGGCGCGTAGGGGTCCTCGTCGCTGCTAATCGAGTCAGCTTCCTCGGGGGGCGGTGACTGCTCGTCGGCGGGTGGGAAGACCGGCGGCGCCATGGCAGAGATTTGAGAGAGAGAGAGAGAGAGGGAGGGAGAGCGAGGGGAGGATGTAGATGAGAATGCAGGCGGGACGACGTTAGCAAGGTAGTATTTATTGGCTGCCGGAATCTAGATCGACGGGGACAGTACACACTCTGGTCACCGGAATTTACGAGTACTGTAGTTTGAATTACACACGATTCCCGCAACAAAATCCGTGTGTGAACATAATAGCTGGCGGTCTCCAATACAGAGCCATGTCTGATTAATGATCCCTGCCAATCACCTACCAAACCTCGAGCCGTGAGATAGAGTGCCAATCATGTGGGAGCCGGTTGTCTTGCCAGATCTTTACATTTTCTTTTTTGAACACCAGATATTTACATCGTCTGATGATTTTTTAACTCGCATACAAGTACACAAAAATATGATTTTTCAAACCATTTTGGTTAGGTGTTGCATGTAGATGTAGTTCAAATTTGAATTACAGTCATTCAATGGTTAGAAAATCACTTAAATGTCTTTAAAAGGTTAAATGACCCCTGCAATTTTCCAAATTCTCACATGACGGTTGTATTAGTGCACGTTAAACGTAGGAAAAAATTTCAAGACCATAAGGGGAAGCTATCTCCTGTTCGTCATCAAACATGCATTGTTCCCTCTCGGAACCACGAACCTTCTAGTGAGTTGCCCCGGTTTGTGAGGGTTGTGTGTCTAAACTTTCGTCAAATAGGCCAATTTTTTTACCACATCATCTTGGTGGCATGACATTAAATCAAGCAAGGTTTCATGTTTTTCTGATGGAATTAAAATGCCATGGCATGCACTCTATGCATGTTCCCATTCCTTGAGACCAATATGTTTGAAAATTCCTTCTAATTTACTGCACATGGAATTAACTCGCACACAAGTACACATATATGATTTTTCAAACCGTTTTGGTTAGGCGTTGCATGTAGATGTAGTTCAAATTTGAAACACGGACATTAAATGGTTAGAAAATCACTTAAATAAATTTAAAAGGTCAAATGACCCCTAGAATTTTCCAGAATTTCACATTACAGTTGTAGTAGTGCAAGTTAGACGTAGAAAAATATTGAAGGCCGTAAGAGGAAGCTATCTCCCATTCGTCATCAAACATGCATTGTTCCCGCTCGAAACCACGAGCCTTCTAGTGAGTTGCTCCGGCTTGTGAGGGGTGTGTGTCCAAACTTTCGTCAAACATGCCAATTTCTTTACCACATCATCTTGGTGGCATGGCATTACATCAACCAAGGTTTAATGTGTTTTTGATTTTTTTGGAATTAAAATGCCATGTCACTCCATGCATACGTATGCATGCATGTGTCCATGTTGTGAGACAAATATGTTTGAAAATTCCTTCTTGTTTACTGCACATGGAATTAACTCGCACACAAGTATACAAATATGATTTTTCAAACCATTTTGGTTAGGCGTTGCATGTAGATGTAGTTCAAATTATAATTACGGTCATTAAATGGCTAGAAAATCAATTAAATGTCTTTTAAAGGCCAAATGACCCCTAGAATTTTCAAAAATTTCACATTACAGTTGTAGTGGTGCATGTTAGACGTAGAAAAATATTGAAGGCCGTAAGAGGAAGCTATCTCCCATTCGTCATCAAACATGCATTGTTCCCGCTCGAAACCACGAGCCTTCTAGTGAGTTGCTCCGGCTTGTGAGGGGTGTGTGTCCAAACTTTCGTCAAACATGCCAATTTCTTTACCACATCATCTTGGTGGCATGGCACTACATCAACCAAGGTTTAATGTGCTTTTGATTTTTTTGGAATTAAAATGCCATGTCACTCCATGCATACGTATGCATGCATGTGTCCATGTTGTGAGACAAATATGTTTGAAAATTCCTTCTTGTTTACTGCACATGGAATTAACTCGCACACAAGTATACAAATATGATTTTTCAAACCATTTTGGTTAGGCGTTGCATGTAGATGTAGTTCAAATTAGAATTACGGTCATTAAATGGCTAGAAAATCAATTAAATGTCTTTTAAAGGCCAAATGACCCCTAGAATTTTCAAAAATTTCACATTACAGTTGTAGTGGTGCATGTTAGACATAGAAAAAAATGAAGGCCGTAAGAGGAAGCTATCTCCCGTTCGTCATCAAACAAGCATTGTTCCCTCTCGGAAACACGAGCTTTCTAGTGAGTTGCTCCGGTTTGTGAGGGGTGTGTGTCCAAAGTTTCGTCAATCATGCCAATTTTTTACCACATCATCTTGGTGGCATAACATTACATAAACCAAGGTTTCATGTGTTTCTAATTTTTTTTTGGAATTAAAATGCCATGTCACTCCATGCTTAATTATGTCATAGCCGTTAGACCAATATGTTTTGAAAATTCCTTCCAATTTACTGCACATCGAATTAAATCGCACACAAGTATACGAAATATGAGTTTTCAAACTGTTATGGTTAGCTGATGCATGTACATGTAGTTCAAATTTCAATTACGGCCATTAAATGGCTAGAAAATCACTTAAATTTCTTACAAGGTCAAATGACCCCTGAAATTTTCCAAAATTTGACATGACAATTGTATTAGTACTACAAAATTTCTCGTTCATTTAAAACACCATCCGTTGGCACATTACTCCAAATTCGTCTTTCACAGCTAATAAAAAATATCTACAACATCACACACAATTGTTTTCTAGGAACCGTTTGCGATGAAAATATCTGGGTCTATTTAAGTCTCCCTCCTTAAGCTTCACCGGCTAGTCTGCTCCAGTGCCAGCAACCCCAGAATCCACAAATACCGATCCCCAGTCCCGCACCCCCTTCTTGCAAAGATGACGTCATGGAAACACTTCGTGAAGGCCCGTATGATGGACGCGTCGCCCCAAGCGCCGCCGCCTGCGCCAAGAGCGCGACCGCCTACGCCTGGAGTGCCGCCGCATCCGCATTGAGCGCGGGCTCTTCCGCCCAGAGGGCGACTACAGCAGCCAAGACGACTGCAGCTGCTGCTGCGACGGCGGCTACAAACACCGAGAGCGCTCAAGCTGCCGTCCATGCCGCTGACGTCGCCCTGGCCCGGGTCGAGGCCATCCACACCAAGATCGAGGATGCACACACCAAGATATTTCAGGCCGCCTCGGACTCTAGCATGCAACCCACGTATGAAAAGGCCGCGGTGGCCATGGAGCACCTGCTTCCTCATGAGGTCGCCGAGCGGGAGCTGGAGATGCAGGAGGCAACGGAGATCAAGGAGCGCCGGGAGGAGGAGTTGCGTGTGGCCGGGGTCGAGGTACAGAAGAGTCTGTCCATCGAGGAATCAGCGGTGGAGTACCAGCGCGAGCTCTGGAGCAACCACTACTACGAGTACTACAACCTTGAGGGCAGCGCTGAGGACGAGGACGAGGACGCGGTCGACTTCAGTAGGGGGACGCGGAGTCCACCAACGGTGGCATGTCGCCAGGACAAGTCATCGATGTGTCATCTCACACCGGCAATGCATAGGCCGGCGCCGCAGCGGATTTGTTAAAATTATGCGTACTTAGACTTTGTTTTTAATGTTGGCCTTTTGTTAGAGCAATGTTTAGGTCAACTGGCTCTGTTTAATTACTAAAATTACTCGATTCAGTAAGTGTGGTATGTCTGTTGTATGCTCTTTTGTGTGCCCAAATTAGCAAGCGATGGTAAATTATGCAATGACGTACCCGGTGAAATTTCAACCAAAATTTGAATTATCAAACTCATCCCATGCGCGTAAAGCAGAAGAATCGTTTGCGATGCACACAATCGTTCAAAGTGAATGGTCCGACGGCACCGCGCGCAAAGTTTCTCTCCACATTTCCAAAATTTTGGCCTGCCGCCAAAACATCTACCCCCGCCCCCTTCCCCACCCCCTTTTCTCCCCAACCACAAGTCACATTTCCCCTGTTTCCTCCTTCCTTCCTTCCTTGATAAGCTATAGCCGCTTCCTCGCTCTCGCCGTCTCGCATCCTACCGTCAGGGTCTCCATGGTCTTCTTCAAAGTCCTCTCTAGCGGTTTCTCCTCTGGCAACTACTCCTTCACCACCCGGGTATGCCTCTCTTCTCTCTCTCGGGCTATGACTTGGAATGAAGGATTTTTACCTGGCGGTCGATTTGAGTCATTTCTTCCTCTTGTAGCTCCCTAGGACCATGAGTGGCAACGAATGGAGCGGGGTGGCTAAAGATCTATCTGCTCGTTGTCACCA
Source organism: Aegilops umbellulata (assembly GCA_032464435.1). Classification (NCBI taxonomy): domain Eukaryota; kingdom Viridiplantae; phylum Streptophyta; class Magnoliopsida; order Poales; family Poaceae; genus Aegilops; species Aegilops umbellulata. The sequence continues at coordinate 92,062,181 of CP136060.1, read as the reverse complement.
TCAATCTCCATGCATGAAGCTAGTTGCATTTGATTCTGTGGACAGTGGGAGGAAGTTTCTGGCATGTGCAGAGAAGGTTAGACCCTCTTTCATTGTTACAAATCATTTGTTAGATGTGATTCAGACACTATCATAGTCCCAACCCATTCACACCACACCTTCAACCAAACGCATCCAAAGACAGTGTCACAGTTTATACCTAGTATCTTAAATTGTTGCCATCCCATCAGCAATGCCATTATAAAATTATTTGGCACCGGTTCAGCAGTTTGTGCAGCCAACTTTAGTCCACACATCCGAGCAGCCAAGCAGTAAAATACTAAATCTTTATGGAACGAAGGAACTGGGCATCGGAGCAACTACGTGCTCCGGAGTCCGGGTCCCTGATTTTTTTTCCACAGGGCACCGGTGCGAGATGTAGCAACAGTTGTCTTTAGCCCAGTTTTGGCATACATAGTGGACGACCTTAGTGCTATTAGTTCTATGTTACTAAATTTGTGCATGTACACACTTGTTAGTATCAATTTGCTGTCATCCAAACACTGTCGCTATGTTGTTTCAGTTATATTTACCTTCCTCATAAAATGTTCAATTTGTTATTTATTGTACATGAGTAAGAACTTGTAGCATCGTTGTTGTTAATTATAGCTTCTGATGTTCCAAAATTTGGTTGTTGTCTCAGTAACAATTATTTCAGTTGCACATTGATTTTTTTAGAAGATATGTCATAATTAACATATTTCTTCAATTTTTTAAAATAAGCATTGGTGATTTTCTATGTTGCTATAAACCCATTTCCCCTACAATTGTTACTGATCTAGTTTTAAATATTATAGGATGAACGGAAGTGTTCTTACTTGGAGTGGGTTGATCAAGAGTGGCCACAGTCTTTGAAGATGTGCCTAGTGAAGCTCTGGAGCATGTATGAGGAAGAGAACACGCGTAGGCTTAGAGAAACTGTTGTCAACGCTGAAGCATATTTCAAGGTGCGGGATAAAAATATGAAGGTGGAGAATGAACTCAGAATTTTTAAATCAGCTCTAGTTTAGTATAGGTCGCCTCAAACTCAAATAAAAACGGGTGCACAGTTCGACTTTGCTAAGATGGTGTTGGCGAAGTACGAGGCACTTTCCCAGTTGGCCCATGCAAAACGGTTTCTTACTAAACTGAAAGCACAGGTGGATAAGACGAGCCTGGATGATCTTGATTAGGGAAATGAATATATTGTTCTTATGAAGTTGAACTAGCTATATGTTGTACTGTGTTGTTTTCACGTAGCTACCGTACTATGATGTTATAATATATTTATATGCCTTATATGAAATTGGCAAACAGCTGTTCGATATGAAACGTGAATTTGCGTAATACTGGCATTATTAATTGTAAACTAATAAACTTGCTAAATGTGTCATGGACCTTTGCAAACGGTTTTAGCAATAAAAGCGCTTGCGATGGATAGCCCAATGCCACACAGTTTTCTTCATCAAATCGTGTGTGATATAGTTGATAAAAGCAAACAGTTAACCAAGGCAGGCCGTGTGCGATAGTTACACCTTTCACACACGAGCCTACAAATAAAACTGTGTGGGACGTACGTCCGAACGGAAACGTTTTCCCTGGATTGACTGTGTGGGATGTACATAAGAACGGAAATGCACTAGTAGAAAAGGGGGCTTTGGTCCAGGCCGGGTAACCCCATTAGTCCCGGTTCAGTCCAGAACCGGGACCAATGGGTGCATTTATCCCGGTTCGTGCGGCTAAGGCATTAGTCCCAGTTCACCTGGGCCCTTTAGTCCCGGTCCACGCCACGAACCGGGACTAAAGGGTGCGATGCCCATTAGTCCCGGTTGGTGGCACCAACCGGTACTAAAGGTTAGACCTTTAGTCCCGGTTGGTGCCACCAACCGGTACTAATGGGCTTTGAGGCATTAGTACCGGTTCATGGCACGAACCGGTACTAAAGGTCCCATTTTCAACCCCCCCCCCCCCCCCCCCCGTGGACTGCCTTTTCAGTTTTAGAAAAAACAAAAGAAAATGATGGAAATGTCAAAAAAATAAAATAAAATAAGTTTCCCATGTGATATGTGGTCTAGTTGTTGGGAAAATTTACAAATATGAATTTCGACTTTATTTACAAAATCTCTCTAGAATTTGTAAAATGGGCAAAACTTTTGCATACGAACTCGGATTAAAAAGCTTTTTATATGAAAAATCATCTACTCGAAAAGTTACATCCGATGGAGAAGGCCTATGGCCTGTTTACAAACTTGTAGAATCCTCAAATTCCAAAAGGAAAAAAAGTTGTGCTCAAATTTCAGTTTTTTTTAATTTTCATTATATCTGGTCAAACTATGGTGAAACTACTTATTCAAGAAGTATTAGTGTTACTAATTAATTATTCAAGACTATTAGTGTTATTAAATAATTATTTCAGTTTTTTTGAATTTTGGTCAAATCTGGTCAAACTATGGTCAAACTGTGGTCAAACAATGGTCAAACTACTTATTCAAGAAATATTAGTGTTACTAAATAATTATTGTTTTTTAGAACGATAGTTTCAAACTCAAACAGTGAAATGTGTGACTTCATGCTCAAGCTAAACTCCTGAGGGTTAATAGGATTAACATCTTACTATTGTCAGGAAAATAACGAGTGCAGACTTTTTTTGAGCAACAAACAGTGGGGAAGACCCCCATTGTAATTCTCATTTTCATTAATATGGTGGAACAAGTACAAATGGATTTACAGGGTGGATCAAGAAGGAAACATAAAAGATAAATGTACAAAGTGTCAAGCCAGCTCTGCATGCCCTCCTTCAAACCAGGTTTGGCCTTCTTTATGATCATGCTAAAGTGCTTCTTAAACATGACTATACAGAAGGCCATATTCTTAGTTTTGTGATCAAATATTATGCTATTTCTGTGCTTCCATAGACTCCAGCAACCAGCTATTAAGCACTCTTTGAAATATCCATGAGTATCTTGTTTACTTCCTTCCATTAACATCTCCATAAAATTATGATCAGTATCCCATTGGTAACCAATGTTCATCCAGAAGTTTTGGCTGAAATCACAACTAAAAAACAGGTGCATTAGATGTTCATTAGGCTCATCATCACATAATTCACACTTACTTGTCTCAATGTAGAAATCCTTCCTGTTTAATAGATCTCTAGTATTCAATCTGTCTTGCAATAGAAGCCAAAAAAAGAATTTTTGTCTGGGTAGGGTACAAGATTTCCAAATCCATTGGAAAGGTTTAGGAGCATCAACAGGTTTTCCCATATATTCAAGATATATTCTCTTGTTAGGATTTTTTGTACCACCCCAGTAAAACTTCCATGAATCGGGTATTTGTTGGTTATCTCTGTTGTTTATCAACATTCTTAGGTTGATGCTCTGTTGTACTGCAGTAGTAGACATTGGCAGATGGAATAAATCATAAAATTCATCCTCTTCCATATTGCTGGCCGATGCAAGTGTGATCTCAGAATTTTTTACATAGGAGCATAGTTGAGGCATGGCCTCAGAGAGTATTTGAGAACACCATTTATCTGACCATAGCTTGATTGTATTACCATTCCCAGCATAGCTTATGGTCATGTCTTTAAAATCTCTCAGAATCGAGCAGCAGTCTCTCCACCAGAAGGAGCCCACACTGGTAGGGAAACTGGGTACCTCACCATTGTCATAGTAATTATTCCAAATAAGGTTAACCCAGGGAATATCTTGCCTGTTAAAGAACTTGAATAGGAATTTAGTAAGCAAAGTTTTGTTTTGAACTCTTAGATCTAGCACTCCCAGGCCACCTGCTTTTTTTGGCAAGCATACATTATCCCATTTTACAAGGCAGTTCCCCTTTTAATTGATATCTTTGCCATACCATAGGAAGTTCCTACCTGATTTTTCAAAATGGTCCAGAATGGTGAATGGAACTTTGATGCAACACATAGCAAAGATAGGCAGAGTAGCAACAATGGATTTCAGGTGAACAAGTCTCCCTGGGTATGACATCATGGTGGCAATACCAGCAAGCCTGTGATCAAGCCTAGATACCATGGGCATCAAGTTAGATACTTTAGGCCTAGTGGATCCCATCGGTAGGCCAAGATATGTAAAAGGCATAGTTTCTTTTTTGCAGTTAAAGGTATTGGCCAGATCCCTAGCTTTGTCATCAGAGATATTGATAGGTACCATAGAGGATTTACTGTAGTTTACTACAAGTCCAGTAAATTTAGAAAACTTGTCAAGGATCTCAATAAACTTCCTGATTTGTACCTCATCAGCTGGCAGAATAACAAGTGTGTCATCAGCATATTGTATGATAGGGTAGCATTCAGTATAGTTTGTTTCAATGGGCAAAGAAAGTTGGCCATTCCTCCATGCTTCATTTACCAAAATTTGCAATAATTCTCCAACCATAACATATAGTAAAGGGGAGAAAGGATCTCCTTGTCTGACTCCACATTTGCAATGTATGCACTTACCAGGTGCCAGGGGAAATCTGCCTCCACGAACACCTATGGGGACCGATCCTCTTTCTTGGTTCGGCGGGGGGCGGAGGTCGCGCGAAGAGCGGATCGAGGCGATGCACACAAGGGATTTACCCAGCTTCGGGCCGCAAGGATGCGTAAAACCCTACTGCTGCTTTGTGGTTTGTATTGTGTTCTTGTTGTGGGAGCGCTGAGTGCTACAGTACACTCAGGCGACTGATCGGACCGAGCGTGAGTGGTCTCCTTCCCCTTCCGTTGCGCATGGGGCCTCCTTTTATATGTGCAAGGGGTTACCCACAGGTGGCAACATAGGCGGGGGCAAAACTGGAAAACGCTGTGTTGGGTACAGCTGTTTGCACAGTGCTAACATACCTAACTCTGACGGCGGGGGACAAGGGCATTAAATGCCCGTCCGCATCGCCCAGACGGTGCAGGAAAGGGACCATCAGGAGCGCCACCGTTTGCCACGACGGCTACTCTGTCAGCGTTGCCTTGCCACCGCATGCTCCTGGCTGCGCAGCCTCTCGCCACGTACGCCTGGAATGGCCCCAGAACGACGCGTGGGTGGATGAGCTGGAGCACAGGCGCGGGGTGGTGACTTGCCGCGGCAAGCGCCTTGCCGCGGTTGATTCCTTGTCGCGCCCGGGAGCTTGTCGCTCATCGGTCCTTGCCGGGACGCGGAGCACGTCGCAGCAAGTCTCTTGTCGTGCCTTGGTCGACCTTCCCGGCAAGCTCCTCTTGCCGGGGCTTGTGCTTCGAGCGGTCGTCCCGGCAAGCTCCTCTTGCCGGGGCCTTGCTCTCTTCGGGTGGCCTTCCCGGCAGGCTCCTCCTGCCGGGGCCTTGGCTCAAATACTTTGTTCTTGGATGGCCCAAAAAGGGACCATGGAGAGTCTTGGCGATCGCCTGGCAAGCCTTGCCGCGGGGTACTACGACTGCCCGTGCACAAGTTCGGGGTACTCAGGTACCCCTATTTTAGTACACCGACAGGAGCCCCTGGGCCTGGGCCATACACGGTGCCGAGCGCTGTTGGGCCAGGCCCAAAACAGTGCACGCGCACGCGCGGCCTGTGTCACGCTGCATCTGCTTCTGCGTCCACCACGTCCTCCCCGAACGGCACGCGTCGAACGCGGCATCGTGGGAAGAGGTGTGCGTGACGTGGGCGGCGTGCGCAGGGCTGAACCCCGCAGGCATGCGTCACGTCGCAATAAAGGGGGACGGTTCGCGCTAGCTCCATAAGAGGAGGGAGGTGTGGAGGCGTGGCTCGTTCGCTGGACGGGGCCGAGGCACGGTTTCTGAGGCGCCCGCTCCCCACGATCACGGGGTGGGGAGAGGTCGCCTCATCCGTCGCCTCGGTCCTGCACGCCAGCCACGCGGCTTCCATGCACCCGGGGTTGCGGACGGTGGAGGTAGGAAACCGGGCCGTCGCGGGTCGGGGCAGCAGGTCGGCCCCAGTCACCTGGCCTTCCCGCGTCTTGATTGGCTGAGCGGGGCGGCCGAGCCCCCACCCTGCTTCTTTATAAAGAGCAAGAGGGGGCGACGGAAATCCGCACTCCTTCATCTTTCCTTCTCTTCGGCTTCTGATCCCCTCCCTCCATTTGCCATGGAGAAAGGGAACCCTGGTCCTTCATCGGTGGTGGCGAGGGTTGCCGCTAGGCAACGCGCCCCTCCTCCCCCTGCACCCGTGGTGGCGGAGCCAACCGTAAGGGGAAGGGGGAGGGGGCGAGGTCGTGGACGAGGCCGAGGCGTTCAGGGAAGAGGCGGGCGGGGCGACGCGCCAGCCTCGCCTCCGCCAGCAGCTCTTCTTCCCACGGCGGTCCACATCGGGGACGATCCTTGCTAGTTCTTCGTCTGGCTGCGCCGGGCGCCTCGCCGCCGCCTCCGCCTCCTGGCTCCCTTCGCAAGCGTGATGGAGATGGAACAACCCGAGATGCTAAGGCTGCGCATGAAGGGCTGCGGGATCAGCGGCACGCGGGTCCACGTCGAGTCCCCAGCCCCCGGCGTGGTGTATCTCGGCCGAGGGTGGAAGACATTCGCCCATATCCACAGCTTGATGGAAGGGTTCACCCTCCATTTTAAGTTGATGGAGGGCGATCTCCTCTCCGTCAAGGCCTTCGGAGACTTCGGGACCCGGGCCCGGTGCTGCGTGGATAGCTCCTCCGACAGCGAAAGCTCCTCCTCGAGCGAGAGTGACGAGGAGGGGAGCGACAGCGACGACGAGGGCAGCGGTCGTCGAGATGACGGGTCCGACTAGGCGCCGGTCACGGCTCCGCGTGGCACCGGCGACCCCATCATCCGTGTCGCCGGCTCCTTGAGCTTCCTGGGCTCGCCTCCTTGGCGGCCGGCGTGGCGAGGCTGCGGAAGAGGAAGAGGGCTGGCGGCAAGGCCGTCAACTCGGAGTACGAGGGCATGGCGCCCTCGACAGCGTGCTGATACCCTGCCGCCTCGTCGAGCCCTTCTTCCGGCGCCGCCATCACCGTCCAGCTTTCAGCCGGCCCCCGGGGCATTCTGTTGGTGTCTTCTGCCACCCGTAGCTCGCCTAGGCGCCCCTTTTGCCCTTTTCGCCTCCTTGTCCTACCTCCTGAGGAGAGAGACAAGAAAGGGATTACGGGCATCTTATCTTTTTTTAATCTGTAAGCCCTCGGGCCTTAGCTGTGTTTAAAACTTGTAATCCCATCTTTCATGTTTTTCATTCTCTCTGAACTGTACCTGAGCGGAATGTTTTTAATGAAAAGGGGATGTTTGCCGGGCCATTTGTCCCGTGGGTAAAACCCACGCCAAGGAGCGAATCCTTTACATCGTTAAGATAGACACTTCTTTGCCCGGCAACAAGCCCTGCCGTCTTCCCGCGCCACTCGACCTTCCCCACGCCTTTGGCGGAGGCAGGGATGAGGCGGGTTCGGGCTCCTCATTCCGTTCCTTTGCCGCCGCGGCTACTACCGAAACTGGCCCCAGGAACGCGCTCCGGGGCCCAGAGTTAAGGGAGCACGACAGCTTTTTAGGAAGGAACAAGGTTTTCGCATTCCTCAGTCCATAAGAGAATGCATGACAAGGGATGCAAAAACTTATCTGGGATTGCAGCCCCCGGCAACTTTGGCTTGCCGCGGGAGAATCTTCGTCCTTGCAGCCCCCGGCAACACTGGTTTGCCGGGGACCAGATGTTGGCCCGCCCTTCTTCTCTTCTTCGTCCTTAAGCGGTCTGGCCAGGATATGCAAAACCCTGCGAACCAAAGGAAACGAAGGAACAGGAAAGAGGACGCAGACTCGACCTCTAAGCTAGGGGTTAGCAGCTGTTAGGCACTATCAACCCTAACCAAGGACGAGACTCGACTCAGCATGCATGCTAAAACTTAGGGCGCCAGCGCTTCATTTACTGCTGCTCAGGGTCTGCGCCTGGCTTTGTACAAAGGATTACATGCAACAGCGGCAAGACTTGTACAAAAGGTTGGTTGCCGGGCGGGGCCCGACAACCGTGCCTTACGGGTAAAACTTACGAAGATGCTCAATATTCCAGGAGTTGCTCACCGGAGTGCCATCTTCGGTCTCGAGGCGGACAGCGCCGGGCCTCGTGACTCGTCTCACCCGGTAAGGGCCTTCCCACTTCGGCGTGAACTTGTTATGATTCTTGGCGGACGGAGCGCGCCGAAGGACAAGGTCGCCTTCCTCGAAGCTTCTGGCTTTAACTTTGCGGCTATGGTAGCGACGCAAAGCTTGCTGGTAGCGAGAGGCTCGCACAGCAGCCTGAAGACGATCTTCCTCAAGGAGCAGCGCGTCATCTTCACACAGCCGCTCTTGCTCAAGCTCATCATAAGCGAGCACTCGAGGTGACCCGTATACGAGTTTCGTGGGGGTAACTGCTTCTGCTCCATAGACTAGAGCAAATGGTGTCTGGCCAGTGGCTCGATTTGGCGTCGTTCTGATCGACCAAAGAGCCACCGGCAGCTCCTCGATCTAGTTTCTTCCGCACTTGTGCAGCCTGTCGAAAGTTCTGGTCTTGAGCCCGCGCAGCACTTCGGCATTGGCCCTTTCAGCTTGACCGTTGCTCCTGGGATGAGCAACAGAAGCGAAGCAGACCTTGGCGCCGAGATCTTGGACGTACTGCATGAAGGCGCGGCTTGTGAATTGCGTACCGTTGTCGGTGATGATCCTGTTGGGGATCCCGAAGCAGCAAACAATCGACCTGAAGAACTTGGCTGCTGACTGTGCTGTCACCTTCCTCACTGGTTCCACTTCCGACCACTTTGTGAACTTGTCGATTGTGACGTACAAGTACTCAAAGCCCCCAACAGCTCGGGGGAAGGGGCCGAGAATGTTGGGCCCCCAGACCGAAAATGGCCAGGATAAAGGGATCGTCTGGAGAGCTTGAGCTGGCTGGTGTATCTGCTTGGAATGGAACTGGCACGCTTCACACTTGGTTACTTGTGCAGTTGCATCCTGGAGGGCTGTCGGCCAGAAGAAACCTAGCCGGAACGCTTTGCCGGCAAGTGCTCTTGCGCCAATGTGGTGACCACATATGCCTCCACGTATCTCTGCCAACAGCTTCTGTCCGTCTTACCGGGAAATACACTTCAATTTCACACCGTTGCACCCTCTTCTGTACAGTGTGTTGTCGACGAACTGGTACATACTCGAGCGCCAGGCTACTCTTTCCGCTTCTTCTTGCTCTTCGGGAAGTTCTCCGTTTTGGAGGAAATGGACAGTCTGCTGCGCCCATGCTGGAGCCTGTGGCTCGACAACAAGGACTGAAGGCACATCTGCTGCTGCGGGAACGTCCGCTTCTACGGCGAGGATCTGGGGCTCAGCCGGAGCTTGGCGTTCCCCGTCAAGCTTGCCGGAGCAAAACTTGTCGGGAGCGCCTGCTTCTACGGAACAAACCCTGGGGTTTTCCAGAGCAGACGGCTCCTCAGCGCTCTTGGCGTCGATCTTGGGGACCTTCTTGGCGGCGGCTCCGGGGAGTTCTGCCGGAAGATAGTCGCCGGAGACCAACTTCCTCTTCTTGCTCTGTCTGGTTGATGGCGTTACGGATGGCTGAGTCAGCTTGAGCACAAAGGTTCCTGGTTCCACAGGTAACTTAAATGATGCGCACTTTGACAGGCCATCAGCGATGTCGTTCTCAGCTCTTGGAATATGTTCCATTTGCAGGCCTTCAAAGCGCTCTTCCAGCTTCCTCACTTCATCAACGTACGCTTCCATCAACGGACTCTGGTAATCCTTGTTCACTTGGCGGACGACAAGCTGCAAGTCACCCCTGACAATGAGCTTCTTGATCCCAAGTTCTGCCGTGATCCTGAGACCGGCAAGCAAACCTTCATACTCTGCAGTATTGTTGGTTGCTTGCTCCTTGGGGAAGTGCATCCGGACTACGTACTTGAGGTGCTCTCCGGTGGGCGCGATAAGTAACGCGCCAGCACCGGCACCTTGCAGCGAGAAAGCACCATCAAAGTACATCAGCCACTCTTTGCTTGCTTCTTTGGCGGGGATGCTCGTTTTTGGGATATCTTCGTCTGGTGTCGGTGTCCACTCCGCTATGAACTCCGCCAATGCTCTGCTTTGGATAGTCGAGGTGCTCTCGAACTTGAGACCGAAGCTCGACAGTTCTAGTGCCCACTCGACAATCCTGCCTGTTGCTTCCGGATTCTGCAGTATCCTCTTTAGTGGAAAGCGGGTCACAACTGTAATTTCATGTGCTTGGAAGTAATGGCGCAGCTTTCTCGAGGCCATGAGAAGGCCGAAAAGCAATTTCTGCACACTAGAGTACCTTGACCTAGCCCCCTGCAGAAGGGAGCTGACAAAGTAAACTGGGCGATGCACCATTTTCTTCTTCTGCACCTCCACTTGCTCCTGCGCAGATTCATCCTTCTCGGGGCCAGAGCTTGTCGGGGAAGCCCCATGCTTGTCGTTGGACGTGCTTGCCGCGGTTGCTGGCTCATCATCTGCCTTCCTCTCCACTACTAACGCAGCACTAACCACTTGATTGGTCGCCGCTAGGTACAGCAGCAACTTCTCTTGTGGTCTAGGAGCGACAAGTATTGGAGCGGAGGACATGTATTTCTTCAAGTCCCGCAGCGCAGCCTCCGCTTCCGGAGTCCATTTTACTGGACCCGCCTTTTTCAAAACTTTGAAAAATGGCAGGGCGCGTTATGCAGACTTGGAAATGAACCTGCTGAGAGCTGCCACGCAGCCGGCAAGTCTTCGTACGTCCTTGACACATGTTGGTGCTTCAATCTGCTCGATGGCCTTGATCTTGTCGGGATTGGCTTCGATTCCCCGCTGAGACACGAAGAACCCGAGAAGCTTGCCGGAAGGGACTCCGAACACGCACTTCTCGGGGTTGAGCTTGAGGCTGATACTGCGCAGGTTCGCAAAGGTCTCTTCTAAGTCTTGAATCAGGGTTGCCCTTTCTCTACTCTTGACCAATATGTCATCCATGTAGGCCTCCACATTTCTGTGGATTTGTGGCTCAAAAGCGGTGTGGACAGCAAATGTTGAACCAGCATTCTTCAGTCCGAAAGGCATCCGTATGAAACAGTACGTGCCACATGGAATGATGAACGCGGTCTTTTCCTCATCTTCTTCAGCCGTGAAGATCTGATGATATCCTGAGTAGGCGTCAAGAAATGAAAGCAGGTCACATCCGGCCGTGGAGTCAACAATCTGGTCAATGCGCGGCAAGGGAAAGGGATCTTTGGGACAAGCTTTGTTAACATCAGTGAAGTTGATGCAAAGCCTCCATTTCCCATTTGCTTTGCGCACGACAACAGGATTGGCCAACCACGTCGGATGGAGCACACCTCTGACAAGGCCTGCTGCTTCCAACTTCTTGATCTCTTCTGCAATGAACTCTTGGCGCTCCACTGCTTGTTTCCTAACTCTCTGCTTGACGGGCCGCGCGTGAGGACAGACGACGAGGTGGTGCTCAATCACTTTCCTGGGAACGCCAGGGATGTCAGATGGTTGCCAGGCAAACACATCGACATTCGCCCGCAGGAAAGCAACGAGCGCGCTTTCCTATTTGGGGTCGAGAGTGGCACTGATGGTGAAGGTACCACCAGTGCCGTCCTCCTTGGCGGGCACCTTCTTGGTCGTTGGCGGAGCTGCCATTGTCTTCTCACTCTTGCCGGTGGAGCTCGATGGCGCGTCCTCGACGGTAGCGCAGCACTCCGAAGAGGTGCGCTTGCCGGAGTGGGCACCAGAGCACTTGCTGGGCTTGGTCCTCTTCTTCCCCCCGGGAGCTTCAGCGGCAAGTGGCTTGTGATCCGCTGTGGCTGCTGCTTCCCGGTAGATCTTGTCGGCACAGATAAGGGCATCCTTCTTGTCGCCGGGGACAGAGATGACGCTTATCGGGCCTGGCATCTTGAGCATGTTGTATGCGTAGTGAGAGGCCGCCATGAACTTGGCGAGCGCTGGACGGCCGAGAATTCCATTGTAGGGCAACGGAAAATCGGCAACGTCAAAAGTGATCCTCTCTGTCCTAAAGTTCAGCTCGCTGCCAAATGTCACTGGCAACGTTATCTTCCCCTTCGGCTTGCTCCTTCCCAGGTTGATTCCTTGGAACGTGCCGGTCTCTTCGAGCTCGCTGTCGGGGACTTGGAGTCTCAGGAGCACAGCGGAGGAGATCAGGTTCAAGCCGGCCCCGCCGTCAACTAGCATCTTAGTGACCTTGAGGTTGCGGACTGTTGGTGAGACCAACATCGGCAAGCACCCGATCGCAGTTGTGCGATCAGGGTGGTCCTCAATATCAAAGATGATAGGCATGCTGGACCATTTCAGAGGCTTGCGCGACTCGACGGGTGGTTCCGCTGCATTGACTTCCCGCGCCCACTGCTTGAGCTGGCGGTGAGAAGTATGCAGGGAAGCACCGCCGTCTACGCACAAGACCTCTGTGCCTTTCTGAAACTCCTGCTCACTGGTCTCGACGTCATCCATGTCTTCGTCTTCGTCGTCGTCTTCGTTCTTGTCGCGGCCGCGGGAAGGTCTGTCCGCTTGCTGCTGCTTGTCCTTGTCACGGCATCCTCCCTGGCCGGGGCGCTTCGTGCCTGATCCTCCGCCACCTCCTCGGGATCTCTCCTTGTCGCGCCGCTCGTACTCGGCCTTTTGCAGCTCGACGAGCCGCTCGACCTGCTTGCAGCTCTGGAGGTCATGGCCCTTGGTGCGGTGGATCTTGCAGTACTGTTTGTTGGTGCCGTCCCGCTTGTCGACGACCGCCACAGCCTGGCAGTTGGCGCATCCGACAACCTCCTTGCCGGAGCTACCAGCCTGGGCCTTGTTGGCGGCGCCTTCATCGCCAGACCGCTCAACAACCAGTACCTCTTGGCTCTTCTTCTTCCTGTTGCTCCGCCGCCGGCTCTTCCTTGCCGGGGCGGTATCCTCACTGTCAGATTCTCCTGCTCCAGTGTTCTCTCCGGGGAGTTTCCTCCCTTCCTCAGCACGGGCACACTTGTCGGACAGGGCATATAGCTCGCTGACGTCTTTGATCTTGCACATCGCCATCTCCTCCCGCATCCTGCAGTTACGCACGTTCTGATGGAAAGCGCTGATGACCGCGGCGGGGTGGACGTCTGGGATGTTGTAGTGTACACGACTGAATCTCTGGATGAACTTGCGCAAGGGTTCCCCTTCCTTCTGGACGAGCAGATGAAGGTCGCTCGCTTGGCCATGGGGTTTGTGGCGGCCCGTAAAGGCGCCAACAAACTGATGGCACAAGTCTGTCCAGGAGGTTATGGAGTTGTCCGGCAAGTGCATGAGCCAGGATCTGACGTTGGATTTGAGTACCAGCGGGAAGTAGTTGGCAAGGATCTTGTCGTCTCGCCCTCCAGCAGCCTGCACCGCTATGGTGTAGATGCTGAGGAACTTCGACGGATGCGACTTGCCGTTGTACCTCTCCGGTACGTCTGGCTTGAAATTCTTCGTGCTGGGCCACTGGACTTGCCGCAGCTCACGGGTGAACGCAGGGCAGCCCACCGCGTATGGCAGGTCGCCTGGTTCCCCCGGTGCATGCATATCGACAAAGGGCCCAGCGCGCTGGTCTGATTGACGCCGCGCTTCTCTCCGACGCTCGATGCGAGTACGAGCGTCCTGTTGCTCTCGCTCGTGAAGAACTTGGCGTTGATCGCGACGAGTTCGCGGATTCGATGATGCGGTGGAGTCGTTGTCGTGATGGTTCCGGCGAGTCGGCGATCTTGGCCTTTGGGGCGGGGAGTGCACGGTGGTCGCGCCCCCACCGGTCTTGGCGCCATCGGTTCTCGCCTGGCCGACCTGCCGCGGCTGCGACGCACTGTGCTGCCGCGGGGTGTCGCCGTTAGCGAAACCGATGAGGCTCTGTATCGTGGCCCTCCAGTCGTCGAGCTTGTCCGCCGTTTGAGGGCAGTCTAGGAGCAGTTGAGCTCGCGCCAGAGCCTCTGCCGGAGTGGCGGGCAGTGGTGGCGAATGGCGCGTGGAGCGGGATGTGCTCGAACTTCTAACTACGTTAGAAGGAGCAACACTCGGACCAGGCAGTCGCGCCACGCTCACGCTAGCACGTTGGTGTGAGTGCTGGCCTTGAGCGCCCTGGGATCCGCCGGCTCGATCTGGGTCCAGCGAGCGTATGGTACCGTGGGTGCCAAGACGCTGCTGGTCCCGTGCCTCCTGAGAGGGGCGCGGTGCATGTTCGGACGCCGTGGCGCCATGAGCTGGCTCGATGACGCCCGTTCCGCCGCCGGTGCCGTCCCCACCACCCGTTTGCTCCAAGGGCGGTGGGTTCGACGCGGACGGACCGGCCACCTCCGGAGCTTTCTTCTTCGGTGGCATGTCGATGAAGATGATGGAGATCTAGCCTGTGCAGACGCCGGATCAGGTTCACACAACCTCGACGCCCCCTACCTGGCGCGCCAAAGATGTCGGGGGAAATCTGCCTCCACGAACACCTATGGGGACCGAGCCCCTTTCTTGGTTCGGCGGGGGGCGGAGATCGCGCGAAGAGCGGATCAAGGCGATGCACACAAGGGATTTACCCAGCTTCGGGCCGCAAGGATGCGTAAAACCCTACTACTGCTTTGTGATTTGTATTGTGTTCTTGTTGTGGGAGCGCTGAGTGCTACAGTACACTCAGGCAACTGATCGGACCGATTGTGAGTGGTCTCCTTCCCCCTTCCGTTGCACATGGGGCCTCCTTTTATATGTGCAAGGGGTTACCCACAGGTGGCAACGTAGGCATGGGCAAAACTGGAAAACGCTGTGTTGGGTACAGCTGTTTGCACAGTGCTAACATACCTAACTCTGACGGCGGGGGACAAGGGCATTAAATGCCCGTCCGCATCGCCCAGACGGTGCAGGAAAGGGACCGTCAGGAGCGCCACCGTTTGCCACGACGGCTACTCTGTCAGCGTTGCCTTGCCACCGCATGCTCCTGGTTGCGCAGCCTCTCTCCACGTACGCCTGGAATGGCCCCAGAACGACGCGTGGGTGGATGAGCTGGAGCGCAGGCGCGGGGTGGCGACTTGCCGCGGCAAGCGCCTTGCCACGGTTGATGCCTTGTCGCGCCCGGGAGCTTGTCGCTCACCGGTCCTTGCCGGGACGCGGAGCGCGTCGCAGCAAGTCTCTTGTCGTGCCTTGGTCGGCCTTCCCGGCAAGCTCCTCTTGCCGGGGCCTTGTGCTTCGAGCGGTCGTCCCGGCAAGCTCCTCTTGCCGGGGCCTTGCTCTCTTAGGGTGGCCTTCCCGGCAGGCTCCTCCTGCCGGGGCCTTGGCTCAAATACTTTGTTCTTGGATGGCCCAAAAAGGGACCATGGAGAGTCTTGGCGATCGCCTGGCAAGCCTTGCCGCGGGGTGCTACGACTGCCCGTGCACAAGTTCGGGGTACTAAGGTACCCCTATTTTAGTACACCGACACCAGGAACACCATTTAGTAGGACAGAAGTAGTAGCAGTGGATATTATAGCAGTTACCCATCTAATCCATTTACTGCTGAATCCCATATGCTTCATCATGAATAAGATGGCCATATAATTCACTTTATCAAATGCCTTTACAAAATCAATCTTAAAAATGATGATTTCTTTCTTGGATTTGTGACACATATGTATGTATTCAAAACTCCAAGCAAGGCAGTCTTGTATATTCCTTGTCTTAATGAATCCATATTGATTCTTGCTAACTCTGGAAATAATAATCTGCTGGGCTCTATTGGCAAGGAGTTTTGTAAGTGTTTTGATTGGCATACTTACAAGAGAGATTGGCCTATAATCATCAGGTGATTCAGGATTATCTTTCTTAGGTATCACAGTTATATAGGCATTGTTGACAGGAGCAAGTGATACAACTTCATTATAAAAATCATTAACAAGTGCAGACTTGGAAACGAGGGAGAATAGAACCTGGAAGTTAAGCGTGCTCAGGCTGGGGGAGTGGGAGGATGGGTGACCGTCCGGGAAGTTAGATGATTTGGAATGATGAGGGGTGATTAGAGATTAAATTGAGCAGTGATGAGGGGTGATTAGAGATTAGAGGTTAAAATAATTCAGAAATTTGAAAATACAAAAAAATTCAAAAAAATTAAAAAAAATCAGAAAATTTCCTTTAGTATCGGTTGGTGTTACCAACCGGGACTAAAGGTAGACCTCTAGGTAGCGGCCACGTGGAGGGCCTTTAGTCCCGGTTCTGGTTTGAACCGGGACTAAAGGGTGAGGGCATTAGTAACGACCCTTTAGTCCTGGTTCAAGAACCGAGACTAAAGGCCCTTATGAACCGGGACTAAAGGCCCTTTTTCTACTAGTGATGTATTCCTTGGATTGAGTGTGTATGATATACATACGAACGAAAATGTTTTTTCTGGGATTCACTGTGTGGGATGTACATACCTATAGAAATGTTTTTCTCGGATTACCGTGTGGGGATGTACATACCTATGGAAATGATTGGGTTTTGATGCCTCGCCCGATCGGACATGGCCCCAGCCTGGGTCCCAGGAGGGACTATCCCCGATGATTTCTGGGTCATGTGGGAAGGACACCCCTATCTCCCACACTCACTTGGCGACGGTTCCAAATGCCATCACGGAAAGGGGTTAAAAATGTTTGTTTAGGACCGACACGTACTAGTGGGCTCTCGTTTTCCTCTCCCCCACTTCACAAAAATTTGCCTCTTTATTCGCCCTAATTTCGTTCGCCGTTTTCTTGTCGGATCTGTTTTTTAGTGCAAATCTTGTTGCGTAGTCACAATGACTCAAGAGAACACCAAATTGTGTGATTTCTCCAATACCAACAACAATGATTTCATTGGCACTCTGATTGCTCCTCCCGCCACTAGTGCGGAGTCTTGTGATATTAATACTGCTTTGCTTAATCTTGTTATGAAAGATCAATTTTCCGGTACTCCTAATGAGGATGCCGCA
This sequence comes from Aegilops umbellulata, assembly GCA_032464435.1. Classification (NCBI taxonomy): domain Eukaryota; kingdom Viridiplantae; phylum Streptophyta; class Magnoliopsida; order Poales; family Poaceae; genus Aegilops; species Aegilops umbellulata. Next base: position 92,045,328 of record CP136060.1, on the reverse strand, counting down.
TCCCATCTTAACACATTAGTGGAATTATGTGATATGCAAAAGAAAAAAGATGTGGACAATGATGTTGTGAAGATGAAATTATTTCAGTTTTCTTTGCGAGATCGTGCAAAAATTTGGTTTTGTTCTTTGCCTCGCAATTGTGTCGATTCTTGGAATAAGTGCGAGGATGCTTTTATTACTAAGTATTTTCCGCCCGCAAATTTTTTCACTTAGAAACCAGATCATGAATTTCAAGCAACTTGAACATGAGCATGTTGCACAATCTTGGGAAAGGATGAAAATGATGCTAAGGAATTTCCCAACTCACGGGTAAATCTTTGGATGATCATACATAAATTTTACGCGGGGTTGAATTTTGTTTCTCGTTTCTTTTAGATTTTGCCGTGGGTGCTAATTTATGGAAATTACTTTGGGTGAAGCCACCAAATTTCTTGATAATATTATGGCAAATTATTCACAATGGCATACCGAAAGAGCTCCTACTAGTAAAAAAATTAATTTGGTTGAAGAAAATTCTTTTTTGAGTGAAAAAGCTGATGCTCTTATGAAATTGTTTGCTAATAAAAGTGCTCCTATTGATTTTAATGATGTGCCTTTGTCTACTTTGATTGAGCAAGATAGTGATGCCGTAGATGTGAATTTTATCTCGCGAAATAATTTCAATAACAATTCTTATAGAGGTAATTTTAATCCTAGGCCTTTTCCTAGTAATTCCTCTAATAATTATGGTAATTCCTATGGTAATCCTTCTTATAATAATAGGAACACCTCTGATCTTGAGAATAATATTAAAGAATTTATCAATACTCAAAAAAATTTCAATGCTACAATGGAAGAAAAGTTGAATAAGATTGATGATTTGTCTAGAAGTGTTGATAGAATTTCTCATGATGTGGAAAATCTCAAGATGAAATTTTTTGTGCCTAAGGTAGAGGAATTAATTCAAGCTCTTTATGTTTCTATGGATGAAAGTTAGAAACGAACCGCTATCCTTAGAGCTAGAAGAGAAATTATAAAAAAGCGTTTTCTAGTGATTGCTTTCATAAAAATGATGAAGATCTTAAAATGATTGGTGTTTCTTCTATTGATTCCTTGTTTAGTAAAATTAAGATTGATGATAAAGGGACTGGAGAAGAGTCAACTTTAGCTAGAAGGCGTCCAAATAATTTGGAGGATGAAAATCTTGTTGAGAAAATTGAGAAAAGTGGGTTTGAAGTGGTCAAAACATTAACTAGTGATGTGCCCACTCTTTTGGATTACAAAGACTTTAATTATGATAGCTGCTCTTTGATTGATTGTATTTCTTTGTTGCAATCCATGATAAATTCACGCCATGCTTATGAACAAAATAAATCTTTTACTAAACATATTGTTGATGCTATGATGAAAGATTTGGAAGCAAATTTGGAATTAGAAGTTTCAATTCCAAGAAAATTACATGATGAGTGGGAACCTACTAACAAAGTCAAGATTAAAAATTATGAGTGTTTTGCTTTATGTGACTTGGGTGCTAGTGTTTCTACAATCCCAAAATCTTTATGTGATGTGCTTGGTCTTACCGATATTGAAGAATGTTCTTTAAATTTGCACTTGGCGGATTCTACTATTAAAAAACCTATGAGAAGAATTAATGATCATCTTATTTTTGCAAATAGGAATTATGTGCCCGTAGATTTTATCGTTCTTGATATTGATTGCAATCCGTCTTGTCCAATTATTCTTGGTAGACTGTTTTTACGCACTATTGGTGCCGTGATTGATGTGAAAGAAGGCAATATTAAATTTCAATTTCCACTAAGGAAGGGTATGGAACACTTCCCTTGAACAAGAATTAGGCCACCGTATGAATCAATCATGAGGGCACCTTATGGATCTAGAAACAAAGATGACAATACTTAGATCCTTGCTTTATGCCTAGCTAGGGGCAAAAAACGACAACGCTTGTTGGGAGGCAACCCAATGAATAAAATTTATTTTTGCTTTCTGCTATCTATTCTTGAGTGTTTGCACAATTATGCTACAGTTATGATTGGGTTTTTTGTGTTTTAATTAGTGTTTCTGCCAAGCAAAGCCTTTAGGATCATGTTGGGTAATAGTTGCTTTGATCTTGTTGAAAAACAGAAACTTTTGCGTCCAGAAAAACAATTGTTAAAAATCACAGAAGCGTGATAAACTTCTGAATTTTTTACACAAGATTGATATACAAATTGTCTATGTTGTACTAATTTTTCAGAATTTTTGGAGTTACAGAAGTATTCGAAATATCCAGATTGCTGCAGATTGTTCTATTTTTGACAGATTCTGTTTTCTTTGCGTTGTGTGCTTGTTTTGATGATTCTATGGTTTTCTTTGATGAGTTTTTGCCATAGAAAAGCTGGAATACAGTAGATATACAGTACTTATAGTACTGATTTGTTTTCTTATACTAACGGATCTCACGAAGGTTTTGTTGAGTTTTGTGTGATTGAAGTTTTCAAGTTTTGGGTGATTTTACGATGGATGAACGAATAAGGAGTAAGAAGAGCCTAATCTTGGGGATGCCCATGGCATCCCAAGCTATTATTCAAAGAGAAGCAAGCAACTAAGCTTGGGGATGCCCGAGTGGCATCCCCTCTTTCTTCTAACGACCATCGGTATTTCACTCGGAACTATATTTTTATTCATCACATACTATGAGTTCTGCTCGGAGCGTCTTGTATGATATGAGTCTTTGCTTGTTTTTCTTTTTATTTTAAGTCTTGAATCCTTGCTGGACACACTTATTTGAGAGAGCCAAAATTATGCCATGACTTGTTAGTTGCTCTCTATGCTTCACTTAAATCTTTTTGAGCTATGGAATTGCTCTAGTACTTCACTTATATCTTTTTTTAGCATGGTGTCCTTAAGTATTTTTGAAGAAATGCTCTCATGCTTCACTTAGATTTATTTGAGAGTTAGTAATTTTTTTAAGAAATTCTCACCTGCTTCACTTAAAATTAATTTGAGAGAAAGAAATAGTATGCTCATGATCTTCACTTATATTTGTTCGAGCTTATCAAAAGCAACACATGAAATTAGTTCCAAAGTGATAGATATCCAAGAAGGATATAATAAAAAGTTTCATGAAGATCATTGGACAAAATAAACTTGATTCCTTGTAATAGTTTTGAGATATGATGATGTGATATGTGAGTCATGTTGATGAGTAAGTATGCTTTAGTAAGAATATTGGTGTTAAGGTTTGTGATTCCCTATGCAAGCATGAAAGTAAATAGTTATTCAATGAAATTACATCCTACTTGTGGTGCATTATTGGGTGTTAATTATGCTCAATGCTCACTTATGAGATTATTCGTTTCTTGGTTGGTCGCTTCTCAATCTTTTGCTAGCCTTCATTTTTCACTAAGTATGATCACTACTTGTGCATCCAAAATCCTTTAAACCAGTTTTGCCACATGAGTCCACCATACCTACCTATATGCGGTATTCTTTTGCTGTTCTAAGTAAATTTGTATGTGCCATCTCTAATTTTCAAAATAAACTTCTCTTTTGTATGCTCGTACCGCTCATGAAGCGGTTGGGGGTGGCTAATATATTTCCATGCTAGATATGTTATTCTCACGATGAGTGTTTATTCACTTGTCATTGCACGAGAGTAAGGCAAAGGTATTTGGGATGCCTAGTCCCAAAATGAAAAATGAATTTACTTTATGTTGTAAAATAGTAAATTCCTTGGTAAGTGTAGGTATGGAAGGCACCTATGGATACGGCTAGCCATGGAAAGTGAAAGTGTGGTTGAAAAAGGAATAAACTTTAATTTCTATTGGGAACCACCTATGATATATCTAGCATGGAAAGTATTGGGAACTTCTCGATCGTTCTCGTTAACAGGAAAAGCATGCCTCCCAAAATGTTTTTATCTCTATGTTTTTTTGCTTTGAGCTCTGGCACCTCTACAAATCCCTACTTCCCTCCGCAAAGGGTCTTTCTTTTACTTTATGCAATTCTTATTTTTAATTTGAGTCTCCATCTTCTCTTATAAAGCACCAACTAAGGGGCACTATGATCGTACTTGAGCATTGGGTGTAGCTAATATGCGAGTGTGTTTCATGAATGGATCAATGATTGAGCATGATGGGCTAGGGATAGCTTATTTTAGCATTGATATTTTGAAATACATGGTTACTTGTTGATATGCTTCAGTATTTAAGTCTCATGTCAAAACAAGACTATTGCTTTGAACCATATAAAAGTCCAAATGCCCATGCTGCAAAGAAAATAATATGAGATGAATATCTTAGGCAGCATTCCACATCAAAAATTTCTGTTTTTATCATTTACCTACTCGAGGAAGAGCAGGAATTAAGCTTGGGGATGCTGATATGTCTCCAACGTATCTATAGTTTTTTATTATTCCATGCTATTATATTATCATTCTTGGATGTTTATAATCATTTTATAGTCATTTTATATCAATTTTTGGTACTAACCTATTGACATAGTGCCAAAGTGCCAGTTGTTGTTTTCTGCCCGGTTTTACATCGCAGGAAATCAATACCAAATGGAGTCCAAACGCAGCAGAACTTTTTGTGTTTTTTGGACCAGAAGACATCCAGTGGGCCGAAGAAGCACCTGGAGGGTGCTCCGAGGGGAGCACAACCCACCAAGGCACGCCTGGAGGCCCAGGCGCGCACGGGTGGGTTGTGCCCACCTCGGGTGCCTCCTGAACCGCCTATATTACTCTATAAATACCCCAATATTCTAGAAACCCTAGGGGAGTCGACGGAAATCAATTCCTGCCGCTGCAAGTTCTAGAACCACCAGATCCAATCTAGACACCATCACGGAGGGGTTCATCATGACCATTGGCACCTCTCCGATGATGTGTGAGTAGTCTTTTGTAGACCTACAGGTCCGTAGTTAGTAGCTAGATGGCTTCCTCTCTCTCTCTTTTGTTCTCAATACAATGGTCTCTTGGAGATCCATATGATGTAACTCTTTTTGCGATGTGTTTGCTGGGATCCGATGAACTTTGAGTTTATGATCAGATCTATGTTTTTATGCATGAAAGTTATTTGAGTCTTCTTTGATCTCTTATATGCTTGATTGCTTATAGCCTCGTATTTCTTCTCTGATATTTGGGTTTTGTTTGGCCAACTTGATCTATTTATCTTGCAATGGGAAGAGGTGCTTTGTGATGGGTTTGATCTTACGGTGCTTGATCCCAGTGATAGAAGTGGAACCGACACGTATGTATCGTTGCTATTAAGAATAACAAGATGGGGTCTATTTCTACATAAATAGATCTTGTCTACATCATGTCATTGTTCTTATCGCATTACTCCATTTTTCCATGAACTTAATACACTAGATGCATGCTGGATAGCGGTCAATGTGTGGAGTAACAATAGCAGATGCATGCACGAGTCGGTCTACTAATCTTAGACGTGATGCCTATATAATGATCATTGCCTGGATATCGTCATGAGTATTTGAAGTTTTATCAATTGCCCAACAATAATTCGTTTATCCACCATTTGCTATTTTTCTCGAGAGAAGCCACTAGTGAAATCTACGACCCCCGGGTCTCTTCTTTATTATATTTGCCTTCGCAATCTATTTTTATTTGCTTTTATTTTTAGATCTATTAAACCAATAATACAAAATTACTTTGTGGCACTTTATTTTATTTGGCGTTCGATCTATCAATCTATTACAGCTTTCTCCCGTCCACGTGCCAATTTCTGGCGCCGTTACCCAAAAGGGATTGACAACCCCTTTAACACGTTGGGTTGCGAGTGGTTGTTATTTGTGTGCAGGTGATGTTTATGTAGTGTTGCTTGGTTCTCCTACTGGTTCGATGACCTTGGTCTCATCACTGAGGGAAATACCTACCGTTGTTGTGCTGCATCATCCCTTCCTCTTTGGAAAATACCGACGTAGTTCTAGCAGACATCAGGCAGCCGCCCGAAAATCCTGCCCCTCGGCTACGAATGCATGAGGAACTGGACCCCCGCCAGCTCGGATATCCAGCCCGACGTGAAGGCCTGGACATCCGACCCCTCCTATCTATGCACAGTAAACGGGCCACCGGCCCATGTACCCATCCATTTGCCCCAACTTGTACTAAGACTATAAATAAACCTCTCCCCTCTATATCTAGGGTTAGCAATGTGATAGCTCATTTGAGATAGAGCTTTGCTCATGCAATTATCCCCTACTCCTTTGGAGACCAAGGCCTCCTCAAGGAGAAGACCCGCCCCCCAGTGGATCCGAGACCTCCTCACGAAGAAGATCCTTCTAGTGGATTCAAGACCTCTTTCCTCACAAATTGGGATGAACTAGCTACCGTATATCCTTCCTTGTTGACTTTGGATCTTGTATCTCCCCTTTGTGTATGTGGATTTAGCACATGATTGCTTGGATCTCGTTGATTTGAGTGTTTCCCTCTCTTGTGGCCATCGTGTTGTTCGGGAATTTCCCTCCAAATCGTGAAAGATCAGCCATTAGCGTTCCACCCTACATCAAGAAGTCAGGCGACCCGGCCCCCGTCATGGACTTAATAGGCGAGCCCGTGAGAGACGCCTCCCCACCCAGGAAAGGGGATGTGGAGAATCCTAGACCAACGGTCGGGCAGGAGATGAGCCATGCTATTCGCGGACGAGTTCCCCTCTCTCCATGGGTGTAGGAGGAATGGCATGGGAAACTTCTTTCATTGAACTAAGAGGAACATAAATGACCCCATCAAAACTCATAAATGAAAGAAAGAACCGCAAAGCAAGGCATCTATGCTTACATATCGATGGGCCCGGAAAATAATCTGCTCCTTGATGATGCCTCCGGGCTGGCGTCGTGATCCATCCTAGCTAGAAAATTGTCCCAATTGCTGCCCCTTCTGTCGGGGTCGGGGACGAGGTCTGAGGAGATCCAGACCTAGGAACCGCACCCCCTCCCTGAGCGGCGTCCTCAGGAGAACTGAGGTACCCCGAGGGGCTGACCTCGATTACCTCTTCGGGCAAGTCTATGCCTGGGGCTGCTGCCTGGTACAGGGCCTTTAGGTCGGCCACTGGGTCCAGGCCCAGTGCCCAGGCGACCGCTTTGAACCCCATTACTTGGGGGGGGGGCAGCAGTTCTGGGGGAGGCAGTCAGCGAGGTAAGGGACATGGTGAAGAGATTGGTGTCGACCACCTCCCTTCCCCTAGGTCATAAATGCATGAAGGTTGTTCTCAAAAGCACTGGCCTGCACTGGAAAACCAACGTCATCCGTAGAGCTGACATAACAAGAAAAGGTATAAGCCAACAACGAGGATACTTGTAAAAAGAATCATGGATTCATGCGGAATGAAACTTACGACTAGAAATGTAACCCCAAAAGGAGCTGGTGGAAAAACTGGGCAGTAGTTGTAGCATTTGTTGGGACTACGATTCAGGAAGTCCTCCCCGGTCGTCCTAGTGGGTTGCCCAATCTGAATCGTCCCTGATGAACCTTGGCAGACACCTTTGGAGTCGCAGAGAGGGAGGTAGTGGAGAATCTCCAACCGAATGCGATCCTCAGCCAGGGGCGCCACTCCCTCTGGAGGGGCCAAGGAGCCACAATCATCCACCAGGATCTTCTTCACCACCTTGAGCACGACCACGTCGCTAAGGACGCTATTTGGGCCGAAGTGGATCCGACCGATGGCATTCACATCCGTATATGTCCATGCAGCCCGGTTTCGCTTCTTCTGAGGAGGCAAACGGCGCCTGACAAAATCAGCAACCACCTTGGCGGTCGTCAGCCCCCTCGAGCGCATCAAGTGCACCCGATCAGAAACGGGTCACATCTTGTAGTCTTCATGGGAGGGGTTTTGCAGTCGTCCCGATGAACCGCCTTCGTAGTAGGGATCCAGGTAGATCTCCCCACATCTGCCTGGATGTAACACCGGGACTTTTCCCAATCGTCCCATTTGGAACAAAAATGATGCGACGGGTACTCTACCTTGTGGTGACCCCGCAAGCAGAAGTAACAACTCCCAGGAATTCGAGGGTCGCACTGGGAAGTAGGGTACAACGCCATAGGGCCACTGAGGGCATAACCCCGACAAACATCTCACAGAAATGAGAGAAAATAGACAAATTGAGGATGGAGTTGGGTGTCAAATGAATCAAATTAATGTGGTAGCATCAAGAATATCCAAAAAGAACCTGGCAAATAGGGGGACAAACACCACCAGCACAAAACTGAAAAAATGGACTCCTCCCGCCGGATTGCCGGAAAGTCCTCGCTAGGGTGAGCCACGGTAGCGGGAAGTAGAGGACGCTCCGCGGGAACGCCGTAAGCCAGGACACGCTTGCGAAGCTGGGTTGCTATCCTCAGAATCAAAGGAGAAAGGATGGGTGGATTTTCCATCTTCGCCTTCAGAGGCGAACTTGTGCCCTCATGTACCACCAAAGCCATCTCCTCTGCGGCGGCCATCGATGTACGGGTGTTCCGACCTGTCAATCTTTCGGGCAGGCGCTTAGGCGCCGGGGAGGCATCAGATGTCCTCTTGCTCGCACCTGTCTTGAAACACATGGCGAATATGACGGTGGCACATGACTATAGGATGGAGCAACGGGGAAGGGGAACTGTAGAAAGCACCAGAGGAAGAGGTAGAAGATAGAGAAAGAAAACTTCCGCCTTAAATCACACGGAAGGAGATGTTATTTGATGGGACCGCATTGCGCACGGAGAAAGAAGTTACCACCCTACGGTATGGGAAACCGCCATCCAATGTTCACACGAAAACCACTTCCCTTTCCCACTAGACGGTTCCTGAAACTTCCCTTTCACACGAAAACCACCCTACGGTATGGGAAATTGCCGGTTCCTGAGACGGACACAATTATTACTTTGATACATTCACATTTGTTCCAGTAAGCTGAATCCAGTACTCAAATTTACCCCTAACTTTTTGATGTGCTGAAATTTTCCCCTAAAAAGCATTTTAGGTTGCACGAATGCCCTTCCATCTAGTCCAAGTTGTTTGACCAAAACTTTGAAAATTCATACAAATTCATATGAACTCAGAAGAATGCAAAATAAGATATCAAAATGTTCATAACATTAAAAATTATTTAAAGTTTTATGAACTCAGAACATTTTGAGATCTTATGTGCATTCTTCTGAGTTCCTATGAATTTGTTATGAAATTTTAAAGTTTTGGTCAAACAAGTTTGACCAGCTAGAAGGGCATTCTCGTGACCTAAAATGCTTGTTAGGGGAAAACTTGAGCACATAAAAAAGCTAGGGGTAAATCTGAGAGTGGGCACAAATTAGTGGCATAAATGTGAATGTCTCTATTACTTTTTACTAGGCCCACCCCCACCAAGATTCAAGTGCACGCCCTCTCCTTTGATCATAATCAAAGAACGTTGCGGGCGGGCCCTGGGGCTACTGACGGAACATTTAAACATGGGGTATGCTCAATATGTTGTACATACGTGCCCGCTCGGCCCTAAACCCACTCAGTAATATCTTAAATTATAAATCACAGCGTCAGGATAAAAAGATGAAATCGAAGAAATTAATGTAGCGACCCGACCTCAGACGGTCAAGCCTCTGTGTATCTGTGCCATCCCTGGATCAGTATGTTGGCACACACAGTACATCAATGTATATATCAAAGTGCAATCACATGTATAAATAACGTAAAACTGATATATATACCTCGTAATACTCAGCGGAAACAATCAAACGAGTGTGGAGTCCCATCAACGCCATCGGCAGGTTGAGTGTAGACCGTAACCCTGTATCGTAACTCTTACTCGTCGAAGAAAATATCTGCAACATGATACGTTGCAGCCGTGTAGGTCAGTACATTGAATGTACCGGCAAGATCACAATAAGAGAAAGCTGATGATAAAACTATTCTATATGCAATATGGCTTTGTGGCTCTGGGTCTGAGTTTTTGTTTTGCATAAAAGCTGGTTTTACTTTTCCTACAACAAAGGAATATCAGGAGCCTGTACTACGGAGTTTTCTAACATGACATGGTTCCGCCAACCGATGTCCCATAGCCCAAAATCATCATAAGTTGCCCACAATTAAGTTATCAATCCGGTGTTGAGAGTTCCGAGATAGATCCAAGTCCAGAGAGTCAAATTGTCCGTAACCGGGGACACGGCTAATCGATTAGGTTTTAACCCTCTGCAGAGGTTTGTACACTTTACCCGCAAGATTCGATCCCTCTTTTTACGTTCTCGCACTTCATGGTGTTTGAGAACAAGATGACCGAAACATGGTCTTCCGAAGAGTTCCTCTGACCACTGTCCGGTGCTCATCCAATCCTACCGTCGTTCTACATCTGCTAGCACCGTCCCAGCCAGAGTCACAACTAAGGTCAACCAAGCCAGAGCCCATAGTGACTTGCGGTTGCACAGGTAAGCTTCTGGTCATGAAGTATTCTTCCGTCTCTTTGAGTCTGGGTGGAACTTTCCTCATGAGTACTGGCCAAAACCCAGCTCACTAGGCAAATCCACTGGGTACTCCAGGGTGCCTCACAACCAGTCCACCCAGTAGTGTGTATTGAAGTCTTGTCTCGAGTCTTGAAGTCTTGAGGTCTCGAAGATGCTGTCCTCGCAGGTGCCATCAGGAAGTTGTCGTCTTTGACGTAAAATCCTCCATTCTCACACCACTCCCGAGCACTCATACCAACCCCGTCTACTATAGCGTAGCTTTAAAAGTAAACAACGTCCCGGGCTTGGTAACAGGAAGATGGGTTCCTACCTCATGCATTCTACTCAACTACAAGAATTCAATATCACTACTGGAGGGATTGAAATAGTGGTGCCACTAAATGCAATAAAAACATTGGTATGAAAAATATGGTCAAAGTGAACTTGCCTGGTATGTTGATGAAGATATAAACGCTCTTGGAAACTTGATAAAACTATTCGTCACTCCGACGTAAATCTATATAGTCAAACATGGTAATCATATAAGCAATCGTCCTAGCAAACAATACTAGCAATCAAAATAACAATCAAAAAGCAAGAAGAAAACCAAATAAAAACCAAAAGAAAACTTCGAAAGAAAACTTCAAGGAAAACTAGTGGAGACCAATTCACACAAATCTTACATAACATCACTAAATTACTCTAATAACTTTTCTACAGCAAAGAAACTATAACTCTAATAAAATAACATAAAATAAATTACTAATTTAATAACTAGCTAAAAGAACTAAGATAAAACTACTATAACCATCTAGTTAATACTATAACAACTAGCAAAACACTAAGACAACTATAACAGCCAAGCATTCATTAAAACATTAATAAACTATACTAAATAAATATAACAACTAGTTTACAAATAACAGAAACAATAGCAACGTAACTTGAAGTGGCAAAAGAAATTACTTTTAAAACTAATAAAACTATTCTATTTACCCTAGTTTCATAACTAAACAATAGTAAAACAAAACAATAACTAAACTCTAATAAATAACTATAAAAAATTATCTACTGTAGTCTAACAGAAATATAGAACAACAAGCAAAAATCTACAAAAAGAATTAACTAAAATAATTAAAAACAATAATTAGATAACCAAAACAACTATATAAGCAAAACAGTACTGTTTCTAATAAAACCCTAATTTAAAATGCTCTAAAATTACCAAACTAAATCCTACAGTTAAACAATACCACAAGTGACCAGTAGCAAAAAGAATCAAGTTAAAATCTATTTTTAAACTCAAGTTATGGCCAAAATACTAATTTGAACAAAATTTATCAAATTCAAATTTAAGCTACTCAAATTTGAAATCCAGTAACACTAACATAAGCTTAAACAAATTTGTGATCCAACACAGTTGGAATCACTCAAAAATAAATTATAGATAATTAGTTATTGAATTTACAAATTTGGAACTATTCTGAAAAAAAAAACAGAACGAAAAAAAAAAAGGTGAACAGTAGATCGGGTTTACTGTAGCAGTCCGGTGATGGGGTCCTGGTGGAGCTCCGGCGACGTCCTCCGGTGGTCCTGCGGGTGAGGTGAGGGGACGGGCGGGGGTGGAGGAGCGAGGGGGTTTGAGTGGTGGTGGTGGGAGTTGGCGGGGATGGCCGGAGGTGGTGGGGCGGGGCGGCAATGGCGGCGGTGGTCCGGCGAACTCCGGCAAGGCGGCTCGGCGATGTGGGGCGAGGAGAGGAGGGACTAGGGGTGGGAATGGATGCGCGAGGTGGCTATTTATAGGGGGAGGAGGTCTTCTTGGAGGAGGGGGCGACGAGATTCGCGAATCCCGCGATTCCGGCGATGCTCCGGTGGAGCTACAGTGGATCGGAAAGAGATGTGCTGGAGGAAGGAGATGATTCGCTTCGGATCGGGCCGGACTTGGCCCAAAAAGAAAAATACCTTTCCTTTTTTTAAAAGATTTCTTGAAGAAAAATCATTTTAGAAAATAAAATGAAAATAAAATATAGGAGTATTATATATCAAAACGACCGGAAAAAGAAATCCTACAATATGAACTATTTTACAAGATGAAATAAAATTCACACAAATTCTAATAAAACAAATAGTGCTACTGCTGCAAATAAAATTCAAATAAAATTTCTTTAAAATGCCAAAATGATTTAAAATTTATTTTTTCTCCATTTTTATAATGTAGGGAATCATTTTACCCTATTTTCCATATATTTTATTTTTGGAGAAAAATAATTTGAAAATAAAACCCAAAAACTTCCAAATGGTTTTGAATTGGAAATTCAAACCTTTTCTTCATACTTCCAACTCATATTTCCTATATTTTGAAGAAGTCATTTTATCCTCTCTCATGAAAATCATTGAGTTGCATAAAGTTTCTAAATTTGAAATGCTTTCAAAAATGAAATTCAAAAATCTTTCAAAACCCTTTTTGCTTCTAGAAGAAGTCATGTTTTCTTCACTCAAGGGTATTGTGATGAAATGAATTTGAAATTCATTAAGATCAAATGCAAGGATGAAAGTTTGGGAAGTCATTTCATTCCCTCTCATTTAACTTTCAAAAAGTTTCAAATTTCACTCAATTTCACACAACCATTCACACAGCAATCAAACAATCAATCAAATTAATTATTTAATATAACATTCCAAAATTTAGAATTTTGGGATGTTACAATTAAAATACAGGTGTGGGGCGAAGGAAGATCCACCACAGAAGATCCCTGAGGAGAGCCATGACGCACCAGGGGGTTGCTTCCCCGAGCTAGCAGGACGTGTCGACCAGAGGAGCTGGCCTTGTGACGCACTCCAATAGACCAGGCTATAAATGTCTAACCAGGCTACGAGAGTAGCCTGGCGCAGGGATAGTCCTAGGGCCATCATCGCGACGACCTGAGGGGCACGAGACAAGACAAGACACTGGCAAGGAATATAGAGATGGAAGGACGGTGTGTCGCGTTACGTCAGGGAAGGGACTTGGGTGCCTGACCCGGCATGGTGTTAGGTTATCTACTAACCTATCGACAGAAGCAAGTGGACTATGCGGACCAAATACATTCTTTGCACATTGCATTGTATTTGTTAAGCAGACCAAGTGTGGTACCCTCGGATCTATATAAGGGGAGGGCCGTGGTTGGGAGGACAAGCAACACTACACACAACAACGACCCAACTTCCACGCTCAAGAATAGTTAGAAGAGAGAAGGTAGAGATAGAAATAGGAGTGATTGGGCACTCTAGCTAGTACCCTGACCACCACTTATCTCACCCTGACCACCTCTTTTGTACACACAAGCACTTGTACTTCCAAGCTTATATGGAATACTGTCAGGACGTAGGGTTTTACGCCATGATGGGGGCCTGAACCTATATAAACCTTTCTATGTTCATGCTCTCCTTTGTTATCTTCTATAGTTGATTGACTTGGTGTTTTAGCCCCTGGCCGAACTAACAAATACGGGGTATCCTTAATCCCGGTGTTTGGAGATTGCCTTCCGACACACCTAGTCTAGATCCGTTTAATTTTGTCTAGATCACGTTTGACTGAAACTTGATGATGGGGCCCGAATGCCTCTGTGGTACTCGGGACAAATCAAGTCTTTCGTGAAATTTTTCTATAAAACCTCAACCGATTCGGGGGCTAATGTTGGGGTCACCTAATATGGGTAGGGTCAGGGGATACGCATCTCGGGCATTACCTAGGGCCCCACATCAAGGCCTCTGGGCCAAAGGCACATTCAAATAACCATCAATATTCATTCCATTTGGATGAGGAATGAATATTTATCATTCAATCTGACATTTTATGTGCATTCGGACGCTAGCAGTTCACTCGGCTACCTTCTCATCCACTCGGCTACCCCACCATCACTCGGACAAGGGAGGCAAACAACTAGCGTGGAATCTAGAACATCCGAAGGCGCACATCTACAAGCGTTATTAATAATCAATGCTTCGGTTAGCAGTAATAACACTTGTAATAAACTTGATCCATCATTCCCTTGTAAAGTAGAAAGATAGAGGGCGACACACTCTATATAAGCTGCCCCGTCACACTTACACAAGGGTTCGCAATCTCTATAATCATCCATATGCAAGGAAAACAGACAGCTCCAGAGCTCGAGACGTAGGGTCTTTACCTTCACCATGAGGGGACTGAACTCGTAAATACTTGTGTCACATCTCCGCCATAGCTAGGACCGGCTCATGTTAGTACCGTAGTACTCACTGTCGAAGTTATTCCCACGACACCTTCGACCTCCATCTTCTGGCTCGTGGAGTCTTTCGGTGTATGACAATTCCTGAATATTTTCCAGATTTTTCCTGCTTTGTAAAATTTTCACCTCAGAAGCAAAAAAAAAAAAGGAAAACAAGAACTGGTCTCTCACACTGGATTGATACGTCGGTCCCAATAAATATGATATAAAATTATGCCAAAATTATGCTAAATTAATATAAATATGACATGAAACAAACAAAAATTATAGATACGTTGAAGACATACCAGGGAGGATAACGCTTCGTCATTACAATCCCATTCATATTAAGTTTATTTCTCTTTGTTGCTATTTATCTTACTACTTTTATTTTAACACAAAAATAAATTGCAAAACTGCCAATCATCTCTTCCGAGATCACTATTCTCAAACAAATGAAACATGCAATGGAGGACAAGAAAGACACAAATCCACCATCCGTGGCAAATTTGCCTCCGTTTATTTTCTTTTTTCAAAAAATTGCCGTGCTTGTCAGCTAAATTGGTCATTCCGGTGTCAACATAAATTGCCATACACCCGCAAAAAAAACATAAATTGCCATAAAAAATGTTTAGTTTGCCATATCTAAAAATCCGACATCAGATTTTAGCATTTTCATTATTCAAAACTCTAAGGTCATTTTTAAGGATTACTTATAAAGACAAAACTGAGCTCCAAAATGTGTTCGACATTGTGTGCAACATCTTGTGCAAGAAAATAGTTTTCCATAAGCCGACATATGCATGTGCTAGACATATAGCCGACCTACGCCCAGGAGATTATTTTACGGGAGAGAGTACACACAAATTGTCTACTTGATGCTTGCCGGTAAACCGCATGTCGTCCAAACGCCAGACTAGTTAACAGCCAGTCAATTAAACAGGAGGTAAAACAAAACAGGTAGAATCCGGACAAGGACACTGAAAAGTTAACCGAATCAACTCTCCCTTTGTCCATCTCGGCATTAAACAAACTAATCAACACCAATGATTAAGCAGGGTGAATCACTCGGTTAACAAACTGTCCTTGATCAGTTATGTAAGTACGTGACAAATATTCCCTCATACGCTCACCGATTGCCGAGCCAAGCAAGGCAGCAGCCGACGAATGCTGAAGTAGAGGGAGGGGCAGAAATGGATGCATCACCGCCTCCTATTGGCCACATGATCGGAGCAGTTGGAACTCACATCAGCATCAGTAGATTAACTAGAAGACTGGGGATTCCGTCCGGCCGGCCGGCCCCGAGGGAATCTCGGTCGCCTGCCTGCTGGGGCTCGTGCGCATCGGTGCCTCTGCACGCTACCTCTTTGATTGAAAAGTTTGAACCTTACTTTGTCCACGAGCTCTGCACGCCACGCACACACTGACGCACGGGTGACTGTTCACGCATATGGGCGCTGCATGCGTGCGTTCCCGCAGCGCGAATCTCCGCGCCGATTGCTCCGGGTTGGTTATTTTATTTTAGTTCCGAAATGGGATTCAGATTTTGGGCTACGACGTGCCTGCATGTGCGCCGTATGCGAGCGTGCGTGACTGGCCACCAGCGTGCGCGCGCATGCACCGCACTACGGCACCGTACTCTCCCCGTGATCGCGCCGTTCTTAGCCCTCCTTTTGCCCTGTCGAGAACTCGAGACGGTGTCACGCGCCACCGCGATGCGACCGTGCGGGTGTCGTGGGCACACCAGCGGGTGCACAGGCAAAGTCCCGGTGGAGGCCAAATTCACTGTTTTGACCCTTTTTTTTCTTAGTTTAGCACGATTTGACCCTATATGCAAAAGTTTTCGGATCTGACCTTTTTTCTACCGTCATCGTCTATGGCGGTAGGGTAACACACCCTACCGCTAAGGCCTTTGGCGACAGGACTTACCTGCATCGTTATCTTCTTTTTTTACAAAAAAGACCCTACCGCCACAGTCTATGGTGGTAGGCTGTGTTACCCTACCGCCGCTATGGCGATAGGGTCCTTTTTGCAAAAAATGAATCTTTTATTGCATGCGTGCCCTTATTATAATTACATGCATGCCCCTACCGCCGAAGACCATGTCGGTAGGGTCCTTTTCACACCGAACGGACGTGACGGTGTAAGTAAGTCCTACCGCCAAAGGCCTTGGCGGTAGGGTATACCGCCAAAGACAATGGCGGTAGAAAAAGTGTCAAATCCGAAAAAAAATCGCTCATAGAGTCAAAACGTGCGTAAGTTAAGGAAAAGGGTCAAAACAGTGAATTTGGCCCCCGGTGGACCTTTTGCCGGCGCAGCGGCTGCATTGGAGGTTAGAGCGGGGCGGCCACGACGGCGAGCCGTAATGGTTTTGCTTGCCGTGTAGGTGGTGGCTGGCCGCCGCGAATTGAGTAGTGTGCTTGGTCATGTGGCTTGGGTGCGTGAGGACAGTTGGCATGTTCCCTCTTTTAAGACGTCATCGTGGAGCCCCTTCATCATCATTGTCTCCTGGGCTTGGGCTCTCCAAGTCAAAACCTAAGTTTCAAACTTGATCAGAGCGAGCATCATTGAAGTTCATCACCACTTCTCTTTTAGGACAAATGCCTAAGAGGTCTGGTCAACTGGCATTTCACGGTGGCTCGGGTTGCTTTACGGTTTCAACGTCGGTCAGGCGAGTGCACAACCTCGATGCTGGTGTGCAAGTTATAGTGGCAACTTCAGATATCTCCTACGCATATGGTGTTGTTGTCTATGGTCACTTGGGTGACACAGTCGTCGACTCGACTGGTTCATGGTCTCAGACTAATGTGGATGTCAAAGCTGCGGCACCGTTCTTGCGTGTAGGTGTTGCTTTTGTTGCTTCAACGACTACATCATCGACTCGATTGGTGTCTGGCCTTCGTGCCAATATGGAAGCACGAGCTGATGGTGTCCTGGATTAGGGGGTACTCACCACGTCGGTCTATCATTTATGGGTTGGGCTGAGGACCCACTGATCATCGAATAATGTGCCATCTTTACCATGACCCTTGGCGTACTCATGGTGAAATCTTCCAAAGACTTGGCACACACTTCAAGTCATATTCAAATACTCGGCATGTTTATCTCTAGATGCAACCGAGAATGTCTAACCCTAGGTATCCCCAGTCCCTATATAAGTCGAGGCATTCAATCCGTAGAGGCAACATCTTTAGACTCATATGATCTCGAGCTAGATCATGTGTACTTTCAAACCATCATATCAATACAATCAAAGCAAGACGTAGAGTTTTACCTCTTCGAGAGGGATCGAACCTGGGTAAACACCATGTCTCTCTACTTCCTGTTACCATCTAGCCGAGAACGCCAGCTCGGGACCCCCTACCCGAGATCTACCAGATTTAGCTCCCACATTGGAGCCCCATGCAGGTCCCATTGTGTGGTCGCAAAAGCTCGATGGAAGAACCATTCAACGATCATACCCGTACCGGCACGATTTCCACACTGGAATATCAAAACCTCGGCTCAACCAAGATGAAGGAGAACTTTGAAAGTCCTACCCACTGTCAGGACATGAATCCTGGTGAAACAAATATGGCAATTGGGTCTTCCACTGCAACTTCGGATCTAGCTAACGGCCCTCGAGCGATCGTCGCCCAAGAGCTGGTTTCGCACCCGCCTTGGGATAAGAGCCCCATCTACTCGAACCAAGCTCGGATCCGAGGACTCATCACCGCGACCCAGTCAATGTGGTCAGGCGATCTGTCCCAAGAATAACATTAAATCAACCTTAGGAAGACCTCTCTAGGAAGAAGACGACAAATCAGCCTGGAATCAAAATTTATCTCCCACCCACCCCCACGTCGAGTATTGCCCCGATAACTCAGGGCCACTGACGTGTGGGATTTGGCTTTCGTCGTGCAAAAACTAATGGAGACAGTCCGACAATTCTGGTTGAGATTCTTATTTGTAGAAGCAAAATCCCAGATTGTTGTGACGCAGAGGCCTTAGCGGTGTTTTGATGCAATTGCCACGTTGGAGGAATCACTAATACTTTTGCTCGGCGATGCGTTAGAACGTTCTTAAGCTATCTGACATCATAACAAGATACTACGTCATGGAAGACGCATGGCTAGTATATAAGCATCACAAGGATCTAACATAATCAGGTGAGGACACCAGACTCACATGTCATAACCGATGCGAGAAGCGCTGCAAAACTGAAAAACCCGTCGATCAGTCCGCACACAAGAAGAAGCCAGACACCGCATCCAAATCATTGCTAGACATACTATTGGACCAACCATGCATGATCCACTCTGTCTCAATAAACACGCATCCAACCCACGGGCTTCGAGCATGCTGGATCACCAGACATGCGGCAAAAGGAGGAATAAAACTCTAGATAACCTCGGAAATCAGAAAAGCCGAGGCAAAACATCAAGATGGGAGGAGGAATCATCCAAGGATAGTGAAATCCTAATGATATACGACACTTGTCCCTCACGAACCAGCGAAAGAGAGCTCTTCGGGAGATCAACTGTGTTAATCATGTGGTATCCTCGGACAACAGGTGGTCGGATGTCCTGATCACCTTTGGGCAGGAGGACCAGCCGATATAGATCCCCAGCCGAGGAGTTGTAACCTTGGTCCTCGACCCCACAATCAGTATCTATCAATTGAACAAAGTCCTGATGGATGGCGGTAGTAGCTTAAATCTTATATACGAGGACATCTTGGAAACAATGCAGTTTGACAAGTCCACACTACAAAAGAAAACACTTCCGTGATGATACATGTTTGTCACAGTAGGTCACGTTTTCTGGCATGCATGTACATCCATGACAAATTTATGATAGAATCAAGATAGTCATACTTGTGTTGTCGTTGAAGTGTTCCATGACATTACCAAAATTATCATCACGGAAGTGTCCACTTCCATGACGATAAATCGCGCATCCCAGAAGTGCTTTCGTCAAGGGTGACCGACACGTGGCATTGATACGTCTCCAACGTATCTATAATTTTTATTGTTCCATGCTATATTATATTCTGTTTTGAATGTTTAATGGGCTTTATTATACACTTTTATATTATTTTTGGGACTAACCTATTAACCGGATGCCCAGCCCAAATTGCTGTTTTTTTGCCTATTTCAGTGTTTCGCAGAAAAAGAATATCAAACGGAATCAAACCTTCGAGAACGTGATTTTTGGAACAAACGTGATCCAGAGGACTTGGAGTCTACGTCAAGAAATCAACCAGGAGAGCACGAGGTAGGGGGCGCGCCTACCCCCTCGGCGCGCCCTCCACCGTCGTGGGGCCCACGTTGCTCCACCGGCGTACTTCTTCCTCCTATATATACCTGCGTGCCCACAAACCAACAGAGGCGTCCATGAAAACCTAATTCCACCGCCGCAACCTTCTGTACCCGTGAGATCCCATCTTGGGGCCTTTTCCGGCGTCCTGCCAGAGGGGGCATTGATCATGCAGGGCTTCTACATCAACACCATAGCCTCTCCGATGATGTGTGAGTAGTTTACCTCAGACCTTCTGGTCCATAGTTATTAGCTAGATGGCTTCTTCTCTCTCTTTGGATCTCAATACAAAGTTCTCCACGATTCTCGTGGAGATCTATTCGATATAATCTTTTTTTGCGGTGTGTTTGTCGGGACCGATGAATTGTGGGTTTATGATCAAGTTTATCTATGAACAATATTTGAATCTTCTCTGAATTCTTTTATGTATGATTGGTTATCTTTGCAAGTCTCTTTGAATTATCAGTTTGGTTTGGCCTACTAGATTGATCTTTCTTGCAATGGGAGAAGTCCTTAGCTTTGGGTTCGATCTTGCAGTGCTCGATCCCAGTGACAGAAAGGGAAATGACACGTATTGTATTGTTGCCATCGAGGATAACAAGATGGGGTTTATATCATATTGCATGAGTTTATCCCTCTACATCATGTCATCTTTCTTAAAGCGTTACTCTGTTCTTATGAACTTAATACTCTAGATGCATGATGGATAGGGGTCGATGTGTGGAGTAATAGTAGTAGATGCAGGCAGGAGTCGGTCTACTTGTCACGGACGTGATGCCTATATACATGATCATACCTAGATATTCTCATAACTATGCTCAATTCTATCAATTGCTCAACAGTAATTTGTTCACCCACCGTAATACTTATGCTCTCGAGAGAAGCCATTAGTGAAACCTACGGCCCCCGGGTCTATTTTCCATCATATTAATCTTCCAACACTTTGCTATTTTCTATTGCCTTTTATTTTACTTTGCATCTTTATTTCTCTTTATCATAAAAATACCAAAAAAATTATCTTATCATATCTATCAGATCTCACTCTCGTAAGCGACCGTGAAGGGATTGACAACCCCTTTATCGCGTTGGTTGCGAGATTCTTATTTGTTTGTGTAGGTGCGAGGGACTTGCGCGTGGTCTCCTACTAGATTGATACCTTGGTTCTCAAAACTGAGGGAAATACTTACGCTACTTTACTGCATCACCCTTTCCTCTTCAAGTGAAAAACCAAAGCAGTGCTCAAGAGGTAGCAGGCATCCACCGTAACGGAACGTCGTTAAGCTACCGGGTCTGGTTTTGGATCCGATAACCCATTAACAGCCCCGACCAATGGGGATTTTCCACGTGTAAAATCATCATTGGCTGGAGGAAACCATGTCACCTCACCGTTGGGATAGATGTCATCCACTCATTGGACCCAAAGCGCCTATGATATGTCGACACGTCACTACTAGGAAAAGGGCTATAGATGGAATCGACACTAATAGCGCACCAGACATGTGGTGCGCCATTACTATATACTAATGGCACACCATGTGTTGGTACGCCATTAGTGTCCAAATACTAATGGCGCACCACATCCACGGTGCGCCATTAGTAATAATATTTTTTTAATTTTTTTTTTCAAAACTACTAATGGCGCACCATGGCATGGTGCGCCATTACTAGTTGAACTAGTAATGGCGCACCACATCCACGGTGCGCCATTAGTAAAAAAAAATTGTAAAACTTTTTTTTGATTTTTTTTCAAAACTACTAATGGTGCACCGTGGGTTGGTGCGCCATTACTAGTTCAAACTAGTAATGGCGCACCATGCCACGGTGCGCCATTAGTAACTTGTGCACCACTTCCACCGAATGCACCCCCCCTGTGGATCGCCTTTTCAGTTTTAAAAAAAATAAAAGAAAATGATGAAAATGTTAAAAAAATAAAATAAAATAAGTTTCCCATGTGATATGTGGTCTAGTTGTTGGGAAAATTTGCAAATATGAATTTCGACTTCATTTGCAAAATCTCGCGAGAATTTGTAAAAATGGGTATAACTTTTGCATACTAACTCGGATGAAAAAGTTTTTTATATGAAAAATCATCTACTCGAAAAGTTACATCCAAATTTAACCGGGGAAACCCCGTTAAACATTTTCAAAATCCTCAAAAACCTAACAGAAAAAAGATACGGGGCTTTTAAGATCTGGAGAGGCAAAAAAATCAAAAAAAATTCAAACTTACTAATGGCGCACCTACCCATGGTGCGCCATTAGTATCTTCCCGCCTTCAAAATTCAAAATAAATCAAAAAAAATAAAAAAAAGTTACTAATGGCGCACCTGCCCGCGGTGCGCCATTAGTATCTTCCCGCCTTCAAAATTCAAAATAAATCAAAAAAATAAAAAAAAGTTACTAATGGCGCACCTGCCCGCGGTGCGCCATTAGTATCTTCCCGCCTTCAAAATTCAAAATAAATCAAAAAAAATAAAAAAAAGTTACTAATGGCGCACCTGCCCGCGGTGCGCCATTAGTATGCCATATATATGGCTGGTTGTGGTCCTCTCCTCCTTATCTCTTCATTTCACCTCTCCTACACTCCATCTCCTCCTCTCCTCCACTCCATCTTCCCTTCTCTCCTCCACCATACTACCCTCCTCCTCTCCGGCGACCTCCTCCTCCTCTCCGGCGACCTCCTCCTCCCTCCTCTCCTCCCCTCCCCTCCCCTCCCCTCACGGTTTCTTCTCCCTCCTCTCCGGTGAGCTCCTCCTCCCTCCTCTCTGGTGAGCTCCTCCTCCCTTCTCTCCGGTGAGCTCCTCCTCCCTCCTCTCCTCCCATCCTCTCATGGTTTCTCCTTCCTCCTCTCTGATGCTCCGGTGAACTCCTCTCCAGCGACCTCCTCCTCCTCCTCTCCGACGATGTAGGCGAGCGCCTCTCCGGTGACCTCCTCCTCCTCCTCTCCGGCGAACTCCTCTCCGACGAACTCCTCTCCGGCGAACTCCTCTCCGGCGAACTCCTCTCCGGCAAAAGAGCACGACAAAAGAACGTACAAGATCCAAAAACAGGAACAAAATTTGAAATAATGTCGTGCCAAAAAACGAGCAAAAAAACGAGCAAAAAATGGGCAAAAAATCATGATCCAGATCTAGATTCAAAATGGCGCATCACTAATGGCGCATCACTAAACAGTGCGCCATTAGTATGCCGAAGTTACTAATGGCGCATCCCGTTGTCGTGCGCCATTAGTATGCCAAAGCACATGGGTATACATGGCCCCTGGGAGGCATACTAATGGCGCACCATGGCCTATACTAATGGCGCACCAGTGGTGCGCCATTAGTATACCAGATACTAATGGCGCACCAGTGGTGCGCCATTAGTAAAAATTACTAATGGCGCACCAGTGGTGCGCCATTAGTAAAAATTACTAATGGCGTGCTAGTAATGGCGCACCAGTGATGCGCCATTAATGGCCAAATTAGGTGCGCCATTAGTAGCGGTTTTTCTAGTAGTGCGTGGCACGGCTCAACAGAGGCCCATTCGTGTGAAAAGGTTGGCCCGTTTGACTTGGTTAAAAGGTGGCGAGCCGGCCCATGGCAAGCTTGTTAACGGCCTGTTCGCATATAGCCCATTTACAGCCCGCTAACCCAGGGCCCGTTTACGGCCTATCCGAATTAGGCCCAGTAGCGTCATCTGCGCCGTCCAATATAATTCCAGCCCATTTTAACTTACGGCCCATGTATGGCCCATGACGTCTTTTGTCCCATATGATGCCCTTAGTAACCCTCGGCCCATTAACGGCGCGTGGTAAAATTGGCTCGTAATGAACAGTGTATAACTTTATACCCATTAACGCCCCATTATTCTGTTGGGCCGTTTCCAGCCCATGTTATCTTTTGGCCTTCTCAGGGCCTATTTATTCTTGGGCTCATTTCTAGCATTCATTTACTTTCGGCCCGTTACTGTCATTTTCTGCTTGTGGGCCAAATACAGCCCGTGGTTACAGTCGGCCCGTTTGTGGCCCGTTAATACGTTGGGCCGTTTTCATAGCGTCATCAAATACAGCCGATTAATGACAGCCCATTATGGTCGGCCCATGAATAAACGATTTTAACTCTATACCATTTACGGCCATAATGTGGTCTGTTATTGGCCCATGTTTGGCCAACCGATCATACGGCCCGTAGAAGGGCCATTGATGATACGACCCGTAGAAGGCCCATTGTGTCTACGCCCCATAGAGGGCCCATTGTGTCTACGCCCCGTACAAGGCCCATTGTTTCTACGGCCCTTAGAAGGCCCATTGTTTCTACGGCCCGTAGGAGGCCCATGTTAACTACAGTAAATATGTAGCCCATTGTTAATGTGGCCTAGTTTTAAAAAATAGGTTATTGCGGCCACTAGCAAACCGCGGAAAAAGAACTGCGCTGACTACAAGAAAACAAATAAACAAGATAATAAGGAAATAAATAAGCAAGCAACTTACGCTAGGCTATCACGGCTATTACACATATTACATCCACTGGGCATCAAAGTTCGCCACAAGTGCAAATATAGGGAACAAAATAGCATATAAACGCCGCAGCAAAACAAGTCCAGGACTGAAACCACTTCAGAGAGCTCAAGAAACAATATCCTGGGTACCCATAATGCTGGCAAGATGCTTAGCAAGCTTATTAGTTTTCTCTTGTTTGGCGCTTAAATCCTCCAGCACTTGTTGTTGCACCAGAAAGTATGCATCTGAGTTCTGCAGGGACTTCCTCAGTCCTTCGGCTTCCTGTCGCATAACATCTGATCAATGTCTTTCAACTTGAAGTTGAGACTCAAGAAGCCGAACTGATTCAGGCAGCGAGTTCGAAGAGCTGGTGCGAGCAGTAGTAGCCAGTAACTCGAACACTACATCAGGACAGGACTTTGGGGTTGTCTCAGTGTCTTCAATATAGTTTTTATCAGCTTTCTTGGAGAACAACAGGGATGTCTCACTATCTTGAACCTTATCTGCATTACTTCCTTTACCATTGCATAACGGGGTACTCTTCTCCAATATTTTATCCGCATTCTAAAAGTGAAACAGAAAAACACATCACATGTTTACAATGTAGTATATGAAACTCATTTTGGTAAACCAGTTCAGTAGTAAGGTGGAGAGGATAACAACATGAAACAAACATATATCTATGTAGTATGGTCATTGTATGGTCTATATCATTCTAGTTTATGTTGCCAAATCAATATAGATACAGTTCGAATCATATCTATTTAAGACAAAGCAACATAGACAGAATATAAGTGTGGGAAACTACACAGCAATAGCAACACTTGTAATGTGCATGACATGAGAAAATAATTGTTTATTCAATTGAAACTGAAATCAACATAGAGCAAGTTACAACAGCAAACACATTAAAGAAACAAGTTTAAAACATACCTGTTGCGCCATTGGAGTTTCAATTGCATCCTTCAAATTTGAAATTAGTTGGTATGAGTAAATACAGTGATGCAAGAGCAAAGTAGTATGAACCATAGCTACGGAACCTGACCTAAGAACAATTATTCTTTTGCTTTCAGCGTTAACTTGGGGTTCGGAGTGGTGGTCCTCGTGCTTTGGGCGCTGCAGTTGCCTTACTAACTGATCGTGTTTGGGTGCTCTGTGGTGGAGACGGTGTTGTGTCAACGCGAACTGGGTTACTATCTACTGGGGTTGGGGTTAGAAGGGGTGTAGTTGGTTCTCTGTCCAACTGGGTAGGGGTACAATCTGCGTGAGTCTGGGTTATGTGTGGTGGGGCTGGTTCTTGGTCAAATACAATCGTGGTTCTATCTCCATCTACAGGTAGCACGGTCTTTTCTGAAGACCGTGTTTTTACTCCCACAGATACTGCCATCACCCCCTCAAATTGAAATGGCTGATAAACAAGAAAAGTAATTGAATGTACAGACATTGTAAGATAGACAGGTGCAATGGATAGTAGGGAAGAAAATAGGGCATGAAATAATTCACATTTATGTTGTCTAACCAAACAGAATAGCAGAACATAATTTCAAATATATGATGGCTAATTAAATAGGATATCATGACACAATTTCACATGTATGGTGGCTAACTAAACAGGATAGAATGACATACTTCAACATATTATGACTATGTAAACAGGATGACATGATATAACTATACGATGTGTCTATTAAAGTGGTTGGCATGCCATAAATCACAAAGATGCCGTCGATGGAAACATGATGGCATGATATAATTCACGGATAGAATGACATAATTCAAAATATGATGACTATGTAAATAGGATGAGATGATATAACTATATTATGTCTTTAGAAAATGGATTGGCATGCCATAATTCAGATACATGCTGTCTATGTAAACATCATGGCATGATATAATTCAAATATATGATTTATATATTAAGGAAGTGAGCAAAGGGCAATCGCATATATGATGTGTCAAATAAGGAGATGGCATTCAATATCGTGTATATGATGTAAAAACTAAGCATTGCAATACAACATATGCATGATATGAGTAATATAACCCTGCCAAGTTTGAGCATACACCTCAGGGGGATAATAGGACTAGTCATCTGACTCTAAATCCTCCTCTAAAGAGCTATCTGTAACCAGCAACATATCTGCTTCAGCAGGTAGCATTGTCTGCTCTGAAGACCTTGTTTTCACTCCAGATTTCTCCATCACCAATTCAAATGGCTGATGCACAGGAAGAGCAGTTGAATATACAAACATTGTCGACAAAAGCAATGAGAAATACAAAAAAAGGACGGCATGATATAATTCACATATATGACGCTTGGCTAAACAGCATGGCATTGCATAATTCATATATATAATGCCTTGCAACAAGATAGCATTGCATAATTCACATATATAATGGCTTGCAACAAGATGACATTGCATAATTCACATATATGGTAATTAAACACTAAACAGGTGGCATTCACACAAATCATGTCTAAACTAAGCAAATGACATAGCAATGCAAGATACCATACACACGATATGAGCAACATAACCCTGCCAAGTTAGAGCATGCACCTCGGGGGGGGGGGGAATGGGACTGGTCATCTGTCTCTAAATTGTCCTCTGAGGAGCTATCTGTAACCAGCAAGACATGCGCTTCATCAGATAGCATTGTTTGCTCTGAAGACCTTGTTTCCACTCCAGATTTTTCCATGACCGTGTCGAATGGCTGATGCACAGGAAGAGTAATTGAATGTACTAAAATTGTTGACAAATTTAACACGTAATAAAAAAATGATGTCATGATATAATTCACATATAAGATGACTGGCTAACCAGGGTGGCATTGCAAAATTCACATATATGATGCCTGGCTAAACAAGATGGCATTGCATGATTCACATATACGATAAAGAAACTAAACAGATGGCATTGACACAAAGCATGTCTAAACTAAGCAGATGGCATCTTTGATGTATACAGTAAGCAATGCAAGGCACCATATGCATGATATTACCAACATCAGCATGCCAAGTTAGAGCGAAGACCTCATGTGGTAAATAGGAGTGGTCTTCTGCTTCTGAATCCCCCTCAGAACAACTATCTTCCTCTTGATTACGATCCGAAGTGGGTGGAGGGGGGCTGCCTTTGCGCCCACCATGGAGCGACGCCTGCATGAAATTTTATTGCCACGCAAGGCTCGTCTCTTTTGCTCTACATGTTCAGTTCCATTGTGTACAATAACTGACATGCATAGGAATAAAACATAGTGAGATTATCTAAGGAGTGCATGCACAAATCCAGAGTGAGGGTAGCAAACTGTGGATAGACCCAAAACCAATGATAGCAGGCAGATAATAGCTTTAGTTAAAAATACAGATAATGGCTCCTTTAATGTTTGTTTGCACCCAACATGAAACTCATAGTAGACACCCGAGATTAACCAGATAGTAGACAGATAGTACTGATTGCTGCCCCAATATGTACCCCACAACCATTTAAAACTCAAGTTTCAGCGTAAGTTTGGACCTGAGTCGGAGTCTAATAGGTGAACACGATGATAAAGTAGCATGTCATCATATTAAGCGACGCATAACGTAAGCAGACACGGAAGAGTGCGGCCTCTCTTGTGGACCCGTGTAGTCCTCAAGGTCATATGCTCAGTTGATGATGGTAATGCAGTTGTCGTGGCTGCCGGCGGCGGGGTAGAAGATCTGAGGCGGCGAAAGACAGTCTGGAGAGCGGATCCCTGCTGTGGTGAACCTTTCCGTCATTGGAGCAGCTGAGCTGGGGTGGAACACAGCACCGCAGGAGCAGGACAAACCACACAAGGTTTTGTTTGACACATATCTGTAACAGAAGTAATTGTGTAAGGGCTTGTTTGAATTTGAGGATTCTAACAATGCAGGGATAGGAAATAGACAGGAATAGGATAGGAATGCACGTGCAAAATAGGAGAATTCAAAAACACAGGATTTCTGCCAATCTGGGTGGTTGGTTCACAAGAATTGGAAGATCACAAGATGCAAAGAAGCATGGTGAGATTAAGTCAAACCACAAGAAGTGTACAACCTCTTTGGCAAAGCCATGTCGATCTCAGCGTGATTCGGTTGGCCGGTGAGGATGCTCTGGCTGACTTGGCTGTCGGAGGAGGGGAAGAAGATCTTAGGCGTCTGGAGATGGAGCCCGAGGTACTGCTCCGCTCTGATGGAGGGTTTCGTCGTTGGAGCAGCTCCGGTGAGTTGTACGACGCCGAGGCTAAAGCAGGACAAGAGAGACAACTTTAACCTGAGTGGAATTCTAATAGCATCTCCAATAGATGACGTAAAATACATAACCACAAAGTGCTAGATGTATACATCAACCGCTCATCTCTGAACTTAAGTGTCGAAACTGAATTCAACTGTCGAAACTGAACTTAACCGTCGAAACTGAATTTTGCTGTCGAAACTGAATTTTACTGTCGAAACTAAACGCACTAGAGGTGAGGCTACACGTCAGTCGACTGACTTTTTCATCTCTGGTCAGTCGATTTTGCAGCCGTTGGATATGAAATCAAGGGCCTGCAGTTCATCTTCAACCTCCACCCTCCTGAGCCGCCAGCCACCACCGGCCAAACAACCACCCCCGCCACCCGCGGCCGGCGGTGCGCCGCCCCGCCCGCCCCCCCACCGCCGGTCTGCCGCCGCCCCGACCATCCCTCTAGGCCCCCTCGTGTCGAGCTTTTTCTCCGGCGATCCCCATGCCACCGCCCCACCACCGCCGGCGACCACCGCCCCCACCCTAAACCCTAAGATAGATAGTGGGGTACCTCTCCGGCGAGCCCCACTCCCCGCTGCGGCTGGTTCTTCCTTAACTCCGGCGAGCCACCCTCCCTGAAAATCGACTGACCAAAAAGTCGATTTAGTCGACTGAAGTGTAGCTAAATCAGAGCAGCATCGCAAGCAAGAGCAAGAGCGAGAGCAGCACCGCGAGCAAGAGCAGACCAGGCAGGGGACCAAGAGCAAGAGTAGAGCAGCAGCGCAAGAGCGAGCTAAAGCAGTAGCAGCTCCTACTGATGTGGACGTCGCCGCCGAGGGAGCAACATTGTGGAGGAAGTGGCCGGTGACCCCGCCGTGGATGGAGCCACGCCGTGTTGGCTCGGGACCGAGCCTCGGCAGCACCGTGAGATCGAATCAAGAAGAAAATGCGGCGATTAGTGTACAACCTCTTTGGTGGTGCCGATTAGGCCGCAACTTCATCCGAGGAAACGGTGCTGATGATGCTCTTCCGGTGGTGCACATGAAGACGATGGTGTGAGAATGGAGGTGGCGCGAAAGACGAGGGGAACGTCGGGGCAGCTCCTTGGAGGTGGAGGACGGCGTGGCTGAACCGACGGGATGACCAAATCGATGATGGACCCTCATCTGGTACGGTGGATGAGGGACGTCGAGGTGTTGTTGTGGACGACGTCGTCAAGGAAGAGGCTCTAGCTGGGTGGCGGACGGAGGAGGGTGTGGGGCTTCGCGGGTTTTCCTGGCCTCGGTGTACGAATGGGTGGGCGGATGGGATGGGAGTGGGGAACCATGGCTTAGGGACGCACTTGTCTGAAATGTGGGTTAAGTTATGAAAGTAGCCCCACCGATTTGAGGCGGTTCTTTCGGTTCAGGGGTATCACGGGCATTTAGCGTGTCAGGATTTCACAGGAGGTGGGGGTTTTCGCGCGCGTTGTAATTTTGGAATAGCAAGGCGCGGGTTGAGATGGAGGGAGTTGTTGGAGCAAAACGAGACAAAGATATATCTTAAATATTTCGGGCTAACAAGGCAAGGGTTGAAATTTCCGGACAAGCCTAACGTGTACTATACCATATCAATTCGCACTACAAATGTCATTCAAAACTTTGAATTCATGTTATGTTCAATTAAAATATTTCGCTACATGTATAATGCATGCAACCTAGTACTCAAATGAACGTTTTAGTGCATTTCAAATACTACCGCTTCAATATGAACTAGATTTGAATTCGTTTCTCTATTTGAATAAGATCTACAATAATGATTGTTGTGAAGTCAAAGCATTTGAATTTGTTTATCTGTTTTAATAAGATCTACAATCGTCATTATTGTCTAGTTAAACCATCGTTTGTGTATTATCTTCACATCACACCACATGATTAGTCTCGACTTACATATGAACTATGTGTACTATATGAACTCGAACTTGACTTTTGAATCCACTTTATGTTGATCTCAAATGATAGTACATTTCATGCTCTAGCTAGATCTTCACAAACTAAACCATGTCTCATATGTATAATGTGTTTATGACATTATGCATGGTGCCCCGCCCCCTACGCCTACAAGTATTTTGATGTGAGTTGCAAACACCACACATTACCACAAATTCAAATAAAGTGTGAGAATGTTCGATATATAGCATTGTTTAGATTGTTCGATATTTAGTTGTAAGATGCAAACGCCACACATTATCACAAATTGAAATAAAATGTGAGATTGTTCGATGTATGGTATGGTTTAGATTGTTCGACATTTAGCTGTGAGTTGCAAACGCCATGCATTATCACATTATGGTATAACATGTGCAAAACCACAACACGCGTATCACCGCTATATTCATGCATGCATATGTTTAAAACACTATGATCTCCTATTCAAATATATGAATCCGCTTTCATATCAAATTATGATATTTGTTAGTCTCTTACACCCACACAATCCTCTAACCTTTGTAGCTACCACTAACTTTCTCTCGTGCATTCACACGCCCTCCTCGCCCTCCCCCTCCATCGGCATTCTATCCATCGTGCACATTCATTTTTTTAGATCGTTCTCGCACAGTCTCCACAACTCCTTTCTGACACACACCGATCGATAAACCTCTCCAGCGATGTCTGCCTACAACATACACACGCACCTTCAATCTCCTCCTTTATGTGTCCTTGCCTCATGTCTCTCATACGGTCCCACACACGTGTAAACTCTCGCCCCTCTTTTCATCGATCTCACAACCGCACACTCCTCCCCCTATCTAGCTAGTAGCTGGGCCTCTCGCACCACCTCCTAGCTCCATTCTCTCTGTCTATCCGTCTCGCCGGGCCTTATTTGCCTCTAACAAATGGACGTACACCAACCGATCTCCCGCTATACATATAGCTAGCTAGGTCCTTATAACTCATTTTCCCCACGCGTTGATCGATCTACCTCATTAGTTATGTCTCTCCCTTCATCCGACAAACAACAATTGATCTACCGATCTAGTTAGGTTTTCTTACCAAACACATGGTTCCCCTTCATCATCCATGGATGTGTCCCGACAGATCTATCACGCACATGCACACACAGAAACACATTCCCACTCTTATTGAAAATGTTGCAGTTCCACCCTCAGTTTGTCCAGTAGGCCTCTCCCACCATCTTCAAGAAGCAACTCCATAACCCATCCAGCACTCTACCCCTCTCCCTCCCTCTCTATCTCCTCTCTCCACTACAAAAAAATACACTTCCGTGATGATACGTGTTTGTCATAGTAGGTCGCGTTTTTGTCATGCATGTACATCCATGACAAATTTATGACAGAATTAAGATAGTCATACCTGTGCTGTCGTAGAAGTGTTCCATGACATTACCAAAATTATAATCACGGAAGTGTCCACTTCCTTGACGATAAATCGCGCGTCACAGAAGTGCTTTCGTCAAGGGTGACCGACACGTGGCATCCACTGTAACGGAACGCCGTTACACTATCGGGTCCGGTTTTGGATCCGATAACCCGTTAACAGCCCCAACCAATGGGGATTTTCCACGTGTAAAATCATCATTGGCTGGAGGAAACATGTGCCGGCTCACCGTTGGGACATATGTCATCCACTCATTGGACCCAAAGCGCCTATGATATGTCGACACGTGGCATGGCTCAACAGAGGCCCATTCCTGTGAAAAGGCCGGCCCGTTTGACTTGGTAAAAAGATGGAGGGTCGGCCCACGGCAAGCCTGTTAACGGCTTGTTCGCATATAGCCCATTTACAGCCCGCTAACCCAGGGCCTGTTTACGACCTATCCAAATTAGGCCCAGTAGCTTCATCTGGGCCGTCCAATATAATTCTAGCCCATTTTAATTTCTGGCCCATGTATGGCCCATGACGTCTTTTGGCCCATCTGAGGCCCTTAGTAACCCTCGGCCCGTTAATGGCCCGTGGTAAAACTGGCCCGTGATGAATAGTGTATCACTTTATACCCATTAATGGTCCATTATACCATTGGGCCGTTTCCAGCCCATGCTATCTTTCGGCCTTCTCAGGGTCCATTTATTCTTCGGCTCATTTCCAGCATTCATTTACTTACGGCCCGTTACAGGCCTTTTCTGCTTCTGGGCAAAATTCAGCCCGTGGATACAGTCGGCCCGTTTGTGGCGCGTTAATCTGTTGGGCCATTTTCATAGCATCATCAAATACGGCCATTTGACGGCCCATTATGGTTAGCCCATAAAACGTACGATTTACACTCTAGCCCATTTACGGCCCCTTATACGGCCCGTACAAGGACCATAGATGAGACGACCCGTAGAAGGCCCATTGACCTAACGGCCCACAGAAGGCCCATTGACCCGACCTCCCATAGAAGGCCCATGGATCCGCTGGCCCACAGAAGGCCCATGGATCCGACAGCCGATAGAAGGCCCACGAATCCGAAGGCCACAGAAGGCCAGGGATCGTCCGTCTCGTAGATGGCCCATGGAACGTACGGGCTGTGGAGGGCCATGGTCACTACAATGGTTGGGCGAGTTGGCCCCCGTTTGAATGATATAGCATATTCAAAGAATTATCCTACTCTATACTATCACCTCTAAAAAACATACACTATACAATAAAGAGACTAAGGAATAGAAACGTAGAATAATCCTACACTATACAATAAAGAAATTACAGCCAATTATACCCACTGGGCATTATGGTTCGGCACCAGTGATAATAAAGCATACACAAACAACAAATTACATATAGTGGGCAAATACAACTCATACATCATGGACGCGCATCAACATAACTTACCATTTGAACTATAATCTCTTCAAAAAATAGGATTGGCTGGATTTAGATAGCAGAAATTTCAGTCTGCAAAATCTCCAATTCCTTCATTGTTACCTCAGTGTCTTGTTTCATTTTTTGACTCCTGCATCTAATACCTGCATGTCAAGTCTCAACTTGTTGCTTGTACGTTCAGAATCATGTACACGTTGTCTTGCCACCTCTAGTTGATGCTGACAACATCAACACATTCCAATTCCAATCCATAATCATTCGGTAACGTCCATGCCGCACTGCTCGCAGATCTTTGTGTTGATGTCACTTCATCCTGAAATGTTTCTGTAAGTACACATGACTAGGGCAAAAATATAGTTACAACAATGAAGCGAGCAAGACAGACTATTTTGTACATGGCAAAACAGGACTAACAATAATGTTACACGTCATGAAGCATAAGCAGGTGATATTTTAAAAATTATAAAAAGGTAGTCTGTGCAGCCTGCATATAGAAATCTCTCTTAGCTCACCAGAGGAGCACAATGTTGGGGCCCAACCCAAAACACAGACAAGTTACAAATTTAGACAACGCGTTGCGTAGAAGTAAGCAAGCAGTTGGCCATTCTGTAGCTCAGTTAAAGTCTTAGGGAGCATAATGAACAGCAGAGGATTTCATACAAACATACTACAGCAAGCAAAACTATGCAATCATTAGCCTACTATAAACTAGATTGTGAGCCTCATTCAATAATAGTTGGTTAATAGACTTCAAAGCTTCAGGCACACTTTGGCAGAGTAATTAAATGGTAAGGCCTTTAATTATGTCAACTAATAGTTATACAAGTACCCAACATCAGGCATCATTCTTTGGGCATCTCATTAACTGAGGACAAATAAAGCAAGTGAAAAGAGCAAATTAACTATGCCTGAAACAAACAAGGAATTGAACTGTTGAGTTGGATACAGTGACTTACCTTAACAGGTTGAAGAGGCTCAGTGCAGCTCCTACTTCTCTTGCAAGGCTCCTTCCTAACATCTTGTACTTGGAAATCCTCAATCTTATCTTCATTGCACCCCCTCTGCAAGGTGACACAAACTAGTTACTTGTCTCCTTGGACGATAAATATGCATACTTTCCAGTCTGTGAACACAAAAGGATGAGATTATAACAAAACAACACCACATAATGAAACATGCCGCATCTCTTGCACTTGCACACAATGAAATGAACATTTACTATGTGTGCACTATGTAAAAACTAAGCATACCTTCGAACTAGATCTCCAGGTACTCTTGGAGAGCCTACTTTAGTGTACATCCAAACCTTTATGTCACGTATGAGTTAGAAAAGGCCCCACTACAGCAGCCCTTAGTGTTTAAATCGTTGACAAGCTCTGTTAGAGTGTTAGGTCAAGAACAACAAGTAATGAAGGCAAACAGTCCTAGTATGGCTGGCTGATGCAAACAAGCAATTGAACAGATGTGTGAGCAAATCTTACATATCAAGAAAAGAAGCGAAGAAGGAGGCTTAAAGACCATCATTTGACTGACCATATTTAAGGGGCATTTAAACATCACGTGCAATGCATGAGCTCACATAAACATTGCATATTCCAGATTCCACAATGGAATGCACATGCATTAGGTTATGCCATGTATGATGATGCCTAAATGTACACTATAGCAGGCAGGAGTGATTCATCATTGCACGCACAATTGAATTGTAGGCTAAGGGACAGTTCTATTCCGCCTTTTCAGGGCTTATTGTCAAAATAAGCCATAAAAGATGTAAATAAGTCATTTTTGAGTTATGGGATTGGGCTTAACTAATTTCGCTTTGGAGGGGGGTGTTTCGGGTAGAACCTCACTAAAAATTAAAGGGAAGGGGAATAGTGAAATGACTCTGTTGTCTGCCTATATTACACTCAAAATGCAATTGGTGACACCCGCGTCACAACTCACCCTCAAGTAAAAACAAACACGCAAGCATTCATTGCCCTGCCCGCTTGCATCTCCGCTCCCCTTTCTCTCTACCTTGATCCCCTGCCTGCAGCACTAGGGTTCCTCCAGCAAGCCTTCGCTAATGGTCCCATCTGGCCTGGTCCTCGACGATGCTATGTCTAGCTAGGCTACATGGCCGGTGGGTAGGGGTAAATCTCCCTGGCTGCTCCTCCCTATGGTGCCGCCCCTCATTCTCATGGTCTCCAGCAGCTGCTCCACTGTGGTTCGTTCAACGCACTACTCCGGCAGACGCTGCACAACTACGACTGATGCCACAATGCGGCAGAAGGCACCTTATTCCCCCTCCCCACCTCCCAGGCCATGGCCTTGAGGTGTTGTTGAAGGATGAGCTCATCCAACAAGGTGAGGATCTCCTTTGATTTTTTGCCAAATTTTCATTCTGATCCACTATATGATGAATTGCTATGAGCTGCTTCTGCTTCTACTATATGATGCATTGCTATGAGCTGCTCCTGCTGCTGCTATATGATGAATTGCTATGAGTTGCTGCTGCTATATGATGAATTGCTATGAGCTGCTGCTGCTATACGATGAATTGCTATGAGCTGTTGTTGCTGCTATCTGATGAGTTGCTATAAGCTGCTCCTATTGCTGTTGTATGATGAATTGCTATGAGTTGGTCCTGCTGATGCTATATGATGAATTGCTATGAGCTGCTCCTGCTGCTACTATATGATGAATTGATATGAGCTGCTCCTGCTGTTGCTATATGATGAATTGCTATGAGCTGCTCCTGCTGCTGCTATATTATGAATTGCTATGAGCTGCTGCTAGTATATGATGAATTGCTGCTCCTGCTGCTGTTGTATGATGAGTTGCTATGAGCTGCTGCTGCTATATGATGCTTTCAGTTGGTGCTGCTATATGATAATAACCAGCCACTTAGACCATCGAATTTCAATAAATAATTCTTCTTCATTTAAATGTGGGTCATGCGTTTTTCGTTTAAATTAGGCAATGTGATCTCTATGGAAAACATTGACCAAAGTAGATTGTGCCAAGTAGATGGTATCTTTGTATTTGCATTTAGAGCAAATAGTGATGGTCTGTTTTCCTATCATATTAATTACTGCACTAGGTTCAATTTGTGATGTTTGCAAGTCAAATTAATTTTCATATGGGCAGCAAAATGAAAAAATATAATGCAATCTAGACTTTTCACTTATCATACCAAAGATAAGCTAAAAACGCAATGAAAAGAACTAGTTGGCTTATTACAGGGAGCTTATATTCACAGGTGCTTATTTTCTTAGGATAACTCGTAATAACTGTCCCTAAGAAACTTGGCCAATAGAACTCACATACAAATAATATGTCACGATGATTGCAATGGAGGAGTGACGTACCATAGTACACTGTATAGGCTCACCGTTGTCTCTCCTTTTTTTGCGATGTTCCATGAAATTGCCACATACATCTTGTACTTTTTCATTGTGTAACCCAATCTGCAAGTTGGCACGGCTAATTTCAGACATCTCTACATGATAATACATTGCATATCCCTTGTGCATATTTAAACCACCAATTAATGATTGTGTGCGTAGCATAAACTAGCCATGACTCTGTGTGCTGGACTAGCAGGCACTCTAAGGGAGCCTAATGTAGTGTACTGGAATTCCTACATACCACCTACAATTTTGTGTAATGTACTACCTCTGTTCCTAAAAATACGTCTATTTAGAGATTCCAGTATGGACCACATATAGATGTATATAGATGCATTTTCGAGTGTAGATTCACTCATTTTGCTTCGTATGTAGCCTATATTGGAATCTCTAGAAAGACTTATATTTAGGAACGGAGGTACGAGGTAGTATCATGTATGACATCTACATATCTAATTTAGCAGCCAGTAGTAGAAATCATTGTCTGCACAAAGGGATTACTGGTCGAAAATCCTAGCAAAGCACGCTGGCGGGCACAGAACAATACAAGAGAGAGAGAAACGCTTACAAGATCATAGCAATGCCTCGGTCTAGGATCTTGGTTGGCCAAGCTATTAGATCTAGAAGAAACATCGTCCTTGTAGTTTTTCCCATCTGCATAACAAGTAAAAGCGACCTGTTAGTATATTTGCAGTAACCTATTATGACAATGGCATCCTACCGGGACAAAAATGGGAAGGGTCTTTCTGGTGGAAATGTAACCTGAGGCTCATTGATAGTTAAAAATCCATGGCAAGATGCACAATAGGTGATGGTAAATCTGCTTTGTTTTGGTCTGACCTCTGGCACACTACTAGCCTGAATCAATTATTCCCTCATCTTTACTCCTTTGTCAGAGATCAGAATCTTTCAGTGCAAAATATTCTTATGTTTGAATACTTGGAAGATTTATTTCACCTACCACTGACTCAGGAGGCTTTTCTGGAATTTGAGCTGATGGAAGAGATTTCTGACACCCTCAGAAGATCTGCATCCAATGAGCACTTGGATACTTGGAGTTATATGTGGGGTAATAATATTTTTTCAGTGGCTAAAGCATACAAAATTTTGATAGGTGTAAAAATTGTACCAGCACAGTTCAACTGGATTTGGAAATGTTCTGCCTAGCCAAAACACAAGGTCTCCTTTTGGAGACTTCTTCATGATAGACTCAATACCAGGAATCTGCTACGAAGGAAAACTTTTTATCTTGCCAACTATAATTGTGCTACTCTCAACTGCCAGCAGGAAGAAACACTTCAACACCTCTTTTGGACCTGCCCTTTTGCTTCTGCTTGCTGGGATATTCTCTGCCCTAGCAGACAAGGAACCTGTCCATCATGGAAGCCATTCCAGACTTAAGGAGCAACATACATCTTCCTTTTTCCATGGAGATCATTATCATTGCATCTTGGGCCATTTGGATAGTCAGGAATGATAAGATTTTCAATAACATTCCAACCAGCATTGACAGATGGAAATTCATCTTCCTCTCAGAACTGCACCTGCTCAAATTCAGAATTAAGGAGAAGTTTTCAGCTTCTTTCTTTTCCTAGTTGGACACCCTTGTCCTATAATTTTTGTAGTTTTTTTAGTTTCTCTAGTTTTTTTTCTAGTTGTTGGCCGTTTTTAGGCTAGTTTTCCTTATTTGGGGCTT
The DNA here is from genome assembly GCA_032464435.1 of Aegilops umbellulata. Lineage (NCBI taxonomy): Eukaryota > Viridiplantae > Streptophyta > Magnoliopsida > Poales > Poaceae > Aegilops > Aegilops umbellulata. The sequence goes on along the minus strand of CP136060.1, from coordinate 92,006,816 downwards.
ATCTCAAGCCTTGTAAGTTTGAACTCTTTTTTTTTACAATAATAATATAAAAATTGCAGTGGGGTTTTGCCCTACTATGTACAGTCAAAAAAGTATATTTGAAGTACATTGGACAGGTGATGTTGGACGGGTTTAAAGGTGAGAAGTACCTAGGCCGTGGCAGGTGCTAGGCATCTTGCCAAACGGTGGGAATCAGTTAGAAACGTCAAGGGTGATGACGCCGCGCTGGCTGTCGGGGTCCGGTAAGGAGATCTAGAACCATCGAGTAGGGTGTTTGTGGAGCGGCTCCGGTAGGGTGGACTATGGTGTGGGCGAAGCGGATCTGTGGCCGTGGACGAGGGCGTAGGTGAAGCTGCTTCGGTGGTTGGGTTAAGGATGGTGTCAACGATGCGGATCTGCGGCCATGGACGGGGCTTCAGAAGCTGCTCCGGTAGGTTGGATGAGGGTGTGAGGAAGCGGATCTCAGACCGTGGACTTGTGAGTTGGCAAAGTGGCCCCGGTAGGGTTGAAAATGGTATAGGCGAAGCTACTCCGGTGGGGTTGATGATGTTGTCGGCGAAGCGGCTCCGGTAGGGTTGAGGAAGGTGTCAGCGAAGAGGATCAGAGGCCTTCGATGGGGGCGTCGGTGGGGCGGCTCCGGGGGGTGTGGACGAAGCATCTCCGGTGGGGAGTACGAATGATCCGCTGCAGATGCGCTGCGGTTGACGAGAGTACCGGCGAAGCAGATCCAACGCCGCGGACAAGGCCGACACATAATGGGCTGTGGTACAGTGGCGGATGAGTAGTCTACTTGTTTCTAGGGGAGGTGGGAGGGGTAGATGCGGCCGCAGAAGCAGATCTGGCGAGGTGGACGCTGCTGGCAATGAATGGGCTCTGGTACGCCGGTGGATGAACAGTCTAGGGTTTCGAGAGGGGAGGGGAGAAAGGTCGATGAAGTACGGACGACGTGATGTGAGATGCTCTGGTGTTGTGGAGTTAGTCGTTTTTGCGGGAGGGGGAGAGGAAATGGGGGTGCCGTGTAGTGGGGGGAACCGGAAGTTACCAAAGCAGCCCCGACCTATTATGTAGATGCGGACGGTATTGTAATTGTTAGTCTCCGTGCACCAAGGACAAAAGGGGAATTTCACATACTATAGACTAAGGTGGCGGAAATTTTAGAAGGAGGCGGGAGATTTTGCCGCCCACGGGATCGTTCGTATCCAGTTTCAACTAATTTTGGACCGTGCTAGCGGGAAGGTCATGCGAGACTATGTACACAGGGCACGTGTCAGCAGTTAATAAATGGTGTGTCCACCCCAGAAAAAAGACAATAACGCGGGATGATGCGCCGATAACTTGGACGTTCACACGGGCGCGGCCAATCGTACGGGTGTAGTGGCGCATTCACAAAAAAGGGATCAAACGCTCAGCCTATGTATTTCTCGTGTAAATAGATAATTTATTGCAATTGGTTATTTACTTTAAACATAATGCATTGACGTGTTAGTGTAGAGGCGCACAAAAAGAAGTCCGCTACTTAAAAGTGTTACCTCACATGATTACATAGCCTCCATTTCATAAATTATGTACCCGTTGAATCCATATATGAATATTACATATATTACTTCATAATAGAACCTTAAATCATCCAAGACTAATGATTTTGAATGCAAGAGTAACAATGGTGCACGTACATGGTAGCTACATTGGTTGTTTGAAGAAACATCACTGTAACTTTGGCATGCACAACTGAAAAGGTTTATTTAAATAGAAAACAAATGTGATATGTGAGTGTCCAATGTTTATAGCGTTGAATTGATATTGTACCTTTGGCCACGATACGAAGTAGATATTGATTTATGTTCAAGCGATGCACGTCCACGATCGCTAGATAGTGTTACGTGAATGAATTGTGCAATCTCTCTCACACGCATACATATCTCATTTCCCTGTGGTCATCGGAATCACACACGCGCACTTCGTGTATTTCTCTCCCTCCGTCAAGGGTAGAATTCGTCTTTCTACCCCGTCCTACAAGTCTCTCACACAGAAACACACACGCTCTCTCTGTTGAACATGCCCACCCCTTTAATTCCGCCCACCCACAGCCACTAATGTCTCAAAGTATAATAATGTCTCTCACACATATGCCTAAGGTTAACTCAAGTTCCGGAACCATATGAATACATACAATGGGATTCCAACATAGCACCTTTTGTTTTGAGATTTTTCCTCTCTCTCTCTCTCTCTTTCTCTCTCTCTCTCTCTCTCTCGCTCTCCAACACATTGTTTCTCTCTTCAGTTTTTCTAGTACTTGCATGCACACATTGTTTATCTTCGTGATGCTTTAAGTATGCCTCGCACAAATACTATCTACCTATCCCTTAATATAGCTAGATATGTGTCACACAAACTCCTTCCCCCTACTAGCAAGATGCCCATGCGTTGCATCGAACATCAAGATGCATTTGTATGAGTAGTTTATCTTGTGGGAGAACATGATGAACGAGGGAATGCCTTATTTGGAAATGTGGAGAGGGGTGTGGGTATCTTTTTGCAAAATTGCCACAGTTTCCTTCCTGTCCGTCGGGTATAAATCGGATGGTCTATATTGCAGGATGGCATGAACAACATCATCACCAACTCTGTTTTTTATAAGAGAAGGGATATGTAAGTGTCACTGCCCCCCCGCCCCCCGACACACACACCCACACCCACAGAACCACACACACACACACACTTCCCAACGCCGAAGGAGTAGGGTGACACCCTGATCTTGATACTAATCTATCGACTGGCTTCTCTCTCAAACACACACACACACACGCACACACACTACCTAACACCGAAGGAGTAGGGCGGCACCTCGATCTTGAAAGTAATCTATCTACTCCTCTTTCAAACACACACACACACATACACACACACTCACTAGTTGTGCCTATGTGCCTACCGCGCACACTCTCGATACGTCTTTCTCTCCCTCCCCCTCCCCCCACCCCAACAATGACAGCAGAAGGGTGACAACTCAATCTGATCGTAATCTGTCAATTGGTTTCTCTCTCGAACATTGTGTCTCTGTGCCTCGCTCAGTAGACTTCTCGCGCGCGCACAGCTGTAGTAACGATGACGCTGAACCCAGTGTGCCTCGTTTTTACTGGCCTCATGTGATAGTTTTCACCCTGTTTTCTGTTAATTAACAAGGCAACCTTTTCTTTGTTACTACTAGTGAATCCGAAATCATTCGGGGCAGACATAAAATATATCACTTCAACCCAATTATCGCAGTAACTATTTTAAAAGAAAATAGCTAGATGCCCGTGCGTTGCACGGAAAATCAAGATGCATTTGTATGAGTAGTTTATCTTGTGGGAGAACATGATGAACGAGGGAATGCCTTATTTGGAAATGTGGAGAGGGGTGTGGGTATCTTTTTGCAAAATTGCCACAGTTTCCTTCCTGTCCGTCGGGTATAAATCGGATGGTCTATATTGCAGGATGGCATGAACAACATCATCACCAACTCTGTTTTTATAAGAGAAGGGATATGTAAGTGTCACTGCCCCCCCGCCCCCCGACACACACACCCACACCCACAGAACCACACACACACACACACTTCCCAACGCCGAAGGAGTAGGGTGACACCCCGATCTTGATACTAATCTATCGACTGGCTTCTCTCTCAAACACACACACACACGCACACACACTACCTAACACCGAAGGAGTAGGGCGGCACCTCGATCTTGAAAGTAATCTATCTACTCCTCTTTCAAACACACACACACACATACACACACACTCACTAGTTGTGCCTATGTGCCTACCGCGCACACTCTCGATACGTCTTTCTCTCCCTCCCCCTCCCCCCACCCCAACAATGACAGCAGAAGGGTGACAACTCAATCTGATCGTAATCTGTCAATTGGTTTCTCTCTCGAACATTGTGTCTCTGTGCCTCGCTCAGTAGACTTCTCGCGCGCGCACAGCTGTAGTAACGATGACGCTGAACCCAGTGTGCCTCGTTTTTACTGGCCTCATGTGATAGTTTTCACCCTGTTTTCTGTTAATTAACAAGGCAACCTTTTCTTTGTTACTACTAGTGAATCCGAAATCATTCGGGGCAGACATAAAATATATCACTTCAACCCAATTATCGCAGTAACTATTTTAAAAGAAAATAGCTAGATGCCCGTGCGTTGCACGGAAAATCAAGATGCATTTGTATGAGTAGTTTATCTTGTGGGAGAACATGATGAACGAGGGAATGCCTTATTTGGAAATGTGGAGAGGGGTGTGGGTATCCTTTTGCAAAATTGCCACAGTTTCCTTCCTGTCCGTCGGGTATAAATCGGATGGTCTATATTGCAGGATGGCATGAACAACATCATCACCAACTCTGTTTTTTATAAGAGAAGGGATATGTAAGTGTCACTGCCCCCCCGCCCCCCGACACACACACCCACACCCACAGAACCACACACACACACACACACTTCCCAACGCCGAAGGAGTAGGGTGACACCCCGATCTTGATACTAATCTATCGACTGGCTTCTCTCTCAAACACACACACACACGCACACACACTACCTAACACCGAAGGAGTAGGGCGGCACCTCGATCTTGAAAGTAATCTATCTACTCCTCTTTCAAACACACACACACAAATACACACACACTCACTAGTTGTGCCTATGTGCCTACCGCGCACACTCTCGATACGTCTTTCTCTCCCTCCCCCTTCCCCCACCCCAACAATGACAGCAGAAGGGTGACAACTCAATCTGATCGTAATCTGTCAATTGGTTTCTCTCTCGAACATTGTGTCTCTGTGCCTCGCTCAGTAGACTTCTCGCGCGCGCACAGCTGTAGTAACGATGACGCTGAACCCAGTGTGCCTCGTTTTTACTGGCCTCATGTGATAGTTTTCACCCTGTTTTCTGTTAATTAACAAGGCAACCTTTTCTTTGTTACTACTAGTGAATCCGAAATCATTCGGGGCAGACATAAAATATATCACTTCAACCCAATTATCGCAGTAACTATTTTAAAAGAAAATAGCTAGATGCCCGTGCGTTGCACGGAAAATCAAGATGCATTTGTATGAGTAGTTTATCTTGTGAGATAAAAGGATGAATGAGGGAAGGCCGTATTTGTGAACGTGGAGAGGGGTGTGGGTAAATTTTTGAAAAATTGCCATAGTTTTCTTCCTATCCGTTATATACAAATCCGACGGCCTGTATTGAAGGATGGCATGCACACCATCATCACCAACTCTGTTTTCTACTCCCTCCGTTCCTAAATATTTTTCTTTTTTAGAGATTTCAACAAGTGACTACATATGGAGCAAAATGAGTGAATCTACACTCTAAAATATGTCTACATACACATCCGTATGTGGTAGTCCATTTGAAATCTAAAAAAGACAAATATTTAGGAACAGATGGAGTATAAGAGTAGACATGGAGATATATCAGCAGCATGATCTACAACAAAAATGTGCTGGACTGGTTAGCGCCGGATGCTCGCAACGCGATGACATGAGTTTGAATTTTGTCTTTAACTTTAGATTTTTATATTATATATTACTTATTTAATATATACTTCTTTCGCTACTGTACTGATAGTGGAATCCACAGAGTACTTAGAATACAACATTAAGGATGGACTTGTTTCTTTTTAACTTTCTGTACAAAGCTATAGCCACCCTGCAAGTCACGTGTACACTGTACATGCAGTTAACTTTTTATAGAGGGACAATCATACACGCAATTAACTCAAATGGATTGGATGTCACTCTATTATTTCCAGCATAAGAGCATCTCCAACGGCTACCGGCAAATTTCCTCCCGTTTCCTTCCGTGGAGGACGACATCAAACGCCAGCGGCATACATTTTCACAACTCTAACCAACCAGATGAAATTCGTGCAAACATGGACTGATTTCATATAAGCATGAAGGATTTCGTATAAAAAAGTCGGATCTTCGTATAAACATGATGGATTTCATTACATTTACATGAACTAAGCGGTGCCAATCCGGCTATCTTGGTATAATTAATACTCCCTCCGTCTGGAAATACTTGTCCTAGAAATGGATGTATCTAGACTTATTTTAGTTATAGATACGTACAATTTATCAATTCTTAGAACAAAAATTTCCCGCCAGCTGGAGAGGGAGTACATAATCTAAATGGCCGCCCACGGATCCCTTTGTCTTCCTCATGTCCGGCAGACACTTTGCAGGGTCGATGAAGGTCCTCGGAAGAGACGAAGAAGCAAAGAAACCAACTGAATGCGCAGTCGTCGCCTCGACGATGGCCTTCATGAGACCCAAGTGGCGGTGGCCTCCTATGTTCTACTTCTCCTCGATGATGGCGACGGACATGGAGAAGCTAGCCACCGACTCATCGCTGTCCACGCACCCGGCTTCTGTCTCTGCCTGCATGGCGCTGCCGCAGGGACGGGACGTGCGCCCACAGACACGGGAGGCGCGGTACGACGCGGCAGAGACGACGCCCGTACCGGTGTACTCGCCGCCGTGCCGGCGTGGAGCAGCTCGCCACTCCTCATCAAGCTGAACTGGAGCGGTGAGTTGCTGAACCATGCGCCTGCTTGGGGTGGCAACTAGCTCCATCATGCCAAGGTTGGTGAAGCACCGAGCGTCCTCGCCCGTATCCGGAGGGCTCGGCGGGCCACCCAGCCGGGTAATATGCCGGAGAAAGGCTCCTCGGAAGACATCGGAAGAGTGGAGAAATTGGTGAAGGCGGAGATGGGGGAGCGGCGGAGGGGTGCGATTCTTGCCCGCTGTCTGTCTCGCCTCATGTAAATAGAGGGCAGACAGTAGGAGCTTGGCTAGCGTCTGGCCTCGTTTAAACTGAGGGCGGACGGGAGTAATTCGGCCGATGTTGTATTTAATTCTGGGCCCGCTCATGAACGCACGTGTAGCCGGAGCAGGTTTCTCGGTTTGCATGCAGGTTTAATGGAGACGAGGAGGCATGTTCAGGCGGGCGTGCAGTGGGCGGCGCAGTACTACTATTTGATTTGACAGCTGGCGGCACTGTTCCCGATACGGCTTTAATGCAGACGAGCGAGGGAGTAGCGGTTCCCGAAATGTTGAACGACCAATGCATCCTCCTTCAATTAATGCATGAGGGAAGTAATGGGAGGAGGACCGAGAAAAGAGGCTGCACGATGTGAATGCAACGCAGTTTGCCCTCATATATAGGCGCCCCTCCATTCCAATGCATCTCCACATCGTACGCATCTAAGCATTTGCCCAAGCACCTACACTAACGCAAAAGAGCTCACTCCAGTCCCATGGCGGCGATGCGCACGAGCGGCCAGCGGTTGTGCCAGATGGTCCACGACGTCGGCCTACGGCATGGCACCAAGGATCATCTCCAGACGGTGTTGGAGATCGGCTGGTGGATGGCCGCCGTCGACGCCAACTATGACTCTCAGTTGGACCAGATGATCGTTGCCACACCAACAAGTTCACCTTCCTCAAGAAGCTCGCGGACGACATCGCCTTACTCCTCCAGCCCGTATGCTTGGGCTCCTCATTGCCTGCCACCCTAATCGGCCTCCATGGCTGGATCCTCTTTCAAGCACTGGTGGCCCTGCGACTGCCCGCCGACGCCACGAAGAATGTCCACCTGGAGGTCGCGCTCGCCGTGAGGCACCTTGCCCTGCAAGAATTCGTCGACCTACACATCCACGTGTACGAGCAAATCATGTACATAGGTATCTACAAGGCCAGTGAGGACGCTACGATGTTGGCCTTCCTCAACCGGCTGGAAGCCTTGGATGCCTTTGCTGACAAGCCCCTCGACCTTGCCAGAAAAGCCGCCGCCGGTCGGTGGCCTGGCGCACTAAGTTGAGGAGGAGGAGGTCCTACGTTGATGGACGCATCTTTCTTCTTGCCTTCTGTAACCACCACTTCGATCACATCATAATCGTGGCCTTAATTCTTATTGTGGTGTTGCGTTCTCGTTCCAGTCAATACCGACATGTGCGATCCCTTTGCTTAATTATATGCATCACTGTAACTAGTACTCCATCCGTCAATTTATAAGTTGTGCTTACCTTTTCCATCAACTTCGTGCAACACGCGGGCATCTTGCTAGAAACACTAGAACATGTCGGACCGTGTGTGACCAAACCGACAATGTGCCAACCTAGCTACTACGTACCCTGCTTATCTGGCGGAAAAGCCCCGCCCTAGCGTTTCCAATCGTTATTTCTATCTATCGATCGTGCCAAGGAGCAGAACCAAAATGTTACAATTTATACATGTTTCTCTACTCCTACTCCTATATAAGCCTCAGTTGGTGATGGTGGTGTGTCTGCCATCCGTCGTTTCTGACCATTAGATCTGCATCTCACGGCTATGAGGTAAGTTGTGGCATGTTTACAACAATAGCCCACTTGTCTGCTCCAATTGGCAGAAAACCCCTTATTATCTTGAAAGCAACCACATCCTTCCCTTACCTCATCAAAACAGCCTGAGAAATATATACTCCTATAAAAGGCTCAGTTGGTGATGGTGGTGTGTCTGCCATACGCCGTTTTCCGACCATTAGATCTGCATCTAACGGTTGTGATGTAAGTTGTGGCATTTTTGCAACAATATCCCACTTCTCTACTCCAATTTGCAGAAAACCCCTTATTAACTTGAAAGCAACCACATCCCTCCCTCACCTCATCAAAACAGCCCGAGAAATATATTTTGAGTGAAAAGTACTCCCTCCATTCCTAAATATTTGTCTTTCTAGAGATTTTTCAATAAGTGACTACATACGGAGCAAAATGAGTGAATCTACACTTCAAAATATGTCTATATAATCGGTATGTCATAGTCCACTTGAAATCTCTAAAAAGTCAAATATTTAGGAACGGAGGGAGTAATATATTAGGAGTATATCAAAACAAGAGTGATTTCTTTCAAGTTTGTGAACAAGTACTACTATTCTACTACTTTGGATCCGTCGCAACGCACGGGCACATTGCTAGTAAAAGGACCGCGTTCGCGTCTCACTCCCCCCCCCCACATGCCCGGGAATCGGGAGTACTCCATGGGCCGTCCGGCATGACACATAACTTAGGGAAGGCGTGTTGCCTAGCATTTTCACTTTCATGTGGGACCGCCGTTGAGCAAACCAACTATTGGCAAACCGCACCCCGCCCGCCGCCGGGTTGGAAAACAGAAACGAGGGGAACATCTAGTTGTAGCACGGAAGGCAAGAAATTTGGTGTCAGATGGAGCTTGTTGATAGAGTAGGAGCATTCCGTACTACTCTGCTCCTACTAGTACCAAGTTTGTACTATACAACTAGTACTACCACTATACAACTAGTAGGTACGTGAACGGCACAACATCGTAGGAACAAAAAACGGGAAGATATTGTTTCGGGTGATTTATCTTTTTTTCTGTCAATGTTGTATGAATAATATGATGTGGGGGGCACCCATGAAGCTTATGTGGCTTGGTTGCATGGCTACGAAAGGTTAGAGAAAAATAAATAGATAATGTGTTTAGAGTGCACTCCACTAAACAGATATACTTTGGATCCATTGCAACGGGCCGACACATCGATATCTATACCCCCTATATAGTGTGTGAATAACTTTGAAAGTTGGTCATTGGATGAAGCCAATCCGACGATACAAAGATGGCAAATCCGAGCACTACTGGCCATTGGATATCATCTACATTCCACCAGATTCTGCCACATGTAGAATCTAGAAGACTCCATGGTTGAACTTCATTCATGACTAACTTTGCCACAACTAAGATTAGGCAAAGTGTGTCTGAAACAAAAAATGTGGCTAACAAAATGGCCACCACAAGTGTGGCAAGATTTGGCAAGAAGTTGAGTCTATGACATGTGGACCATGTAGCTAGAAAAGTGTGGCAAGCCACAAGTGTAGCAATGAACCAAACACATGCCTGGTGTGTTTGGTAGGGTGTATGAAGGGTGCATGATCCCAAGAGTTCCCTTCTCGACCCATTTGTGTGTTTGGTAGAGTGTATGGAGGGTGCATGAGTCTACACTAGATTAGCACAAATACGCTAGAAGCATGCATGAAGAGAGCATACATGAAGAGGGGTGTTGAGTTGAGCATGCATGAAGAGGGAACAACTATGCTGAGACGAGAACGCAACCAAACACACTTGTGGCACGCCTAAGCTTAGGCATGGCAACCTTAGGCTGCAAACCAAACAATAACTTTGAAAGTTGGTCGTTGGATGAAGCTAGTCCGACGGTACAAAGATGGCAAATCCGAGCACTACTGGCCGTTGGATATCATCAACATTCCACCAGATTCCGCCACATGTAGAATCTAGAAGACTCCATGGTTGAACTTCATTCATGACTAACTTTGCCACAACTAAGCTTAGGCAAAGTGTGTCTCCCACAAAAAATGTGGCTAACAAAATGGCCACCACAAGTGTGGCAAGATTTGGCAAGAAGTTGAGTCTTTGACATGTGGACCATGTAGTTAGAAAAGTGTGGCAAGCCACAAGTGTAGCAATGAACCAAACACATGTCGGCATGCCTAAGCTTAGGCATGGCAACCTTAGGCTGCAAACCAAACCATAACTTTGAAAGTTGGTCGTTGGATGAAGCCAATCTGACGGTACAAAGATGGCAAATCCGAGCACTACCGGCCGTTGGATATCATCTACATTCCACCAGATTTTGCCACATGTAGAATCTAGAAGACTCCACATGTAGAAGCATAATGCACAAACCACCCGAATCTCATGCGTGCAATGCACGTGTACCTTACTAGTAGTTGGTTGTAGTAAGAAACAAATTCTGGGTTTGGCACGAGCTCGTACTGCGGGAGCACCACAAGGCCTGCCGCAGGAGTTACATTTCCCTCTCGGGGCCCACGGGACCGAACTTCAATGGCTTAGTGCCCGGCCTATGAGAGTAAGTACAATAAGGTAATGTAGGTGGGCTCTAAGACATTAAATATTATATTTTTGCTTAGTTCAACGAGAGAGCAGATGAAAGAGAAGAGAAGCGGGCTACTAGTTAACAGCCAGCTGCAACACGTGCTCCTAGGCATTTTATGAGAAAGCGAGGTGGGTCATGTAACAACAAAGTAGTACATATTAATATTCAACTATTGTACTTGCTGGCTACAAGCTTGGCTATATGTGACGTGGCAACATCATATAGACAGCAGCCGGCTATATTATTAACCATGCTCTGAGTCAATGACATGCGGACGTTAAATGCGGATGGCCCACATGTCATTCTCATGGTGGTGGTGTGGTTCGCGACACACTCGTTCGAGATGAACGCCGGTGGTGGTGTGGCCGTCGCAAGGGTGCCACTGCTAGGCGTCGAGGCATTACGAGGCATAGATGGCCACACCGGCGGGTACTACCTGTAGTACAGAAGTACTCCAGCTGAGGATTGATGCCCGGGATGCAATGTGTCACAGCCGCTGGATGAAAATTCGATGGTGCGGGATGTGTGGTGTCATGGGTTCGTGCGGCGTCGTGAGAATCGCGTGTGGCTGTGGTAGAAACTTGATGCTCGCCGCATTTAAGGTGGCCCACATGTCATGCACACAAAGGCAGAGGGGCGGTGCGGCCGAGAGAGGTGAGGTGCATGTCGGGGGACGTGGTGCCGTGGGTTGGAGAGGCGTCGTGGGAATCGCGAGTGGCAGTGGATGAAATGTGATGGTCGTCATAGTTGAACTTCCATGAACAAGTTGTCATGTCTACGGACACATGCATTGCATACCGATCACTAGAAGGAGTAGTAGAGAAAGCTAGGCGGATAAATAGTTCCATATAGTCAAGCGGACCCACGCTACTACTTGTTCCAAAGACATGCACACCATCGAAATAGTCCATCTATATCAATATACTCTTCTTCTTCTTCTTCGTACACTACACACCATCTCTCTATAGGAGTATGTCGATCTGTCGCTCTCTCTAACACACACATGTTATTAAACACACACACGCACACGCACACAGGTTCATAGAATAGGAAAATCGTGCGAGTGCGAAGCCACAAGAAGTGAGATACAAATGGAGTACGTACAAGAAGAGAAGAGGTGACAAATATTCCATCAAACCTGGACTGAGGAGTAGTACTCCCTCCGTCTAAGTGTTAAGTCATCCTACAGAAATCAGATATTCCCAAAATGTTTAGGCGTCGTCCATTAACTTCGCATCTCAATCCCCTCCTGGCCTCGTTGCTAGCGAGCTTTGTTACTTAGGGAGCGTTCAGATCCTTAGCAAGTACAGCTTATAGCATAGCCGGGCAAGGTTAGGCGTTTGGAACTGTTAAAATATGTTAGCTTTTGTGGACCAGCTAGCTTGGGTGGGCTAGAAAAACCTTGCTAGCTCAGGAGAGCCAGATCGGCTCACTTCCGATGACAAATTTCACGTAGTAGTAACATAGACTAGTAACATATGCATGTTGTACTAGTCCAAGTTACTCACCACCATGACCAGCCTAAACAATGTAACCAAATGCTCCTTACTCTGCCTTGTTATCTCCCCTGGAAACCCAATGCATGGAGCGCAACTACGCGTTGATCAGTCAAGAAATCAAAGTCGGCTTGCCTGCGAGTTAATACGTGGCCCTGCATGGTAGCTAAAATGACATCTCTTAGTTGTTTGGATTAATTGTTGTATTTAGAGATAGAAATCAGGGCTTTGATTGGAGGAATGACCGGTCAAGTTTCTCCTTCTCCTCCAATCTGCTTGCACCTTGGTCCCGCTGCACCTTCTAACGTGACTTATTACACCTAGACGGAGGGAGTCGTACGAGATACGATGGCACATTGACTTAGGTTGAATACAAGTGCCCAAAATTGTGTCATGTTATAATAAGGATTCACTTAAAATAGTATGTGAGCGAATAGAGGGATCAATTGGACAGTGTTCCCGAGCAGTAGCGAGATGTGTGAGGTAAGATACACCACTGACGCTTTTAATTTTCTTATTATTTTTTTTGTTTCACCCTCTGACTGGATGGACCCAACATACTATGTGGAGAGAGGTAAGGTGACTAAGGATGCATTATTTCTGCACCACTGTGGATAGTCTTACCACCAAAGCCACATGACACGATTATGATTTAAATCCCAATGACTCGCACACAAAAAAAACACGACATGCTTCTCACACGAATGCAGGAATGTATAAAAGGTTATTTTCCTCTCGTTGAACATAACGGGAGGGTTGTGTAGCTGGTTAGCCTGTTCGCTCATCAAACTTGAGGTCTCGAGTTCGATAACTACACTTGAGCATAATTCGTGCCAGGAGGATTCTTTGACTAGTCAAAATGGATGGATACGGAGCTATACGATCTCGTAGTGACCATATAATCACCTCATCACGTAAAAGCTGCAGCCTCGGCGCTTGTTTTCTAGGGTTTGCAGCTTATACGTGACAAGGCTGTAGAGTTTGAGCAGGACTAGATTTGCTGCGCTCATATAGGGAAAGGTGTCTAAAGATAATAAAACTGGGACCAACACAAATATGCTCCTTGGTTGTTTGTTCTTTGTTGCAACAGACTGTGCATCACCCCAGCACATCGGTAGATGCACATGGTGCTGGTGCGTCTACTGTCCCGTGCAACTCTTTAGTGTTGTTAATCTAAGGCCCTGTTTGGTTAAACACTCCCTAGTCCCTACCTGCTTGGTTCCAGGGACTAAACATGGACTAGAGGTTATTAAATGACATGCTAAAATACCATGTTACCCCTAGTAATGAACTAATAGAGACAAGGTGTGATGCGTGGCAGGGGCAACTGTTGGAAAAAGTCCCAAAAAGACTCTCCCTCGGGGTCTTATTTCTTTAATCCCAAATGCCCACTTTTAGTCCCACTTTTAGTCCCTTAAAGTCCCTCCTGTTTGGTTTAGATGGGACTGACACGGAGTTTTTTTAGTCCCTCCACCAAAATGTCCCTATAAACAAACACCCTCTAATAAAGCCGCTGGAAAATTGATGCAATGCCACAGTTAAAAGCAAATTACATGTTTAACGAATTTTATTGTTAATATAATCTCTCTGTTAATATTAATCAATGCCACCATTTGAGAAATGCTACTGTCTTGCTTTCTTTCCCATTTGGATAAGGTAGATGCTTCTTTTTGTTGTCTTCTGTGTCATCCACTGTTATTGGCCACTAGTTGTTTCCTTTGCACCTCTGTGTAAATAGGGTTATCTACTTCACCTCGTTGCCATTGTGACCTTTTGTTGCACTGCACAAAACACTTTTGTTTTAAGAGTGTTTTGTGCAGTTCAACCAAAATGTCACACCGACAACGTTGCTTGATTGCTTGATCTTAGTGGAACTGCACAAGAGGAGATCTTACTTCCTATCCGTGTTGGAAAATTTGGTTTAGATCTTCTTCTTGTGAGTTGTTTGAATTCCGCGTCATGAGAGGTCAGTACTAGCCTTCTTTCACATGATTCTGCAGTGTGCTTTCATATGTTGTGCTACTTGTACGGTAATGTTGCTTGATTTTAGTGAACTGCACAAATGGAGACAAGACTTCCAATCTGTATGTGCATCGCAATATCCCATTGAGGTAAGATAAGGATATTTCACAATTGTTGGCCTGTATTTTGCCACTTTCATCAGAAAATTAATGTCACTGTTTAGTGCTATACTTGTGCAACCTAATTGACATGCCAAATCTTACATTGAAGGCGGAGCTTATCTGTTATTGAACCAAGTGATGAAGGGGAAGAACAAGCGGAAGAAAAACAAAAATCAACTCCTGGTGCTGTAATGAAGCACTGGAACTGTGATGACACAAGTATTGATATAGTTTTGCATCTTAATTTATTGCTATGGATGGAACGAGCAATTGTTTTGCCACTGATTTGATGCCACTCTTAATGTAATACGTAATTATCTCTACTTGTGCAAACAGGGATCTTCTTTGAAGATACCACATATTTTAGTGGAACTGCACAAGAAGATGTTGGAAACATTAATCTAATCGAGGAGTATGTAGTAAGCATGCCCACCACAGTAGATAGCAGCAGATGGTTCCGGAGAAGTGCTTCATCTGTATGCTCTACACAATAAGCCTCCTGACAAAGGTTGGTACTCGCCCACTGATTTCATCCATATGATTGAGCTTTGTCATCTCTATTGGTGTTGCGCTATTGTTTAGGTACTGTCATCAAAAAGTGGTATTGTCCTTGATAAGTGCTTCATCTGTGAAGTTTTAAATATTTCCTTTCCTTTTTTTTGAGCAAACAGGGATGCTAGAATTTAGTTATCCTCTTGTCTTTGCACAACAGGATCATCCTCCTTTGAAGAAGAATATGGAGTACGTGAATTGACTAGTTCCGATTATGCCAGGATGAAGAAGCCCTGTCTATCTTCTCATCAGAAGGAGCAGTCGAAGGATGGTTACATTAGCCCCCACTAGACCAAACTAACTTCAGCTCAGAAGGACTGACAAATCTCCATTTTCTTGTTGTGATGCGCGAGTACAATGTTGTTCTAGGATTCTTTCCGGTGAGTTCCATTTTTCTAAAAGTGTGCTCTACATGGACCATGTAGGTGCCTGTTTAAACTATCAATTCATAGTACAGTTTGCTTTTTACTAATCACTTTTTTTGTATTTGTGCAAACAGGGGTGATCAGCTTGATTTCAATGGGAACTGCACAAAATGTTCACGAATACATCGAATCATTCATTTCCACCACAAGAAAGGAGGTGCCGATAAGTTCAAGGAGTTGCAACATATAAGGGCGAAATCATTCAAGCTACGTGCGAATTTGGTTGATTTCGGTGGAACTGCACAAAAAGAACAGCTGGTTTATTTAGCATGATGTGCCATGTCAATGTCCGAAGTGATGGCAAACCATGCCCATTCCACAATCGTAGGCATTTGATATTTTGGAATGGGAAAACCTTGTCAAATTTGGTCATTGATTTTAGCAAGAAGACATGCGTTTGATATTTTCGAATGGGACGCCCTTTGTTGTCAGCAGCGTCGATCCATTTTTTCTTTATTCTTTAGTTGTGAAGTAAATATTGGCTCTAACATGTGAATCGCTGAGATGCATAATCATCGATTGTTTTGAATGTTCTCTATGACATGTGAATCGCTGTGATTGCAATGTACAGGAACGCTAAAAAGCTGCTCAAACTCTTTGTACTCCTTCTGTTCCTTTTTACTTTGCACATTGTGAAAGTGCATACTTTTTTCTATAAGATTGGTCAAAGTAGAGATACTTTGACTGCAGACAAAACTTGTATGCAGACTAGAAAGGACCGGAGGGAGTACATGTGAAACTGCTGCAAACGAGGTGATCACCCTGGGAATAATGCTAGTACGTATTGTTTTGCATGTTCATCCAATGCTAGTGATACAAGAATTCGAACTAATCAAAATAAATTCATTCATACATGATCGGATTTCATATAAACATGCCGGATTTCATTACATTTCATACATTCTTCAACTAAAAAGGGGTGCGCTGGAGGTATAATTAATTAACCGAAGCTACCCACCTGTGTCCGGCTGAGCCGAACAGAAGCTTCAGTGACTTAACTGCAGGTGCAGTTGCATAACTGACATGTGGCCCAGATGCCTGTTGGGCCCACGTGTCAGTTAGCCAACTACACTAGCAGGTAAGTAGAAGCAGCATCCTTCTCGAACATAGCTCTCCGACTCCACGTCGCCGCCAAGAAGCTAACCGGCCATCAGTGGTCAACCCGCCTAGCTTGTCATAGCGATTAGGGCAACTAGGAGCACAATGATCAGGATCCACACATGACAAACACCTCTCTTCTTGTCATTCTTCTTGAAGTTCGTGTGTTGCACAACCTTGTTCTTCCCATCAAACTTTGCTTTACCATCAAACTAGCCCTTGTTCTTGAACTTGTGGTGCTGGAAGTTCTTCTATACCAGATTGGCACTAGATCCTCCCTCAATTCCTCGAGCACGTGTGTCCTTTGCTCCCGCCTTTTTTCCACATCAAGAGTTTCAATGAGATCCACGAAGGAGGAAGCTTAGTGATGATACCTCCGGCAACAAACTTGTCCGGTAGCATACAACTAAAGTGCTCAAGTTCTCTAGCAAATGACTGTATCTCATGAGCTTGCTCAACCACAGAGTGCTCTTCAATCATCATGTAATCATAGAATTGCTCCATGATGTACAACTCAGTGCCAGCAAACGGAGGGTAGCAGGGGTGGCCTTACTTGGACCCGAGCGGCGGCGACCTACAGTGTTCTACTCTTCCTTGTTTTCTGTGTGGCGCGGCCTCGTTGGCAGCGGGGTGGGGCCTCGGCGGAGTTGGCGATGTCCTCTGTCTCACTGCCGGCGGGCGGCGCCTCGGCGGAGCGCGGGAATTCCTCCCCCTCGTTACCGGCAGGGTGGGGCCTCGGCGGAGCTGGCAGTGTCCTCTGCCTCGTTGTTGGCGTCGCGGGGCCTCGGCGGAGTAGGGCCTTGTCGACGCCAGCGGAGCGGGGACTCGTCGGAGCCAGCATTGTCCTCTGCCTCATCCTCGGTCTCGCCAAACAGTGCCTTGCCCGCTTCATCGCCCTCTTTGTAAGGCGGCCGCAGCCTCCGCCACCCGCATGCGGTACCGCCAGCGCTCAAGGTGGCCCTCGCGGGCGGAGCGGTACAAGTCGAGCAGCGCCTCCTGCTCTGCCCGCTCCGTGGTGATCTACTCCTCCGCTTGTAGGTTCTCCTGGAGGAGATGGTGGTTGTAGGTAGTGTCGTCCTGCACCTCCCGGAACTTCTCCTCACGCTTCTGCCTCACCGTGTCCATATATTGGGCACAGGCCTCGCCGGTGGTCATGGTGCAATGCACCGGCGAGGATGGCGCAGAGGAGGGGGTTGGCGCAGGATCGTCGACTACCATGTTCTCCATTGGGACGTCATCGTCCTCCGGCTGCCTGCCGGCCAGCCAGTCGGCAGCAATGGCTGCCATCTCCTTGTGGTCCGTCGTCCGCCCGTCCCGATGAGCGCTGGAGTGCGAGGAAGCCATGGTGGGCAGTAGTGTGGACAGGAGAATAGGAACGGATGCGGATGACTACGGCTATGGCCGGCGCAATAGTTTATATAGCAATGGTGGGCGGCGGAGGGACGGACGTGTGGCACCTGAGTAGCTGCCTCGGCAACCACGTATCATTAATGTGGGAGGCAAAAGGACGGACAGACGGCACTTGTGAAGTGGGGCGGGCGGGCGGCGCTGACCATTTCGGGCGGAAAGCACGCGCGGGCAAGGGAGGCGGTCTGGGTGGGCCAGGGCAGTCAGACTCGTTCTTGGCAGCGGGTCGGTCCAGCAGGCGGACATGCTGGCTCGCTAGATACCTTACCGAGCTGAGCGACGACAATCAGACGATGGACGTAGCTTCCGACCAGGAGCCTGTGCCACTGTCCAAGCCGGTTCATGCCGTGTTCACCATAGAGAAGGTGCTGCCGCGCTTCGACGCCCAAATGGCAGAAGAGCTACCAGCGCAGGAGGACCTGTGCTGCAACCTCCGTCTCCTCAACGAGCACCGGTGAACGAGCGAACGATAGTGCCGTCACAGACATGTGGTCCTATGATCCTGGCTTCCCGAATGAGCAGCGGGCACTATATCAGACCATCCGTAGGGCCCGCGAGGCCCTCTCCGTCGTCCTTCGAGTTGTTGCGCTCACTGTGGCGCCACCGTCTCGCATTGTCAACATGGTCAATAGACATGAGGATGAGGAGATGACTTTACTTGGAGAGGATGACAATGGGGACCCACCAGGGCCATAGCCGCACGTACGCAAGTGCCTCCTTATTAGTATATAAAACTATATTTTTTTGCTTCCTCCTGGTTTCCTGACATCACGGTCCCACACCATTGTCAACCTATGTAGTCAATAAACGAGAGAATTGCACAAGAAGCGGCCGACGGCCGAGACCAAGCAGCTCGAGCAGTATTTGTGTTTTTGAGGTGTGAGCACTATAGAGTTTTTCTTGAGCGATGTTTAGCCCAGATATTAATTTTTCTCCTCTGAACAACAAGGAAAACATCGCTGCAGCTATTAACTGGGCAGGTTGTGGCCCATCCAGCCCAGGCCAGATATCCAACCCAGATATTAATTTTCTTCAAGCTAAAAATGGCTAGCCCAGCTATACTTATTTTTAGGAATACCCAGGCAAGGTCAAGTTGTTATTCTCCGCCCCGCTGGGCTACAAATCTTTCCTAGGAGGGATGCATTAGGCTTAACAAGAAAATGGGCTTCAAGAAATAATAAATGGGATGTAATTATAAAAACTGGGCAGTAACTATAAAAATGCACCAAACACGTAATTACTTTATAAAATATTTTTTTTGGATATTGAAAATTTTAATTTCATTAATTTTTGCGAGCGCAATGTTTTGTTGGATATTTACATAATATAAATTTATGTTGAAATTGTATTTAATCTAACTAGAAATTTCGGGATAAAAATATTTTAGATCCCATCAAAATGTGGGAAATTTTATTGAATTCTGTTTTGAACGGTTGGTTGAAATGGGTTGTACTTTTAACAAACTGTAAATGGGCTGTAGTAAATTCCATTAGAATTCAAAAATTGTCTGCACATTCTTACAAATCTCAAATGGGCTATAAGTTCTCTGCCACACACTTGTGGCCTTACTAAGTTGACACGTCCCCTAAAAAAAGAGAGTTGACGCGTATGCAAGGCTTTGTCAACTTATAGTCAACACACCGTTCTAGCAGCAGTGGCCGTTGGATGTCCATCCAATGAATGTCGTGCTTATTCTTCAATGTCAGATATTCTAACTTCAACCGCCCAAAAATGATTCTTCCCCCTGACATCTGGGGCGCACCATTTCGGAAGCTGGCCTGTGGGCCTACTAAGTTGACGCGTGATACGTCTCCAACGTATCTATAATTTTTGATTGCTCCATGCTATATTATGTTCTGTTTTGGACATTATTGGGCTTTATTATACACTTCTATATTTTTTTGGGACTAACCTATTAAAAGGAGGCCCAGCCCAGAATTGCTGTTTTTTGCCTATTTCAGAGTTTCGCAGAAAAAGAATATCAAACGGAGTCCAAACGGAATGAAACCTTCGGGAACGTGATTTTCGGAACGAACATGATCCAGAGGACTTGGACCCTACGTCAAGAAAGCTACCAGGAAGCCACGAGGTAGGGGGCGCGCCTACCCCCCCCCTAGGCGCGCCCTCCACCCTCGTGGGACCCACGTTGCTCCACCGACTTACTCCTTCCTCCTATATATACCTACGTACACCCAAACTACCAGATACAGAGCCAAAAACCTAATTCCACTGCCGCAACCTTCTATACCCGTGAGATCCCATCTTGGGGCCTGTTTCGGAGCTCCGCCGGAGGGGGCCTCGATCATGGAGGTCTTCTACATCAACACCGTAGCCTCTCCGATGATGTGTGAGTAGTTTACCTCAGACCGTCGGGTCAATAGTTATTAGCTAGATGGCTTCCTCTCTCTTTTTGGATCTCAATACAATGTTCTCCCCCTCTCTTGTGGAGATCTATTCGATGTAATCTTCTTTGGCGGTGTGTTTGTTGAGGCCGATGAATTGTGGGTTTATGATCAAGTTTATCTATGAACAATATTTGAATCTTCTGAATTCTTTTATGTATGATTGGTTATCTTTGCAAGTCTCTTCGAATTATCAGTTTGGTTTGGCCTACTAGGTTGATCTTTCTTGCAATGGGAGAAGTGCTTAGCTTTGGGTTCAATCTTGCGGTGTCCTTTCCAAGTGAAAGTAGGGGCAGCAAGGCACGTATTGTATTGTTGCCATCGAGGATAACAAGATGGGGTATATATCATATTGCTCGAATTTATCCCTCTACATCATGTCATCTTGCTTAATGCGTTACTCTGTTCTTATGAACTTAATACTCTAGATGCATGCTGGATAGCGGTTGATGTGTGGAGTAATAGTAGTAGATGCAGGCAGGAGTCGGTCTACTTGTCTCGGAAGTGATGCCTATATACATGATCATACCTAGATATTCTCAAAACTATTCTCAATTCTGTCAATTGCTCAACAGTAATTTGTTCACCCACCGTCAATACTTATGCTCTTGAGAGAAGCCACTAGTGAAACCTATGGCCCCAGGTCTATTTTCCATCATATTAATCGTCCAACACTTAGCTATTTTCATTGACTTTTATTTTACTTTGCATCTTTATCATAAAAATACCAAAAATATTATCCTATCATATTTATCAGATCTCACTCTCGTAAGTGACCGTGTAGGGATTGACAACCCCTTAACGCGTTGGTTCCGAGGATTTATTTGTTTGTGTAGGTGCGAGGGAGTCGTGCGTAGCCTCCTACTGGATTGATACCTTGGTTCTCAAAAACTGAGGGAAATACTTACGCTACTTTGCTGCATCACCCTTTCCTCTTCAAGGGAAACCAACGCAGTGCTCAAGAGGTAGCAAGAAGGATTTTTGGCGCCGTTGCTGGGGAGGTCTACGCAAAAGTCAACATACCAAGTACCCATCACAAACCCTTATCTCCCGCATTACATTATTTTCCATTTGCCTCTCGTTTTCCTCTCCCCCAATTCACCCTTGCCTTTTTAATCGCCCTCTCTTTTCCGTTTGCCTCCTTTTCGCTTGCGTCTTGTTTTCTCGTGTGTTGGATTGCTTGCTTGTCACGATGGCTCTGCCTAAATTTGGTGATCTTCACCTTAAATGGTTGGAAGAGATCGAAGGCAATGTCAGGAGTTTTATGGTCTTACAATTTGATTATAATAATTTGTTTAGAAGCGAGCTTAAGGAACAAAAAGGCTTTATGAGTTATATGAACAAAGAGATCGATGATATGTCTAAAGAATTTGAACGTTTGAGATCCCAAATTGCTCATCTTGAGAAGTTAATAGCTGAAATACGGATAAGCAGGCTACCTTAGCTAATAAGATGGCCGCTAAGCCGGAAAACTTTGAAAATAAAGATGAAAATATAAAAGTTATTGATGTGTCCCCTATTAAATCTTTGTTTTGCAATATGAATCTTGATAAGGATGGGACTGAATATGATCCACCTTTACCTAGAAGGCGTTCCAAAAATTCGGAGTTCTTAGATCTTGATGCTAAAATTGATAAAAGTGGTATTGAAGAGATCAAAACATTAGATATTAATGAACCCACTATTTTGGATTTCAAGGAATTTAATTATGATAATTTCTCTTTGATAGATTGTATTTCCTTGTTGCAATCCGTGCTAAATTCTCCTCATGCTTATAGTCAAAATAAAGCCTTTACCAAACATATCGTTGATGCTTTGATGCAATCTTATGAACAAAAACTTGAGTTGGAAGTTTCTATCCCTAGAAAACTCTATGATGAGTGGGAACCTACTATTAAAATTAAGATTAAAGATCATGAATGCTATGCTTTGTGTGATTTGGGCGCTAGTGTTTCCACAATTCCAAAAACTTCGTGTGATTTGCTAGGTTTCCGTGATTTTGATGATTGCTCTTTAAACTTGCACCTTGCGGATTCCACTATTAAGAAACCTATGGGAAGAATTAATGATGTTCTTATTGTTGCAAATAGGAACTATGTGCCTGTAGATTTTGTCGTTCTTGACATAGATTGCAATCCTTCATGTCCTATTATTCTTGGTAGACCTTTCCTTAGAACGATTGGTGCAATTATTGATATGAAGGAAGGGACTATTAGATTCCAATTTCCATTAGAGAAAGGCATGGAACACTTCACTAGGAATAAAATAAAATTACCATATGAATCTATTATGAGAGCCACTTATGGATTGCCTCCCAAAGATGGCATTACCTAGATCTATCCTTGCTTTTATGCCTAGCTAGGGGCGTTAAACAATAGCGCTTGTTGGGAGGCAACCCAATTTTATTTTTTAGTTATTGCTTTTTGCTTCTTTTTAGGAATAAATATTTGTCCTAGCCTCTGGTTACATGTGTCTTAATGTTTTAATCAGTGTTTGTGCCAAGTTAAACCTATAGGATCTTCTTGGATGATAGTTATTTGATTAGGAAACACCATGGTGTTAGGATAATGTGTGATCCAATCAGAGGTCGTAAAAAACCAATTGAGCTGTTCTAAGAGAGGTATTTGCTGCATGTTGGACCACGTGAAGCTTCTTCCCTCAAAGGTAATTCAAGAAGTCCTAGGTGGACAATGATCTCGTTAAATAGGAAGATGTCATTGATATCTCCTCCAAGGAGGTTCTGTTGTCTAAGGAGCGAATAGAATTAAAATTGCGCAAGAGAAGCCAGTTCTCATCTAGAGGGATGGTTAGGTGATACAACCAACTAACGAAATCATCTTTGGGTTGGCCCTCACATGGCCCATAAACTGAGACCAAAGTCCATTTTCTCAGAATTATGAACTGATTTGAAAGAAACAACCACACTCAAATGCTGGACTTCGATGAGCTAACCCTAAAAAACAGAGGAATTCCAAATGACCAAAATCCCAGCAGATGCACCCATGGATGGAGAAAAATCAAAGTGATCAAAACGTCGAGGGCAAAAGGATCTAATCTTTCTAATATCAAACTACTCACACTTGGTTTCTTGCAGACAAATTATGGAGCAGTGGCTCTCCTCTATTTTAGCTCGGATATCACGCTGACGGGCTTCAGAATTCAAACCAAGCACATTCCTACACAAGACATGCCAATTACGAAATGATGTAGTCTCCATAAATAACCAACATAAAAAGATAGTAGCCAACCAGGCTGCTTAACAGCCCAGCCATACCCCTAGCATAGATGCAAGCATTAGGTTCAGACAGGTTTAGAGAGACAGTCATACATAATAAAGAAAAAAAAATGACAGAGGACCAGACAAGCCCAATGTCCCACCGATGTTCTCCATAAATCACTCATCATGAGAAACATCGTCCTGTGAAGCTGGTTGAGGAGGAGCCATAAGCTTCTCCACCGATAACTCGTCCGTTGAAATTCCAAGTGACGAACTAATTGCCTACATAGTAGCGATCGGCGTTAGAGGTGGTAGAGGGATCTCCTCGCTTGTAGCAGGATCAAGCTTGAGCTTTTTAGCCTTGGGGCTACGTAGCGGAGTCGACTTGATAGTATTGCAGAGGTGGGATTCATGCCAGTCCGTTTAGCACAGCTACGAGTCATTCTCCTCACAGAAAAATCCATATCTTCTTTAACAAGTGTAACTGTGCGCTTGGGGTAACGGGGTTGCCTCGGTCTTTTTCCCAAGGGTGAGGGTGTGACGGAGGTAAACCGAAACTCCTCCTATGAGTTATCCTGTGTCTGTGGATCATTGCCCTGTGTATCTTCAGGCAGCTCCTGGAGCACAACAGAGGACCGAGGTTGCAGGCAGAGATCATGCTCGGAAGGATAGACCATGGACAGCCAGCGTTGTTCCAAGTGAAAAGATCCCAATTTGACAGGCACTAGCGGCATGCAAAACCCTGGCAGACTTGCAGGCATGTTCTTGACCAGAAGGTCACACACCTCGTCGCCACCGTCGAAGAGGCCCAGGAGGGGCCACAGCCTTACAAGCTAAGAACGGTGTACACTCGAGTCTCCAGCTCGGAGTCAGACACCAGCCTAGATGTACGTCCGTACTTGATCCCCAATGCAAGATCCGACCTTGAGCCGATCTAGCCACATACCAGTCCGGATACGAGCCCTGCATGATTAGAATCAGACACGACTCAACCACCCATTAAGGATAGTTTGGGTCCGCTGCAGGAGGGAACCCTCAAATTTTTTCCACCCACCCACCATAGGGAATACTCCCCGGATTCAGGAAACCTAGACATATAGGACCTCATGTATGTCAAATAGCTTCCAAACGAGGCAGTCCATCATTATTGGGCTAGATTTCTCTTGGTGAAGAACAGGATGGCGCCTTGCTGTGACAAAGAGATAATTAAAGCCTTCCAGTTCAACTGCAAGGACAAGGGCTTCTTAAACGCCCTCGCTTGTTGCCGAATTCAAAGCTTCACCGAACTATCAGACATGGTACACAAGTATTGTGCCATGGAGAACACATGGAGGGCGCAACAGATGAACATGGGGCCACCTCGCACCGCACAGCATGGAAGGTCTTGCTTTAAACGGGCATATACATTGTCAGAATGCGAGCCTGGCGAAAAGAAGACTAGGCCTAGATCAGTGTTGGACGAGTTGTTGGATAAACCATGCCCAATACACCCAGTCTTACTAGACGCAAACCCAACCCGCAGACTTCGAGCCTGTTGGGTGGTAAGACAACTGACCAAATATGGCGAGCCAATCTTGGGCCTTACACCTCTAGATAAGCACTCTGCAGCTTCACCACAGGACCATAATGTCCCTACGGTATACGAGAGGTTCGCCTCAAACAATAAATGGAAAAAGTCTCTTCGATAACTCAACCAGATATATCAAGTAATGGCCTCATAGCCATGGGCATCTGCGCCTATTACCTTCGACGAGAAGGACGAGCTGAGTCCCTGTAGCAATCACGCACTGGCCGCACTAGTCCTCGACCCCATTGTTGATGGTTTTCGGTTGACTAAAGTTCTGATCGATGGAGGCAGCGGCCTCAACCTAATCTACGAGGATACTCTCGACAAATTGCAGCTTAACAGATCCCGCATCGAACGTAACCACACCACATTCTGAGGTATAATACCCGGTACGGAGGCACACTGCTCGGGACGCGTAACCCTGGACGTTGTGTTCAGCAAACCCGATAACTACAGATCCGAACCCTTGCTATTTCACATTGTGCCCTTTCGTAGCGGATACCGCGCCCTTCTAGGACGTGAGGCATTCTCAAGATTTCAGGCCATGCACATTACGGGTATATGAAACTCAAGCAAGGCTTTGCGAGCCGAAAACAAGACAACATCCCTCACTCTAGAGGCACTATCCGAAGCCCTCATGGTCGAAGAATTGACAGCACTACACACTACAATCGCAAGGGATGATGTGGTCCCCAGTAAAAGACAAAAATCCACATCATTCAAGCCAGGAGATGAAATAGTAAAATTTCAAGTGCACCCAATAGATCCCAATAAAACCGCATAAATAGGAGCACAGCTGGACCCTGCAGTCGACGAGGCACTAAAAACATCCATGTGTGTAAACTAGGAAATATTCGCCTCACACCCCTCAGACATGCCGGGAATCCCACGCAGGCTGGCAGAACACAGCCTAAACTTCATAAAAGGCTTCAAGCCGGTGAAACAGACTCTATGCCTATTTTCCAAACCCAAATGACAAGCCATGGGCGAGGAGCTTGCAAAACTGCTGGAGACCGGATTCATCCGCGAGATCAAGCACCCTAAGTGGTTAGCAAATCTGGTCATGGTACCCAAGAAAGACAAGTCCTGGCGGCTATGTGTCGATTTTAGAGACCTTAACAAAGCCTGCCTGATACGTCTCCATCGTATCTATAATTTTTTATTGTTCCATGCCAATATTCTACAAGTTTTACATACTTTTGGCAACTTTTAATACTATTTTTGGGCCTAATGTATTGATCCAGTGCCAGTAACTGTTTGTTGCATGTTTTTTTGTTTCTCAGAAAATCTATATCAAATGGAGTCCAAACACGATAAAAACTTACGAAGATTTTTTAGGAACATATGTGATTTTTAATAAAAAGAATCAACGCAAGATGATGCTCAAGGGGCCCACAAGGACGGAGGGCGCGCCATAGGGGGTAGGGCGCGCCCCTGTTCCTTGTGTCCACCCTGTAAGGTGGTTGGTGCCCTTCTTCTTGTGCAAGAAAGCTAATATCCGGATAAAAATCGTGTTAAAATTTCAGCCCAATCGGAGTTACGGATCTCCGGGAATTTAAGAAACGGTGAATGGCCAGGATCTGGGAACGCAGAAATAGAAGGAAACAGAGAGATCCAATCTCGGAGGGGCTCCCGCCCCTCCGCCGCCATGGAAGCCAATGTCAATAGGGGAAACCCTTCTCCCATCTAGGGGGGAGGTCAAGGAAGAAGAATAAGGGGAGTGATGTCTACTACGCAACCTTCTTCTTGTAGACGTTGTTGGGCCTCCAAGTGCAGAGGTTTTTAGGACAGTAGAAAATTTCCCTCAAGTGGATGACCTAAGGTTTATCAATCCGTGGGAGGCGTAGGATCAAGATGGTCTCTCTCAAGCAACCCTGCAACCAAATAACAAAGAGTCTCTTGTGTCCCCAACACACCCAATACAATGGTAAATTGTATAGGTGCACTAGTTCGGCGAAGAGATGGTGATACAAGTGCAATATGGATGGTAGATACAGGTTTTTGTAATCTGAAAATATAAAAACAGCAAGGTAACTAATGATAAAAGTGAATGTAAACGATATTGCAATGATGGGAAACAAGTCGTAGGGTTCATACTTTCACTAGTGCAAGTTCACTCAACAATAATAACATAGTTGGATCATATAACTATCCTTCAACATGCAACAAAGAGTCACTCCAAAGTCACTAATAGCAGAGAACAAACGAAGAGATTATGGTAGGGTACGAAACCACCTCAAAGTTATTCTTTCCAATCAATCTGTTGGGCTATTCCTATAAGTGTCACAAACAGCCCTAGAGTTCGTACTAGAATAACACCTTAAGACACAAAACAACCAAAACCCTAATGTCACCTAGATACTCCAATGTCACCTCAAGTATCTGTGGGTATGATTATACGATATGCATCACACAATCAGATTCATCAATTCAATCCAACACAAAGTACTACAAAGAGTGCCCAAAGTTTCTACCCGAGAGTCAAGACGAAAATGTGTGCCAACCCCTATGCATAGGTTCATGGGCGGAACCCGCAAGTTGATCACCAAAACATACATCAAGTGAATCACGTGATATCCCATTGTCACCACAGATACGCACGGCAAGACATACATCAAGTGTTGTCAAGTCATTAAAGACCCAATCCGATAAGATTACTTCAAAGGGAAAACTCAATCCATTACAAGAGAGTAGAGGGGGAGAAGCAACATAAGATCCAACTATA
This sequence comes from Aegilops umbellulata, assembly GCA_032464435.1. Taxonomy (NCBI): domain Eukaryota; kingdom Viridiplantae; phylum Streptophyta; class Magnoliopsida; order Poales; family Poaceae; genus Aegilops; species Aegilops umbellulata. The sequence goes on along the minus strand of CP136060.1, from coordinate 91,978,849 downwards.
ATAGCAAAGCTCGCGATACATCAAGATCGAATCACCTCAAGAACACGAGAGAGAGAGAGAGAGAGAGATCAAACACATAGCTACGAGTACATACCCTCAGCCTCGAGGGTGAACTACTCCCTCCTCGCCATGGAGAGCGCCAGGATGATGAAGATGGCCACCGGTGAGGGTTCCCGCCTCCGGCAGGGTGCCGGAACAGGGTCCCGAGAGGTTTTTTGTTGCTACAGAGGCTTGCGGCGGCGGAACTCCCAATCTATTCTGTTCCCCGAAGTTTTTAGGGTATATGGATATATATAGGCGGAAGAAGTACGTCGGTGGACCTCCGAGTTGTCCACGAGGCAGGGGGCACGCCCTAGGGGGGTGGGCGCGCCCCCCACCCTCGTGGGCAGCCCGGGACTCCCCTGGTGCAACTCCGGTACTCCGTGGGCTTCTTCTAGTCTAAAAATAAGTTCCATGGAGTTTCAGGTCAATTGGACTCCGTTTTATATCCCTTTTCTTCGAAACATCACATTCTTGGGGCCATTGTGGTTATGCGAACTTCCTACATTGTGAGTGTGGCCTCCATGGGTATGGGTATATCCTCCCGAGTTCGGGGTAAAACGAGGCTTCTGTTGTGCTCCTGAATTGTACTTTCCTTGCCCATACTTCCTCTTGCGGCTCTCAATCTGCCGCTGCTTCCCTTCAATCATAAGAGCCTTGTCTACCAGCTCCTGGTAGTTGTTAAATGTTGCCACCATCAACTGCATGCTCATCTCATCATTCAGCCCCTCCATAAACTTCTCCTGCTTCGCGACATCTATTGCCACATCATCAGGGGCATAATGAGATAGCTTACTAAACTCTTCTACGTACTGAGCCACAGTACGATTTATCTGGCGCAAGTTGCAAAACTCGCGCTTCTTCATGCTCATAGCTCCAGTTGAGACATGGGCTGTGTGGAATGCTTGCTGAAACTGATCCCAAGTGATATTGGCTATAGGGAAAGTGGTCGTGTAATTCTCCCACCATGAAGCTGCTGGTCCATCCAATTGATGTGCGGCGAAGCGCACCCTCTCAGCATCGGTGCAACCTGCGGTGGTCAACTCCGTTCCAATCTTGTGTAATGAGTCATCTGCAACTATTGGCTCGGTGCTACTGGAAAACACCAGCGGCTGCAACCTCAGAAAACGGGCTAAGTTGTCAACTGGAGGTGGTGGTGGCGGGTTGTTATTGTTGTTATTGCCTTGGTTTTGGACTAATATATGCATCAAGCCATTCTCCTGCTGGATCAACTGGGTGATCTCCGGTGGGAAGACAAATCCGGTATCACGTCTCGGAGGCATCTGGATGGGTTTAGAGGGGAGAGATTAGAATAGAAATGAGGTCTAGTGAGAAAACACTACCCATATGCACATGAGACAAACACAATCATATCACACCAGATCAATTCAAGAAAGGGCATACAATCGGTCTAGAACTATCGTGACAAAAGTGCTTGGGCTACTACTATATACACGGGAAAATACTACTAATCATATGGTGGTCATTCTAGAAATTTTCATCGGCGGAAGACTCCATGATGTCCGCTCCAGCTTCGTCTTCATAATCATCATCACTACCATCAGGGTCGGAGTGGGTATCGTCGATGATGATGTAGTCTTCAGAACAAATTTCCTTGGGTTCGTCGTCTTCTCCTCCTAGCGCGGGGTCTCCCATAAAAACTCCTAGCTTCCTTGTCATGTCGTCATTCTTCTCTACGAGTATCGTCATTTCCTCCTCATATCCATCGCGTGTAGACTTGAGTTCCTCTTCTAGCTCTAAAATCCTGGTCATTGCCTTCTTTAGGTCTATCATGCATGCACACATCTAATTCTCCTGCCGACAAATGTGCTGGTTTAGCTCCTGGATGAATGCTGCAATGGACCTGTCCTTCCTGGTGCTGATCATCTCCCATTGCTCATCTCGGCGCCCACATATCTGGTAGATAGTGTCCTTCAGCTCCTGTTTGTAGAATTCTCCAAAACGTCCCATAGCGATGTGGGCTGCCATGCTCTTTCCTAGACTCCAGGTTGGTGCATCAAAGGAAAACTCTATGGGCTGAGTGACTGGCGTGAATGTCCTTCCTGGAACTTGAACTCGAATCATCCAACGCTCCTCTTCTGGTAAAGTGACAGTGTAGTTCCCGGTGAAGCTTGGTATTTCGATGTTCAGGTACCTAGTGACTTCCTTCAGGTGTCTCACAAAAGGTGTGTCTTCATCCGGTTGTGCAAACTTGTTCCTTGAGTCCGCCATCCTAAAGAGTAGAAAATGGAGAGGAGTCAGAAAAGAGTAGAGAAGAGTTACCTATGGCTCATCTTAATGGTCATGTCCTACATTCGGCATGTGCTCTGATACCATCTTGTAGCGACCCGACCTCAAACGATCAAGTCTCTGTGCTTCAGTGTCATCCCTGGATCGGTAATGCTGACACACACAGTACTCGAACGATTTATAACAGAGTAGCAATCACACACTTATTACATCAAATGTCTCAGAAGAAAACTTATTATAATAAATATGGCTTAAGGCCATCTAAATAAGATAATAGCGGAAGGCTTGGAAGATAAAGTGAGTCCATCAACTCCAACGGCATAGCTGAGTGCATGACAACCGACCTACCGCACCTTACTCCTCGTCTGAAAAGTCTGCAACATGATACGTTGCAGCCCAAAACGGGTCAGCACATGGAATATGCTGGCAAAGTAACACAATAGAGCAATGAACAGATAAATGCTATCACTACATGCATATATGGCTGGTGGAGGCTCTATGGTTATAATGTTTTGCGAAAAGCCAGTTTTTTCATACAACAAAGGAATATGCTTTATTTAACTATCATGGTGGTTGAAACATCATTGAGAAGGTTCCTCCAACTCAATCCCAATTAAAGTGGTCATTATCGTCCCAACAATTTAATTTAGAGTGATGAGATCAAACCAATAATTCAAGTACCAGATACTCAAGATGTCCATAACCGGGGACACGGCTAACCATGATTACTTTATACACTCTGCAGAGGTTTGCGCACTTTTCCCCACAAGACTCGATTTCCTCCGTTGGATTTCTTGCACTACATGGTGTTTGAGAAACGGATGACTGAGACACAGTCTTTCCAAAGCATTAACTCTTTACTCTGGGTAGACAGTTACACCTACTTTCCCCTACATCTGCTAGCCTACCACTGAAAGAGGTCATACAACATACTCAACTATGCTAGAGCCCATAATGGCTTGTGGCTGCACACAGAAGTTTCTAGCATGAATAATATTATGATCCCTTTGAGCCCGGGTGGCGGACCGTAGGATGATCACACGGGTACTCTGGGATATCCTAGGACAACACTGGATTCTCCAGGTGCCCACAAGCAATCCACCCAGATGTGTATTATAGTTGCCACCTTAAGTTGAACCATTAATTTAACAAACTCACATCTGTCATGGATACACTCAAACCCAATCCACGTCTACGAGCATAGCATGGCAATATAAGCATAACGTACAAGTAACTCCCAGGGTTTGATAATAAACAGGGCAATAGGTTCTACCTCATCAACTACTTCCCAAAACCCACAAGTTAATCACATCCTAATCATGCAATGTTTGAGGATTGTAACTAATGCATAAAAACTGGGTACGAAAAGAGTATGATCAATGTGTTACTTGCCTTGCTGACGATCTGCAAGTCCTAGAGACTCGTAGTAGCACGCTTCGCACTCCGGGAATTCTATCGCAAACAAACAATAGCATACATAAGCAATCAAGCAAAGATGCACGGGTAAAACTCAAATAAGAAGATCAAATCTGAAAACTCAACAGAAGAGATTCGATTTGCAAAAAGAATCAAATCAAAAGGAGCAACGAAACTCAAACTACGAAAGAAATAAGATCCGTTTACTAATCTAGACTAAAGTCAAATTTTACAGTACCAAAATCTTGTTCAAGTTCGTTAAATAGAAAGAGGGCTTCGAGGTGAAGATCTAGGCGCTTGTTTCACCTGATTTGGATAAACGAGCCAAAAGATAAACTAAAACGAAGATTAGGGCAGAAATCGCGATCGAAAATAATCGCGGAAAAATCCTGGAAAATAAAATGAGACAAACAGGCTAACGAACGAATGTTCACTGTCTGCAGCTAACTGACGAACAGCGTGCGTTAAAACGAACGTACGGACGAACGTCCGCTAAATAATAAACTGACGAAAAACGAACCGAACCGAAATCTAAAAAAATGAATCTAGGGTTTACTTAAAAATGATTGGTTTTTCCCGAGAAAAACCGGACGGCGGCGGTGGCTACCTCAGCGGTGGGATCGGCGGTGACGGGGTGGCGACGGCGGACGGCGGCGGCGGCGTTGCGGCGGCATGGGCTGGCGACGGCGGCGGTGCACGGATCTAGGCGGCGGCGCGATGGCTAGGGTTTGGGGCGGCGGGGCTGGCGGCTGGGCGGGCGGCGGGGTCGGGCCGTGGCTTATAAAGCCTGGCCAGGCAGTGTCCGGAACGGGCACGGCCCGGTTAGGTCGGTGCACTTCTTTTAAATAATCGTAACGCAGAAAAACAAATAAAAGAAATACTAATTGGAGTCTAAAAATCCTGAAATAAATTTTCACGGTCCTCTAATAATATTGCAGACAAAGTGAACATTTATTTGGGCCTCTAATGCAATTTTGATAAACACGTATTTTTCCTAATTCAAATAAAATAGCAATAAACATACAAAAAGAATTAATTATTTGATTTTAATATTTGTTTCTTCAATATTCCCTTTATTTTGGAGATGTCATATTATCTCCTCTCATATATTTTAATATGAAATATTGTTGGAGAGAAAAATAATTAAAACCAAAGTGATCCTTGTTTCGATATTTCATAAATTTCAAATATGAAAAATTGAAATCCCCAACTCTCTCCGTGGGTCCTTGAGTTGTTTAGAATTTCGAGGATCGCAAAGCAAAATGCAGTAAAATATGATATGCATGAATGACCTATGTATAACATTCCAAATGGAAATTTTGGGATATTACAAATCGTAAGTGCATATGATCCAACAAGAGAAAGTATGTTAGCTTATGTCTCTTCCTCATATAAAATTACAATAATGATTACTGGTCTAGTTATCAATTTCTTAGGGACAAATATCTTTCTCGTGACAAAAAGCTCTCTACTAAAACTAACTTAGTTGTGTCTTTATCTAAACAGCCCCTAGTTTTTATTTACGTGCTCTTTATTATCTTGCAACCCTATCCTATCAAACCTACAAAGTACTTCCAGTTTCATAGTTGTTTTAGGTAAAGAGAACGTTAAGCGTGCGTAGAGTTGTATCGGTGGTCTATAGAACTTGAGGGAATATTTGTTCTACCTTTAGCTCCTCGTTGGGTTCGACACTCTTACTTATCGAAAGAGGCTACAATTGATCCCCTATACTTGTGTGTTATCACTGCCCTAAGGACCCTTTCCCCCTGCCAAGAATAGACCAGATAATCAACGCCACCGCCAGACACGACTCGTTATGCTTCCTTGATGCATACTACGGATGCCACCAGATTAAGATGAAGGAGTCTGCCAGGCAGCAATCGCGTTTATCACCCCTTATGGGCCTTTCTGCTTCAATACCAGGTCGTTCAGGCTAAAAAATGCAGGAGCCACATACCAGCGCATGATTCAAACATGCCTCAAGAGTCAAATCGACAGAGCGGTCGAGGAATATGTAGATGACATGGTTGTCAAAACCCAAAACATCGACCAACTGATAGACGATCTCCGCCAAATATTTAACAACTTGCGAGCTTATGATATATGGCTCAACCCGGACAAATGCGTCTCCGAGGTCCCGGACAAAAAATTGCTTGGATTCATCGTTTCCCATAGAGTAATCGAAGCCAACCCGGCCAAAATTAGCGCGCTATCCCAACTCGCAATACCAACAGAGCTCAAGCACGTCCAGAAATTGGCCGGATCGTAGCAGCTTTAAGCCGCTTCATATCTCGCCTTGGGGAGAAAGCGCTCCCACTCTATAGACTGCTAAAAAACCAAGAACTTTCAATGGACAGACGAAGCAACTGCGGTGGTCGAGGAGATTACAACACTTCTTGCCGGCAATCCTATCCTGGCCGTGAAGGAAATATGCCCTAGAGGCAATAATAAAGATGTTACTTATATTTCCTTATATCATGGTAAATGTTTATTATTCATGCTAGAATTGTATTAACCAGAAACTTGATGCATGTGTGAATACATAGACAAAACAAAGTGTCCCTAGTATGCCTCTACTTGACTAGCTAGTTAATCAAAGATGGTTAAGTTTCCTAACCATAGACATGTGTTGTCATTTGATGAACGGGATCACATCATTAGGAGAATCATGTGATCGACAAGACACATCCGTTAGCTTAGCATGTTGATCTTTCAGTTTTATTGTTATTGCTTTCATCATGACTTATACATATTCCTCTAACTATGAGATTATGCAACTCCCAAATACCGAGGAACACTTTGTGTGCTATCAAACATCACAACGTAAGTGGGTGATTATAAAGATGCTCTACATGTGTCTTCGATGGTGTTTGTTGAGTTGGCATAAATCGAGATTAGGATTTGTCACTCCGAGTGAGGGAGTCCTGGATTAGGGGGTGTTCGGATAGCCGGACTATACCTTCAGCCGGACTCCTGGACTATGAAGATACAAGATTGAAGACTTCATCCCGTGTCCGGATGGGACTTTCCTTGGCGTGGAAGGCAAGCTTGGCGATGCGGCCCTCCGCGCGCCCGCCGGTCGAATCCGATTGGGTGCCGATCATGGAGTTCACCGTCGCAGACATCTTTCAGCACTCGCCCTTTGGCGACATTCTGAAGTCACTAAAGTCTCTCTCTTTATCAGGAGAGCCCTAGCCGGACCACGGTCAGCAAGGTTGGGATACGGATGATGAAGAAATTCAAAGCCCACCCACCACCCATTTGGTAGCCACCGTCGATAATTTAAACGACGTGCTCAACTTCGACTCCGAAGACATCGACGGTATGGACGACGATGCAGGAGACGCATATGAACCAACGCCTATAGGGCATGGGACAGCCACCTCATTCATGATGTGTACATGGTGGATACACCTAAAGGAAGCAACAACAAGGAACACGAGGAGGCAACGAGGGATCAATCTCTCGAAAAGCAATCAAAGCGGCGGCGTAAACGCCGCCCCAAACCCCGCCTCGACACAGACCCTGCCATAGAGCAGGACGAGCCAGCAGACGACGAGCATGCCTTAGAGCAACCGTCCGAACAGGGTAACTCAGATAAAGAAACCGAACAACCCGTCCCCGGCAAAAATGACATTCCGGATGTCCTTACGCCGGATAAGTCCACGGAGCAGAAGAACCTCCATGAAAGGCTTGTTGCAACTGCACGTAGCCTGAAAAAGCAGGAGCGGAAGCTAAAAACTGCGGAAGATGCAATCAGAATCAGATGGAGCAAAGTAATCAATACCGCAGACAAATACGGCGACAGTCGCCGCACTAAAAGTTTGTAACGCCCCAGATGTAACTTGCCATATTTGTAATCCAACTCTTGCCATTTTCGGCTACGTGTTATGATATTCCCTCCGTGGTTGGGTTCTCTCAGTTTTGCATTTTGGTCTTGTCATGCATTTCATATCATGTCATCATGTGCATCGCATTCGCATACGTGTTCGTCTCATAAATCCGAGCATCTTTCCCGTTGTCCGTTTTGCAGTACGGCGCTCCTATGTCTCCCGGCGTCCCCTTTTACATTTCTCCTTGAGCGGGTATTAAACATTCTCGGAATGGACCGAGGTTTGACATGTGGCCTCGGTATAGCACCGGTAGACCGCCTGTCAAGTTTCGGGTCAATCGGAGTTCGTTTGGTACTCCAACGGTTAACCGGGTAACCGTGAAGGCCTCGTGTGTGTTGCAGCCCAACACCCCTTCAAAATAGCCCAACGACCCATCTAAGACACTCCCATGTCCTCCGCCGTTCGATCACGATCGCGTGGGCGAAAACCGCTCTCCAATTGGAGCTTCCTAGCCCCCTCTGCCTATAAATATGTGCACCCCTCCGTCAAATCCGGGTCCAAAACCCTAGCCTAGTCTTCCCCTCCTCGTTTTTCGCCGCCTCCTCCCACCTCGAGGGCCGCGCCGCCGCCTTCCCCGTCAGATCCGGCGCGCCTCCACCTCGCCCCGCCACATGGCGCTGCCCTAGTGGCCAGCCGCCACCAGCCGCTGCCTCCAGCCACTGGGCGGGCGCCACGTCGCCCCGCCTCCCTCCTCCTCCCGCAGGGCCCGCCGGAGCCCATCGCAGGCCCGCCCCGGGCCAGATCTGGGCCCGAGGGAGCCCGCGCTCGCCGTCGCCTGCGCGCCCGCCTCTCCGCCCGAGCTCCCCGCCGTCGCCAGCCGCTGCCTCGCCCGTGCCGGCCGCTGCCTCGCCGCGCCGTCGCCGCCACGCGCCCGAGCCGCGCCGCCCCGCCTCCCCGCGCCTCGGCGTCCGCGCCCGCCGCCTTCCTCGTCGGCGTCCGCGCCCGGATCCGGCGAGATCCGGCCGGATCCGCCGCCCCCTCGCCGTCCCTCGCCTCCTCCGGCCTCCCGCCGGCGAGATCCGGCGAATCTCGAAAACCGTGCCCTGGGTTGACTTCTCCTTCGCCCCCCCCTCTATATTTCTAAGTCATTAATTTTATCATCATCATGCCATATTCCCAGTGCCATAACTTTTCATCTGTAGCTCCGTTTCACGCGTATAATATGTCGAATTGTTCGCCTCGAAGTGTACATCATTTTGTTCCATTGCATCATTTTCATTTGAAGTCATCTTGATACCAGAAATGCTGTTAGAAGAGGGCTAGTTGATGTTAGTTGCTGGATCTTATCTGAACATGCACTTTTGTCATTTTTGCCATGATTGATGTGTGCATCCTATGGAGTTGAGTCCTACATGTGTTTTGTAATATGCCATGTTAGCTTTACAGAGAATTTTGCCATGTATTTTTGTGATCTATGTGGTGACTAGCACAAGCATGCAAACTAGGTCACTTGATGTTGCTGCTTTCAGAGACTTAGTGATTTCACTAAGTCCCTGACTGCTGTTATTTTCATGCCATGTATTCTTGTTGTTTCTGAGAGATCTATGCATATTTTGAGCATGATCAGTAAGGGAGGTTTGAACTTGAGTATTTGCTCTATCCATCCGTGCCTTTATTTGTAATTATGGAGTGCCATAGCTTGAGTCAATCAAGCTCTACTTTTGCTTCAAAATGTTGCTGGCAGATTGTTTACGTGTTATTCGATTTTGCCAAGCTTGGTGTAGTTGATCCTTACATGATATGATGTTGTTATTGCCATGTCTAGTTACTATGCCATGTCTTCTTGATGTATGTATGCTTAGTTTATCATGAAATGCTCTGTAGCGAGTGCATCGAGCTCACGAACATGCCTAGTCGTTATCTGTTTTTGACATGTCCAGTTTTCTCTGCTAAGTCTGAAACCTGTAACGAAACTTGCTTAATTGACATGGGTGTAATCATATTTTCTGATCCTTTTTGGCTTATGGTCAGTAGGGGACTTTTGTCAAGTGCCTGGAGTAGATTCATGCCATGCCTTACTTTGCTATGCTCTGAACCTGTAGCATGTTGTTTCGTTGCTCTGAACATGTCATCCTGATGTTAGTTTTCTGCTATGTTGTTAATTTCACAAAGTCTGTGAACCTGTTATCTTTTGCACTTTTGCCATGATTGTTTGGACCTGTTATGACGGGAATTAGCCGTAGCTCAGTGTTCATCTTTTGTCGTGCATCTTGTGTAGATTACTGTCATATGCTTTGTTGCCATGTTTGGGTGCAGTAGCTTAATTAATTGTTTCTTGCTAAGTAGCATCATGCTGTTAATGGCAGATTCGTGTCATTCTTGTTTTGCTTGCCATTTGCAAACCGTGCATCCGATTCCGGTGAACTTTATATTGATTTCAACCGAAATCACCTCATCTATCCAGTGGCATGCTTGGTTTGCCAAGATTATGCCCTGTTCATCCTTGTCCTTCCGGAGCATGCATTCGCATTGCATATCACCTCTCGCATATCATGCCATTTTTTGCATCATGTTGCTTGCGCATTGCATCGTGGTTGATATTGGTTCCTTTGCTTGTTCTCTTGTCTTGGGTAGAGCCGGGAGGTGAGTACGTGAACGAGGATTCCGTTGAGAACGCTTTCGAGGACCAAGCTTTCGACAACTCTGAGAACCTTGCAGGCAAGATGACCATACCCTCGAAATCACTTCTATCTTTGCTTGCTAGATTGCTCGCTCTTTTGCTATGCCTATGCTGCGATACCTACCACTTGCTATATCATGCCTCCTATATTGCCATGTCAGCCCCTAACCATCCATGTCCTAGCAAACCGTTGTTTGGCTATGTTACTGCTTTGCTCAGCCCCTCTTATAGGGTTGTTAGTTGCAGGTGAAGATGAAGTTTGTTCCTTGTTGGAACATGGACTTGTTGTTCCTTGTTGGAACATGTTTACTTGTTGGGATATCACAATACCTCTTATTTAATTAATGCATCTATATACTTGGTAAAGGGTGGAAGGCTCGGCCTTATGCCTGGTGTTTTGTTCCACTCTTGCCACCCTAGTTTCCGTCATACCGGTGTTATGTTCCCGGAGTTTGCGTTCCTTACACGGTTGGGTGATTTATGGGACCCCCTTGACAGTTCGCTTTGAATAAGACTCTTCCAGCAAGGCCCAACATTGGTTTTACCATTTGCCACCTAAGCCTTTTTCCCTTGGGTTCTGCAGACTCAAGGGTCATCTTTATTTTAAACCCCCGGGCCAGTTCTCCTTCGATTGCTGGTCCAAACCGAGCGATGTCCGGCGCCCCTTGGGCAACCAGGGTCTATGCCAACCCGACGTCTTGCTCATCCGGTGTGCCCTGAGAACGAGATATGTGCAGCTCCTATCGGGATTTGTCGGCACATCTGGGAGGTTTTGCTGGACTTGTTTTGTTGCTGCCGAAATGTCTTGTAGTCCGGGATTCCGAGATTGATCGGGTCTTCCCGGTAGAAGGAATATCCTTCGTTGACCGTGAGAGCTTATCATGGGCTAAGTTGGGACACCCCTGCAGGGTATTATCTTTCGAAAGCCGTGCCCGCGGTTATGAGGCAGATGGGAATTTGTTGATGTCCGGTTGTAGAAAACCCGAAGTTGACCTTAACTAAAAACACATCAACCGCGTGTGTAACCGTGATGGTCTCTTCTCGGCGGGGTCCGGGAAGTGAACACGGTTGTTGGAGTTATGTCTGACGTAGGTTGTTTCAGGATCACTTCTTGATCACTTCTAGCTTCTCGACCGTGCTTTGCCTTCTCTTCTCGCTCTCTTTTGCGCTGTAGCCACCATATGCTAGTCGCTTGCTGCAGTTCCACCTCACAAACCCCTTTCCCAACTTTAAGCTTTAATAGTCTTGATCTCGCGGGTGCGAGATTGCTGAGTCCCCGTGACTCACAGATATTATCACCACAGTTGCAGGTAACAACGATGCCAGTGCAGATGACGCGACCGAGCTCACTTGGGAGTTCGACGAGAAACGTGGCCGTTACTATGTTTCTTTTCCAGATGATCAATAGTGGAGCCCAGTTGGGTGATCCGGGGATCTGTTAGCATTTGGGGTAGTCTTCTTTCATTTTGGTACCATAGTCGGACCTTGAGTGTAACCTGTTTGATGGATGTTATTTATGTACTTGTGTGAAGTGGCGATTGTAAGCCAACTATGTATCTTTCCCCTTTACTTATTACATGGATTGTGTGAAGATTACCTCACTTGCGACATTGCTTTCAATGCGGTTATGCCTCTAAGTCGTGCCTCGACACGTGGGAGATATAGCCGCATCGAGGGCGTTACAAGTTGGTAATCAGAGCCTTTCCCCGACCTTAGGAGCCCCCACTGTTTGATCGTCTTTAGTGGCCGAGTTGTGTCTAGAAAAATGTTTTGAGTCATTTAGGAATTATATATCGGAGAGTTTAGGAATTCTTTTTACTCCCCAGTCCCTTCAACCTTCTGGTAAGGCATCCTGACGTAGAGTTTGACTCTTCTCTTCTCAAATTTCACTAAAAAAAAATTTTAGGATCACGCGGGTATATTACAATCGTTCCGATGGTTTTATGATGACAACATTGTCTTGGTTGCCTCCTGACATTTAGGGGTTGTGGCAGTGTCCCGGGGAGTTGAGCTCCGAGGTGTTGTCGTCATAATTTTATCGTTGCGGTTTTGGAATACCTGAGTTTAGTACGCCGACATCGAAAATCTCTTTTGTACAGTTGTTGGTGAGATAACCCTGATAGCCCAGTACTGTGGCGAGTGCAGGAGTATTGCCATGACTTGTATAACGGATGCTTTTCAAAGGTTGAGGTAGACGATTTCCGAAGGTTTCTTGGTTATGTGTTGAAGGATGGATACAGCTGGTTGTAGGATTTGCTAGTTTGGGTGAGATATTATGCTTCCCCTGTATCCCCAACACCTGATTGCATAACCAGAAAGTTTCGGGAGTTTATAAGTGGGAATTCTTGTAGCTTTAGTATTTGTTCCGCAGATATTTGGTTTGTGATTGGGTAATCCTTACCAAGTATTTGTTCACTTCCGTACCTTGTTGATTTTATTCCTTACCATGTTCTTAGTGGCTTCTCAGCTTTGGAAGTGTGATGTTTTACATTGGAATTCATTCGTTCATTTTTGTTCGAATGTTAATTGTGAAGACTATATGTTGCAATTTCGCTCCTTTGATTCAGCTTCAATATATCTCTGTCAAGATGCTAATGGATGTCACCCTCTTCAGGATGGCTCCACCAACGCGTCAGAATCCGGAACGCAATGACGGGAATCAGGCTAACCCTCCGCCACCACCTCCGCCTCCGGAAGCATGGCAAGCCTTGATGACTGCCACAAATGCCAATGCTCATATTCTGATTCAGCTCTTGCAAGATCGCAACCAAGGGCAAGCTAATCAAGAGAATCAAGGCCAAGGCAATAATCAGCCGCACTTCGCTTCACTGAACCAGTTCCTTGCTAATCAGCCAAAAACCTTCAGCTACTGTGTCGAGGCCACAGACGCAGATGATTGGCTCGTGGACATCAGCAAGCATTTCGAGTGCAGCAATGTCAGACCTGAGGACTTTGTCAAGTTTGCCTCTTTTCAACTCAAAGATCAAGCTGCTGAATGGTTCCAGCAATACAAAGATTCCAGAGGAGGTCGTGTGATCACTTGGGATGATTTCCGTCGTGATTTCAAAGCGCACCACATTCCAGAAAGTGTTGTTGAGCTTAAGCGTGAGGAATTCCGCAATCTCAAGCAAGGCAACATGACTGTCTATCAATACAACACTCAGTTCCAGAAGCTCTCTCGTTTTGCAAGGCAAGACATCCCTGATGAGAAGAGTATGATCTACCAGTTCAGGCGTGGTCTCAGAGAAGATCTGCAGCTTGCTCTCGTGCTTTTTGAGCCATTAAAGTATGATGAATTCTACAACATGGCACTGAAACAAGAAGCTGCTCAGCTCAAGTGTGAGGCATCTAAGAAGAGAGTCAGAGACGCAGTCCAGTCTTCTTCTTCTTCACTTGTGGCAGCTAAGCAACAGAAGTTCTGGTTGCCTCCTCCTCCTCCGTTCCGTCAGCCTTATCAGCAGAAGAATTCAAGTGGTCGTGGATCTTCCCACCCACCCAACCCTGGTTTTCAGAACAAGTCTCAGAACCAAGCTCCAAGGCCAAGTGCTCCTTACCATCGTCCGCTCTCAGAGGTGACTTGTAACAAATGCCAGCAGAAGGGTCACTATGCGAACAAGTGCTTCAACCAGAGGCGCCTTCCGCCTCCTCCTCCTGTGAAATCTTCCAGTAATGCAGTGGTCAAGCATAATCCTAAGTCTGCAAAGGTGAACATGATGAACGCAGCTCAAGCAGAGGATTCTTCTGAAGTGATCATGGGTAACCTTCCTGTTAATGATATTCCTGCAAAAGTATTATTTGATACTGGAGCATCGCATTCTTTCATTTCAAGACCTTTTGCATCCATGAACAATTTGCATACTGTCGATCTGCCCAAGCCAATGGCGGTTTCCTCTCCGGGTTTGTTCATGAATACCAAGATGATGGCTCCGGATGTTTCCATCAAGATGGGCAACTATAAATTTCTATCTTCTCCAATGGTGCTTGGTGATTCTGATATTGATCTTATTCTTGGGATGGACTGGCTTTCTAAGCACAAGGCTCAGCTTGAGTGTGCTGCCAGGGAAATCAAATTGACTCACACTTCGAACGATGTGATCATCTATGCTTCTCGTGACGATACCATTCGGTTGTTTTCTCTCAATGAGAATGATGAATTGGAGGCTATCTCTCAGATTCCAGTCGTTTGTGAGTACCAAGATGTTTTTCCAGAAGAGCTTCCGGGTATGCATCCCCGTCGGCCAGTTGAATTCGTTATTGATCTTGAGCCTGGCACAGAACCCGTTTGCAAGCGTCCTTACAAGCTTGGACCAGATGAGCTCAAGGAATTGAAGATTCAACTCGATAAACAAGAACGTCTGGGTCTGATCAGACCGAGTTCTTCTCCGTGGGGTTGTGGTGTTCTTTTTGTCAAGAAGAAGGATGGCACGGACCGACTTTGCGTCGATTACCGTCCATTGAACAAGAAGACTATCAAGAACAAGTACCCACTTCCAACATCAATGAGCTATTTGAGCAACTTAAAGGTGCTAAGGTGTTCTCCAAGCTTGACCCTCGTATGGGTTATCATCAGATTCGCATTCGTGAAGAAGATATTCCCAAGACAGCATTCAGAACAAGCTTTGGTTCTTATGAATATACTGTCATGTCTTTCGGTCTTGTCAATGCTCCTCTGTATTTCACTCGCTTGATGAATTTCATCTTCAACCCCTACATCAACGAATTTGTCTTGGTCTATCTCGATGATATTTTGGTCTTCTCCAAGAATAAGAAGGATCATGCCAAACATTTGCGGTTGGTACTCGACAAGCTCAGAGAGTATCAGTTATATGCGAAGTTCTCCAAATGTGAATTCTGGCTTGATGAAGTTCTTTATCTTGGTCATATCATCTCTGCCAAGGGCATCGCTGTTAATCCAGAGAGGGTGTCTGCAGTTTTGAATTGGAATCCTCCTCAGAATGTCAAGCAGCTTCGCAGTTTCCTTGGACTTGCAAGCTATTGCCGAAGATTCGTTGAGAATTTCTCCAAGATTGCAAAGCCTCTTTCCAACCTCCTCCAGAAGCATGTGAAATATGTCTGGTCTCCTGAGTGTGACGTTGCTTTCAAGACTCTCAAAGAGAAACTTGTCACTACTCCAGTCTTGACTCCTCCTGATGAATCCAAGCCTTATGAAGTATTCTGTGATGCTTCTCTTCAGGGCCTCGGTGCTGTGTTAATGCAAGAGAAGAAGGTTGTTGCCTATACCTCTCGCCAGTTGAAGCCCAATGAAAGGAACTACCCCACTCACGATCTTGAGTTGGCGGCAGTTGTCCACGCACTAATAACATGGAGACATCTCCTGTTGGGAAGGAAAGTGGACATTTTCACCGATCACAAGAGTCTCAAGTATATCTTCACTCAGCCTCATCTCAACCTCAGGCAAACTCGATGGGTCAAAATGATTCAAGAGTATAATCCGAGTATTGAATATACTCCAGGCAAGGCTAATGTGATTGCAGACGCTTTGAGCAGAAAGGCTTACTGCAATAGCTTAATCCTCTAGCCCTTTCAACCGGATCTCTGTGAGGCTTTTCGCAAGTTGAATCTCCAAGTTGTTCCTCAAGGTGTTCTTGCCAACCTCGTTGTCTCTCCTACTTTGGAAGATCAGATTCGTGAGGCACAATTGTTGGATACCATGGTGAAGAAGGTGAAACGTGGCATTGACAAGGGCATTTCCAAATACAAGTGCTATCGAGTTGATGACAGAGATACTCTTTTCTTCGAGGACCGGATTGTGGTTCCAAAGGGTGATCTTCGTAAAGTCATTATGAACGAAGCGCACAATTCTCTTCTGTCAATTCATCCTGGAAGTTCGAAGATGTACCATGACCTCAAGCAGTCGTATTGGTGGACTCGAATGAAACGTGAGATCGCTCAATTCGTGAATGAGTGTGATGTCTGCAGAAGGGTGAAAGCAGAACACCAATGACCAGCTGGTCTTCTCCAACCTCTTGCTATTCCAGAATGGAAGTTCGATCATATCGAAATGGACTTCGTGACTGGTTTTCCTAAGTCTAAGCGTGGAAATGATGCTATCTTCGTCGTCATCGACAAGCTCACCAAAGTGGCTCATTTTCTTCCTATCAAAGAGTCTATCACAGCAGCGCAGCTGGCAGAGCTCTACACCTCCAGAATTGTCTCGTTGCACGGCATTCCGCAATTGATCTCTTCAGACCATGGCAGCATCTTTACCTCCAAGTTTTGGGATTCTTTTCAGACGGCCATGGGCACCAACATTCGCTTCAGCACAGCTTTCCACCCTCAGACTAGTGGACAAGTTGAGCGTGTCAATCAAATTCTTGAAGATATGCTCAGAGCTTGTGTTATCTCTTTCGGCATGAAGTGGGAGGATTGCCTTCCTTACGCTGTATTCTCTTACAACAACAGTTTTCAAGCCAGTTCGGGCAAAGCCCCATTCGAGATTCTCTATGGCAGGAAGTGCCGTACTCCTCTCAACTGGTCAGAAACCGGCGAACGTCAATTGCTCGGCAATGATTTGATCTCAGAGGCTGAGGCTATGTGCAAGGTCATTCGTGAGAACCTCAAAGCCGCGCAATCGCGCCAGAAGAGCTATTACGATAGCAAACATCGTGATGTGGCTTTCGAGATCGGAGACCATGTTTACCTCCGTGTCTCGCCAATGAAAGGAACTCGTCGCTTCGGTATCAAGGGGAAACTTGCTCCGCGATACGTGGGTCCCTTCAAGATCATCGGGAAACGAGGCGATCTCGCCTATCAACTTGAGATTCCCTCCAACTTTGCAAATGTGCACGATGTCTTCCACGTGTCACAGCTTCGCAAGTGCTTAAAAACGCCTGAGCGCACCATCAACTTCGAAGAGATTGATCTTCAAGAAGATTTGTCCTATCATGAGCATCCAGTTGCCATTCTTGAGACAACTGAGCGCAAGACTCGCAACAAGTCAATCAAATTCCTCAAAGTGAAATGGTCACATCATTCAGACCGAGAAGCCACCTGGGAGCGTGAAGACCACCTACGTTCCGAGTACCCGGAGTTCTTTCAGTCCTAGATCTCGGGACGAGATCTTCTCGTAGTGGTGGTGTGTTGTAACGCCCCAGATGTAACTTGCCATATTTGTAATCCAACTCTTGCCATTTTCGGCTATGTGTTATGATATTCCCTCCGTGGTTGGGTTCTCTCAGTTTTGCATTTTGGTCTTGTCATGCATTTCATATCATGTCATCATGTGCATCGCATTCGCATACGTGTTCGTCTCATAAATCCGAGCATCTTTCCCGTTGTCCGTTTTGCAATACGGCGCTGCTATGTCTCCCGGCGTCCCCTTTTACATTTCTCCTTGAGCGGGTATTAAACATTCTCGGAATGGACCGAGGTTTGACATGTGGCCTCGGTATAGCACCGGTAGACCGCCTGTCAAGTTTCGGGTCAATCGGAGTTCGTTTGGTACTCCAACGGTTAACCGGGTAACCGTGAAGGCCTCGTGTGTGTTGCAGCCCAACACCCCTTCAAAACAGCCCAACGACCCATCTAAGACACTCCCATGTCCTCCGCCGTTCGATCACGATCGCGTGGGCGAAAACCACTCTCCAATTGGAGCTTCCTAGCCCCCTCTGCCTATAAATATGTGCACCCCTCCGTCAAATCCGGGTCCAAACCCTAGCCTAGTCTTCCCCTCCTCGTTTTTCGCCGCCTTCTCCCACCTCGAGGGCCGCGCCGCCGCCTTCCCCGTCAGATCCGGCGCGCCTCCACCTCGCCCCGCCACATGGCGCTGCCCTAGTGGCCAGCCGCCACCAGCCGCCGCCTCCAGCCACTGGGCGGGCGCCACGTCGCCCCGCCTCCCTCCTCCTCCCGCAGGGCCCGCCGGAGCCCATCGCAGGCCCGCCCCGGGCCAGATCTGGGCCCGAGGGAGCCCGCGCTCGCCGTCGCCTGCGCGCCCGCCTCTCCGCCTGAGCTCCCCGCCGTCGCCAGCCGCTGCCTCGCCCGCGCCGGCCGCTGCCTCGCCGCGCCGTCGCCGCCACGCGCCCGAGCCGCGCCGCCCCGCCTCCCCGCGCCTCGGCGTCCGCGCCCGCCGCGCCCGACGCCTTCCTCGTCGGCGTCCGCGCCCGGATCCGGCGAGATCCGGCCGGATCCGCCGCCCCCTCGCCGTCCCTCGCCTCCTCCGGCCTCCCGCCGGCGAGATCCGGCGAATCTCGAAAACCGTGCCCTGGGTTGACTTCTCCTTCGCCCCCCCTCTATATTTCTAAGTCATTAATTTTATCATCATCATGCCATATTCCCAGTGCCATAACTTTGCATCTGTAGCTCCGTTTCACGCGTATAATATGTCGAATTGTTCGCCTCGAAGAGTACATCATTTTGTTCCATTGCATCATTTTCATTTGAAGTCATCTTGATTCCAGAAATGCTGTTAGAAGAGGGCTAGTTGATGTTAGTTGCTGGATTTTATCAGAACATGCACTTTTGTCATTTTTGCCATGATTGATGTGTACCTCCTATGAAGTTGAGTCCTACATGAGTTTTGTAATATGCCATGTTAGCTTTACAGAGAATTTTGACATGTATTTTTGTGATCTATGTGGTGACTAGCACAAGCATGCAAACTAGGTCACTTGATGTTGCTGATTTCAGAGACTTAGTGATTTCACTAAGTCCCTGACTGCTGTTATTTTCATGCCATGTATTCTTGTTGTTTCTGAGAGATCTATGCATATTTTGAGCATGATCAGTAAGGGAGTTTTGTACTTGAGTATTTTCTCTATCCATCCATGCCTTTGTTTATAACTATGGAGTGCCATAGCTTTACTCAATCAAGCTCTACTTTTGCTTCAAAATGTTCCTGGCAGATTGTTTACGTGTTATTCGATTTTGCCAAGCTTGGTGTAGTTGATCCTTACATGATATGATGTTGTTATTGCCATGTCTAGTTACTATGCCATGTCTTCTTGATGTATGTATGCTTAGTTTATCATGAAATGCTCTGTAGCGAGTGCATCGAGCTCACGAACATGCCTAGTCGTTATCTGTTTTTGACATGTCCAGTTTTCTCTGCTAAGTCTGAAACCTGTAACGAAACTTGCTTAATTGACATGGGTGTAATCATATTTTCTGATCCTTTTTGGCTTATGGTCAGTAGGGGACTTTTGTCAAGTGCCTGGAGTAGATTCATGCCATGCCTTACTTTGCTATGCTCTGAACCTGTAGCATGTTGTTTCGTTGCTCTGAACATGTCATCCTGATGTTAGTTTTCTGCTATGTTGTTAATTTCACTAAGTCTGTGAACCTGTTATCTTTTGCACTATTGCCATGATTGTTTGGACCTGTTATGATGGGAATTAGCCATAGCTCAGTGTTCATCTTTTGTCGTGCATATTGTGTAGATTACTGTCATATGCTTTGTTGCCATGTTTGGGTGCAGTAGCTCAATTAATTGTTTCTTGCTAAGTAGCATCATGCTGTTAATGGCAGATTCGTGTCATTCTTGTTTTGCTTGCCATTTGCAAACCGTGCATCCGATTCCGGTGAACTTTATATTGATTTCAACTGAAATCACCTCATCTATCTAGTGGCATGCTTGGTTTGCCAAGATTATGCCCTGTTCATCCTTGTCCTTCCGGAGCATGCATTCGCATTGCATATCACCTCTCGCATATCCTGCCATGTTTTGCATCATGTTGCTTGCGCATTGCATCGTGGTTGATATTGGTTCCTTTGCTTGTTCTCTTGTCTTGGGTAGAGCCGGGAGGTGAGTACGTGAACGAGGATTCCGTTGAGAACGCTTTCGAGGACCAAGCTTTCGACAACTCTGAGAACCTTGCAGGCAAGATGACCATACCCTCGAAATCACTTCTATCTTTGCTTGCTAGATTGCTCGCTCTTTTGCTATGCCTATGCTGCGATACCTACCACTTGCTATATCATGCCTCCTGTATTGCCATGTCAGCCCCCAACCATCCATGTCCTAGCAAACCGTTGTTTGGCTATGTTACTGCTTTGCTCAGCCCCTCTTATAGCGTTGTTAGTTGCAGGTGAAGATGAAGTTTGTTCCTTGTTGGAACATGGACTTGTTGTTCCTTGTTGGAACATGTTTACTTGTCGGGATATCACAATACCTCTTATTTAATTAATGCATCTATATACTTGGTAAAGGGTGGAAGGCTCGGCCTTATGCCTGGTGTTTTGTTCCACTCTTGCCACCCTAGTTTCCGTCATACCGGTGTTATGTTCCCGGAGTTTGCGTTCCTTACACGGTTGGGTGATTTATGGGTCCCCCTTGACAGTTCGCTTTGAATAAGACTCTTCCAGCAAGGCCCAACATTGGTTTTACCATTTGCCACCTAAGCCTTTTTCCCTTGGGTTCTGCAGACTCAAGGGTCATCTTTATTTTAAACCCCCGGGCCAGTTCTCCTTCGATTGCTGGTCCAAACCGAGCGATGTCCGGCGCCCCTTGGGCAACCAGGGTCTATGCCAACCCGACGTCTTGCTCATCCGGTGTGCCTTGAGAACGAGATATGTGCAGCTCCTATCGGGATTTGTCGGCACATCTGGGAGGTTTTGCTGGACTTGTTTTGTTGCTGCCGAAATGTCTTGTAGTCCGGGATTCCGAGATTGATCGGGTCTTCCCGGTAGAAGGAATATCCTTCGTTGACCGTGAGAGCTTATCATGGGCTAAGTTGGGACACCCCTGCAGGGTATTATCTTTCGAAAGCCGTGCCCGCGGTTATGAGGCAGATGGGAATTTGTTGATGTCTGGTTGTAGAAAACCCGAAGTTGACCTTAACTAAAAACACATCAACCGCGTGTGTAACCGTGATGGTCTCTTCTCGGCGGGGTCCGGGAAGTGAACACGGTTGTTGGAGTTATGTCTGACATAGGTTGTTTCAGGATCACTTCTTGATCACTTCTAGCTTCTCGACCGTGCTTTGCCTTCTCTTCTCGCTCTCTTTTGCACTGTAGCCACCATATGCTAGTCGCTTGCTGCAGTTCCACCTCACAAACCCCTTTCCCAACTTTAAGCTTTAATAGTCTTGATCTCGCGGGTGCGAGATTGCTGAGTCCCCGTGACTCACAGATATTATCACCACAGTTGCAGGTAACAACGATGCCAGTGCAGATGACGCGACCGAGCTCACTTGGGAGTTCGACGAGAAACCTGGCCGTTACTATGTTTCTTTTCCAGATGATCAATAGTGGAGCCCAGTTGGGTGATCCGGGGATCTGTTAGCATTTGGGGTAGTCTTCTTTCATTTTGGTACCGTAGTCGGACCTTGAGTGTAACCTGTTTGATGGATGTTATTTATGTACTTGTGTGAAGTGGCGATTGTAAGCCAACTATGTATCTTTCCCCTTTACTTATTACATGGATTGTGTGAAGATTACCTCACTTGCGACACTGCTTTCAATGCGGTTATGCCTCTAAGTCGTGCCTCGACACGTGGGAGATATAGCCGCATCGAGGGCGTTACAAAGTTATCCGAAGCGAAAGCTACTGCCTGAATTCGACGAAGAGGCCTTAGAGCCCTCGCATTCAAAAAGTAAGAAAGCCACCCAGTCGGATAGATGACCCCATGGCCAGCATAAAGCGGCAAGCAGCGCCGCACTTAAGCCGGCATGCGACCCACTTAAGGATTCGCATCAAAAAGATGGCCCAGCAAGGTCCATTTATGGGCCAAGAAAGCAAGCTCTCGTAAGTAATGCAATAAAGCCAGTATCCGAATCCGGCACACCCAAATAAAGGGGCGCCGCACACCCCGTATGTTTCACCGATGAGGTCCTGGATTATTGTCACATCCCTAGTTCTGGTATGCTCCAGGCTAGCTAGTCATGTGTGCATCATGTTTAAATTCTTTTAATTTTGAATTGGGGATTTGTAAAACCCTCAGAAATCATTTCTGGAAATGACCCAGATAAAAAGTGCTCCAAAAGGGTCCAAGAAAATGTTCATGTTACTCTCTAAAAATATTGGACAGAGGTAAAAATCAAACCAATATTTTTAGAAGCTCTTAAATATTTGTTTTGGGCATTTGGAATTAATGCAATAATTATTTGCATTGGATATATAAATGATATATATGTTTTATATATCCAAAATTTGTGCCAGTAATTGAGGAGCTCTGGAATAATACCATTAGCCCCTGCAAAAGTTGGCATAAGTAAATAAAACGATTTAGCATTTTATTTAATCAAACAAATGTCAGAAAAAAATAGAAAAGAAAACAAAATAGAAAAGTGTTTACCTGGGCCACCTGAGGCCTGGCACTGTGCGGCCCGGCTGGCCGGCCCAGCCAGCTGGCCGACGCCAGTCGTCCCCTTCCTCTCGCCAGGAGGACAGGGGCACGCGCCGGCGCGCGCGGCCACGCGTCCTGCCGGGGCCACGTCCCCCGCCACCTCCTGCTTCTCCCCTCGTCGCCTGGACGCCCCGGACGTCGCCACGCGACGCCCCGCGCCTCTCTCGCTCTCTCCCGTTCTCCCTCCTCCCCTGGATCTCTCCCTCTCTCGCGTCCGAACGCGCCCGCCGCCACCGACGAGCGCCACCGCGGCCAAGGCCATCCCCTCCGCCCTCTGTCGTGTCCACCAGCACCGCCGTCGAGCGCTGCCTCTCCCAGCTGAGGGAATCGAGCCCAGACGCCCTGTGGAGCCGCCATCGTCGCCATCGTCCTCGCCTCTGTCCGGTGATCGCCGCCGTCGATTTGCCGCCATCTCCGCCTCCCCGAGCTCGCTGAGACCGTCTCTGACCCCGCTGTGAGCTCCTCTTCCTCTTCCCCTAGCTCCTGTGTTCGTTTAGCCGCCGTAGCCGCCGTTTCCACCGCGCCCGACTCCGGCCGCCGCCCTGAGCTCCGCTCCGGCGAGCTCCGGCCGCCCCCGCCTCTCCCATCTGCTCCAATCGGTGCGGACGAGCGCGGGCTTCGCTCCCGTGGTCTCCGCCGTCCGAATGGTCGCCGGAACGGCGATCCCGAGCCTCTCCGCCGCGCTCGGCCTCGCCGGCGGCTAAACGCCGGTGGGGTTGACCGGTCTAACCCCCTGTTGACCTGGCGTTTGACCCCGCCAAGGTCAATGACAAGTGGGCCCCAGCGCCACTAACCTTTTAATTAAGACTAATTAACTAACCCCTGTTCAACCCCCTGTCACTGACGTGTGGACCCCACACGTCAGGTTTGACCTGGTCAGCTCCGTTGACCTGCTGACGCAGTCATGACGTCATGCTGACGCAATATCTCATTTTCTGGATTTAATTTTAAACAGGAAATTCCAGAAAATATTCAAAACTTCAAAAATTCATATCAAATCAACCGTAGCTCAGATTGAAACAAGTTATATATGAAAAATCATCAGAAAAATGCAACCTATCCATCTGTACCAGTTTCATGCATGACAAAACAACTTATACCTGCTGAATAGGTGAAATCATATAAATGGCATTTATAAGAGCTTAATTAGGAGTTGCATTTGAACCTTTGGTTCAAATGGACTTCTTTCAGTGTGAATGCTAGTTGCATTAGGTCAAACAGCATCACATCTTCATGCCATGTTCA
This sequence comes from Aegilops umbellulata, assembly GCA_032464435.1. Taxonomy (NCBI): domain Eukaryota; kingdom Viridiplantae; phylum Streptophyta; class Magnoliopsida; order Poales; family Poaceae; genus Aegilops; species Aegilops umbellulata. Next base: position 91,955,084 of record CP136060.1, on the reverse strand, counting down.
TGCATCATATTGTTGCATATGCTTGTGCATTGATTGTTGGCACCGTTCCTTCTCGACAGGTCCTGCTCCGGAGACCGTTCCAGAGTACCTGTCTGTGAAGCAGTGCCTCCCTTGTTGATCTACCAGGCAAGCAAACCCCCTTGTTCATTCCGATATGGTCCCACTCTCGCTCCTGCTCTCTTTTATTGCATTAGGACAACAACGAGTCAACTGCTACTTTATGCTGCGGTAGTTGAACCCATTCCTCTGCATGACCTGTCATTGCCACAGTAACTAGATGAAACCCACTAGCATGTGTAGGAGTTGATTGAGCCATGTTGTGCTTCTACCATGCCATGCCTGCTATTGCTTAGAGTTGTGTCAGGTCTGATTCATTGGGAATGGATTGGAGTGATATGATATGTTCTGATGCTGAGAGTTAAGTGTGTGAACACGATTTGGTAAAGGTAGCGGTGAGAGGCCATGTAGGAGTACATGGTGGGTTGTCTCATTGGAACCGTCCCTAAGCACTGAGTTCTATGTATGTTGTCCAATGACTCGATACTACCACACATTGGGTTCCGGTAACTCGACCCCTCTCGACTTATTGACCCACTTGATCTCTGTCCAGGAGTTGCAAATAGTTTCTGGTGTTTGTAGGTAGTGTTAGTAGTCTACCAAGTGGCACCCGGCCAGGTGGGCTTGGGACAGACTAGGCACACGTGGCCCGGTGTACCGAGTGGCACCCGGATGGTGGGCTCGGGAACCCTGTACACATCGTTTGGGGCCGTGAGCGACACCCCGGCCGGATCTCCTCGCGGATGGAACCCGAATAGGCGATAAACCTGGACTAGAGTCTTGTGTGGTTAGTCAGGTCGTGGCCGACACCCTCGCCAGGCTTCCGCTTGAAGGTTGCCGAGATACATGACGTGTACATGGTGATAAGTGGTGAGAGCGTGTGTGAAGAAGTACACCCCTGCAGGGTTATCATGATCTATTCGAATAGCCGCGTCCTCGGTTATGGACTTCTTGGATGCTTACGTGGTACATAGACAACTTGAAGTGGATACTCTAAAATGCTCAAGATAAGTGTGAGTGCTATGGATGGCCTTCTCGTAGTGAGACGGGGATGAATCCATAGTAGTGTATTGATGTGGTGATTAGTGGACTCGTGTGCGCCTTTTCAAAAAGAGTTACCAACAGTCGTAGAACAGGATAGCCACAGAGTCAAAGCTGGCTTGCTGCAACTAAACCCCACATTACCTCCTTGATACTAATGCATGTATGATAGGATATGATGTAAGTCTTGCTGAGTACCTTTGTACTCATGTTGCTTTATTTATGTTTTGCAGCGGAGACTTCGGTCTTACTAGTTTACGTGGACTTCGACAAGTAGCTTGTACCTCAGCTACGATCTTGATCGGAGGTTGTAGATAGTCAGGCGTTTCAGCCTTTTCTTTTGTAGTTGTCTGTACCCAGACATGTAATGCTTCTGCTTGTTGCTTGTATGCTCTGAATGATGGGTCATGTGGCCCCTGTTTGTATTTAATGCTGTGTGGCTCTTCTGAGCCTTTATCTATATGAGTTTGCGTTATGTTGTGATGCCATGTTGTACAGCACATACTTGCATGTTATGCGTACGTGTAATGTGTATTGCTATGTGTGGGATCCGACAATCTAGTTGTTTATCCTTGGCAGCCTATCATATGGGGAAATGTGGTCTAGTGCTTTCTGAGCGATAGTAGTCCGCTACAGCCCGGTTCACCGGAGTCCTGCTAGCCCAGCACTACTGCTCGGAACACTTGACTGGCCGGCATGTGTTTCACTTCGTTCCTATGTCTGTCCCTTCGGGGAAATGTCACGCGGTGACATCCGGAGTCGTGCCTAGCCTGCTACAGCCCGGGTTACCAGAGTCCTGTTAGCCCAGTGCTACAGCCCGGATTCACACGTTGATGACCGACATGCTCGATGTGATTCATGTATGCCTGTCCTCATGGGTTAGTGCCGCTTTGGATTCACGACTAGCCATGTCGGCCCGGGTTCTCTGTCATATGGATGCTAGCGTCACTATCATATACGTGAGCCAAAAGACGCAAACGGTCCCGGGCCAGGTAAGGTGGCACCCGTGGGAGTACCGTGCGTGAGGCCGCAAGGTGATATGATGTGCTACATGCTGGATCGATGTGGCTTAGGATCGGGGTCCCGACAACGTTGGTATCAGAGCCTGACTGCCTGTAGGATTTCCAAGCCATCCTGGTCGAAGTTGAGTCTAGAAATTCTTTAGTTATGTAAGGGAATTGATTGTGGAAGGGAACGTAAGGCTCTTTTTACTCCTTATATCTCATGCCCTTCTGATCTGAGTCATCCTATCTTTCCAACGGGGTTAAGGAACTAGGCTTCCTCTTCTATCTATCAGGATCACGTGTTACTACTCCGTAGTCTCTTAGGATTGGTTGATGAGAGTCATATCCCAGTTCAAGTACCTCCGGTGTAGTCTGTTTAGTATTATTTCAGAACCTTGTGTGATGATGTTGATTATGGTGCTACCCGTCTTTTGCAGAATGTCTCATATTGAGCATTTTACTGCCGTTATGCTGCCGGAATTATCCTAGGAGTTTGAGAGATACTAAATTCTTGTGCTACCTTCTGCATCCTATAGTTGATGCTGAATCCATCCTTGTTTCTTTGGTTACGCTCTTCAGGATGTTGCCGGATAAACGAAGTTCTATTGCTCGTAGCCGGAACCACGGAGATGGTAGGGATGAGGATCCTCCCGACCAGTCTTCGTTGGCAAAGTTTATGTTAGAGGTTGAGATGAACAAGCGTGAGACCAACCGCTTGTTGGCACGTATCAAGGAGAACACCACACCTCAGTTCAAAGGGTCTGCAACCATTCATGACTTCATTCGCTTGCACCCACCCACTTTTCATCATTCTATTGAGCCGCTCGATGCAGATGACTGGCTTCGTAGTATCACACACAAGCTGCGTTCTGCGAACGTAGCTGAAGGTGACAAGGTCATCTATGCTGCATACCATCTGGAGGGTCCTGCTAGTCTTTGGTGGCAGAACTATGAGGCTATGCTTCCAGTTGGTCAGATACCTACCTGGAGGGAATTCACTGAGGCTTTTCGCGAGCATCACATTCCTGAAGCCCTCATCGATCGCAAGAGAGAAGAGTTCTGTAGTTTCACACAGGGTAAGATGGTTGTTGATGCTTACAGTAGAGAGTTTGAGAATCTCGCCCGCTATGCTACAGAAGAAGTGTCCACAGACGCCAAGAAGCAAGCTAGGTTCCGGAAGGGTCTCAACCCCAAGTTGCGTCGTGATCTCCATTTGCACCAATGCAATACATTCCAGGCTCTTGCGAACAAGGCCATTAACGCGGAGACAGCTCAGCTCACCTACGAGGAGTCTCGCAAGCACACCCGTGATTTGGTTTCCTCCTCCGGTTCTAGTTCTCAGAAGCGCCGGATTTGGATTCCGAACTCCGCTCTTCCACCCGGTTATACACAGAGGCCATTCTATGTGGCGCCTCACCCAGTTCAGTTACATGCTCCACCCAGACCTATTGGCAGACCGCTTGTCAATGCGGGTCCACGTCCAACTTCAGGGACTTGCTTCACATGCGGAGAGCCAGGACACTATGCACGTGACTGCTCTCAAGCCAGTTATGCTCCACCCCCGCCCGAGAAGTCTGTTGGCCGTGGTAAGCCACCATGCAAGATTATTTATGTCAAGTCAGCTCCCATTGAACGTGGTCGTGTGCATCACGTCTCAGCTGAAGACGCTCATGATGATCCAGATGTCGTTCTTGGTACACTCCTTGTCAACTGTCATCCAGCTTCGGTTCTTTTCGATACCGGAGCATCTCACTCCTTCATCTCTGAAGGCTATGCTCGTTTGCACGACATGTCATTTTGTGATATGCCAACCGCACTTGAAATCCAAACTCCAGGGTCTAGATGGCAAACTACCAGAATAAGCCATGGTAATGAAATCCTTGTCGATAGACTTGTATTCCTTGCATCACTGATAGCCCTCAAGTCTACAGATATTAACATCATCTTGGGTATGGACTGGATGAAAGCTCACTATGCCAAGATTGATTGTTATACCAGGTCTGTTCAACTTACACACCCATCTGGCAAGATAGTCACTGTCTCCACCAAAATTGCAAAGCGTCAACTCTATTCCCTTAATGCCAGCCCTCTTCCAGACCTTGAAGAAATCCCGATAGTCCGTGACTTTCCGGATGTCTTTCCAGAAGAACTGCCAGGTGTTCCACCTGACAGGGATGTAGAGTTCGTCATAGATCTTATCCCAGGAACTGCTCCAATCTCTAGGAGACCTTACAAGATGGCACCCTTAGAACTAGCCGAGCTTAAGAAACAACTCGATGAGTCCTTGCAAAAGGGTTTCATCCGTCCTAGTTCTTCTCCTTGGGCTTGCCCCGTCCTCTTCGTTAAGAAGAAGGATGGTACGGACCGGATGGTTGTAGATTATCGTCCCGTTAATTTGGTCACGATAAAGAACAAGTATCCGCTCCCCAGGATCAACGACCTGTATGATCAGCTCGCTGGATCCTCAGTCTTTTCCAAGATGGATTTGAGGTTAGGCTACCATCAAATCAAGATCAGAAACGGAGACATTCCTAAGACGGCTTTTGTCACTCGTTATGGCCAGTACGAGTACACCGTCATGTCCTTTGGTCTAACCAATGCTCCGGCTACCTTCTCCCGCTTGATGAACTCGATCTTCATGGAGTACTTAGATAAGTTTGTCGTGGTTTACCTCGATGATATCCTTATTTACTCGAAGAACGAGGAAGAGCATGCCGAACATCTTAGACTTGTGCTAGAAAAACTCAGAGAGCACCGCCTTTATGCGAAGTTCTCCAAGTGCGAATTTTGGTTGCCAGAAGTGACCTACCTAGGCCACGTGATCTCTGGTAAGGGCATTGCTGTCAATCCCGAAAGAGTTCAGGCCGTTCTTGATTGGACTCCACCTGAAACAATTAAACAAGTTAGGAGTTTCCTTGGTCTAGCCAGCTATTGTCGCCGCTTTGTTGAAAACTTCTCCAAAGTAGCCAAACCCCTCACGGAACTTCTCAAGAAAGATAAAAAGTTTGAGTGGTCCCCACAGTGTGAGTACAGTTTCCAGGAACTGAAAAGACGCCTGACTTCTGCTCCCATACTTGTGCCACCGGATTTCACTAAGGACTTTGTTATCTACTGTGATGCCTCACGACAGGGACTAGGTTGCATTCTTATGCAGGATCGTCATGTGATTGCCTATGCATCTCGACAGTTGCATCCACATGAGGAGAATTATCCTACACATGACCTAGAGCTTGCAGCCGTAGTCTATGCACTTAAGACATGGAGACATTACCTTCTCGGTAAACGTTGTGAGATATACACCGATCACCAGAGTCTCAAGTATATCTTCACCCAACCAGACTTGAACCTTAGGCAAAGACGTTGGTTGGAGTTGATCTCAGATTACGACTTAGGGATTACCTACACCCCAGGCAAGGGCAATGTCATGGCTGATGCGCTAAGTCGTAAGTCCTATTGCAACAATCTTATGTTGCAGCAGGGCCAACCCCTTCTTCATGAGGAATTCTGTAAGCTTAACCTTCACATCGCTCCTCATGGATTCCTTTCTACCTTGGTGGCGAAACCTACTCTTGTGGATCATATCATAGAAGCCCAGAAGCATGATACGGGGATTACCCGGATCAAGAGAAACATTGCCAAGGGCATTGCTGGTAGCTTCTCTATAGATGATCGAGGTGTTGTCCTCTTCGAGAACCGTTTGGTGGTTCCCAAGAAGCAACATCTTCGACAGTTGATCCTTAAGGAGGCGCATGAATCCCCTCTCACGATTCATCCCGGTAGTACTAAGATGTATCAGGACCTACGCCAGAGGTTCTGGTGGACTAGGATGAAGAGAGAAATCGCTGAGTTCATTGCTAACTGTGACGTTTGTCGTTGCGTTAAGGCAGAGCATCAAAGGCCTGCTGGCACCCTTCAGCCTTTAGCTATTCCTGAATGGAAATGGGATAAGGTTGGTATGGACTTCATCACCGGCTTTCCCAGGACCAAGAAAGGGAATAATGCTATCTTTGTAGTCATTGATCGTCTTTCCAAAGTGGCTCACTTCCTACCTGTTCGAGAGAGTATCACCGCTAGTCAGCTCGCTGACTTATATATTTCTCGAATAGTTTCACTTCATGGTGTACCACTAGAGATCAATTCAGACCGTGGTAGTCTTTTCACTTCTCATTTCTGGGAGAGTTTCCAAACTGCCATGGGCACCCATCTTTCCTTCAGTACCGCTTTCCACCCTCAATCAAGTGGTCAGGTGGAAAGGGTCAACCAAATCCTCGAGGATATGCTTAGAGCTTGCGTTATCTCATTCGGTATGGATTGGGAGAAGTGTCTTCCTTTCGCCGAGTTTGCTTATAACAATAGCTACCAATCCAGTCTCAAGAAAGCTCCTTTTGAGATTCTTTATGGACGAAGATGTCGAACACCTTTGAACTGGTCAGAAACCGGTGAAAGACAATTCTTTGGACCGGATATGATCCAGGAGGCAGAAGAGCAAGTTCGCATCATTCGTGAGAATTTGAAAACAGCCCAATCTCGTCAAAAGAGCCAGTATGACCGTCGTCATAAGGAAGTGGCTTATGAAGTTGGCGACAAGGCTTACCTTCGGGTTACTCCTTTGAAGGGTACCCATCGATTCGGTATCAAGGGCAAGTTGGCTCCTCGTTACATTGGTCCTTTTCGCATTCTCGCTAAACGAGGAGAGGTTGCCTACCAGTTGGAACTACCGCCACACCTTTCTCGAGTTCATGATGTCTTCCACGTCTCTCAACTCAGGCGTTGCTTCTCGGATCCCATCCGCGGAGTGGACCACGAAGCGCTTGATCTCCAAGATAACCTCACATATCGAGAGTACCCTGTTCGCATTCTTGATCGAGCAGAGCGTGTTACTCGACGTCAGAACATCAAGTTTCTCAAAGTTCAGTGGTCTCATCATTCCGAGAGAGAAGCTACTTGGGAGCGAGAAGATCGTCTTCGACTGGAGTACCCCACCTTCTTTCCGTCGACCCCTGAATCTCGGGACGAGATTCTTTTGAGTGGGGGCGAGTTGTCACATCCCTAGTTCTGGTATGCTCCAGGCTAGCTAGTCATGTGTGCATCATGTTTAAATTCTTTTAATTTTGAATTGGGGATTTGTAAAACCCTCAGAAATCATTTCTGGAAATGACCCAGATAAAAAGTGCTCCAAAAGGGTCCAAGAAAATGTTCATGTTACTCTCTAAAAATATTGGACAGAGGTAAAAATCAAACCAATATTTTTAGAAGCTCTTAAATATTTGTTTTGGGCATTTGGAATTAATGCAATAATTATTTGCATTGGATATATAAATGATATATATGTTTTATATATCCAAAATTTGTGCCAGTAATTGAGGAGCTCTGGAATAATACCATTAGCCCCTGCAAAAGTTGGCATAAGTAAATAAAATGATTTAGCATTTTATTTAATCAAACAAATGTCAGAAAAAAATAGAAAAGAAAACAAAATAGAAAAGTGTTTACCTGGGCCACCTGAGGCCTGGCACTGTGCGGCCCGGCTGGCCGGCCCAGCCAGCTGGCCGACGCCAGTCGTCCCCTTCCTCTCGCCAGGAGGACAGGGGCACGCGCCGGCGCGCGCGGCCACGCGTCCTGCCGGGGCCACGTCCCCCGCCACCTCCTGCTTCTCCCCTCGTCGCCTGGACGCCCCGGACGTCGCCACGCGACGCCCCGCGCCTCTCTCGCTCTCTCCCGTTCTCCCTCCTCCCCTGGATCTCTCCCTCTCTCGCGTCCGAACGCGCCCGCCGCCACCGACGAGCGCCACCGCGGCCAAGGCCATCCCCTCCGCCCTCTGTCGTGTCCACCAGCACCGCCGTCGAGCGCCGCCTCTCCCAGCTGAGGGAATGGAGCCCAGACGCCCTGTGGAGCCGCCATTGTCGCCATCGTCCTCGCCTCTGTCCGGTGATCGCCGCCGTCGATGTGCCGCCATCTCCGCCTCCCCGAGCTCGCTGAGACCGTCTCTGACCCCGCTGTGAGCTCCTCTTCCTCTTCCCCTAGCTCCTGTGTTCGTTTGGCCGCCGTAGCCGCCGTTTCCACCGCGCCCGACTCCGGCCGCCGCCCTGAGCTCCGCTCCGGCGAGCTCCGGCCGCCCCCGCCTCTCCCATCTGCTCCAATCGGTGCGGACGAGCGCGGGCTTCGCTCCCATGGTCTCCGCCGTCCGAATGGTCGCCGGAACGTCAATCCCGAGCCTCTCCGCCGCGCTCGGCCTCGCCGGCGGCTAAACGCCTGTGGGGTTGACCGGTCTAACCCCCTGTTGACCTGGCGTTTGACCCCGCCAAGGTCAATGACAAGTGGGCCCCAGCGCCACTAACCTTTTAATTAAGACTAATTAACTAACCCCTGTTCAACCCCCTGTCACTGACGTGTGGACCCCACACGTCAGGTTTGACCTGGTCAGCTCCGTTGACCTGCTGACGCAGTCATGACGTCATGCTGACGCAATATCTCATTTTCTGGATTTAATTTTAAACAGGAAATTCCAGAAAATATTCAAAACTTCAAAAATTCATATCAAATCAACCGTAGCTCAGATTGAAACAAGTTATATATGAAAAATCATCAGAAAAATGCAACCTATCCATCTGTACCAGTTTCATGCATGACAAAACAACTTATACCTGCTGAATAGGTGAAATCATATAAATGGCATTTATAAGAGCTTAATTAGGAGTTGCATTTGAACCTTTGGTTCAAATGGACTTCTTTCAGTGTGAATGCTAGTTGCATTAGGTCAAACAGCATCACATCTTCATGCCATGTTCATGCATCATATTGTTGCATATGCTTGTGCATTGATTGTTGGCACCGTTCCTTCTCGACAGGTCCTGCTCCGGAGACCGTTCCAGAGTACCTGTCTGTGAAGCAGTGCCTCCCTTGTTGATCTACCAGGCAAGCAAACCCCCTTGTTCATTCCGATATGGTCCCACTCTCGCTCCTGCTCTCTTTTATTGCATTAGGACAACAACGAGTCAACTGCTACTTTATGCTGCGGTAGTTGAACCCATTCCTCTGCATGACCTGTCATTGCCACAGTAACTAGATGAAACCCACTAGCATGTGTAGGAGTTGATTGAGCCATGTTGTGCTTCTACCATGCCATGCCTGCTATTGCTTAGAGTTGTGTCAGGTCTGATTCATTGGGAATGGATTGGAGTGATATGATATGTTCTGATGCTGAGAGTTAAGTGTGTGAACACGATTTGGTAAAGGTAGCGGTGAGAGGCCATGTAGGAGTACATGGTGGGTTGTCTCATTGGAACCGTCCCTAAGCACTGAGTTCTATGTATGTTGTCCAATGACTCGATACTACCACACATTGGGTTCCGGTAACTCGACCCCTCTCGACTTATTGACCCACTTGATCTCTGTCCAGGAGTTGCAAATAGTTTCTGGTGTTTGTAGGTAGTGTTAGTAGTCTACCAAGTGGCACCCGGCCAGGTGGGCTTGGGACAGACTAGGCACACGTGGCCCGGTGTACCGAGTGGCACCCGGATGGTGGGCTCGGGAACCCTGTACACATCGTTTGGGGCCGTGAGCGACACCCCGGCCGGATCTCCTCGCGGATGGAACCCGAATAGGCGATAAACCTGGACTAGAGTCTTGTGTGGTTAGTCAGGTCGTGGCCGACACCCTCGCCAGGCTTCCGCTTGAAGGTTGCCGAGATACATGACGTGTACATGGTGATAAGTGGTGAGAGCGTGTGTGAAGAAGTACACCCCTGCAGGGTTATCATGATCTATTCGAATAGCCGCGTCCTCGGTTATGGACTTCTTGGATGCTTACGTGGTACATAGACAACTTGAAGTGGATACTCTAAAATGCTCAAGATAAGTGTGAGTGCTATGGATGGCCTTCTCGTAGTGAGACGGGGATGAATCCATAGTAGTGTATTGATGTGGTGATTAGTGGACTCGTGTGCGCCTTTTCAAAAAGAGTTACCAACAGTCGTAGAACAGGATAGCCACAGAGTCAAAGCTGGCTTGCTGCAACTAAACCCCACATTACCTCCTTGATACTAATGCATGTATGATAGGATCTGATGTAAGTCTTGCTGAGTACCTTTGTACTCATGTTGCTTTATTTATGTTTTGCAGCGGAGACTTCGGTCTTACTAGTTTACGTGGACTTCGACAAGTAGCTTGTACCTCAGCTACGATCTTGATCGGAGGTTGTAGATAGTCAGGCGTTTCAGCCTTTTTCTTTTGTAGTTGTCTGTACCCAGACATGTAATGCTTCTGCTTGTTGCTTGTATGCTCTGAATGATGGGTCATGTGGCCCCTGTTTGTATTTAATGCTGTGTGGCTCTTCTGAGCCTTTATCTATATGAGTTTGTGTTATGTTGTGATGCCATGTTGTACAGCACATACTTGCATGTTATGCGTACGTGTAATGTGTATTGCTATGTGTGGGATCCGACAATCTAGTTGTTTATCCTTGGCAGCCTATCATATGGGGAAATGTGGTCTAGTGCTTTCTGAGCAATAGTAGTCCGCTACAGCCCGGTTCACCGGAGTCCTGCTAGCCCAGCACTACTGCTCGGAACACTTGACTGGCCGGCATGTGTTTCACTTCGTTCCTATGTCTGTCCCTTCGGGGAAATATCACGCGGTGACATCCGGAGTCGTGCCTAGCCTGCTACAGCCCGGGTTACCAGAGTCCTGTTAGCCCAGTGCTACAGCCCGGATTCACACGTTGATGACCGACATGCTCGATGTGATTCATGTATGCCTGTCCTCATGGGTTAGTGCCGCTTTGGATTCACGACTAGCCATGTCGGCCCGGGTTCTCTGTCATATGGATGCTAGCGTCACTATCATATACGTGAGCCAAAAGACGCAAACGGTCCCGGGCCAGGTAAGGTGGCACCCGTGGGAGTACCGTGCGTGAGGCCGCAAGGTGATATGATGTGCTACATGCTGGATCGATGTGGCTTAGGATCGGGGTCCCGACAATTATGAATTTCCAGCGGGATTCAAACCCGTAAACATAGAGGCATACGACGGAACAACAGACCCTGAAGTCTGGATCGAGGATTATGTCCTCCACATACATATGGCGAGAGGAGATGACCTCCACGCCATAAAATATTTACCCCTTAAGCTTAAAGGGCCACCCCGGCATTGGCTCAAAAGCCTTCCTGAAAACACAATTGGAAGTTGGGAAGAGCTCGAGGACGCTTTCCGAGCAAATTTTCAAGGGACCTATGTCCGCCCTCCGGACGTAGACGATCTCAGTCACATAACTCAACAGCCCGGAGAGTCAGCTCGGCAATTCTGGAACAGATTTCTTACTAAAAATAATCAGATAGTCGACTGTCCGGACGTCGAAGCTCTAGCAGCTTTTAGGCACAACGTCCGAGACGAATGGCTCACCAGACACCTTGGCCAAGAAAAGCCAAGAACAATGGCCGCATTGACAAACCTCATGACCCGCTTTTGCGCAGGTGAGGATAGCTGGTTGGCAAGATGTAGCACCAGCGACCCAAGTACATTCGAAACTAGGGATGGAAACGGAAAACCGCGACGCAACAAGGATCGTCGCCGGACTAAGGAAAACAGTCCGAAGAGCACAACAGTCAACGCCGGATTCAAAAGCTCACGGCAGAATCAGAAAAAGCCGCCCCTCCAGGATAACAGAGATGATTTATCCAACCTAAACAAAATCCTGGACAGGATATGTCAAATACACAGTACTCCCGGGAAGCCTGCTAACCATACCCACAGAGACTGTTGGGTCTTCAAACAACCCGACAGACTCAACGCCAAACACAAGGCTCTCGACACACCAAGCGAAGACAATGACGAACCCCAAAAGCAGAGCACCAGGAAACAAAAGAATTTTCCACAAGAAGTAAAAATAGTAAACTTACTTCACATTACAAAATGTGCGGCACCCATAAAGGTACGCGCCATACGGCCCATCCCAAAGGAATCTCACCACTGGTTGTCAAAACCAATCGTCTTCGATCATCTGGACTATTCTAGGAGTATCAGGAACGCAGGCTGGACTGCCTTAGTACTCGATCCAATAATTGACGGACTCCAGTTTACAAATGTCTTGATGGACGGTGGCAATGGTCTAAACCTGATATATCAGGACACAATCCACCACATGGGGATAGACCCAACAAGAATTCGCCACAGCAAAACCTCCTTTCAAGGGGTAACGCCAGGGCCGGACACCCATTGCATGGGTTTTCTCCGGCTCGAAGTTATATTCAGCTCTACCGATAACTTCCGCCATGAAAAGCTGACTTTCCACATTGTCCCATTCTCAAGTCGCTATCAAGCACTGCTGGGGCGCGAAGCTTTCGCCCGCTTTAACGCAATACCGCATTATGCATCTCTTACGCTTAAGATGCCCGGTCCACGAGGCATCATCTCTTTAAAGGGGAAGCATTGAGTGCGCCTCCCCCGAGCGGAGGATTGTGCGGCCGCTTTAACAGCCCCACAATAAAATGGCTTCACCAGCCAAAACATCTAAACAGGTCATTAAGACCACGGACACGGATAGATGAGTCCGGCACCCAAGTATCATTGATAAAGGCTTAGTGGCCATATACCCCTGCCCTAGGGGCTCCGCACATATAAAATAAGAGACAATAAAGCTCAATTTTACATATTTTACTTTATACTTTGTTTATTTAATATAACTTTTGTTTGGCACGACCTTTTTTCAACTTAGTTCCTCTCTTTTACAGATGAATATCGTGTTGCGCCCGTCCAGGATACGGCACAACGGAGACACAGGCGCAGACGTGCAGCAGGGACCCGTTATAAGGATTCTTTTCAGATTAAGACCCTCCGTAAACCTTTTTTACTGTCTCTTGTTGATACACATCCCCTGGTTCTCTGTAGTATAACCAAGGAGGAGGCTGGCGTCTTGGCATGTGGCCACGTCAGAATTTCTGCGCATACCTGGACACTAGGGGCTTATACCTAAGAGCGTTGCCTCGCCCGCTCTCATAAAGACCGAATACCTTAGGGAGTGTTCGGCGTCGCGAGTTTGGCCTTATATGCATCAGCTCCGAATAATGTCTTTGGTCAAATGTTGGGTTGCCGGCTCCTGTGTTCGGCTGCCTTACGTTCCGCTCTATCGGCCAAGGCGGCACCAGGAGAACTACTACGATTGTGCCCCGGTTCGGCTAGGCGAGCACCTCAGTAGAGAAAGCCGAAAACTGACTGTCATGATATAGCGTGAGACTGGTCAACCACTCGATGACTCTCCGGAATCTATAGTATTCCTCCGCATTAACGAAGGGCCGTTTCCCGGCCAGGCACATATGCGCCCCGACTTCGGGCGAGCGCAGGGGCCACCATGGGCTATTTAAGTAGCCTCACTGTCAAGCTCCTATGGCTAAGTGAAAGTGTTAAAGCATTATAGTCCGGTTGCCTAGCTCGCTGCGCTATCACCTCCTTTGTAGGACCAAGACGTTGGATTAAGTGTAAAAATGCGCCTTCTGCAAGCACCCCCGCACTATGTGCGTGGGGGCTGAAGCCAACGACTGCCATCTTTCAGATTATATATATATATATATCTTAAAACGGCCGCACAGGAGGTGTTTCAAATACTTGAAGGCACAAGTATAAAAGGCTACTACAATTTATCAAAATACTGCTTTCTAATTAAAATATGCTATTAGAACATAGCATCCTTCGAGCACTGCGTCTCTATTACATGAGCGCCTTCAAGGACTTCCTGAAAATAGTGCTTGGAGGGTACTCGGCTTTTGTCCGAATCTCGGGATGCAACAACGGTGGTCTCCATCTCCGCCCAGTATGTCTTGACACGGGCAAGAGCCATCCGTGCGCCCTCTATGCATGCTGACCTCTTCATTGCATTGATACGTGGCACCGCACCAAGGAGTTGCTGTACCAAGCTGAAATAACTCTTCGGCTCCGATCTCCCCGGCCACAAATGACTCATGACACACTTCATGGCGAGAACGGACAACCTATTCAGCTCGGCCCATTCGGCCAGACGATCGGCCACTGACAATGGATGCTCTGGATTGTGGAACTGCGACCAAAAGAGTTTCTCCACTTCGCGATCTCCTGGATCTCGAAAGTGTGCGGTCGCATCAGCAACACTTGCCGCCAAATCCATATAGGTGTCCGTCGTACTCCATAGCCGGTCCAACGGAGCAAGCTTAGGATCACAAAACTTCCTGCGCAGCATAAAGGGCTTTCCAGCCGCGATCTCTCCGGCTTCACGAAGCTCCTCCCTCGCAGCTCTCATCGCAGAGCGAGCATCCTTGGCATCGGCAACGGCTTTCTTCAAGTCCGTCTGTTCCGCCCGATCTTCTTTTTCCAGAAGCTTGCAACGGTCAGCAGCGCTCTTTAGCTTCACGGTCATCTCGGCCATCTCTTTCTTGCTTCGGCAGTGAGCAGCCTGTCCGGCTCTCAGCTCTTCAAGGGCCTTCTCGGCAGCCGCATCACTTTTTATGGCTTGTTCCTTAGCTCGGGCAAGTTCCACCCGAAGACTCTCCACGTCGGCCGCACCGTCTGCGTCAAGCACACACATTGTAAGATACTGGCATAAAGCTCCTTTGACCAGGTGCCGCCCGAGGAATTACATACCTTGAGCCTCATCAAGCCGCTTGTTGGCGAGCGCGATGTCGGCATCTGCCACATCAAGTTGCCGCTTTAGCTCGGCAAAATCATCAGTCCGGTTGGACTCCGGACACTTCGCCACCTACATTCAAAGGCGACATTTTAGACCTGGGATTATGATCCGCTGCGCGCCGTCACTTCGGACAACGCACAAAGTCTGAGGGGCTACTATCTACATAGGGCGCATCTTATTTATGTGCAACTGACAAAAGTGTACATTATCTAACGTACCTCAAAACCCGTCAGTAAACTTCTGACGGCCTCGTGCAATCCAATTTCCGCGGACGAAATCCTTTCAATCACCGTGCCCATCAATGCACGGTGCTCCTCTGAGATAGAAGCTCGCCCCAGCAGATTCATCAGCTCCTCCGGCCGAGCACCAGACGGTGCCGGACTTGTCCTATGGCCTCTTTCACAGGCCGGACGCGGAGAACCTTGGGGGGCATATAGCTATCTTCTGCCCCTGCCGGATTCGGAGAAACCCTCCGCGACGACACCTCAGGGTCGCTCACCTTGCTAGGTGGTGCACAGGGGGAGGCGTTCCGCTCTCCATCATCTCCGGAAGAAGGTCCCCCGAAGACGAGCTCTGCTGAGAAGGGCTGAGGTCCGAACTACAAGGTAAAATTTCGGTTAATCTTCCCAAAGCAAGGATTTCTCTATCAAAAATATAATCTTTCTCTACTTACGGCTCGCTGGAGGGCTGGTCCCCTTGAGGGCATAGTTCGGCCGGGGTATCCCCCGGCATAGGACCCTCTGACGAGGATTCCCCCCCCCCCCCCCCGCTTTGAGGCCATGGTCTCCGGGTCTTCAGAGGCAGTCCTTTTCTTACCCGGAGGAGAGGAATTTTCAGTTCCTTCTCTCCGAACAGCCTCCTTCAAGGAGGCCCTAGTTTCCTTGTCCCCTCCTTCACTTTCCTTCAAAGGCATGATCTTCAACATTCTGACTAGGACGGGATCCAGACTGGTCTTAGGGAGTGGAGCCGGACACCTGATCAGCTTTGCTTTCGCTATCCACTCCTGTTTAAAGGGACATCTCTTTTAGGGGCAAGTTTATGATAAATATACGGATAGCGAGTCCGGGCACAAGGCTACTTACTTGAGTATCCGGGCGATTGCAACTCAGACCTGCGTCCCCGGTCAAATCCGGACACATTGCTTGTGATCCGAAGAATAATTTATGCATCTCCGCGGGCGTTGCGCCCATAAAATGTTGGAGAGCTCATGGTCCCTCCAGATAAACTCCCATAGACGAAGGGAGCGGCGTTTGCCGGGCAGTGTTCGGCGGATCAGCATGACTTGCGTAATTTTGACCAAGCTGAGACCTCCTTCTAAGAGATCCCTGATGCGGCCCCGCAACAAAGACACGTCCTGGGGTGGCCCCCAATCTAGGCCTTTGTTGACCCACGCCCCTAGCTGCTTTGGGGGACCCGAGCAAAAGGCAGGTGGCGCCACCGACTTGGTGCCCCTGGGAGCGATGATGTAGATCCACTCTCATTGCCACAAGCCGAGCTCCTCTTGAAAAGGGCCCTCGGGCCATGGAGCATCGGCCTTCTTGCTTATAACAGCGCCTCCGCACTCTGCGTGCCGTCCCTCAATCATCTTCGGCTCTACCTTAAAGGTCTTGAGCCATAATCTGAAGTGAGGAGTAACACAGAGGAACACTTCACACACGACGATGAATGAGGAAACATGGAGGATGGACTCCGGAGCTAAGTCGTGAAATTCCAGCCCATAATAGAACATCAGCCCCCTCACGAAGGGATCCATTGGGAAGCCTAACCCCCGAAGGAAGTGAGACACGAACACCATGCTCTCACCAGGCTAGGGACTAGGAATGGCCTGCCCTTGAGCAGGCAACCTGTGTGAAATTTCGCCGGTCAAGAACTTGGCTTCTCTCAACTTTAGCACGTCCTCCTCCGTGACGGAGGAGGGCATCCATCGGCCTCGAAGGTCGGAACCGGACATTGTCGAAGGTCCGAAGCGCCTGGAATCTGGAGCCTAGGGTGTTGGAACTCGAGGCGACGGGCGAACACGTTTGAAATCGAAAAGGACTAAGGCCTTGGCCTCTTTATAAGCGGTTGAATACCAAGGGCCCTCCCCGTAACCGTTTGGGACTCGCCTTTAAATCGAGAAAACATACTAACGGGCACGATTGGGTTACCCACGTTCGTATTGATGAGAATCCTATAATTAAAGGGGACACGATCTCTGCTTTGACAAGACGTGCCAAAGAAACCGCCTCGCAAAATACGCTGAGGTGGGGAAGTGAAAACGATTCGAATAAAGGCTTGGCCATAGTGTGATGTCACGCTGCGGAATACGTCAGCAGATTAGATTTGTGTTAATATTATTCTCTCTATGGCAATATGTGGAAACTTATTTTGCAGAGCCGGACACTACCCTTAGTGTTTACAAACTTTTATGAAGAACTTGGAGGAGGAACCCGCCTTGCAATGCCGAAGACAATCTGCGCGCCGGACTCGTCGTCATTGAAGCCTGGTTAAGGGGCTACTGAGGGAGTCCTGGATTAGGGGGTGTTTGGATAGCTGGACTATACCTTCAGCCGGACTCCTGGACTATGAAGATACAAGATTGAAGACTTCGTCCCGTGTCCGGATTGGACTTTCCTTGGCGTGGAAGGCAAGCTTGGCGATGCGGATATTTAGATCTCCTACTATTGTACCCGACTTTGTGTAACCCTAACCCTCTCCGGTGTCTATATAAACTGGAGGGTTTTAGTCCGTAGGACAACTCCAACATACAACAATCATACCATAGGCTAGCTTCTAGGGTTTAGCCTCCTTGATCTCGTGGTAGATCTACTCTTGTACTACCCATATCATCAATATTAATCAAGCAGGACGTAGGGTTTTACCTCCATCAAGAGGGCCCGAACCTGGGTAAAACATTGTGTCCCTTGTCTCCTGTTACCATCCGCCTAGACGCACAGTTTGGGACCCCCTACCCGAGATCCGCCGGTTTTGACACCGACACCGAGTATCCGAGAGGTATCTCTGGACCTTCTCGGTAATGCACATCACTATAAGCCTTGCAAGCAATGTGACTAATGAGTTAGTTACGGGATGATGCATTACGGAACGAGTAAATAGACTTGCTGGTAACGAGATTGAACTAGGTATGATGATACCGACGATCGAATCTCGGGCAAGTAACATACCGATGACAAAGGGAATGACGTATGTTGTTATGTGGTTTGACCAATAAAGATCTTCGTAGAATATGTAGGAGCCAATATGAGCATCCAGGTTCCGCTATTGGTTATGAACGGGAGATGTCTCTCGGTCATGTCTACGTAGTTCTCAAACCCGTAGGGTCTGCATGCTCAATGTTCAATGATGATTTGTATTATGAGTTATGTGATTTGATGACCAAAGTTTGTTCGGAGTCCCGGATGAGATCACAGACATGAAGAGGAGTCTCGAAATGGCCGAGAGGTAAAGATTGATATATTGGATGGTTATTCGGACACTGGAATGGTTCCGTAGCGATTCGATTATTTTTTGGAGTACCGGGAGGTTACCGGAACCCCCCGGGAAGTAATGGGCCTTATTGGGCCATAGGGGAGAAGAGGAGGCAGGCCAAGGGGAGGTGGCTTCCCCCCCCCATGGAGTCCGAATTGGACTAGGTGAGGGGGCGCCCCCCCCCCTTTCCCTCTCCTACTCCCTCTCCCTTTCCCTCTTTCCTATTCCGGAATGGAAAGGGGAATCCTACTAGGACTTGGGAGTCCTAGTAGGACTCCCCACCATGGCACGCCCCCTGGGCCGGCGGCCTCCTCCTCCCCTCCTTTATATATGGGGGCAGAGGGGCACCCCAAAGCACACCAGACAATCTCTTAGCCGTGTGCGGTGCCCCCATCCATAGTTTAACACCTCGGTCATATCGTCGTAGTGCTTAGGCGAAGCCCTGCACCGGTAACTTCATCATCACCGTCGCCACGCCGTCGTGCTGACGGAACTCTCCCTCGACCCTCTGCTGGATCAAGAGTTTGAGGGATGTCATCGTGCTGAACGTGTGCTGAACACAGAGGTTCCGTACGTTCGGTACTTGGATCGGTTGGATCGTGAAGACATTCGACTACATTAACCGCGTTACTAAACACTTCCGCTTTTAGTCTACGAGGGTACGTGGACACACTCTCCCGTATCGTTGCTATGCATCTCCTAGATAGATCTTGCGTGATCGTAGGATTTTTTTTTGAATTACTACATTCCCCAACAGGTCGCACCTAGCATCGGCGAGCCCATGCTACTATATATTTCGGCCACCAATCAGGTGGTCAGCGTTGTGCTCGTCGTAGAGAAGGAGTCTGAGGGCCACAAGTTCCAATTCCAGAAGCCGGTCTATAATGTATCCGAGGTACTCACGCCATGCAAATCACTATACCCGCACTATCAAAAGATTGCCTACACAGTTTTTATGGCATCCCGAAAGCTACGACACTACTTTTAGGAATGGTCACAGTGGCATCAGAGGTCCCCTCGAATGACATAATCAACAACAGGGATGCCACGGGCCGTATCGCCAAATGGGCCATCAATCTCCTTCCTTTCTAGATAACATACAAACCACGCCAAGCTATTAAATCTCAGGTGCTGGCCAATTTTATAGCTGAATGGACCGAAGCCAAACTACCCCGGGAATACAGTACATATTCTCACTTGACGATGTACTTCGACGGCTCAAAAATGTTAGCCGGACTGGGGGCTGGGGTAATTCTAATATCTCCTATAGGCGACACCATTCGGTACGTCCTACAAAAAATGTACATGGTCTCCAACAACGCAGGCGAATACGAAGCGCTACTACACGGTCTTCGGATGGCCACATCAATGGGGGTGCGGCGCCTTGATGTAAGGGGAGATTCAAACCTAGAGATCTCTCAAGTCAATGGAAAATTTGACGCCAAAGACCCTAAAATGGCAGCATACAAAAATGCAGTCCTCTGGATATCGGCCCGGTCCGAGGGCCTAGAATTTCACCATATCTCTAGAGACAACTACCAAGCCGCGGATGTCCTCGCCCGCATGGGCCCCAAGCGCGACCAGGTTCCCAAAAATACTTTCCTCGAGCGGCTCTTCAAACCCTCCATAGTATGGAGGGATGATGACTCCTGTGCACTAATCAATGAGCCCGCTCACAATGTTTCCCAGGAATATGGACCTGATGATCACATCATCGGTGGCTCCGCACTCAAGGAAACACCTTCCGCCCATGAAATCATGACCGTAATCGCCCCCTGGACAGACCCTCTGCTCGCCTACCTCATGTGACAACAGGTCCCAGAGGAACAGACGAAGGCACGACGTATAGTCTGACACTCTAAAGCATACAAGATCCATGAGGATGAACTCTATAAAAAGAGCACTACGGGAATCTTACAAAGGTGCATCTCTGAAGAAGAGGGGCAACAACTCCTCGCAGATATACACGCGGGCATGGGCAGCCTCCATGTGGCAACTCGGGCTTTGGTCAGCAAGGCTTTGCAAGCAGGATTCTTCTGGCCCACTACCCGTGAGGACGCCAGACACTGGTCGAACACTGTGTTGGATGCCAGCTATTTGCAAACCAAAGCCACATGCTTCCCACAGGTCTTCCGACGATACCGATAACATAGCCTTTTGCGGTCTGCGGGCTCGACATGGTCAGGCCACTCAAAGGGGGGACAAAGAAAAAGAAGTACCTATTGTTCATAGTCGACAAATTCACCAAGTGGATTGAGGCAATACACGTCACTTCGGCAGAATCCGGACCGGTTGTTGACTTCTTGTCTGACGTCATACACCGTTATGGTGTCCCCCACAGCATAATCACCAATAACGGCACCAACTTCAACACCCAGGAAGTTAAAGACCGGTGCGGCAAAATGGGCATTAAGCTCGATTACGCCTCGGTATACCATCCACATACTAATGGACAGGTAGAATGAGCCAATGGGCTCATTATGAGCGGCATCAAACCTCGCCTGGTCCGATCACTTAAACAATCAGATATCCATTGGGTCAGGGAACTCGATTCCGTCTTATGGGGGATGCACACTAGTCCTAACCGAACAACCGGATACACACCATTATTTATGGTATACATTGCGGAAGCGGTCCTCCCACGTGACCTCATCCATGATGCGCCTAGAGTACACATGTGCGAAGAAAAGGAAGCCGAGCTGGATCGGCAGGATGACTTGGACGCCCTTGAAGGAGAACGAGATATAGCTCGAGCCCGATCCGCGCTTTATCAGCAGCAAGCACGACGCTACCAAAACCCTGAAGTCCTGGCGAAGACATACAACATTGGCAACCTCATCCTCCGGCTCCCCGAAAAGCAGAAGCATAAACTCTCGCCCAAATGGGAGGGCATGTACATCATTGATGAAGTACTTACAGGAGGAGCATATCGCCTTCGTCGCCCGTCCGATGATTGCCTCGAACCAAACCCGTGGAACACAGCCCGGTTGTAGCGCTTTTACGTGTGAGTTCGGCATCGCCACACACGTACACCCTCACCTCTTCTTCGTTTTTTCTAGTAATTTTGACATTGCAGGCGTTCGGCTAAACCGAACCATACCAAGCTAATACCATATACATCATTGAATATAACACCCAGCTTTGGATGGGTGCTCCCTTAGAGGAGTCGAATAGTATAATCAACGTAAATTGCATTCATTGTGATTATAGCCTTCCCATATCTTTCAAGCCAAAATATGCACTTATTTGACTCAAGATCTTTGCCAAGCTGGGTTGCCTGGCTCCTGTGCTTACCCCTACGTTCCCAATTGTTTGGCTAGGGAGTAAAGGGAGCACCTCTGCGATTGTTACGACCGGGTCATCCGGGACCGTACCTCAGACGGGTGAAGCCAAAAGCTAGCTTCTTATAGAATACAATAAGTCGTCATAAGGGAAGTGAATATATCCCTGCGCTTATTACTAGGGTTTTCTCGCAGCAATTGGTCTCCGTTGATCTCGCGTATCTGGACTAATTTTACCCGAAGAAAGGAACCTTTGGAGGAACTATTTTCATCGGAAGATGTTTCTTACATCCAACAGTAATAAAACATAACTCTTCGCACATGTTTCTTCTGTTCGAGACAGATGGCCGGATTGCCTGGTTCCCGAAGTGTTGCCTTGTTTCCAAGGCACGTAATACGGAACACTTCCCGATCACTGATCGGGGAGGTAGAAGCCAATGGCCGGTTAAGACAACATTCTTTAATGATAAAAATAAGAATGCGGATTGAGCTTGGTCAACGTAAAGTTCATAGATACATAGAATTGGCAAAACTACTCTTGATCGACATTGTCTATCAATTGCTCTGAAGCAAAATCCTTCTGAGAATGGCGAGCGGTTGGCATCACATCATCATACAACAAGCTTAGAGGTATCTCTCGACTATCATGACCCACTGGACCAACCCGGGCCATATCCTCCGGGTCTAGCTTGGTGAAATGGGTCTTTACCATAGCCCATGCCTCATGCGCTCCTTCTCGGCAAGAGAAGATCTTCCATAATTCAAACCTTGGCCAAGCTCCCTTAAAGCATATGGCTAGTTCGGCCATATTCTCTGGCAACACAGCTGACGGCCATAACGCCTTCGTTGTGCTCTTCAGGGCTTTCCGAGCCCTCTCGTAAGTCTTCGACAACTCCTTTAAAAGGTTTTCGTCATAAGTGCTTGCTTCTTCCTTGGACCGCCCAATTAGGAGACCTAACAAGCAGGTGTTGCACATCATCATTAACACATCAATGATACTTGCCAACGGAACAGTAAGATCAGCATTTACCAAATATGCCACCTTTCAGTTTCTGGTTTTCCTCCAAAGCTTGTGCCAGCTGAGTTCTCAAACTCTTAATTTCCTCGGCTTTCCGCTGATTCTCTGCCTTGAGCTCATTTTTCTCCTCCTGATTCGCGTCAGCACTTGTTTCCCAGCCTCCAGCTCCTTCCGCAACCCGCTTACGGCTTCCGGGACTATACGGAGAAAAAGGTGTTAATGCATAGAATACACTCTATACCTGCGAGACAGTTTTTTCTACTTACCAGACAATTCGCCGCTAGCTTTTTGAGCCGCATCCAGTTCGGCCTTGGTTTGGACCAACTGTGTCAGGCTCACCTCAAGGTCCTCGGACAGCTTTTTGCTATGCTCTCTTGCGACCTACAAAAATAATGTCATCAGACACCCTCAACTCGGTCGTCCCGCCCAAATTAAGGCTTGGGGGCTAGTTGGTTAGGGAACATGATCTGCTTTCAAGCTATTTTAGTTATATACCTACACTTTGGTGGCAAAAAGACCTGTGATACCTTCAAGACCTATCTGAGCCACTCCAAGGTATGCATCCACCAAATTAAAAGCACTAAATTCCTATTCGGCAAAGGCAGTGTGACGTAAAGTCTCCCTCCGGCGGCGATGATTCATGACACTCTCGACTTCGGAGTTGGTGACCGAAATATCATCGAAGTCCGTAGGAGGCGCACCGGTTGCCGTGTGTTCGGAGGAAGCTATGGCTTGTGCCAAAGACTTAAGATCGGAGTTGCGATTCGGCGCACCTGGGGATTCTTCGGATTGACGCAGGGGCATACTTGTTTTGCAAAATTAAGCAAGCTTTAATATAAGGGTGTTAAAAGCAACCCTCATTGTATTTCTGAAATATGTTACCTCTGGGTCGAGGAGGCAGGTGCTTCCGCTTCGGTGGAAGCTTTCCGCTTTGATCTTCTATTAGGGGCCGAAGCTGGCGCGGTCCGCGCTCCTCCCAAGATGGTCTGACGCATAGTGCGGCGACCATTGGGAGCAGAATTCATCACGAGGGGAATAGCATGAGATGAGCGCCCTGTTAAGGAGAGGGTCTTCTTTTACTTACCGTGGAAGAGAAAAGAGCCCCGGGGTGATCGGCTATCATAGCGACCTTGACGTCGTCAAGGCTCTCCTGATAAAACACCCCGTCTTCAAAATCAATCGACGTCTCTGGGTCGTCGTGATACCCCGGATCATCGTCACGGGAATGATCCTCCGGTTGACGAGGAGGGCAATTATACTCAACTACAGATGTTGTGACAGTCAAGAACATTCGCCAAGTTCTTCGGTTGTATGACACGGCTAGCCAAGATAGATTTAATCCCGATATTCACTTTATCAAAAGGCTCTAATGGGTTGGTTCTGAATCTTGCAAGTTGGGAATCAATGAGATGTCTAGGCATATTTGTTGTACTTATTATTTGAATCTTATTTGTTGGTTATGAATCTTGCAAGCTGGGAATCAATGAGATGTGTAGGCATCTTTGTTGTACTTATTATTTGAATCTTATTTGTTGGTTCTAAATCTTGCAAGCTGGGAAACATGACATGATGATGCAGAGGACAACAACCATAACAAACAGTTCAGACTTGGTAGTATTATATGTGTGAAAGTGCGACAAATGTGTTGATCATGTGCGCCTTGAGAATAATAATTCTAATTGTTGTGCATGTTGATCCTGTGGCACTGATAGAACGAGCCAATGCATTGCTTGTTTTAAGTATAAATTTCTATTAAAGCTAATTAAATTTAAGTAAAGTGACCACTAACTCTAGTTATTACAGTACCAATACAGACCCGCTCGTGAACAGACGTGTGGCCAGAGTAGGTTTCTAATGGAGGCTTTTGAATGCGCCGAGGGTGCATCTTCTGCCGGGCATGCAGCGGGCGAGGGAGGGGTAGTAACTGTTGTCGCCTGTACACACTTAGTTTATTGTTGAATCCAGTTCCCCAAGAGCTGAAAAATGAACTGCTGTCGCCGCCTACCCACTCGTTCACTTGAAGAGACTCCAATGGCGATCCGAGGGGTGAGACTGCTGGATATGGACTTCAGCAAGGAGATCCCCTTTGAGTTCGCCGTTCAGTCCTATGGCTGCACCAAGCTGAGTGTGATGTACACCAACGATCCAGACTCGGTGAAGCTCTGCCTCGCCGAGTTCAAGCAGTACCTACAGGACGAGAAAGCACAAGGTCGCAGGACTAGACCTTGTGCCCATCCATTCGTCTCCTAACAGGGACCAGCGGATTGCCGTCGCCCAGGTATGTGTGTGGGACGAGGTTCTCGTCTACCACTGCTATAGGGCCATTAGGGGTTCTAGAGCATTCGCCCGTTTCATCGGCAGCGCTGACTGCACCTTCGCTACGGTGGAGAGAAGGAAGAACGCGACGATTCTGCCATCTGGTGCAACAAGCTTGTCAACATCCAGAAGCAATACAAGATCATCGACAACGGGCAGGAGAAGGACTCCGTGGTTGACCTCGCCGAGACCATCATCGACCCCTGATATGCCAACATGAAAGAAGACAATGATACCAAAGGACCTGAACACGTGGGAGGTACCTGTGAATCTAGCCTACATAACCTACGCGGCCAAGGACGCATACGCATGCTACGACATGTACAGGCGGATCTTGGACATGAGGGCGTGTCTGCTTCCCATAACCGACGAGTACAGGGACAACTGCAGCGTCATGATCAAGTGTGCCAGGAAGGTCTAGATGTTGTACTTTATCTGTTTATAAGCACCTTTATCATCTGAGTGTTTCATGCATTAGCCTATGTTTCGTAATTATCTGTTTTGTCCGAAATATTTCTTTTAAGAACACATTAACCTGTTTGCTTTTTTAGTGGCTATTTGCTTATGTATGTAACTAGTTCACTCGTCCGTATAAAAAAACTAGTTCACTCGGCTGCCGTGCTTTGAATCTCCTTCCTCCCAACATATTCCCCTTCTCAAGTGGACCAGCAGGTCTCGTACACAGACATATGGGATTAACCACCTATCCATTTGTATTTCTTTATTTTCTTCAATCTTTCGTCCTCTTCCTATATAGTGGCTGGCCATCATAGCCTATGGCGTTGGCCAGGCCATCCCTCTACTCCCACACATTGTCCGACGACGGCAGCTCCACTGGCCCACCTTGCACCCGAACAAGTCAACCCTCGTACTCCCCGCCGCCTACGTCTTCCCCCGCTCCGGTTCGTTCGGTCCGAGGTCTCGACGTCGTCCTATGCCTTGGTTCTCTCGCCGCGGCACCGCTGTCTATCGTTCCCAACATGGTCAGCAAAACAAGAGGAATCGGGAGACAACTAATCGTCGAGAGGCTGACAATCCCGGGCCCACCAGGTCCATGGCCTAGGTTTTGTTGTTTAACATGGGCAGCCCACGACATGTTTCAACATTTTTTGGATCCAGCAAGTATCAAGCGGCCTCTGGGCCTCCCAACCTAGCTTGTCTATAACATCAGCAACCCAAGTTATGTTTGTTTTTTCAAGACGAAACACAACTCAGTTCTATTTTTCTATAAGAATGCAAAACTGAACCTATGTTTTCTATAAGAATGCAAAACTGAACCTATATTTATATCTTATTTTATTACACACACACACACACACACACACACACACACACACACACACACACACAGATATATATATATATATATATATATATATATATATATATATATATATATATATATATATATATATATATATATATATATATATATAATAGAAACAACATAAGGTTCTGTTAAACCCGTCGTTCATCCAACCATTTTATAGACCTTCCCACTTCCTTTATTTTTCGTTTTCATTAATCCTATATCTGAATTTTCTACCACTTTCTTTTTCGATGTAAACTGAGTTTTCTCCAAGTACTTTTCCCTAGAACCAACTCAACTATCCCACGTCTAGCCTAAAAAATAATAATACCCCACGTCCTATTAACTCATCAAATTAAAATGATATTTTATTTCGTAAATTGAAAGTTCTTACAAAATAATAATAATAATAATAATTGTTCATATATAACTTGGCAAGTTAACTCCTAGTGATTGCGTACATAAGCTTGCAAAGATTTTACTGACCAATGCAGTAATAGACATGCAATCATGTGTTAATGTTTTTATAACATTTCTCCGTCCAGCCCAACATGATATTTTCACCCAGCCCAGCAAGTTCGCGGATTTCGAGAAAAATGCAAATGGGCTTTAAATCCTACCATATATATATAAACGGGTTGCATAGATGCTACATCATTTTTTCACCCAGCCCACCAAATGGACTAAAAAACAAATGGAGTGGCTGACATGTGGGCCAGTAGGTCGAAGCCTAAGCAAGGCGTTGGATTTACATCGAACGACCGGCATTCTTCTTCAATCTCTCGTCTTCTTCCCCCAGCGCTGTCGGGACCGCCTACTCCAGCCTCCGGCATCCAGCAACGTTTTTTTGCGTGCCTCAACGAAACGCTACCCTGCCGACGGCCAGGCCATCCCTCCACTCCGCACCTCCTATTATTCCCTGCCGAGTGTAGGCCCACCTCGCACCCGAACCAGTCAAGTTTCCCACTCCTCTCCGTCTGGGACTCCACTGCCGCGTCTTCCCCATCTCCGGATCATTCCAGTCTGGGGCCTCTCCGTCGTCCACCGCCTCGCTGCGCTTGGTGTGGTGTGGTTAACAAATGAGAGTCATCGGAAGAGGACTGTACGTGGAGAGCCTAATGGCTGGGACCCACGAGGTCCATGGTCGCACGCAAGGAAAGTTCCTCCTTATTAAGCTATTTCCTCCCCCTGAGATCTGGGACCCGCCGGCTGTATCTTCGCACGGAAGGAAGTGTGTCCTTGTTATGTGAGAAAACCATTCCTCCCGATGACAGCTAGGCCTCGGTAGATTTGGTGGCTGACTTGTGGGCCTACTAAGCAGACGTGTACGCAGGGCTTTGTCACCTTAATCAACAAATGATTCTAGCAGCTGGACCGTTGGATGTTAATCCAACAGCCGTGCTCCTTCTTCAACCTCTGTTCTTGCTCCTGTCTCCCGTGGGCGGCAGTGTTGTCGCGCACCCGAACCAGTCAAGTTTCCCACTCCTCTCCATCTGCGACTTCACTGCCGCGTCTTCCCCATCTCCGGGTCGTTCTAGTCTGGGGCCTCGCCGTCGTCCATCGGCCTTGGTGCGCTCGGTACGATGTGGTCAACATCGTCAACAAATGAGAGTCATCGGAAGATGATGCTACCTCTTGAGCACTGCGTTGGTTTTCCCTTGAAGAGGAAAGGGTGATGCAGCAAAGTAGCATAAGTATTTCCCTCAGTTTTTGAGAACCAAGGTATCAATCCAGTAGGAGGCCACCCTCAAGTCCCTCGCACCTACAAAAACAAATAAGAACCTCGCAACCAGCGCGGTAAAGGGGTTGTCAATCCCTTCACAGTCACTTATGAGAGTGAGATCTGATAGAGATGATAAGATAATATTTTTGGTATTTTTATGATAAAGATTTAAAGTAAATATTGCAAAGTAGACAAAGATAGAAATAGCTTGTTGACGGAAGATTAATATGATGGAAAATAGACCCGGGGGCCATAGGTTTCACTAGTGGCTTCTCTCAAGAAAGCATAAGTATTACCATGGGTGAACAAATTACTGTCGAGCAATTGATAGAATTGAGCATAGTTATGAGAATATCTAGGTATGATCATGTATATAGGCATCACGTCCGTGACAAGTAGACCTACTCGTGCCTGCATCTACTACTATTACTCCACACATCGACCTCTGTCCAGCATGCATCTAGAGTATTAAGTTCATAAGAACGGATTAACGCTTTAAGCAAGTTGACATGATGTAGAGGGATAAACTCATAGAATATGATATAAACCCCATCTTTTTATCCTCGATGGCAACAATACAATACGTGTCATTTCCCCTACTGTCACTAGGATCGAGCACCGCAAGATTGAACCGAAAGCTAAGCACTTCTCCCATTGCAAGAAAGATCAATCTAGTAGGACAAACCAAACTGATAATTCGAAGAGACTTGCAAAGATAACCAATCATACATAAAAGAATTCAGAGAAGATTCAAATATTGTTCATAGATAATCTTGATCATAAACCCACAATTCATCGGATCTCGACAAACACACCGCAAAAGAAGATTACATCGAATAGATCTCCAAGAGAATCAAGGAGAACTTTGTATTGAGATCCAAAGAGAGAGAAGAAGCCATCTAGCTAATAACTATGGACCCGAAGGTCTGAGGTAAACTACTCACACATCATCGGAGAGGCTATCATGTTGATGTAGAAGCCCTCCATGATCAATGCCCCCTCCGGCAGGATGTCGGAAAAGGCCCCAAGATGGGATCTCACAGGTACAGAAGGTTGCGGCAGTGGAATTAGGTTTTCGTGGTGCTCCTCGATGGTTTGGGGGTACGTAGGTATATATAGGAGGAAGAAGTAGGTCGGTGGAGCCACTAGGGGCCCACGACGGTGCAGGGCATGCCCAGGGGGTAGGCGCGCCCCCCTACCTCGTGGCCGCCTCGTTGGTTGCTTGACGTCCACTCCAAGTCCTCTGGATCACGTTTGTTCCAAAAATCACGCTCCCGAAGGTTCATTCCGTTTGGACTCCGTTTGATATCCTTTTTCTGCGGAACACTGAAATAGGCAAAAAAACAACAATTTGGGCTGGGCCTCCGGTTAATAGGTTAGTCCCAAAAATAATATAAAAGTGTATAAATAAGCCCATTAAACATCCAAAACAGAATATATAGTAGCATGGAACAATAAAAAGTTATAGATACGTTGGAGACGTATCAAGCATCCCCAAGCTTAATTCCTGCTCGTCCTCGAGTAGGTAAATGATAAAAACAGAATTTTTGATGTGGAATGCTTCTTAGCATAATTTTCAATGTTATTCTTTTTATTATGGAATGAATATTTAGATCCGAAAGAGTCAAGATAAAAGTTTAATGTTGACATAAAAACAATAATACTTCAAACATGCTAACCAAGCAATTATGTCTTATCAAAATAGCATACCAAAGAAAGCTTATCCCTACAAAATCATATAGTTAGGCCATGTTTCAATATCGTCACACAAATGTTCTCATCATGCATAACCCCGATGACAAGCCGAGCAATTGGTTCATACTTTTAAGGCGCTTCAGCCTTTTCAACCCTTACGCAATACATGAGCGCAAGCCATGTATATAGCACTGTGGGTGGAGTAAAATATAATGATGGGGGTTATGAGAGAAGACAAAAAAGGTAGAAAGTCTCACATCGACACGGCTAATCAATAGGCTATGGAGATGCCCATCAATTGATGTCAATGAGAGGTGTAGGGATTTCCATGCAACATATGCACTAGAGCTATAAATATATGAAAGCTCAACAAAATAAACTAAGTGGGTGTGCATCCAACTTGGTTGCTCACGAGGACCTAAGGCATTTGGAGGAAGCCCATCATTGGAATATACAAGCCAAGTTCTATAATGAAAAATTCCCACTAGTATATGAAAGTGACAATATAGGAGACTCTCTATCATGAAGATCATGGTGCTACTTTGAAGCACAAGTGTGGAAAAAGGATAGTAACATTGTCCCTTCTCTCTTTTCTCTCATTTTTTTTCTTGGGCCTTCTCTCTTTTTTTTTCTTTGGCCTCCTTTTTTTTCATTTAGTCTGGAATCTCATCCCAACTTGTGGGGGAATCATAGTCTCCATCATCCTTTCCTCACATGGGACAATGCTCTAATAATGATAATCATCACATTTTTATTACTTACAACTCAAGAATTACAACTCAATACTTAGAACAAAATATGACTCTATGTGAATGCCTCCGGCGGTGTACTGGGATATGCAATGATCAAGAGTGACATGTATGAAAAAATTATGAACGGTGGTTTGCCACAAATACGATGTCAACTACATGATCATGCAAAGCAATATGACAATGATGAAGCGTGTTATGATAAACGGAACGGTGGAAAGTTGCATGGCAATATATCTCGGAATGGCTATGGAAATGCCATGATAGGTAGGTATGGTGGCTGTTTTGAGGAAGATATAAGGAGGTTTATGTGTGATAGAGCGTATCGTATCATAGGGTTTGGATGCACCGGCGAAGTTTGCACCAACTCTCAAGGTGAGAAAGGGCAATGCGCGGTACCGTAGAGGCTAGAAAATTGTGGAAGGTTGAGAGTGCGTATAATACATGGACTCACATTAGTCATAAAGAACTCATATACTTATTGCAAAAGTTTATTAGCCCTCGAAGCAAAGTACTACTACGCATGCCCCTAGAGGGATAGATTGGTAGGAAAAGACCATCGCTCGTCCCCGACCGCCACTCATAAGGAAAGCAATAAAAGAACACCTGATGCGTCAAAATTGTCACACAACTTTTACCATACATGCATGCTACGGGACTTGCCATCTTTAACACACGTATTTCTCAATTTCACAATTACTCAACTAGCACACTCTAATATTATCACCATTATATCTCAAAACACTTATCAAGTATCAAACTTCTCATGATATTCAACGAACTCATATGGAAGATTAATTTCACAATTAAAGAAAATTACCATGCTGTTTAAGACTCTCAAAATAATATAACTGAAGCATGAGAGATCAATAATTTCTGTAAAATATAACCACCACCGTGCTCTAAAAGATATAAGTGAAGCACTAGAGCAAAAACTATATAGATCAAAAGATATAAGTGAAGTACATGGAGTATTTAAACAAATTCTGAATCATGTGTGTCTCTCTCAAAAGGTGTGTGCAGCGAGGATGATTGTGACAAACTAAAAACATAGACTCAAATCATACAAGACACTCCAAACAAAACACATATCATGTGGTGAATAAAAATATAGCTCCAAGTAAAGTTACCGATAGACGAAGACGAAAGAGGGGATGCCTTCCGGGGCATCCCCAAGCTTAAGATTTTGGTCATCCTTGAATTTTACCTTGGGGTGCCATGGGCATACCCAAGCTTAGGATCTTGCCAATCCTTGTTCCATAATCCATCAAATCTTTACCCAAAATTTGAAAACTTCACAACACAAAACTTAACAGAAAATCTCGTGACCTCCGTTAGCGAAAGAAAACAAAACACTACTTCAAGGTACTGTAATGAACTCATTCTTTATTTGTATTGGTGTTTAACCTACTGTATTCCAACTTTTCTACAGTTCATAAACTCCATTACTAGCCATAGAATCATTAAAATAAGCAAACAACACGCGAAAAACATAATCTGTCAAAAACAGAACAGTCTGTAGTAATGAGCTTTGTTCGTAAACTTCGGTAACTCCAAAAATCCTGAAAAACTAGGAAAACCTGTAAAATTTGCATAAGGATCTACTGCAAAAAGAATAGGTAATTTATCACGCTCTGGTGAGTTGAAAAAATTGTTTTCGTGAGCCGAAAGTTTCTGACTTTTTCAGCAAGATCAAATAATTATCATCCAAGAAGATCCTATAGGTTTAACTTGGCACAAACACTAATTAAGACACAAAACCAGATCTAACCAGAAGCTAGATGGATTATTTATTCCTAAACAAAACCAAAAAAACAAAAAACAAAAAATAAAATTGGGTTGCCTCCCAACAAGCGCTATCGTTTAACGCCCCTAGCTAGGCATAAAAACAAGGATAGATCTACGTATTGCCATCTTTGGTAGGTAATCCATAGGTGGCTCTCATAATAGATTCATATGGTAATTTAATTTTCTTTCTAGGGAAGTGTTCCATGTCTTTCCATAACAGAAATTGGAATCTGATATTCCCTTCCTTCATATCAATGATTGCACCAATCGTTCTAAGGAAAGGTCTACCAAGAATAATAGGACATGAAGGATTGCAATCTATATCAAGAAAAACGAAATCTACAGGCACATAATTCCTATTTGCAACAATAAGAACATCATTAATTCTTCCCATAGGTTTCTTAATGGTGGAATCCGCAAGGTGCAAGTTTAAAGAACAATCATCAAATTCACGGAAACCTAGCAAATCACACAAAGTTTTCGGAATCATGGAAACACTAGCACCCAAATCACACAAAGCATAGCATTCATGATTGTTAATTTTAATTCTAATTGTAGGTTCCCATTCATCATAAAGTTTTTTAGGGATAGAAACTTCCAACTCAAGTTTTTCTTCATAAGATTGCATCAAAGCATCAACGATATGTTTAGTAAAAGCTTTATTTTGACTATAAGCATGAGTAGAATTTAGAACGGATTGCAACAAGGAAATACAATCTATCAAAGAGCAATTATCATAATTAAATTCCTTGAAATCCAAGATAGTGAGTTCATTGCTATCTAAAGTTTTAACCTCTTCAATCCCACTTTTAACAATTTTAGCATCAAGATCTAAAAACTCTGAATTTTTGGGACGCCTTCAAACTAAAGTTGACTCATCTCCAGTCCCATCATCATCAAGATTCATATTGCAAAACAAGGATTTAATAGGGGACACATCAATAACTTTTAGATCTTCATCTTTATTCTCATAAAAACTAGAAGAACATGCCTTCACAAAGCAATCTTTCTTAGCACGCATCCTAGCGGTTCTTTCCTTGCATTCATCAATGGAAATTCTCCTGGCTTTGAGAGACTCATTGATATCATGCTTATGTGGAATAGATCTAAGTTTCAAAGAATCAACATCAAGAGAAATTCTACCCACGTTCCTAGCCAATTCATCAATCTTAGGCAATTTTTCTTCAAGCAAAGCATTAAAATTCTTTTGAGAAATCATAAATTCTTTAACACTAGTCTCAAAATCAGAGGGCAACTTATTAAAATTTCCACAAGAGTTGTTGTAGGAATTACCATAATTATTAGAGGAATTACTATGGTAAGGCCTAGGATTAAAGTTTCCTCTATAAGCATTGTTACAAAAATTATTCCTACCAACAAAATTCACATCCATAGATTCATTATTATTCTCAATCAAGGTAGACAAGGGCATATCATTAGGATCAGAAGCAACACTTTTATTAGCAGCAGACTAAGGCATAGCCTAGTGGTGGGAAGGGGCTGATGCCTTCCCACCCACCCAGGTTCAAGGCATGGTACTTGCAATTTGGGTTTGCTGCATCAATTATACTGTAGGGGGTTCCCTTATAGTCTTTTAGTCAAAAAACACTTTTATTAGCAAACAATTTCATAAGTTCATCCATCTTTCCACTCAAAACATTAATTTCTTCAATTGCATGCCCCTTTTTACTAGTAGATCTTTCAGTGTGCCATTGAGAATAATTAACCATAATATTATCTAGGAGTTTAGTAGCTTCTCCTAAAGTGATTTCCTTAAAAGTGCCTCATGCGGCCGAACTAAAAGATTTCTAGAAGCAAAATTCAATCCAGCATAAATTTTTTGTATAATCATCCACAAATTCAAACCATGAGTAGGGCAATTATGTATCATTAATTTCATCCTCTCCCAAGCTTGTGCAACATGTTCATGATCAAGTTGCTTAAAATTCATAATATCGTTTCTAAGAGAGATGATCTTAGTGGGAGGAAAATACTTAGAGATAAAAGCATCTTTGCACTTACTCCAAGAATCAATACTATTTTTAGGCAAAGACGAAACCAAGTTTTAGCACGATCACTAAGAGAAAACGGAAATAGCTTGAATTTAACTATATCATTGTCCACATCTTTCTTCTTTTGCATATCACACAAATCAACAAAGCTATTTAGATGGGTAGCGACATCTTCACTAGGAAGGCCGGCGAATTGATCTTTCATGACAAGATTCAACAAAGCAGCATTAGTTTCACAAGATTCAGCTTCGGTAACAGGAGCAATCGGAGTGCTAAGGAAATCATTGTTGATGGTATTGGCAAAGTCACACAATTTCGTATTATCTTGAGCCATCGTGACAAGCAAGCAATCCAACACATGAGCAAACAAGAAGCAAGCAAAAAAGAGGTGAACGGAAAAAAAGGCGAATAAAACGGCAAGGATGAAGTGGGGGAGAGGAAAACGAGAGGCAAATGGCACATAATGTAATGCGAGGGATAAGAGTTTGTGATGGGTACTTGGTATGTAGACTTATGCGTAGACTCCCGGGCAACGGTGCCAGAAATCCTTCTTGCTACCTCTTGAGCACTGCGTTGGTTTTCCCTTGAAGAGGAAAGGGTGATGCAGCAAAGTAGCGTAAGTATTTACCTCAGTTCTTGAGAACCAAGGTATCAATCCAGTAGGAGAACACGCTCAAGTCCCTCGCACCTACACAAACAAATAAGAACCTCGCAACCAACGCGATAAAGGGGTTGTCAGTCCCTTCACGGTCACTTACGAGAGTGAGATCTGATAGAGATGATAAGATAATATTTTTGGTATTTTTATGATAAAGATTTAAAGTAAAGATTGCAAAGTAAACAAAGATATAAATAGTTTGTTGACGGAAGATTAATATGATGGAAAATAGACCCGGGGGCCATAGATTTCACTAGTGGCTTCTCTCAAGATAGCATAAGTATTACCATGGGTGAACAAATTACTGTCGAGCAATTGATAGAATTGAGCATAGTTATGAGAATATCTAGTTATGATCATGTATATAGGCATCACGTCCGTGACAAGTAGACCGACTCCTGCATGTACTACTATTACTCCACACATTGACCGCTATCCAGCATGCATCTAGAGTATTAAGTTCATAAGAACGGAGTAACACTTTAAGCAAGATGACATGATGTAGAGGGATAAACTCATGCAATATGATATAAACCCCATCTTTTTATTCTCGATGGCAACAATACAATATGTGTCGTTTCCCCTACTGTCACTGGGATCGAGCACCGCAAGATTGAACCAAAGCTAAGCACTTCTCCCATTGCAAGAAAGATCAATCTAGTAGGCCAAACCAAATTGATAATTCGAAGAGACTTGCAAATATAACCAATCATACATAAAAGAATTCAGAGAAGATTCAAATATTGTTCATAGATAATCTTGATCATAAACCCACAATTCATCGGATCTCGGCAAACACACCGCAAAATAAGATTACATCGAATAGATCTCCAAGAGAATCTAGGAGTACTTTGTATTGAGATCCAAAGAGAGAGAAGAAGCCATCTAGCTAATAACTATGGACCCGAAGGTCTGAGGTAAACTACTCACACATCATCGGAGAGGCTATGGTGTTGATGTAGAAGCCCTCCATGATCAATGCCCCCTCCGGCAGGACGCCAGAAAAGGCCCCAGGTGGGATCTCACGGGTACAGAAGGTTGCGGCGGTGGAATTAGGTTTTCGTGGTGCTCCTCGATGGTTTGGGGGTACATAGGTATATATAGGAGGAAGAACTAGGTCGGTGGAGCCACGAGGGTGGAGGGCGCGCCCAGGGGGGTAGGCGCGCCACCCTGCCTCATGGCCGCCTCGTGGGTTGCTTGACGTCCACTCCAAGTCCTTTGGATCACGTTTGTTCCAAAAATCACGCTACTGAAGATTTCATTCCGTTTGGACTCCGTTTGATATCCTTTTTCTACGAAACACTGAATAGGCAAAAAACAGCAATTTGGGTTGGGCCTCTAGTTAATAGGTTAGTCCCAAAAATAATATAAATGTGTGTAAATAAGCCCATTAAACATCCAAAACAGAATATATAGTAGCATGGAACAATAAAAAATTATAGATACGTTGGAGACATATCAGATGACTGTACATGAGAGGCTGACAGTGGGGACACACCACACCCCATGGACGCATGGATGCAACTGCATCCTCTTTAGCCTGAAAAATAATGTTTTCTCCCCGTGACTGCTGGGACCCAGCAGCTACATCTTCGCACGCAAGGTACTGCGTCCATATTACGGGAAAAAAATGATTTGCCCCCCTCACTAGTGGGACCCACCAGCTACATCTTCGCATGCAAGGAAGTGCCTGACAGTCGGGACCCACCTGGTCGAAGTGTATGTAGCATTGTCATTCTGGTCGTGAACGTGTACATACATACAATCGGTCTGTCTGTAGGCTGCAGCTATGAACCGTGGCCATGTAAGGAAGGGCACGTGTCGTAGTAGAGGCACGCACGTAGCATGTACACGTACGTATAGCGGCCAGGGAGCAAGAAAGTAAATACGGCCACATACGTACATACGGGCGGGGTCTCGAACGCCTACTCGCGCATACATACGTCCAAAGCTCGTGTACATGGCTGGGTCGGAACGGAGAAACTGCGTCATCGTCGTGTTCATGGGGAAGCAACGAATGCATCGTGTTCATCGGGAGGCAACGGAATGCGTACTGTTCATCAGGAGCCAACCGGCCTGGATGGAACAGCCGATGGAAACGAGGCCTTGCGTACCGCAGAATGGAGGAAACAGCCTTGTGTTCGATCGGCCACGGTCGAAACGGGATCCTGTTCATCAGGAGGGGTCTGGCGTACCGCAAAACACAGGAAACGGACCTCCTACGGTGGAAACAGGGTCCTGTTGATCGAGAGGGGTGTGGCGTACCGCAAAATGGAGGAAACGGACTTGTGTTGGAGTGCTAGGGTTGAAACGGGGGTCCTGTTCATCGGGAAGGGTGTGGCGTACCGCAAAATGGGACTCTGTCAGATTCTGGGGTTCCGGCAGACCCTTAAGGTTCGAACTCTAGGGTGCGCGCGGAGATCGTGCCCTCTGCCTCTCCGTCTCGTAAGGATCTAACTACCAGAAGAACAACACAAGAGACACAGGGTTTATACTGGTTCGGTCCACCATTGTGGTGTAATACCCTACTCCAGTGTGGTGTGGTGGATTGCCTCTTGGGCTGATGAGGAAGAACAGTACAAGGAAGAATGACCTCGCGAGGGTCTGTTCTTGGCTAGGGGATGAACTGCTAGGGGGAGTTCAATCGCCCTTCCCTTTCTCTCTCTCTACTTGCTCTAGATAAAGAATGAGATGCCTCTCTCCAGCTCCCTCTTGCCAGTTGCCTCTACTCTGTGGGTGGCTGGTCCTATTTATAGGCAAAGGCCCTGGGCCTCTTCCCAAATATTGAGCGGGAAGGGCGCCAACAATTGGCCAATTTGAAGGGGAACATCGGGTACACTTATCCTGACTAAAGTTGGTCTTCCCCTGCCAAAGGTTCTGGCGATGACGCCGGCTTGGGCTCCATAGTGACTTCCTCCTTGTCGTGGAGCTGGTCTTGGTCTCGTTGCACCGAAATGGGTGCCTTTGCTTGATACTCTCGCCTGTGCTTGCCCCCTTTGCACCAAAGAGGAAAGGGGAGGACACTGCGCGGGCTGGCGCCCGCCTGGCACCCTTGGTCGTCATGGCTTGCTTCACGGGTACCTCGTGAAGTACCCGACCTTGATCTCTCCGCCTCCTCGCGAGCCAGCCTAAGGAGGCCGTGCTGGAGGAAGTGACGTGTCGTCCTCCTCGCGAGGGTCTTGAGCCTTGTGTTGATGAAGATGGGCCACGCTGGGCCCCCACTCGAGCCACGCCGCAGGCCGCAGGCAGGCAAGTCTGGGAACCCCCGTTCCCAGAACGCCGACAGTAGCCCCCGGGCCCAAGGCGCGCACGACTTGGTCGTGCCGAGAGGAGAAAGGGCAAGGGCGAAGCGCCGCAGGCCCTAACAGCCTGCGGCCTCGGGCACCGCGTGGCGGTTGATTGGACGTGGGTGCTTTTGCAACTGCGCAGGATACTAAAGGCGTGGCATCTGCTCGGGCTTTGTTCCTTTCCTTCTTCGTCCGCTGCTCAGATCCCCTTTCTTGTGCTTCTTCTCCCTTCCTCCAAGCTTCTAGATCTGCTCCTCCCGCTCGTCCCAGGTAGCCATGGCGCCTCGCCGGGCCCCGGCTGAAGCTTGGTTCTCGCCTGCTTTGGATTCGCCCAACGTGTCGAAGGCGAGCCTCGCTCTGCTGCACCGGATGGCGACGGCGCAGGGCATTGACGGGGCGCAGATGTTCAAGGTTGGCTCCGATGTCCCTGAAGGCCAAGGGAGCGCCTTCTATCCTTTCTTCGTGAGCTCCATTGCAGTGGGCCTGGTGCCTCCTTTCTCTGAGTTCTTCCTCGTCGTCCTCCGCCATTACAACTTGCAAGCTTTGCATCTCCACCCCAACTCCGTCCTTCTCCTGGCGATCTTCACCTACTACTGCGAGGCGCATGTGGGGGTGCAGCCTTCAGTGGCCTTGCTGCGCCACTACTTCTACCTCCGGACCTCCAAGGGTTCTCCTTCGGCGTGCGCGGGCTTCGTCGCGTGCGGCAGCTCCATGGCCATCTCGAATCCAGGGAAGAGGATCGAGGGCTTCCGGAGCAAGTGGGTGTTGGTTGATGCCGGGTGCGTCGACCCTCAGTTGTCCCTTCCCACGGAGCCAGCCGTGAGCACGGAAGACTGGTGCCGGGCGGAGCTCACGGATCCCCGCGCGAAGTCGGTGCTGGCGAAGATGGACACCGATCTGAAGTCGGCTAACTTGGCGGCGGCGAAGCTGACGAGGGCGTCGTTGCTGAGGGAGTTCCTGGAGCACCAACTGGCTTCGCTTCGGCAGTATTCTCCTCCGATGTGGAGGCCTCACCAGAGTCCCGCAGCCGTGGGCAAAGGGGACGTGACTGCGGTTCTCCAGTCCCTGGTCGGGGGCGAGGCGGCAATGCCGGAGGGCGCGCCTTCGCCCTTGTTCCTCCGCGACGATTGGGAGCAAGTGGTGGAGTCCATGCCCGTCTTCGACGAGGACGGGCTCGTGCTCGTGGTGGGTCACGAGGATCTGGTGAATGTGTCTTCCGGCGACTCCAGCGGGGGTGGGGGCGAGGAGGAGGAGGGGGCAGGCTCGACTCCGAGGCGACCGACGGAGAGTCTAGGACTCCCTCGCTCCAGCGCAAGCCCCGTGCTCTCCGCCTTTCGCTGAGTGACGATGATGACGACGACGATGTGCTGGGCAGCTGGAGCTCGCCTCCGGTCCCAAAGAAGGGCAGGACCGGGTTGATTCCCGGTGGGTCCGCCCTGACTTCGGGGCGAACCGCGGACGCGCCTTCTGCTTCCGTGGTTGACACCTCCAGCCGGCTCTCCGGCTTCAAGTTTGGCAGGAGACCACCGGAGCTTTCTGCCGACGACCTGTAGGCACTTGATCTTTGATTCCTGGTTTCTTGTTCCACTAACGGGGATTGACGATTACTTCTCCTGAGCAGGCTGGCGCCCGCGGCGAAGAAGCTGAAGGGGGCTCCTGAGGCCCCGGCTGCGACGACACCTCCACCTGCAGGGGAGGGCGACCGCGACGCACAGGCTCCTCCTGCCCACTCGCCCTTGCGAGGCTTGGCTGATCTGGCTGGGGCGGCAGCCCCCATGGCTCGATCTACCCCATGGCTCGGTCTACCCCAGAGGTGCCCTTGTCTGGTGCTGCTGCTACGGCTGGGGAGGCGCAGCAGACTCCGCCTCGGGATACTGCAGCCTCGCCGCCGCTACCTTCTCCTCCTGTTCCGCCGGCTGCTAGTTCCGGGACTCCTCCTGCTGCCCCGAAGCGCCCTGATGCTTCCCCGCCTTCTTCTTCCATCCTGGAGCGAGCTGTTACTGGACTGGACCGGCTGCGGCAGGATCTTCTAGGCGCCGAACCTCGCCTGGTGGCCGGGCGCCTGGAGCTGGCCTCGGGGTGGATTCGCTCCGACGCCTCGATCCGGGCAGCGCTGGTTCAGGC
Organism: Aegilops umbellulata; assembly: GCA_032464435.1. Classification (NCBI taxonomy): domain Eukaryota; kingdom Viridiplantae; phylum Streptophyta; class Magnoliopsida; order Poales; family Poaceae; genus Aegilops; species Aegilops umbellulata. The sequence continues at coordinate 91,914,903 of CP136060.1, read as the reverse complement.
CTCGACGGCCTGTGACGAGGAGAAGGAGGCTACCCTCAAGGCGAAGGCTGCCCGTGACATGGCCCTGGGAGAGGCGGTTAGAATCCGCGGCCGTTGCAAGGAGCTGGAGGACGAGTTGCAAGGCCTGCGTGGTCAGCTTGCAGAAGAGACCCGCCTTCGCCAAGAGCAGGAGAAGGAGGTGAAGGCTTGCGAGGCGGCGCTCGAGGACCAGGAGGCGAAGCTCAAGAAGCGCCGCAGCCACCTAGGTGCGCTGAAGAAGGAGCTGGAGACGACGAAGACCGAGCTGGATGCCAAGGCCCGGGTCTTTGCCGAGGATCGCGTGGCCTTCGCGGACATGGAGAAGGATGCCCGCGCTTCACTGAAGACGCTTTACGAGAGTGGCCTGGATTGCCTGCTGGCTGGCGACGGGGACGGCCCCGCCAAACTGCTTCCCTTCTTGGTGAAGGCTCTTGGAGATGTCACCCTCGGACTCGTCCCCACGGTCGAAGCCGAGGCGCGTGTCCTATCTTCCGCCGTGCTGACGCGGGTCTTCGCCCATGTCTACCTTCGCGACCCCAGCGCCGACCTTGACAGCCTGCTGGAGCCGGTGAGCGGCGAAGGCGCCGCTGCTGCTGTCGAGGCCGTGAAGGGGCGCGCGGAGGCGCTGCTGGGGAAGTTCCGGGCTTTCAGCACCAAGCCGAAGCGAGGCGCTGCCGACCCTACTACCCCGCAAGGTGAAGCCACTCCACGCGACTCCGCTGCCGCCAAGTGACTCCTCTATCGTTCATGTTCTTCTTTCGATTCCTGCACATGCACGACGCCTCGAGGAGGCATTTAAATTTGCGTTTGGAACTATGGCGACATTATGGGTTGTAATATTCGTTTTTAAGTTCCTTGAATTTTATGTTCCTCCTCCCTACTTGCTTATGCTCTACGCCGACAGAGCCCGGCCACGCGCATGCCTCACCCAGCATCAGCCCCGACCGGAAACCAGGACGGGACCAAAGGAATGAGGGGCCACGTGACAAGTTAGGCTCCTGAGTCGCGATGCTCAGGAGTCCCCCTTAGCGCACGAGCAACAAGTAGGGAAGCGCGATGTAGGTGCGTTTCCGTTCTACATCTGCGGAGCCCGACCCCGCGCGTACCTCACCCAGCATAGTCTTTCGGAACTAAGGAGTGAGGGGCTACGGAGCCAATTAGGCTCCTGAGTCGCGATGCTCAGTTGTCCCCCTTGACGCGCGAACAGCAGGTGGCAAAATGAAATGCAGGCGGGGCTACCATTCTACGTCTGCAGAGCCCGACCCCGCACGTACCTCACCCAGCATAGCCTTTCGGAACTAAGGAGTGAGGGGCTACGGAGCCAGTTAGGCTCCTGAGTCGCGATGCTCAGGAGTCCCCCTTGACGCGCAAACGGCCTTCGTACCTTGGATCCGCTCGGGGAGAGACGCGCGACGAACCAGGCCCGAGGGGCCTGGCTGGGGCGTACGGCTGGGCGTGACCCGGTCATAGCCCCCGTGCCCAGCCCCCTCGCGCGGCGCTCCCGGGGGGAGGCGTTGCGATGAGGCCGGCCACTGAGCTCGGGGCTCCCTGAGGTTAACGCGGCCCGGAGGCCACCCTCAGTTGTTTATCACCAGCGCGGAGCATAGCGCTTCCGTATGTGTACGGGCATAGCCGCTCCTCGGCAGTGTCATCAGCCAGCGCGGAGCATGGTGCTTCCACTGCTACGTGGGAGGGGGCTCCCCTCCGGGAGGAGCCCCCGGGGCGTGTACAGACCCGCCCTGACACGTGGCTGGCACGGTAGAGCTAGGTGAGGTGTATCTGGGCACCCGTGAGCCAGCGCGGGACTCACGAGGCCCTACCTCTAGGCGGGTTGCGCCTGGCACTGGGCCGTATCTTGAGATGTGTTCCTGCAAAGTCTGGTTAGATGCCGGCACTCTACGTCCTCGGGTCCCAGCCCTCGACCTTGTCTCAGCCATCGCTGGTATGCCAGGTCGCGATGCCGTGGACAAGGCCAGAGGGTGAGGGCTGGAGAGCTAGTAAGAGCCCTGAGTCGCAATGCTCAGGCACCCCCCCTTTAACTTGCAAGCTTCTCGGGTTCTTTGTGTCTCAGCGGGGGATTGAAGCCAATCCCAACAAGATCAAGGCCATTGAGCAGATCGAAGCACCGAAGCGCGTCAAGGATGTACGAAAACTTGCCGGCTGCGTGGCGGCTCTCAGCAGGTTTATCTCTAAGTCTGCTGAGCGCGCCCTGCCATTTTTCAAAATCTTGAAAAAGCCAGGTCCAATGAAATGGACTCCGAAAGCGGAGGCTGCGCTGCAGGACTTGAAGAGATACCTGTCCTCCACTCCAATACTTGTCGCACCTAAACCACAAGAGAAGTTGCTGCTATATCTGGCGGCAACCAATCAAGTGGTTAGTGCTACGTTAGTAGCGGAGAGAGAGGCAGATGATGAGCCAGCAACCGCGGCAAGCACGTCCAGCGACAAGAAAGGGGCTTCCCCGACGAGCTCTGTTCCCGACGAAGACGGATCTGCGCAGATGTGCGAAGGGATACAGAAGAAGAAAATGGTGCAGCGCCCAGTCTACTTTGTCAGTTCCCTTCTGCAGGGGGCTAGGTCAAGGTACTCTGGTGTGCAGAAGTTGCTTTTCGATCTTCTTATGGCCTCGAGAAAGCTGCGCCATTACTTCCAAGCACATGAGATCACAGTTGTCACTCGCTTTCCGCTAAAGAGGATACTGCAGAATCCAGAAGCAACAGGCAGGATTGTTGTGTGGGCATTGGAACTGTCAAGATTTGGCCTCAAGTTTGAGAGCACTTCAACTATTCAAAGCAGAGCATTGGCAGAATTCATAGCAGAGTGGACGCCAACACCTGACAAAGAAATCCCAGAGACGAGCCTCCCCGTCAAGGAAGCAAACAAAGAGTGGCTGATGTACTTTGATGGTGCGTTCTCGCTGCAAGGCGCCGGTGCTGGCGTGCTGCTTGTCGCACCCACCGGAGAGCACCTCAAGTACGTGGTCCAGATGCACTTTCCCAAGGAGCAAGCAACAAACAATACTGCAGAGTATGAAGGATTGCTCGCCGGTCTCAGGATCGCGGCAGACCTTGGGATCAAGCAGCTCATTGTCAGGTGTGACTCACAGCTTGTCGTCCGCCAAGTGAACAAGGATTATCAGAGTCCATTGATGGAAGCTTACGTTGATGAACTGAGGAAGCTGGAAGAGCGCTTTGTCGGCCTACAGATGGAACATGTTCCTAGAGCTTAGAACGACATCGCTGACGGCCTATCAAAGTGCGCGGCATTTAAGTTACCTGTGGAACCAGGGATCTTTGTGCTCAAGCTGACTCAACCATCCGTGACGCCACCAACTGGACAGAGCAAGAAGAGGAAGTTGATTTCTGGTGACTATCTTCCGGCAGAGCTTCCCGAAGCCGCCGCCAAGAAGGTCCCCAAGATCAACGCCAAGAGTGCTGAGGAGCAGTCTGCTCCGACAAGCCCCAGGGTTTGTTTCGTTGAAGCAGACGCTCCCGACAAGTTTTGCTCCGGCAAGCTTGCCGGGGATCATCAAGCTCCGGCTGAACCACATGTTCTCGCCTTAGAAGCGGATGTTCCCGAAGCAGCAGATATGCCTTTAGTCCTTGTTGTCGAGCCACAGGCTCCAGCATGGGCACAGCAGATCGTCCGTTTCCTCCAGTCAGGAGAACTTCCCGAAGAGCCAGAAGAAGCGGAAAGAGTAGCCCGACAGTCTAGTATGTACCAGTTCATTGACAACGCACTGTACAGAAGAAGACTCAACGGAGTGAAATTGAAGTGTATTCCCCGGGAAGAAGACTCAACGCACTGTTGGCAGAGGTACATGGAGGCATTTGTGGTCACCACATTGGCGCAAGAGCGCTTGCTGGCAAAGCATTTCGGCAGGGCTTCTTTTGGCCGACAGCCCTCCAGGATGCAGCTGCACAAGTAACCAGGTGTGAAGCGTGCCAGTTCCATTCCAAGCAGATACACCAGCCAGCTCAAGCTCTCCAGACGATCCCTTTATCCTGGCCATTTTCGGTCTGGGGGCTCGACATCCTCGGCCCTTTCCCCCGAGCAGTCGGGGGCTTTGAGTACTTGTACGTCGCAATCGACAAGTTCACAAAGTGGCCAGAAGTGGAACCAGTGAGGAAGGTGACAGCACAGTCAGCAGTCAAGTTCTTCAGGTCGATTGTTTGCCGCTTTGGAATCCCTAACAGGATCATCACCGACAACGGTACACAATTCACGAGTCGCACCTTCATGCAGTACGTCCAGGACCTTGGCACCAAGGTCTGCTTCGCTTCTGTTGCTCACCCCAGGAGCAACGGTCAAGCAGAGAGGGCAAATGCTGAAGTGCTGCGTGGACTCAAGACCCGGACTTTCGACAGGCTGCACAAGTGCGGAAGAAACTGGATGGAGGAGCTGCGGTGGTTCTTTGGTCGATCAGGACGACGCCAAATCGAGCCACTGGCCAAGCACCTTTCGCTCTAGTCTATGGAGCAGAGGCAGTTACCCCCACGGAACTCGTATACGGGTCACCTCGAGTGCTCTCTTATGATGAGCTTGAGCAAGAGCAGCTGCGACGAGATGACGCGCTGCTCCTTGAGGAAGACCGTCTTCAGGTTGCTGTACGAGTTGCTCGATACCAGCAAGCTTTGCGCCGCTACCACAGCCGCAAAGTTAAAGCCAGAAGTCTCGAGGAAGGCGACCTTGTTCTTCGGCGCGTTCATTCCGCCTAGAATTCCAACAAGTTGACGCCGAAGTGAGAAGGCCCTTACCGGGTGAAACGAGTCACTAGGCCTGGCGCTGTCCGCCTTGAGACCGAGGATGGCTTTCCGGTGAGCAACTCCTGGAACATCGAGCATCTTTGTAAGTTTTACCCGTAAGGCGCGGTTGTCGGACCCTGTTCGGCAACCACCATTTTGTACAAGTCTTGCCGCTGTTGCATGTAATCCTTTGTACAAAGCCAGGCGCAGACCCTCTCCATAAATAAAACTCACGTGCTCCGCACACCCTGTCAATTTCATGCCTTTCTGCATAAATTATCTGACACTTTGTGCAGCGAGCCCCCCTCGGTAAGCAATAACGAGCCATAAGGCTCCATACTATTGTTTTCTCTTTTCTTTTTCTCAAGGAAAGGAAGGATCCTTCACTCACAAGTTAGCCAGGGGGAAGGGAAGATAATGGTATGGACCCGGCGCCGTTCATGAAACATTTCGCCTTGCCGGGGAGCAAACGACAAAAAAGCTAAGTGCCAAAGTTTGAGCAATCAGATTTTTTTTAACTTTAAGTTATTTTCCTTGAACGACCATGCTTTGTATGGAAAACCTGTGCGCGAAGGAACAGCTCGTGGCTAGTTGCGCCCTTACTTTGCTTCGAGTTCGCTCAACAGCTTAAGTGCGCCGCAACTAGAGTCGCGCCCTTACTTTGTTTCGAGTTCACTCAGCAACTTAAACGAGCTGCGACTAGTCGCGACAAGGTTTCTTGTCGGTAACAGCACCGCCAGCAGGCTGCTGACGTCCCGCACTCAGCCCTCGCGCCAAGGTGCCTACGCCGGCAGGTTCCCTAAAAGCGTAGGGCAAAAACATACAAAGAAAGGAATCGAGTAAAGGGAATAACATTGCAATCGTGACATGAAACAATGTTATATTACAAGATAGCTTGTCGCGGCTCTAATAAACTGTTTTCATAACATGACCAGCGGCGACGAGAAAAGAAGAAAATAGGCGGCCTAGTCCGCGCGGTCGCCCTCAACCCTCTTGATCCCGCTCACCTTGTCCACAATGGGTGCGACGAGGGTCTCAAGCTCCTGCAGATCAGCTTCAGGCGGCAGGGACCTGAGGACGTTAGCGAGGCGGAGGCCCGGGTTGCGGAAGGCCACCTTCATCAGCACCTTTTTGAGAGCTCCCGCGCAGATCTCGCGCGACTCGTCGGCCAGCTGCTTTGGGATCCTCTCCCGGAGTTGCTGGAGGGCCGTCGCCACGCCTCTAAAGAACAAGGTGAGCTTGGCGCTAGATGGGAGGCTCTCGTCAGAGGAATACCCGAGATCCTCCACCCCCAGCAACGCCAACTCCTTGTCGATGCCTGCGACAGCGTTCACAAGGCCCTCCGTCCACTGCTCCACAGTTCCCCTGAACTCATTCTGGGTGGCAGCGATGTTCTCCAGCAGCGCCTGGTCGGCCTCGATCTCCTTCTTCAAGGCCGCCTCCTGCTCCTTGGCGCCGTCCAGCGTCTTGGTCAAAGTAGCCAGCTTCAGCTCAAGGTCAACGATGGAGTCCTTGGCGGCGTCAAGCTCCTTGACCTTTTCGGCGAGACGGCCCTGCAGATCGCCAAAGGTGTAGGCGTCCTTCTCGCGTTCATGCTTGAGCGCGGCAAGCGCCTCACCGCTCGCCTTGCGATCAGTCTCCAGCTGCGCCACTTTCGCCTCCAGCTCCTTCTTGGCGGCCTCGGCAGCTGCGGCGGCGTCCTTTGCTTCCTTGAGGGCTCCGCCGAGTGCTTGCTCGCGCACCGCAAGCTCCTCTTCGTGGCTGTCCAGGCTAGCCTTCAGCTGCACCAACTCACCGTCCCGTGCGGATAACTCCTCGGCGGCAAGCCGCTGTTGCTCTGCAACCTCTGCCTTCTCGAGGATGAAAGCCTTCCGCGCCTCATCGAGCTGCACCCGCTCCGCCGCCAGCGACTGGAGAGCTGCCTGGTTGAGGCCTCGGACCTCCTCAGCGCGCTTCTCCACGTCCACCCCCGCCTTCGTGACAAGCGCTTCACGGGACTCCAGTTTGGCCTGGCGGGCGCGGTAGAGCGACACCAGCTTCCGCAGCAGTCGCTCCTCCTCGGGCTCGTCGCTGCTGCTGCTTGGTGCGTCGACCAATGTCAGCCCAGCGGAGGCAAGCACCTCCATGTCGAAGCTTTCTCCTTGGACTGGCGCCCTGGACGTTGACGCCCAGGGGAGGTTGATGAAGATGCCAGCGCCAGCCTTCAAGTAGACGCCTGGCTGGGGTTCCCCAAAGCCTGACGCTGCGGCAGCGGCGGGAGGATCAGCGATCGGTATAGCGCCTGTCGCTCCTGCGGCCCCAGGGTCGTCAGTACGATCGCCGGACCCCTCGTCAGCTGCTGCGGCGGCAGCCTTGGCGGCCTCTTCGCCGGCAGGATCATCAGCGCCGGCCGTTTCCTCGATGACAGTGGCGTCATCACTAACGACTTCGGTCTCCATCGGCTCCACAGTGGATGGATCTGACGGCCGGAAAAAGAAGAAAAGTCAAGTAAATATCCAAAAAGAAGAACCCAAGGGGGGTTTAGAAGCAAGGAGTACCTGTACCAGGCTCGGTGGTGGGGATCTCCGCTGCCGGGGGTTCGCTGGTACCGTCCCTTGCCGGAGACTTCTCCCTCGCCGGGGAGCTCTCCCTCGTCGGGGACTTCTCCCTTGCCGGGGAGCTCTCCCTTACCAGAGAATTCTCCCTTGGCGGTGTAGTCGAAGCAGGTGGCACGTTAGGGGTGGCCTCCGGGCGCTCCTGGTGGAGCTGCTCTGCTCCTACATAAGCCAACGGTCAGATATCAGCAAGCAAAGAGTGTCCATGCGCGCCTAACAGCTGGAAGTAAACCATATACTTACGCTGGGGGCTGCGCTGGGGGCTGCTCTGAAGAACAGCCGTCGGGTCCGGCAAGTTTATCTCGGGCGCACCCCCTGCTCCCACGGTGGGGTCATCCTCGATAACAATCACCGGGACCTTGGCCCTCTTTGCCATTCTCTGGGCCAGCGTCCTAAAAAGGAATGAGTTCAGAGTAAGGCAAATGAGATACAATACAAGACAGCAAGTATTGAAGACATGCAAATACAACAAGGATCTTACTCTTCTTCTTCCTCGTCGGAGCTGAGCGCGGAGAAGTCAAAGCCTGGCCCACCTTCGGCGCGAGGAGGCGGGGGAGTGGGATCTCTTGGCCGCTTGATGGGAGCTGGGGCAGCAGGCCGAGAGGACCCCGCCCCAGTTGCCGCTGCAGCGCGAGGTGTTCCCGCGGCAACAGAACTTGCCACGGTGGAGCGTGTCATGCGGCGCGGCGGGGGTTGACTCGGCCTTGCGAAGACGCTTTCTTGGTGGAGCCGGGGGCTCTGCTTGCGGAGCCGGGGGCTCTGCTTGCGGCAGGCTGTCCGAAGACGAAGAGGAAGAGGAGTCGATCTCCAACAAGCTGCTCGTGTCCTCGGCGGGCCCGCTCGGCCCGACGTCGTGCTCGGCGGACCTCCTCTCGCCGGCAAGCTCCTCTCGATCGGCAAGGCTTGCCGCCTCTGCTGCCTTTGCTTCCTCCGCGGTGAACCCAAACTCACCCGCGGCGGCGGCTGCCGTCGCCTCTCCTGGTGGCGATACGCTTGAGCTCGTCGTCGGTGGTGTCCCGGGTGAGGCCCTTTTTCTCGCCGGCGTCGACCGGCACTTCTATCAAGTTGTCGAAGAACGCCCGAACGACATCATCCGCAGGCTCTATCCAGGCTGGATCAATTCCGTGCGAGTCACACAGCGGCATTATTGCACGGATACGGTCGAGCGCGGAGTTGTTGCACAGCGGAACGACGCCCCTCGGCAACCTGAACACTTCAGGATGCTGCGGGTCGTGCTTGAACAACTCCTGGAGCGTCGCGTTGAGCTCCATGACAGTGAAGTTAAAATTGAGGCCCGGCCGCAACCTCATGATATCCGCTGCATTCTGGAACTCCCAGGCGGGTCTCCCCCTCTCCTGCAGGGGGGCAATGCGGCGGCGAAGGAAATCTGCGCCGACCGCTCCTACAGTAAGCCCGGCAAGCCTGAGGCGTAGGATCTGGGTGACGGCAATCCCCAGTCTGTCGTCTTCCGGGGCGAGGCTACTCCAATCGCCGCCGCGCACTACCGGGGTTTCGCGCAGAGCAGTAAACGGCTGAGGGTTCTCCTCGACAATCAGACACCAATCCGCCCTCCACTCCTCCCACTTGCTGCGGAACTCTCCTTCCAGATAAGCGTCTTTCTTGCCGGCCTTCGAGATCCAGGCGATTCCGCTGGATAAAGGCTCTCCTTTCTCAACCTGAGGCGAAAAGAAATGGCGGAAAAGAGCTACGTTTGGATGGATCCCGACAAAGTTTTCGCAGAGATGTTCGAAAACTGCCATGGTCAGGACAGCATTGGGGGTGAAATCAAGAAGGTGGAGCCCGTAGGTGTTCATGACATCGCAAAAGAATTCAGAAAAAGGCGGGCAGAGCCCGCAGTAGAAGAACAAGGCGAAGAAGGGATACCCGGTGGGATACTTATCCCAAGCAGTGGCTGGGAGTACCCTCGTGCGCGGATGCGCTCGCGTTCCCGTCGACCAGAAGAGATAGAAGTCTTCCTTCAGCTCTGCTGCCTCGAGCCTTGGAGGGTAGATTGCCTGCTCCTTTCGCAACGCCGCAAGCCGCTGCGCCTCAGCCGACTTCGCCTTCTCGGCCTTCGGAGCCATGGCGGGAACGGAGAAGGAGGGCGACGGCGTTGGTGGTGCTGGTGGCGATGGGGACGGGGCTCTCCTCTCCTTCGTCTTTGGGAAGAAGGGGAGTGGCGGAGATTCTCGAGGAAGGAACAGCAACGGGCAGATGGGCGAACTGCCCCTGTTCCCCCTGCTTATAAGGAGGGATGGGGCGGACGTTTCGCCTTTCCGAATAAAGGAACCACCCACGACCTCTCCCACGACGCCGCAATCGACGCGTGCTGTTCGGGGAGGGCGTGGTGGATGCGGAGCGAGGTGTGACGTGACCCAGGCCGTGCGTGCCCATGCCCTGTTCTGGGCCTGGCCCAACAGCGCTCGGCACCGTGTGTGGCCCAGGCCCAGGGGCTCCTGTCGGTGTACTAAAGTAGGGGTACTCTAGTATCCCGAACTTGTGCACGGGCAGTCGCAGCACCCCGCGGCAAGGCTCGCCGGGTGACCGCCAAGGTCCTCCGTGGATCCTTTGAAGCCATCCGAGAACAAAGTATTTAAGCCAAGGAGACAAGTCCCCGGCAAGAGGAGCTTGCCGGGAAGGCCATTCGACGCACAAGACCCCGGCAAGAGGAGCTTGCCGGGAAGCCCAACCAGAGCATCTCAAAGAACCTGCCGCAACGCGCCACGCGTCCCGGCCGGACTCGGCGAGCGACAAGTTCCCGGACGCGACAAGACAACAGCCGCGGCAAGGCACTTGCCGCGGCAGGCAACCACTCTGTACCCGCGCTCCAGCTCACCCACCTACGTGTCGCTCCGGGACCCTTCCTAGCGTATGTGGCGGGAGGCTGTGCAGCCAGGGGTACACTGTGGCATGCAGCGCTGACAAGATCGCCATCGTGGCGAGCGATGGCGCCCCTAGCGGTCCCTTTTCTGCACCGTCTGGGCGACGTAGATAGGCATTTAATGCCTTTGTCCCCTGCCGTCAGGGTTAGGTATGATACACTGTGTAGGTAGCTGTACCTACCACGGCACATTTCCACTTTTGCCCTTACCTACGTTGCCACCTGTTGGAGACCCCTTGAACGTATAAAAGGAGGCCCATGCACAACGTAGGAGGGGGGATCGGCATCTCTCAGAGAACGATCTCTCAGAGGAAAACAGAAGAACGCTCGGTCTCGTTAGCTGCTTGGGTGCACTGTAGCACTCAGCGCTCCCGAGCAAGAACTCAATACAATCCACAAAGCAGCAGTAGGAGTGTTATCTCTCCGGAGAGCTCCGAAGCTGGGTAAAAAAACCCCGCGTGCCTCACGTCGATCCGCTCTTCGCGCGACCTCCGCCCCCCGCTGAACCGAGAAGGGGCTCCGTCCCCATAGGTGCTCGGGGAGCCCAGAAAACCCCGGCAGAGTTTGAGACAGCAGTTGAGTAGAGAAATTGGCCTAAAGTCATTTGCTGTCAGGGGTGTGCCACTTTTGTGAATAAGAGTGATATAGGATGTATTTATGCTCTCCAGCGAAAGTTGTCCAGCATGAAAATCAGCAATTAACTTAAGGACATCCCCTTTTATAATATCCCAACATGATTTAAAGAATTCATTGTTGAAGCCATCGTGACTTGGAGATTTTTCCAATGGAAGCTCTTTCACCACAGCATTGACCTCTTCCTTTGTGAAAGGTAACTCCAAGTTTCCAAAACTTGAAGCATCTGGTTGTTGGCCATATAAAGATTCCAGATCAAAATGCATGGTGGTTTTTTGCGAAGTCCCCATTCTTTTCTTAAAAAGCCTCCCATAAAATGGCAGCTTTTCCTACATGGTCAGAAATGTCCACTTGGTCATCATTCTGGAGAACAGCAATGTAGTTATGCCTATAATTGATTGAGGCTTTGGTGTTTTCATCTCCAAACTTTACTCCCTTAATTTTCCCCTCTGCTTCCAGTAAATCTTCTGATTTCTCAATAGAGTTAGCAACTGCTCTTTAAGAATTATCCTACAGTTCCATTCTGTCGGTGGGAACGACACCTATGGGATCACAAGAATCCCTACTACGGTTGCGGGGCGCGGGGTCGTGAGAAGAGCGGATCAAACAGATAGCACACGGTTTCCTTATCCAGGTTCGGGCCGCGAGGATGCGTAAAACCCTACTCCTGCTTTGGTGGTTTGTTTATCTGTGTTCTTGAACTAGCAATGGGGCGTGAGGAGCTCGAAAAAGCGGAATCCCCCTCCTGGTCGCCTTGGGCCTCCTTTTATAGGGAAAGGGGTTGCCACAGTGGCACACAGGAGGTGGAAAGGGTACAGTGATGCGAGGTTATCCCTCGCATCACATGACAAGGCGCATTTAATGCGTCTTGCTTAGGTGTCCTTGCTTTATCGGGGACACGGGAGAGCCCTATCTCGTCCGTCGCTGGACAGCTCCAGTGCCCATTCCACAATTCTTCCCGTTGCATCTGGATTGTGCAATATCCGCGGCAGAGGAAAGCGAGTGACGACAATGATCTCGTGTGCCTGGAAGTAGTGACGCAGCTTCCTCGAGGCCATAAGAAGGCCAAAGAGCAGTTTCTGCACGCCGGAGTACCTTGATCTAGCCCCCTGCAGGAGGGAACTAACAAAGTAGACCGGGTGCTGCATCATTTTCTTCTTCGGTGGCACTTCAACTAGCTATGTCGTCTCTGCATTGGTGGTGTCGGGCTCTGCCGCTGCCATTACCTCCTCGTCAACCTCTCTCTGCGCCACTAGTGCGGCACTGACCACCTGGTTCGTTGCCGCCAGGTATAGCAGCAACGGCTCCTGTGGCCTAGGTGCAACTAGTATTGGCGCGGAGGAGAGGTACTTCTTCAAATCTTGCAATGCTGCTTCGGCTTCTGGCCACTCCATCGGGCCCGCCTTTTTCAGGATCTTGAAAAAGGGAAGGGCGCGCTTGGCAAACTTGGAAATGAACCTGCCCATGGCGGCGATGCAACCAGCAAGCCGACGCACATCCTTGATTCGCTTGGGTGCTTCAATCTGCTCTATAGCTTTGATCTTCTCCGGATTGGCCTCTATCCCATGCTGTGACACCAAGAACCCGAGAAGCTTGCCGGACAGGACGCCAATGACGCACTTCTCAGGGTTCAGCTTGAGATTGATCTTGCGCAGGTTTGCAAATGTTTCTTGCAAATCTGGTATGAGGGTTGCCCTGTCCTTGGTTTTGACCACTATGTCATCCATATAAGCTTCCATATTTCTATGGAGCTGGGGTTCAAAACCAATCTGGACCGCCCTTGCAAACGTCGAACCAGCACTCTTCAACCCGAAAGGCATCCGCATGAAACAATACGTACCACATGGGGTGATGAATGTTGTTTTCTCTTCGTCTTCTCTTGTCATGAAGATCTGGTGGTAGCCGGAGTAGGTGTCGAGGAATGACAACAGATCACACCCAGTCGTGGAGTCAACAATCTGGTCGATGCACGGCAACGGGAAGGGGTCTTTAGGACAAACCCTATTGATATTTGTGTAATAAATACACAGTCTCCACTTCCCATTTGCCTTGCGCACTACGACCGGATTGGCCAACCACGTTGGATGGAGCAATCCTCTTACCAAACCCGCTGCTTCCAGTTTCCGGATCTCTTCTGTGATGAACTCTTGTTGTTCCAAAGCTTGCTTTCTGACCTTCTGCTTGACGGGCCATGCACGAGGACAGACAGCAAGGTGGTGCTCAATCACCTCCCTGGGAACGCCGGGGATGTCGGAAGCTTGCCATGCAAACACATCAACATTCGCCCGCAGGAAGGTGACGAGCGCGTCTTCCTATTTGTCGTCAACGGTGGAGCTTATGGTGAAAGCTCCTCCCGTGCCGTCCTCATTGACAGAAACCTTCTTGGTTCCCGGCGGTATGGCCCTGGGCTTCTTGTTTCCGCCGGTGGAGCTCTCTGGCACGTCCTCGACGGCAGTGCTACACTCCGAAGAGGTGCACTTGCCGGAGTGGGTGTCCGAGGTCTCGCCGGTCTTCTTCTTCTTCTTCCCTCCCGGGGTCCCAGCGGCAGGAGCAAGTGCCCTAGTGGCGGCAGCTGCTGCAACTGCTTGCTGGTATAGTTGGTCAGCGCAAATCAGCGCATCTTTCTTATCGGAGGGGATGGTGATGATCGTCACAGGTCCTGACATCTTCAGGGTGTCGTAGGCATAGTGTGACGCCGCAATGAACTTGGCCAGCGATGGGCGGCCAAGGATCCCGTTGTAGGGCAAGGGGATCTTGGCAACATCGAACACGATCCTCTCCGTCCTGTAGTTCAGGTCGCTTACAAAAGTTACGGGCAGCATGACCTTTCCCTTGGGTTGGCTTCTTCTCGGGTTGACCCCCTGAAACGTGCCCGTCTCTTCGAGGTCTCCATCAGGAAACTGCAGTTTCTCGATCAGGGCAGGCGAGATCAAGTTCAGACCGGCCCCGCCATCGACTAGCATCTTCGTCACCTTGAGGTTGCGTATTGTTGGTGAAACCAACAATGGCAAGCACCCGACTGCAGTAGTGCAATCAGGGTGATCCTCAGTGTCAAAAATGATAGGTGTGCTGGACCACTTCAGCGGCCTTTGGGCATCAAACGATGGCTCTGCCGCTGTAATCTCTCGCGCCCACTGTTTAAGCCGGCGGTGAGAAGTATGCAGCGAGGCGCCGCCGTCGATGCACATGGCCTCTGTAGCTTTCTGAAACTCTTGGTCGCCGGATTCGTCGTCCTCTTCATGATCGTCGTCTTCTGGCTTTCTATCATGGCCCTGGGCGGGCCTCTCCTGTTGTTTATCCTTGCCGCCACGGCCCGCCTGGCCGTCACGCTTCTTGCCGGACCCCTCAGCACCGTCTGGGCCCTTCTCCTTGTCCCGCCTCTCATACTCAGCCCTCTGCTTCTCAGCGAGGAGCTCAACCTGTCGGTAGTCTTGGAGAGCATGGCCTTTGGTGCGATGGATCTTGCAGTATCGCTTGTCGGAGTTTCCGGGCTTCTCGGCAGCTGCCAAGGCCCGGCAGGCGACACATCCGGCAACTTCCTTGCCAGGGTCATCTGCCTTGGTTTTCTTGGTGGAGCCGGTGTCATCAGATCCCTCGACGGCAAGCACGGATTTACCTTTGCGCTTCCTGTTGCGGCGCTAGCCCTTCTTCGCCGTGGCAGCAGTATCCTCATCTGAGGAGTCGGTTTCCATGCCGGCATCTTCGCCGGGGTACTTCCTTCCCTCTTCAGCTCGGGCACATCTGTCAGCAAGAACACAGAGTTCTGCTACATCTTTCACCTTGTTCATTGCCAGCTCTTCGCGCATCTTGCGGTTACGCATGTTCCAATGGAATGCGCTGATGATGGCGGCAGGGTGAACATCAGGGATATTGTACTGTATCCAGCTGAACCTCTGTATATACTTGTGGAGACTCTTGCCTCCCTTCTGGGGAATGACGTGCAGGTCGCTTGCTTGGCCATGGGCTTGGTGGCCTCTAGTAAAGGCGCCCACGAACTCATGGCATAAATCCGACCAGGAGGAAATAGAGTCTACCGGCAAGTGCATCAACCATGACATGGCGTTGGGTTTAAGAGCCAACGGAAAGTAATTCGCAAGCACCTTATCGTCGCGGGCTCTGGCAGCTTGCATCGCGATGGTGTAGATGCTGAGGAACTCGGACGGGTGGGTCTTGCCGCTATACTTCTCGCCCACGTCAGGTTTGAAGGTGCGGTGAGTGGGCCACTGGAACTGCCGCAGCTCACGGGTAAAAGCTGGACAGCCTACCTCGTAAGGTAGGCCTCCAGGGCTCTCCGGTGCCGGGTGGTTCACAGCAGGCCCTGCTCGCCTGTCTGATTGGTGGCGCGCTCCGTGCCGGCGCTCGATAGTGGTTCAAGCGTCTTCATGTTCTCGTTCCCGAAGAACTTGGCGCTGGTCATAGTGGGTCCGTGGGTCGGACGACGCTATGGAGATTTCGTCGCCCGTAACATCGCGATGGGCTGGCGTTCGCGGTACCGGGCGAGGAGGAGGCGAGTGCATCGTGGTCGCGGCGCTGCCGGCTTTCCTGCCACTGGTGCGTGGGACTCCGTCGGAGCGTCGACCCGGGGGCTCCACCGGGCTCGGTTCGTCATTGTTAGCCACCGCAACAAGGCTTTGGATAGTGGCTCTCCATTCGTCGAGTTTCCCCGTAGTGGGAGGAAAATCAAGGAGCAACTGCGCACGCGCCAGGGCTTCTGCTGGCGTTGGTGGCAGCGAAACCTGCACGGATCACGACGTGCTTCGATTTCTGACTATGTCAGAAGGAGCTCTATCACGACCCCGCGGTCGCATGCCATCTTCACCAGCGCCTCGGCGAGCGGGCAGGTCTTCTACATCCCGGAAGTGGCGCTCGGGGCTCTTCCCGCGGCGACGCCCGGGGTCTTCGGTGTGATTACGCCGTTCATCGCGCGCCGCTTGAGAGGAGCGCGTCGTCGGCGCCGGCGTGGGAGTCTTGGAAGCCCTCCCGTCGCCTTCGGGTGGGGTGGCAGCGATCTTGGAAGGCCCCGCGCCACCCGCGGAGGGTCTTGCTCCGTATTTGGATTTGGCGGCGTGCGGCCCGTTACCAGGCGCACGATCATCACCGCCTCCCAAACTCCGGCTTCTGGGACGGTGTTGGTGTCCGCGAACGGCGCCCCGGGTCCTTTCTGCAACCGGTCCACTGCTCGCCCGCGTCGGGACGGGACATCCGTCTTCCGACGGTCCAACCGCCACCGTCATCTTCTTCTTGGGCGCCATGACGGTGAAGAAGCGTCGAACTAACTGCTAAAGCCGATTCTCACAACTGCGCCCCCTACCTGGCGAGCCAAAGATGTCGGTGGGAACGACACCTATGGGATCACAAGAATCCCTACTACGGTTGCGGGGCGCGGGGTTGTGAGAAGAGTGGATCAAACAGATAGCACACGGTTTCCTTATCCAGGTTCGGGCCGCGAGGATGCGTAAAACCCTACTCCTACTTTGGTGGTTTGTTTATCTGTGTTCTTGAACTAGCAATGGGGCGTGAGGAGCTCCAAAAAGCCTAATCCCCCTCCCGGTCGCCTTGGGCCTCCTTTTATAGGGAAAGGGGTTGCCACATTGGCACACAGGAGGTGGAAAGGGTACAGTGATGCGAGGTTATCCCTCGCATCACATGACAAGGCGCACTTAATGTAACGCCCCGAGACCGATGTGCCAGGTGTCCTCCGCTTAGTTGTTGTTGTTGCCTCGTCTTTTGCTTGCGTGTCATGCGTTTCATATCTTTGCATCATGTGCATTGCATCATGTCATAAATCTTTTGCTTTTCAACTAAATAAATTGCATGGATCTTCGGTCCATTTAAATCGAGGGAATTCACTCGTGATTTCTCTTTATAACATATTAAAGCCTCTCAATATTATTAGGGAGCTATAATAAAATTATTCCATTTATTTGGAATTAACCATAACCCACTTGCAAATAATTCCAATGCCTTTGTTATCACAACTCTTGACCTCTAACCTTGTCTTTTATTCTTTCATCCTTTTTCCGGAGCTCTACCAAAATTCTCAACATTTTAGGCCACTCCAAACCTAGTCCCAATTCAAAACCATAATTATATTCAAATGAATTTGAATTTAATTCCTGCAATCTTGTCACTTATATTTTTCTGTGGCCATGCTTATTTTTATGAGCCCAGAAAAATTGTCCTTCCATTCAAATTCGTTCCCTAAACCCCTCTTCCTTTTTTTTCCTTTCTCTCTTTTGTTTTCTGGCATTTTTAGTGTTAAGAGAGAGAGGAGAGAGAGCCTAGCTGGGCCTCCCAGCCCAGCTGCAACCAGCCGCCCCTGCCCTAAGGCCCATCCGGCCCAGTCCAACCTAACCCTAGCCCGAACCCCGCACCTCTCCCTCTCGTTCCCTCTGCCGCCGCCACACTTCCCTCGATCCCATCTCTCTCCCTCGAACCCCCTCCTTCTTCCACGCATCGAGCCAAGGAGACGAGTGCCCCTGCACCCGATCCCCTCGCTCGTCCTCCTCCCGTTCCCGTCGCCCTCCCCGTCCTCAGCTCCTCCTCCACCTTGCCTTGGCGCGCGAGTCCCGCGCCCCGCCTCCTTGTCACCGCGCCGCTCCGGTGACCCAGCCGCCGGCAGGGCCCCGTCCCCACCTCCGGCGCGCCAGGCTCGCCGCCTCCCTGCCAGGCCGGAGCCCCGTCTCCACCCGCCGCCGTCGGCGACCGCCAGGAGGGCCACCCCGCGCCGCTCATGCTCTGCGCCATCCTCCCCCCTGCGCCAATTCCGTCCGCCGTGCCGCCATGCTCTGGGTCGCCCTCGCCTCGTCGGCTTCTTCTCCGACCAGGGAGCCCCGCCACTCACCTGAGCGTGGCATCCGCCTTGTTTTTTGTGCTGCATCGCCTCCGTGCTGCTGCTGCTCACCTTGCCGCTGCCATGGTTGTAGCCCCTCGCCAAGCATGCTACGTGTTGCTGCCCCGTGCGAGACCGTCAAGTACCACGACAGACCGCGAGCTCCACGGATTCGCCAAGTACCACGACGACCGAAGCATAGTACCTCTACGTTTGCCTTGTACATCTACCGTCACCGAAGACCCATTTGTGGATTTCGTCAAGTTCAACGGTGAACCCCGAAGCCCTCGGATTCGTCAAGTCCGTAGGTGCAAGTACCACTCCGAACCATGTACGACGACCGTCGCTGAAAACCCGTGAAACATGTACATGAACGACTACCGTCGCGTGAACCACTACTTCCCTCGACGCCCGAGAACGACTACTTCCTCTACTTCCCTCTACGAACTCGATCCGCTTCGAAAAATGCACGCTTCGAAGGTATAACACCGACACGATGACCCGTGGATGAATGCATGTGTGTTGTATGAGATGCTCGAGTTTTGCACCGTGCTCGAATTGTCTCTTGCACTTTCCGACTCATTTGCCATGCCGTCGTCCCGTGGGAACCCGGTATCCGGGATCACCCCACCATCATGCTCAACTCGCTTCCGCACACTTCTCTTTTGCACCGGCAACTCATTCGAGTTATCGGAACCGATATGTTGCCGTGGCACCATTTTCGGATTCGTTGCCGTGGCACACTTTCTTTCCGCCACGATGACAAATGCTTCATCACATGCTCTTATCAACATTTTCATAAAATTGCTTAAAACTTGCATATGCCATCCGCATCATGATAACAATAATTAAAATGTTTAAAATGTTGATTGTTTAAATTTGCTTAAATGCCATGCTAAAATGATTTATTTCATCACTAAATAACCGTAGCTCGGATTTAAATAATTTATATATGTAAATGGGGTGGAAAAATGCATAGATTAACATGTTGCACTTTATTTTCGTGTTTAAAAACAATAAAAATATGGTTTTAGGCAGAACAGTACCAAATATAAAATATGCATATGGGGTTTTTCCGGAATTGTTGATTCTTATTTCCGGCCTCATTTAAACTTGCCTAAATAGTTAGTTTAATTATGCTTCACCCCTTGTCATGTTTAACAACATTTAACATTGTTGGGTACATAACAAGAGAGAACTAAATAATCGGATGTGGTGTTTCGTCAATATGCAACTCGTTGCATATTGAGCTCCACTTAATTTGTAGTATTGTTTGTGCATTTTGCCATGCCCTACATATTTAAACCGGACATGAATTATTCTTGTTTGTGCATCATGCCATGTTTATGTGATGGTTGTTTACTATGTTGGTTGTTTGTTTCCGGGTTGCTCCTCTCATTAGCTTCGGTTTCGTACCGGAGTTGTGATGATTCGTTCGTCTACGTCCGTTTGTCTTCGTCTTGGACTCGTTCTTCTTCCTTGCGGGATTTCAGGCAAGATGACCATACCCTCGAAATCACTTCTATCTTTGCTTGCTAGTTTCTTGCTCTTTTGCTATGCCTATGCTGCGATACCTACCACTTGCTTGTCATGCCTCCCACATTGTTAAACCAAGCCTCTAACCCACCTTGTCCTAGCAAACCGTTGTTTGGCTATGTTACCGCTTTGCTCAGCCCCTCTTATAGCGTTGTTAGGTGCAGGTGAAGATGAAGTTTGTTCCTTGTTGGAACATGGAGATGTTGTTCCTTGATGGGAACATGTTTACTTGTTGGGATATCACAATACCTTTTATATTATTAACGCATCTATATACTTGGTAAAGGGTGGAAGGCTCGGCCTTATGCCTGGTGTTTCGTTCCACTCTTGCCGCCCTAGTTTCCGTCATATCGGTGTTATGTTCCCGGATTTTGCGTCCCTAACGCGGTCGGGTGATTTATGGGACCCCCTTGATAGTTCGCTTTGAATAAGACTTTTCCAGCGAGGCCCAACATTGGTTTTACCATTTGCCTCACCACCACCTACTTTTCCCTTGGGAGTAATTAACCCAAGGGTCATCTTTATTTTAGCCCCCCCCCCCGGGCCAGTGCTTCTCAAAGTGCTGGTCCAAACCGAGCGATGTACGGCGCCCCCTGCGTAATCAGGGTCTATGCCAACCCGACGTCTTGTCCATCCGGTGTGCCCTGAGACCGAGATATGTGCAGCTCCTATCAGGATTTGTCGGCACATCCGGGCGGCTTTGCTGGACTTGTTTTATTGCTGTCGAAATGTCTTGTAGTCCGGGATTCCGAGATTGATCGGGTCTACCCGGTAGAAGGAATATCCTTCGTTGACCGTGAGAGCTTATAATGGGCTAAGTTGGGACACCCCTGCAGGGTATTATCTTTCGAAAACCGTGCCCGCGGTTATGTGGCAGATGGGAATTTTTTAATGTCCGGTTGTAGAAAACCTGAAGTTGATCTTAATTAAAATACACCAACCGCGTGTGTAACCGTGATGGTCTCTTCTCGGCGGGGTCCGGGAAGTGAACACGGTTGTTGGAGTTATGCTTGACGTAAGTAGTACAGGATCACTTATTGATCATAGTTGTTCGACCGTGCTTTTGCCTTCTCTTCTCGCTCTCATTTACGTATGTTAGCCACCATATATGCTAGTCGCTTGCTGCAGCTCCACCTCATACCTTTTACCCTACCTATAAGCTTAAATAGTCTTGATCTCGCGGGTGTGAGATTGTTGAGTCCTCGTGACTCACCAGATACTTCCAAAACCAGTTTACAGGTGCCGAAGAAACCGTGCAGGTGACGCACCCGAGCTCAAGGAGGAGCTCGATGAAGATCTTGTCCTTTATGTTGTTTTGTTCTAGTCGATCAGTAGTGGAGCCCAGTTGGGGTCGATCGTGGACCTTTGTCGCTTTTGGGGTTTCTTCTTTTATTTTGGCTCCGTAGTCGGGCCCTGATTGTAACTGTATGATGTAATGTTTTATTCATGTATTTGTGTGAAGTGGCGATTGTAAGCCAACTATGTATCTCTTTTCCCTTATGTATTACATGGGTTGTGTGAAGATTACCTCACTTGCGACATTGCTTTCAATGCGGTTATGCCTCTAAGTCGTGCTTCGACACGTGGGAGATATAGCCGCATCGAGGGCGTTACAAGTTGGTATCAAAGCCTTCCCCGACCTTAGGAGCCCCCACTGATTGATCGTTTTTAGCGGCCGAGTTGTGTCTAGAAAAATGTTTTGAGTCATTTAGGAATTATATATCGGAGAGTTTAGGAATTCTTTTTACTTCCCAGTCTCCTCATCGCTCTGGTAAGGCATCCTGACGTAGAGTTTGACTCTTCTCTTCTCAAATTTCACTAAAAAAAATTTAGGATCACGCGGGTATCTTAGAATCGTTCCGATGGTTTTATGATGACAACATTGTCTTGGTTGCCTCCCGTCAGCAGGGGTTTTAGTGGAGGTGTCCCGGGGAGTTGAGCTCCGAGGTGTTGTCGTCATAATTTTATCGTTGCAGTTCTGGAATACCTGAGTTTAGCCCGCCGACATCGAAAATCTCTTTTGTATAGTTGTTGGTGAGATAACCCTGATAGCCCAGTACTGAGGCGAGTGCGGGAGTATTGCCATAACTCGTATAACGGATGCTTTTCGAAGGTTGAGGTAGACGATTTCCGAAGGATTCTTGGTTATGTGTTGACGGATGGATACAGCTGGATCTAGGTATTGTTAGTTTGGGTGATATATTTTGTGTCCCCTGTATTCCCAACACCAAATTGCAAAACCAGAAAGTTTCGGGAGTTTATAGGTGGGAATTCAAGTATCTTGTAGGATATCTTTCTAACGGACACATGATACGATATGGGATCTATCATATGTTTGTTTCCGGCTTATTCTGTAAGCCAATCCTTTGTTTTTGTTTTGTTTTGTGGTATTCGAGTTGCTTCGATGTCAAGTGTTGATTCCATACCTTCCCTATACGGTGTTCTCATATTGCTATGTGAATACTAATCCTTCTCGATCATCGAGATTGTCATGTTAATTCTTTTTCCCAACCGGTGTATCCCTTTTCAAGTGGTTCCCATCACTTCAACATTCGCGAGATCAATTATCAGTTCTTCTCAACGGTGTTCGCGTCATCCGTTCCAAGTTGTCTTTGTTTTTCCCGCCCTCCCACCCTGTTTCTTCAAGGACTCAGATTTCTTAATATCCTTTTTGTGGATGCGAAGTCTCTTCATTCTTTTCTTTCAATGTTCTTATCCGGTGATTTCCCATGAAGATAATAACGGAGCCTTAACTTCATCATTATTCGTTCTCTTTGCTTCTCCGGTGGATTCAATTCAAGCTTTCGGTGTTGATCACATTCCTTTTCTCATTTCAATTTATTTCTTATGCCGTTGTATTTCTTAATCATTCATTTCTCGCTATTCAATTTGTTCTGAAGTGTTGAAGATATCTCTGAAGATTCGTGTTTCCACTCCGCATCAATTCTAACTATTTTGAGGTTGTTACCTCATTCAAGCCATTTAATTCTACCGGTGCAATCTTTATTTCAAGCAATCCTTCAACGGTGTTTCTTTTGAGTGGGCCCTAACCCACAGGTCTTTTCCCAGGATCTTACCTGACTCTTCTAATTTTCCCGAAGTTATTATCAAATTCTTTTCCAATTTTGTCGTAAGAATGAATTATCACCAGTCATATGTTTTTCTCCAAGATCTTTCAATTCTTTCATCGTTGGTTCAACCTTTCTAATTTTCATTCCGGAGTGTCTCAACAATTCATGGTGGTGTTTCTCGTCGTCATTCTCAACATTTGAAGACCGAAGAAGAGTTTCTCTTAAATCTTGCTCCATTCTCTTCAAGATTCATGGTTCTAGCTTGATGCCATTCTCTCATAATTGTTTTAGATTGCGAGAATTCTTTTCATACCCATACGGAGCATTTCAGGAGTCTTTTCAGTTTGATTCTCCGGAGCCCATCATCTCAGAATTATTCATTCAAGCTTTCGGCTCTCGTTCTCCAAATCTTCCCGGTGCATCATTCAAGTATCCTCTAGTTAGCTCTTGATCTCTTCGTTCTCTTGTATCTAAATTCTCTCAAGTATCTTCGTTCATTTGCTAATTCTTCCTGGTGTTTCCTTATCTTTTCTTCGTCCATTTTAAATTCTTACGGTGGTATGCTTCTTCCTTTGTTATCATATAGATTCACTCTTTCTTTCCAAATCCTACCGGTGGTTCGTTGAAGACCTTCCCAAGTTGAGCAATATCTCTCTTCAATCTTTTTTTTCAACTAGAACAAGTAGTATGCCAAATCCATTGCTTGTCATCAATTTAATTGGTGAAGGATGAGCATAATGTAATTCTTGTTCTTGTTTCATCCAAGTGATTAATTCCTTATTCCGGAGGTTCATCAAAATTCCTGATTTCATTTGTTCATCTTCCTTTTCCGGAGTTCCAAGTTTTCCCCATTATCTCGTCGCGGAGATCCATCTAAATCAATGCAAGGCTTCACCTTGTATTTTCAACTTCTCTTTCTTCCTATCATCCTTTTCTTACCGGAGTTCTTCATGGAGGCTCTACATGGTGCTTCGTCAAGGATTCTTTTCATTCTTCAATTGTTCATCAAGATTTCTCTCGAAGTTAAGATCCGTCAAGCCATACTCTAAAATAAACATGATGTCAACACATGTTTTGTTTGAGGAGTTCGAGCATTCTTCATCTTGCATTCCGAAGTGCAATTCTTTCGACCTTATCTTTTGAGGTGGTCTTATGTCATTCTTGACAATTTCGCTTCGTGTTTCATGATTCACAAGTTGTTAAGAATGAGATATTTAAATCCATCATTTTCTCTTCGTTAAGGAGATCGTTTCAACCTATCAATCCCTCCATTGGAGTTATCTTGGTAAAGATTTCACCTAAAGCCTTCCCTAAGGAATGTTGCTAATTATGGTGCTTATTAATGATCCATGTTTCTCCTTCTCTTCTCGGTGAAAGAGTTTTCATCTCCGTGTTGCTCTCAAGCAATCAATTGTTTTCCATAGTGGCATGTATTCACCTCTAAGTTTTGAGATGTCTCCATAAGCCCACGAGGATCATATCCTTTCATTGTTGGTGTTCCAACAACTCCGTTTTAACCTTCTTGGAAGGATTCTTTCCAAATTCAATTGTGGTTGAAGTTGTCATTATCTTCTCCGTTCTTTTCTCCCAACCATCTAACTTCCATTCTTTCGTTCCGGAGGCTGTGTGTTGTTAATTTCAGCAAGTATCCTCTCATCTTGTCAAGATTATGTTCAAATCCCTTCCATTTTCAGTCGGAGTGCTGCCCAAATCACGTCATTCTTGTTCCTTCTCTATCTAGTTTTAACCGAAGTGGTTTCAATGTCTATCTTGTCACGTAAACTCTTCTTTCTCGCCGTATTCCATGTTCCTTGTTCCTCTTGCTGAACGGAGTGTTTTAGATTTTGTTCACCTCCGTCGTGTCATTTCTTCAAGCTTTGCAACATCTCAAGGTTCATTGGTTTCACTAGTTTGTCAAAGAAGCAACTTAGCGTTACCTCTTCTCTTTCCTTCCATTTCCCTCCGGTGCCATTCTAGATCTCGGGACGAGATCCTCTCGTAGTGGTGGAGTGTTGTAACACCCCGAGACCGATGTGCCAGGTGTCCTCCGCTTAGTTGCTGTTGTTGCCTCGTCTTTTGCTTGCGTGTCATGCATTTCATATCTTAGCATCATGTGCATTGCATCATGTGCATTGCATCATGTCATAAATCCTTTGCTTCTCAACTAAATAAATTGCATGGATCTTCGGTCCATTTAAATCGAGGGAATTCACTCGTGATTTCTCTTTATAACATATTAAAGCCTATCAATATTATTAGGGAGCTATAATAAAATTATTCCATTTATTTGGAATTAACCATAACCCACTTGCAAATAATCCCAATGCCTTTGTTATCACAACTCTTGACCTCTAACCTTGTCTTTTATTCTTTCATCCTTTTTCCGGAGCTCTACCAAAATTCTCAACATTTTAGGCCACTCCAAACCTAGTCCCAATTCAAAACCATTTGAATTATATTCAAATGAATTTGAATTTAATTCCTGCAATCTTGTCACTTATATTTTTCTGTGGCCATGCTTATTTTTATGAGCCCAGAAAAATTGTCCTTCCATTCAAATTCGTTCCCTAAACACCTCTTCCTTTTTTTCCTTTCTCTCTTTTGTTTTCTGGCATTTTTAGTGTTAAGAGAGAGAGGAGAGAGAGCCTAGCTGGGCCTCCCAGCCCAGCTGCAACCAGCCACCCCTGCCCTAAGGCCCATCCGGCCCAGTCCAACCTAACGCTAGCACGAACCCCGCACCTCTCCCTCTCGTTCCCTCTGCCGCCGCCACACTTCCCTCGATCCCATCTCTCTCCCTCGAACCCCCTCCTTCTTCCACGCATCGAGCCAGGGCGACGAGAGCCCCTGCGCCCGATCCCCTGGCTCGTCCTCCTCCCGTTCCCGTGGCCCTCCCCGTCCTCAGCTCCTCCTCCACCTCGCCTTGGCGCGCGAGTCCCGCGCCCCGCCTCCTCGTCACCGCGCCGCTCCGGTGACCCAGCTGCCGGCAGGGCCCCGTCCCCA
Organism: Aegilops umbellulata; assembly: GCA_032464435.1. Lineage (NCBI taxonomy): Eukaryota > Viridiplantae > Streptophyta > Magnoliopsida > Poales > Poaceae > Aegilops > Aegilops umbellulata. The sequence continues at coordinate 91,889,593 of CP136060.1, read as the reverse complement.
CCTCCGGCGCGCCAGGCTCGCCGCCTCCCTGCCAGGCCGGAGCCCCGTCGCCACCCGCCGCCGTCGACGACCGCCAGTAGGGCCACCCCGCGCCGCTCATGCTCCGCGCCATCCTTCCCCCTGCGCCAAGTCCGTCCGCCGTGCCGCCATGCTCTGGGTCGCCCTCGCCTCATCGGCTTCGTCTCCGACCAGGGAGCCCCGCCACTCGCCTGAGCATGGCATCCGCCTCGTTTTTCATGCTGCATCGCCTCCGTGCTGCTGCTGCTCGCCTTGCCGCTGCCATGGTTGTAGCCCCTCGCCAAGCATGCTACGTGTTGCTGCCCCGTGCGAGACCGTCAAGTACCATGACAGACCGCGAGCTCCACGGATTCGCCAAGTACCACGACGACCGAAGCATAGTACCTCTATGTTTGCCTTGTACATCTACCATCACCGAAGACCCGTTTGTGGATTTCGTCAAGTTCAACGGTGAACCCCGAAGCCCTCGGATTCGTCAAGTCCGTAGGTGCAAGTACCACTCCGAACCATGTACGACGACCGTCGCCGAAAACCCGTGAAACATGTACATGAACGACTACCGTCGCGTGAACCACTACTTCCCTCGACGCCCGAGAACGACTACTTCCTCTACTTCCCTCTACGAACTTGATCCGCTTCGAAAAATGCACGCTTCGAAGGTATAACACCGAGACGATGACCCGTGGATTAATGCATGTGTGTTGTATGAGATGCTCGAGTTTTGCACCGTGCTCGAATTGTCTCTTGCACTTTCCGACTCGTTTGCCATGCCGTCGTCCCGTGGGAACCCGGTATCCGGGATCACCCCACCATCATGCTCAACTCGCTTCCGCACACTTCTCTTTTGCACCGGCAACTCAATCGAGTTATTGGAACCGATATGTTGCCGTGGCACCATTTTCGGATTCGTTGCCGTGGCACACTTTCTTTCCGCCACGATGACAAATGCTTCATCACATGATCTTATCAACATTTTCATAAAATTTCTTAAAACTTGCATATGCCATCCGCATCATGATAACAATAATTAAAATGTTTAAAATGTTGATTGTTTAAATTTGCTTAAATGCCATGCTAAAATGATTTATTTCATAACTAAATAACCGTAGCTCGGATTTAAATAATTTATATATGTAAATGGGGTGGAAAAATGCATAGATTAACATGTTGCACTTTATTTTCATGTTTAAAAACAATAAAAATATGGTTTTAGGCAGAACAGTACCAAATATAAAATATGCATATGGGGTTTTTCCGAAATTGTTGTTTCTTATTTCCGGCCTCATTTAAACTTGCCTAAATAGTTAGTTTAATTATGCTTCACCCCTTGTCATGTTTAACAACATTTAACATTGTTGGGTACATAACAAGAGAGAACTAAATAATCGGATGTGGTGTTTCGTCAATATGCAACTCGTTGCATATTGAGCTCCACTTAATTTGTAGTATTGTTTGTGCATTTTGCCATGCCCTACATATTTCAACCGGACATGCATCATTCTTGTTTGTGCATCATGCCATGTTTATGTGATGGTTGTTTACTATGCTGGCTGTTTGTTTCCGGGTTGCTCCTCTCGTTAGCTTCGGTTTCGTTCCGGAGTTGTGATGATTCGTTCGTCTACGTCCGTTTGTCTTCTTCTTGGACACGTTCCTCTTCCTTGCGGGATTTCAGGCAAGATGACCATACCCTCGAAATCACTTCTATCTTTGCTTGCTAGTTGCTCGCTCTTTTGCTATGCCTATGCTGTGATACCTACCACTTGCTTGTCATGCCTCCCACATTGTTAAACCAAGCCTCTAACCCACCTTTTATATTATTAACGCATCTATATACTTGGTAAAGGTTGGAAGGCTCGGCCTTATGCCTGGTGTTTTGTTCCACTCTTGCCGCCCTAGTTTCCGTCATATCGGTGTTATGTTCCCGGATTTTGCGTCCCTAACGCGGTCGGGTGATTTATGGGACCCCCTTGATAGTTCTCTTTGAATAAGACTTTTCCAGCGAGGCCCAACATTGGTTTTACCATTTGCCTCACCACCACCTACTTTTCCCTTGGGAGTAATTAACCCAAGGGTCATCTTTATTTTAGCCCCCCCCGGGCCAGTGCTTCTCTAAGTGTTGGTCCAAACCGAGCGATGTCCGGCGCCCCCTGCGCAATCAGGGTCTATGCCAACCCGACGTCTTGCTCATCCGGTGTGCCCTGAGACCGAGATATGTGCAGCTCCTATCAGGATTTGTCGGCACATCCGGGCGGCTTTGCTGGACTTGTTTTATTGCTGTCGAAATGTCTTGTAGTCCAGGATTCCGAGATTGATCGGGTCTTCCCGGTAGAAGGAATATCCTTCGTTGACCGTGAGAGCTTATAATGGGCTAAGTTGGGACACCCCTGCAGGGTATTATCTTTCGAAAATCGTGCCCGCGGTTATGTGGCATTTGGGAATTTGTTAATGTCCGGTTGTAGAAAACCTGAAGTTGATCTTAATTAAAATACACCAACCGCGTGTGTAACCGTGATGGTCTCTTCTCGGCGGGGTCCGGGAAGTGAACACGGTTGTTGGAGTTATGCTTGACGTAAGTAGTACAGGATCACTTATTGATCATAGTTGTTCGACCGTGCTTTTGCCTTCTCTTCTCGCTCTCATTTACGTATGTTAGCCACCATATATGCTAGTCGCTTGCTGCAGCTCCACCTCATACCTTTTACCCTACCTATAAGCTTAAATAGTCTTGATCTCGCGGGTGTGAGATTGCTGAGTCCTCGTGACTCACCATATACTTCCAAAACCAGTTTGCAGGTGCCGAAGAAACCGTGCAGGTGACGCACCCGAGCTCAAGGAGGAGCTCGATGAAGATCTTGTCCTTTATGTTGTTTCGTTCTAGTCGATCAATAGTGGAGCCCAATTGGGGTCGATCGTGGACCTTTGTCGCTTTTGGGGTTTCTTCTTTTATTTTGGCTCCGTAGTTGGGCCCTGATTGTAACTGTATGATGTAATGTTTTATTCATGTATTTGTGTGAAGTGGCGATTGTAAGCCAACTATGTATCTCTTTTCCCTTATGTATTACATGGGTTGTGTGAAGATTACCTCACTTGCGACATTGCTTTCAATGCGGTTATGCCTCTAAGTCGTGCTTCGACACGTGGGAGATATAGCCGCATCGAGGGCGTTACACTTAATGTGTCTTGCTTAGGTGTTCTTGCTTTATCGGGGACAGGGGAGAGCCCTGTCTCGTCCGTCGCCGCTCCCTCTTGCGTCGACACGCGCCCTGGCCAGCGGTGCCCTGGGTGCCATGTAGGCAGGCAGGCAGCTGAGGTGGCGCAGTGGTGGGTCTCCACGAAGATCCGCATGCCGCCACGCAGGTGCCTGCCCAGCTGGTTGGGTCGGCAGCTGCATGCGAACCGCGGTGGAGGTCTGATTGGCGTGGGCCTGATGGTGGCCCTACGGGTGTTCATGGCAAGGGCCTTGCCGGAGCCCCGAAAAGGGTCTTGCCGTGGCGCCTGCTGTCATCCCCGGCAAGGCTCTTGCCGGGGGCCTTGTGGTCCTCCTTGGCTGGGATCCTGCCGAGGATCATCATCTTCTAAAGTGTGTATCTGATCTTGAATGTCTTCACAAAGATCTGCATGCCACCACGGGGATGTCTCCCGAACCCTTGCCCCATGGGGGCAGTGGACTCAAGGGTGACTCGCTCCGTAGGTGTGGGGCGAGCTGCCACGGCAAGGGTCTTGCCGGGTTTGCTAAAACCGCCTCCCGGCAAGGATCTTGCCGGGGGAGTCCGCTTCGTCCCCTTTGCTCTTTGTGGTCTTGGTCTTGGCGTCGTTCTGCTTCTCTCGAGCTTCGGTCTTACCTTGGCTCACCTCCCTTGCCTTGCTTAGTGTGGTGGTGCCCGTGGCTCAGACTGCCCGTGCACAGTTATAGGGGTACGAAAAGTGTACCCCTCTTTTTGTACACCGACACATTCATGAGTGTCCAACTCTCTAAACTCTTCAAAAAAATCCCAAAGGAAGATCACCTCATAAATTTTAGCAATCTGAGTTTTAAGGCAAGAAAGAGATCTAGCCCAGTGTTTCAAAGCTCTCCTGAGATTTTTTTAATTTTGCATTCAAGCACCTGGCAGCATCCAAATTACCCACAGGAATATTCCAAGCATTAGCCACCACTTGTTTGAAATCTGAATGTTGCAACCAGTAATTTTCAAATCTGAATACTCTTGCTTTGGGGATAACAGTACCAATTTTAATCACACAAGGCAAAAATTACCAGAGATAGGCTTAGCTAGTGGAAGCACAGTAGTATTGGGGAAAGTGGTCATCCAAGAAGCAGAGGTAAAGAACCATATTAGTTCCACAACAGAACAGCATTCCATAATTACACCACTTACAAATATTCCCAAAAGATAACATGAGGAGCCAACAAGACTGCCCCTCCATCCAACACTAAGAAGCAGATGTACTGTCATCAGGGAGACTTTTGAGCATTTCCCTCCCCTTCGACCAAGGGCACCTTGACCAACTCTTCCTCATGCTTTCTTCTTGGCTTCTTGGCCAGCTTGTCCTCCAACTCCCCCTCAGCAACCTTACAGAAAGAGGCAGTGAGATTTTTAACAACTGATTTTTGTATAGTGGGAGGGACAACATTGCAGGGTAAGCATTTTGAATTTGAGCAGGAACTTCTCTTATACCCAGCATTGCAGGGTCATCATGTGAACTTGATATGTGTTTGATATTTTGATAGTATGTATGTTGTGATTCCCTTAGTGGTGTCATGTGAACGTCGACTACATAACACTTCACCATATTTGGGTCTAAGGGAATGCATTGTGGAGTAGCAATTAAATGACGGGTTGCGAGAGTGACAGAAGCTTAAACCCCAGTTTATGCGCTATTCCATAAGGGACCGATTGGATCCGAAAGTTTAATGCTATGGTTAGAATTTATTCTTAATACTTTTCTCGTAGTTGCGGATGCTTGCAGTGGGGTTAATCATAAGTAGCAGGTTTGTTCAAGTAAGAACAACACCTAAGCATCAGTCCACCCACATATCAAATTATCAAAGTACCGAACACGAATTAAACCAACATGGTGAAAGTGACTAGATGAAAATCCCGTGTACCCTCAAGAACGATTTGCTTATCATAAGAGACCGTTTTGGCATGTCCTTTGCCTTACAAGGATTGGGCTATCTTGATGCACTTTTGTTACTACTGTCATTACTTGCCCGTTACAAATTATCTTGCAATCAAACTACTCGGTTACTTACAATTTCAGCACTTGCAGATATAATATTGATGATATGGGTAGTACAAGAGTAGATCTACCACGAGATCGAGGAGGCTAAACCCTAGAAGCTAGCCTATGGTATGATTGTTGTATGTCGGAGTTGTTGTCCTACGGACTAAAACCCTCCGGTTTATATAGACACCGGATAGGGTTAGGGTTACAAAAAGTCGGTTACAATGGTAGGAGATCTGAATATCCGCATCGCCAAGCTTGCCTTCCACGCCAAGGAAAGTCCCCTTCGGACATGGGACGAAGTCTTCAATCTTGTATCTTCATAGTCCAAGAGTCCGGCTGAAGGTATAGTTCGGCTATCTGAACACCCCCTAATCCAGGACTCCCTCAGTAGCCCCTGAACCAGGCTTCAATGACGACGAGTCCGGCGCGCAGATTGTCTTCGGCATTGCAAGGCGGGTTCCTCCTCCAAGTTCTTCATAAAAGATTGTAAACACCAAGAATAGTGTCCGGCTCTACAAAACAGGTTTCCACATATTGCCATACAGAGAATAAAATTAACACAAATCTAATCTGCTGACGTATTCCGTAGCGTGACATCACACTGCGGCCAAGCCTTTAATTGAATCGTTTTCACTTCTCCACCTCAGCGTGTTTTGCGAGGCGGTTTCCTTGGCATGTCTTGTCAAAGCAGAGATCGTGTCCCCTTTATTTACAGGATTCTCATCAACACAGATGTGGGTGACCCAATCGTGCCCGCTTAGCAGGTTTTCTCGATTAAAAGCGAGTCCCAAACGGTCACGGGGAGGGCTCTTGGTATTCAACCTCTTATAAAGAGACCAAGGCCTTACTCCTTTTTCCAATCTCAAACGAGTTCGCCCGTCGCCTCGAGTTCCAACACCCTAGGCCCCAGATTCCAGGCGCTTCGGACCTTCGACAATGTCCGGCTCCGACCTTCAAGGCCGGTGGATGCGGAGGAGGACGTGCTAAAGTTGAGAGAGGCTAAGTTCTTGACCGGCGAAATTTCGCATAGGTTGCCTGCTCAAGGGAAGGCGTTTCCCAGTCCCCAGTCTGGTGAGAGCGTGGTGTTCATATCTCACTTCCTTCGGGGGTTAGGCTTCCCAATGGATCCCTTTGTGAGGGGGCTGTTATTCTATTATGGGCTGGAATTTCACGACTTAGCTCCGGAGTCCATCCTCCATATTTCCTCATTCATTGTCGTGTGTGAAGCATTCCTCCGTGTTACCCCTCACTTTGGATTATGGCTCAAGACCTTTAAAGTGGAGCCAAAGATGATCGAGGGACGGCACACAGAGTGCGGAGGTGCTGTTATAAGTAAGAATGCTGATGCTCCATGGCCCGAGGGTTCTTTCCAAGAGGAGCTCGGCTTGTGGCAACGGGAGTGGTTCTATATCACCGCTTGCAGGGGCACCAGATGGGTGGCGCCGCCTGCCTTTCGCTCGGGTCCCCCACAACAGCTAGGGTCATGGGTCAATAAAGGCCTAGAATGGGGGCCATCTCAGGACGTGCCTTTGTTGTAGGGCCGTATCAGGGATCTCTTGGAAAGATACCTTAGCCTGGTCAAAGTGACGCAAGTCATGCTGATCCGCCGAACCCTGCCCGGCAAACATTGCCCCTTCGTTTGTGGGAGTTTAATCCGGAGGGACCACGAGCTCTCCAACATTTTATGGGCGCTACGCCCGTGGAGATGTATAAATTGTTCTTCGGATCATAAGCAATGTGTCCGGATTTGACCGAGGACGCAGGTCTAAGCTGCAATCGCCCGGATACTCAAGTAAGTAACCTTGTGCCCGGACTCGCTATCCATATAATTGTCAAAAATTCGCCCCTAAAAGAGCTGTCCTTTTTAAACAGGAGTGGATAGCGAAAGCAAAGCTAATCAGGTGTCCGACTCCCCTTCCTGAGACCAGGCCGGATCCCGTGCTAGTCAGGATGTTTAAGATTGTGCCTCTGGAGGGAAGTGAGGGAGAGGACAAGGAATCTATGGCCACCTCAAAGGAGGTTGTTCCGAAGGGAGGAACAAACAATTCCTCTCCTAAGGGGAAGAAGAGGGCCGCCTCTGACGACCCGGAGACCATGGCCTCAAAGCGGGGGAAAAAATCCTCGTCAGAGGGTCCGATGCCGGGGGGTTCCCCGACCGAACTATGCCCTCAAAGGGATCAGCCCTCCAGCGGGCCGTAAGTAGAGAAATATTATATTTTTTGAGAGAAGGATCCTTGCTTTAAACCTGAGAAGATTGATCAAAATTTTACCTTGTAGTTCGGACCTCTGCCCTTCTCAGCAGAGCTCGTCTTCGGGGGATTTCTTCCAGAGATGATGGAGAGCGGAACGCCTCCCCCTGCCGTACCACCTAGCGAGGCGGGCGAACCTGAGGTGTCGTCACGGAGGGTTTCTCCGAATCCGGCAAGGGCGGAAGGTAGCCATATGGCCCCCCAAGTTTCTCCGCATCCGGCCTTAGATGGAGGCCATAGGACGAGTCCGGCACCGTTCGGTGCACGGTCGGAGGAGATGATGAATCTGCTGCGGCGAGCTTCTATCTCAGAGGAGCACCTTGCATTGATGGGCACGGTGATTGGAAGGATTTCGTCCGCGGAAAGCGGATTGCATGAGGCCGTCAGATGTTTGCTGACGGGTTTTGAGGTACCTTAGATAATGTACACTTTTGTTAGTTGCGCGTAAATAAGATGCGCCCTGTGTAGATAGTAGCCCCTGAGACTCTGTGCGTTGTCAGAAGTGACAGCATGCAGAGGATCGTAATCCCAGGTCTAAAACGTCGCCTTCAAATGTAGGTGGCGAGGTGTCCGGAATCGAGCCGAACTGATGATTTTTCCAAACTAAAGCGGCAACTGGACGTGGCAGATGCTGACATCACGCTCGTCAACAAGCGGCTTGATGAGGCTCAATGTATGTAATTCCTTGGGCGGCACCTGGTAAGAGGAGCTTTATGCCACTATCTTACAATGTGTATGCTTGACGCAGATGGTGCGGCCGCCGTGGAGAGTCTTCGGGCGGAACTTGCCCGGGCTAAGGAACAAGCTAGAGAAAGGGATGCGGCTGCCGAGAAGGCCCTTGAAGAGCTGAGAGCCGAATAGGCTGCTCACTGCCGAAGCAAGAAGGAGATGGCCGAGATGGCCGTGAAGTTAAAGAGCGATGCTGACCGTTGCGAGCTTCTTGAGAAAGAAGACCGGGCAGGCAGACGGACTTAGAGAAGGCCATTGCTGATGCCAAGGACTCTTGCTTTGCGATGAGAGCTGCGAAGGAGGAGCTGTGTCAGGTCGGACTGATTGCTGCTGGAAAGCCCTTTATGCTGCGGAGGAAGTTTTGCGATCCGAAGTTTTCTCCGCTAGACCAGATGTGGAGTGTGGAGGACACCTATCTGGATTTGGCAGCGAGTGCTCCTGATGCGACCGAACACTTTCGAGATCAAGAAGATCGCGAAATGGAAAAACTTTTCTGGTCGCAGTTTCACAATCCAGAGCGTCCACTGGCGGTGGACGATCGTCTGGCTCAATGGGCCGAACTGAATAGGTTGTCCGGACTCGCCATGAAGTGCGTCATGGGTCATTTGTGGCCGGGGAGATCGGAGCCGAAGAGTTATTTCGGCTTGGTGCAGCAACTCCTTATGCGGTGCCACGTATCAATGCAATGAAGAGGTCAGCATGCATAGAGGGCGCACGGATGGCTCTTCCCCGTGTCAAGACATACTGGGCGGAGATGGAGACCACCGTTGTTGCATCCCGAGATTCGGACAAAAGCCTAGTACCCTCCGAACACTATTTTCAGGAAGTCCTTGAAGGTGCTCGTGTAATAGAGATGCAGTATAAAGCAATATTCTGATAGCATATGTAATTATAAAGCAATATTTTGATGAATTGTAGTAGCCTTTTATACTTGTGCCTTCAAGTATGTTGAACACCTCCTGTGCGGCCGTTTTAAGATATATATAAAATCTGAAAGATGACAGTCGTTGGCTTCAGCCCCCTCGCACATAGTGCGGGGGTGCTCGCAGAAGGCGTATTTTCACACTTAATCCAACGTCTTGGTCCTACAAAGGAGGTGATGGTGCAGCGAGCTAGGCAACCGGACTATAATGCTTTAACAATTTCACTTAGCCATAGGAGCTTGACAGTGGGACTCTTTAGATAGCCCTTGGTTGCGACTGCGCTCACCCGAATTCGGGGCGCGTATGTGCCTAGCCGGGAAACGGCCCGTCGTTAATGCGAAGGAATCCTATGGATTCCGGAGAGTCGTCGAGTGGTTGACTAGTCTCACGCTATATCATGACAGTCGGTTTTCGGCTTTCTCTAGTGAGGTGCTCGCCTGGCCGAACCGGGGCACAATCGCAGTAGTTCTCCTGGTGTCGCCTTAGCCGATAGAGCGGAACATAAGGCGGCTGAACACAGGAGCCGGGCAACCCAACATTTGACCAAAATCATGATTCGAAGATGATGCATATAAGGCCAAACTCGCGACGCCGAACACTCCCTAAGGTATTCGGTCTTTATGAGAGCGAGCGAAGTAACGCTCTTAGGTATAACCCCCTAGTGTCTAGGTATGGCAGGAATTCTCACGTGGCCACATGCCAAGACGCCAGCCTCCTCCTTGGTTATAGAACCAGGGGATGTGTATCAACAAGAGTCAGTAAAAAAGGTTTACACAGGGTCTTAATCTGAAAAGAATCCTTGGAACGGGTCCCTACTGCACGTCTGCGCCTGTGTCTCCGTTGTGCCATATCATGTACAGGCGCAGCACGATGTTCATCTGTAAAAGAGAGGAGCTAAGTTTAAAAAAGGGCGTGCCGAACAAAAGTTATATTAAATAAACAAAGTATAAAGTAAAGTATGTAAAATTGAGCTTTATTGTCTCTTATATGCGCGGAGCCCCTAGGGCAGGGGTATATGGCCACTAAGCCATTAGCAAAGATACTTTTATGCCGGGCTCGTCTATCCGTGTCCGTGGTCTTAATGACATGTTCGGATGTTCTGGCTGGTGAAGCCATTGTATTGTGGGGCTGTTAAAGCGGCCGCGCAATCCTCCGCTCGGGGGAGGCGCGCTCAATGCTTCCCCTTTAAGGAGATGATGCCTCGTGGACCGGGCATCTTAAGCGTGAGAGATGCATAATGCGGTATTGCATTAAAGCGGGCGAAAGCTTCGCGTCCCAGTAGTGCTTGATAGCAACTTGAGAATGGGACGATGTGGAAAGTCAGCTTTTCGCGACGGAAGTTATCGGTAGAGCCGAATATAACTTCGAGCCGGAGAAAACCCATGCAATGGGTGTCCGGACCAGGCGTTACCCCTTGAAAGGAGGTTTTGCTGTGGCGAATTCTTGTTGGGTCTATCCCCATGTGACGGACTGTGTCCTGATATATCAGGTTTAGTCCACTGTCGCCGTCCATGAGGACATTTGAAAACTGGAGTCCGTCAATTATTGGGTCGAGTACCAAGGCAGTCCAGCCTGTGTTCCTGATACTTCTAGAATAATCCAGATGATCGAAGATGATTGGTTTTGACAACCAATGGCGGGACCCCTTTGGGATAGGCCGTGTGACGCGTACCTTTATGGGCGTCGCATGTTTTGTTATGTGAAGTAAGTTTACTGTTTTTACTTCTTGTGGGAAATTATTTTGTTTCCTGGTGCCCTGCTTTTGGGGTTCGTCTTCGTCCTCGCTTGGTGTGTCGAGCCCCTTGTGTTCGGCGTTGAGTCTGCCGGATTGTTTGAAAACCCAGCAATCTCTGTGGGTATGGTTAGCAGGCTTTCCGGGAGTACTATGTATTTGACATATCATGTCCAGGATTTTGTTTAGATTGGATAAATCATCTCTGTTATCCTGGGGGGGCGGCTTTTTCTGATTCTGCCGTGAGCTTTTGAATCCGGCGTTGACTGTCGTGCTCTTCGGATTGTTTTCCTTAGTCCGGCGACGGACCTTGTCGCGTCGCGGTTTTCCGTTTCCATCCCTAGTTTCGGATGTACTTGGGTCGTTGGTGCTACATCTTGCCAACCAGCTGTCCTCTCCTACGCAAAAGCGGGTCATGAGGCTTGTTAACGCGGCCATCGTTCTTGGCTTTTCTTAGCCGAGGTGTCTGGCGAGCCACTCGTCTCGGACATTGTGCCTAAAAGCTGCTAGGGCTTCGGCGTTCGGACAGTCGACTATCTGATTCTTCTTAGTAAGAAATCTATTCCAGAACTGCCGAGCTGACTCTCCGGGCTGTTGTGTGATGTGACTGAGATCGTCTGCATCCGGAGGGCGGACATAGGTCCCTTGAAAATTTGCTCGGAAAGCGTCCTCGAGCTCCTCCGAGCTTCCAATTGTGTTTTCAGGAAGGCTTTTGAGCCAATGTCGGGCTGGTCCTTTAAGCTTGAGGGGTAAATATTTGATGGCGTGGAGGTCATCTCCTCTAGCCATATGTATGTGGAGGATGTAATCCTCGATCCAGACTCCAGGGTCCGTTGTTCCATAATATGCCTCTATGTTTCCGGGTTTGAATCCCGCTGGAAATTCATAATCCAGGACCTCATCGGTGAAACATAGGGGATGTGCGGCGCCCCTGTATTTGGATGTGCCGGATTCTGATAATGGCTTTATTGCATTGCTTACGAGAGCTTGCTTTCTTGGCCCATAAATGGACCTGGCTAGGCCATCTTTTTGATGTGAATCCGTAAGTGGGTCGCGTGCCGGCTTCGTCGAATTCAGGCAGTAGCTTTCGCTTCGGATAGCTTTTTGTGCAGCGGCTGTCGTCGTATTTGTCTGCGATATTGATTACTTTACTCCATCTGATCCTGAGTGCGTCTTCCGTAGTTTTTAGCTTCCGCTTCTGCTTTTTCAGGTTGCGTGCAGTTGCAACGAGCCTCTTGTGGAGGTTCTTCTGCTCCGTGGGCTTATCCGGCGTAAGGTCGTCCAGAATGCCGTTTTCGCCGGGGACGGGTTGCTCGGTTTCTTTATCCGAGCTGCCCTTTTTGGACTGTTGCTCTAAGGCACGCTCGTCGCCTGCCGGCTCATCCTGCTCTATGGCTAGGTCTGTGTCGAGGCGGGGCTTGGAGCGGTGTTTACGCGGCCACTTTGTTTGCTTTTCGAGAGATCGATCCCTCGTTGCATCCCTATGTTCCTCGTTGTTGCTTCCTTTAGGGGTGTCCACCATGTACACATCATGAGATGAGGTGGATGTCCAATGCTCTGAAGGCGTTGGTTCAGATGCGTCTCCTGCATCGCCGTCCATGCCGTCGATGTCTTCGGAGTCGAAGTTGAGCACGTCGTATAAATTATCGATGGTAGCTACCAAATGGGTGTTGGGTGGGTTTTGAATTTCTTCATCGTCCGTATCCCAACCTTGCTGACCGTAATCCGGCCAGGGCTCTCCCGATAAAGAGAGAGACTTTAGTGACTTCAGGATGTCGCCGAAGGGCGAGTGTTGAAAGATGTCTGCGGCGGTGAACTCCATAATAGGCGCCCAATCGGATCCGATTGGCAGGTGCGCGGAGGGCTCGTAGTCCGGAGAGGAGTCCGGCCATTCGGAGTCATGGGCCATGCGGAGTGCGGGGCTGGTGTTCGGCTCGATCGCCTTTGGGATCACAGCCCCCGAGGCGGTGTCCAACCGCTCGTCCTCGATCGGTGCAACATGTTCCGAATTAAAGGTGGGAACCGATGCGTGTGCGGCCTCCAGGGCACTGCTTGGCGGCAGAGTTAGATCGTGCCCATCAAGACTGCGCGGCGCGCTTGGCTGTGGCTCGAATCCCTCGAAGATCAAGTCCCCGCGGATGTCGGCCGTGTAGTTTAAACTTCCAAACCTGACCTGATGGTCAGGGGTGTAGCTTTCGATCTGCTCCAGATGGCCAAGCAAATTAGCCCGCAGTGCGAAGCCGCCGAAGACGAAGATCTGTCCGGGGAGAAAAGTCTCACCTGGACCGCATCGTCGTTGATGATCAAAGGAGCCATCGGGCCTAAAAGTGACGACACAGAGGAACTCTCAATGAAAGCACCAATGTCGGTGTCAAAACTGGCGGATCTCGAGTAGGGGGTCTCGAACTGTGCGTCTAGGCGGATGGTAACAGGAGACAAGGGACACAAATTTTTACCCAGGTTCGGGCCCTCTCGATGGAGGTAAAACCCTACGTCCTGCTTGATTAATATTGATGATATGGGTAGTACAAGAATAGATCTACCACGAGATCGAGGAGGCTAAATGAAGGAAATATGCCCTAGAGGCAATAATAAAGTTATTATTTATTTCCTTATTTCATGATAAATGTTTATTATTCATGCTAGAATTGTATTAACCGAAAACATAATACATGTGTGAATACATAGACAAACAGAGTGTCACTGGTATGCCTCTACTTGACTAGCTCGTTGATCAAAGATGGTTAAGTTTCCTAGCCATAGACATGAGTTGTCATTTGATTAACGGGATCACATCATTAGGAGAATGATGTGATTGACATGACCCATTCATTAGCTTAGCACCCGATCGTTTAGTATGTTGCTATTGCTTTCTTCATGACTTATACATGTTCATATGACTATGAGATTATGCAACTCCCGTTTACCGGAGGAACACTTTGTGTGCTACCAAACGTCACAACGTAACTGGGTGATTATAAGGGTGCTCTACAGGTGTCTCCGAAGGTACTTGTTGGGTTGGCGTATTTCGAGATTAGGATTTGTCACTCCGAATGTCGGAGAGGTATCTCTGGGCCCTCTCGGTAATGCACATCACTTAAGCCTTGCAAGCAATACAACTAATGAGTTAGTTGTGAGATGATGTATTACAGAACGAGTAAAGAGACTTGCGGGTAACGGGATTGAACTAGGTATTTAGATACCGACGATCGAATCTCGGGCAAGTAACATACCGATGACAAAGGGAACAACGTATGTTGTTATGCGGTCTGACCGATAAAGATCTTCATAGAATATGTGGGAGCCAATATGAGCATCCAGGTTCCGCTATTGGTTATTGATCGGAGACGTGTCTTGGTCATGTCTACATTGTTCTCGAACCCGTAGGGTCCGCACGCTTAAGGTTTCGATGATAGTTATATTATGAGTTTATGAGTTTTGATGTACCGAAGGAGTTCGGAGTCCCGGATGAGATCGGGTACATGACGAGGAGTCTCGAAATGGTCGAGACGTAAAGATCGATATATTGGACGACTATATTCGGACATCGGAAAGGTTCCGAGTGGTTCGGGTATTTTCCGGAGTACCGGAGAGTTACGGGAATACGGGGGAAGAAGTACATGGGCCTTATTGGGCTTTAGGGGAGAGGGAGAGGCAGGCCGCGCGCCCCCCCATTGACTAGTCCGAATTGGACTAGGGGGAGGGGCGGCACCCCCTCCTTCCTTCTCTTCCCTCTTCCCCTTCCTTGTCTCCTACTCCCACTACATGAAAGGACTCCTAGTTGGACTAGGAAAGGGGGAATCCTACTCCCGGTGGGAGTAGGACTCCCCTAGGGCGCGCCATAGAGAGGGTCGGCCCTCCCCTCCTCCACTCCTTTATATACGGGGGCAGGGGGCACCCCATAGACACACAAGTTGATCTTCGTGATCGTTCTCTTAGCCGTGTGGGGTGCCCCCCTCCACCATACTCCTCGATAATATTGTAGCGGTGCTTAGGCGAAGCCCTGCAACGGTAGAACATCAAGATCGTCACCACGCCGTCGTGCTGACGGAACTCCTCCTCGACGCTTTGCTGGATCAAAGCCCGAGGATCGTCATCGAGCTGAACGTGTGCTAAAAGTCGGAGGTGCCGTAGTTTCGGTGCTTGGATCGGGAAGACGTACGACTACTTCCTCTACGTTGAGTCAATGCTTCCGCTTCGGTCTACGAGGGTACGTAGACAACACTCTCCCCTCTCGTTGCTATGCATCACCATGATCTTGCGTGTGCATAGGAATTTTTTTGAAATTACTACGTTCCCCAACACTAAACCCTAGAAGCTAGCCTATGGTATGATTGTTGTATGTCGGAGTTGTTGTCCTACGGACTAAAACCCTCCGGTTTATATAGACACCGGATAGGGTTAGGGTTACACAAAGTCGGTTACAATGGTAGGAGATCTGAATATCCGCATCGCCAAGCTTGCCTTCCACGCCAAGGAAAGTCCCCTCCGGACATGGGACGAAGTCTTCAATCTTGTATCTTCATAGTCCAGGAGTCCGGCTGAAGGTATAGTCCGGCTATCCGAACACCCCCTAATCCAGGACTCCCTCAGTGGGCCCCCTCTGGTACTTATTGGCTCCAATATTTCTCATATATTCCGTAAAAATTCCCCGTGAAGTTTCATCTCATTTGGAGTTGTGCAGAATAGGTGGCCTGACATAGCTTTTCCAGGTCCAGATTTCCAGCTGCCGGAATTCTCCCTCTTTGTGTGTACCTTGCATATTATGAGAGAAAAGGCATTAGAATTACTCCAAAAAGCATTATTATGGATAAAAACATCACAAATAACTGTAGGTAAACATGATGCAAAATGGACGTATCAGTACATACCCTCAACCCCAAGGGTGAACTACTCCCTCTTGGTCATGGAGATTGCCGGGATGATGAAGATGGCCACCAGTGATGGTTTCCCCCTCCGGGAGGGTGCCGGAATGGGGCTCCTGATTGGTTTTTCGTGGCTATAAAGGCTTGCGGTAGCGGAACTCCCGATCTAGGTTTCTTTCTGGGGGTTTCGTGATTTATAGGAATTTTTGGCGTCAGTCCCACGTCGGGGGGGGGGGGTCCCGAGGGACCCACAAGCCAGGGGGCGCACCCTCCATCCTTGTGGTTGCCTCGGGACTCTTCTGGTCCATCTCCGATGCCCCGTGGGTCTCTTCTGGTCCATAAACAATCATCATAAATTTTCAGCTCGTTTGGACTTTGCTTGATATTCTTTTCTGTAAAACTCAAAAACAAGGGGGAAATAGAAAATAGCACTAGGCTCTAGGTTAACAGGTTAGTCCCAAAAATAATATAAAATAGCATATTAATGCATATAAAACATCCAAAACAGATAATATAAAAGCATGGAACAATCAAAAAGTATTGATACGTTGGAGACGTATCAAGCATCCCCAAGCTTAATTCCTACTCATCCTCAAGTAGGTAAATGATAAAAACAGAATTTTTGATGTGGAATGCTACCTAACATATTTATCCATGTAATCCTCTTTATTGTGGCAACAATATTCAGATCCATAAGATTCAAAACAAAAGTTTAATATTGGCATAAAAATAATAATACTTCAAGCATCCTAATAAAGCAATCATGTCTTCTGAAAATAACGTGGCCAAAATCACATAGTTTGGCTATGCTCCCTCTTCATCACACAAAGTATTTCATCATGCACAACCCCGATGACAAGCCAAGCAATTGTTTCGTACTTTTGATGTTCTCAAACTTTTTCAACTTTCATGCAATACATGAGCGTGAGCCATGGATATAGCACTATAGTTGGAATAGAATATGATGGTTGTGGAGAAAAAAAAGGATAAAGTCTCACATCAACTAGGCGTATTAACAGGCTATGGAGATTCCCATCAATAGATATCAATGTGAGTGAGTAGGGATTGCCATGCAACGGATGCACTAGAGCTATAAGTGTATGAAAGCTCAAAAATAAACTAAGTGGGTGTGCATCCAACTTGCTTGCTCACGAAGACCTAGGGCTATTTGAGGAAGCCCATCATTCGAATATACAAGCCAAGTTCTATAATGAAAAATTCCCACTAGTATATGAAAGTGACAAAATATGAGACTCTCTATCGTGAAGAACATGGTGCGCTTTTGAAGCACAAGTGTGGTAAAAAGGATAGTAACATTGTCCCTTCTCTCTTTCTCTCTCATTTTTTTATTTTCTCTTTTTTTTATTGGGCTCTTTAGCCTCTCTTTTTTATTTTGGGCTCTTTGGCCTCTTTTTATTTATTTAAGTCCAGAGTCACATCCCAACTTGTGAGGGAATCATAGCTTCCATCATCCTTTCCTCACATGGGACAATGCTCTAATAATGATGATCATCACACTTTTATTTACTTACAACTCAAGAATTACAACTCAATACTAGAACAAATATATGACTCTATATGAATGCCTCCGGCGGTGTACCGGGATGTGCAATGATCAAGAGTAACATGTATAGAAAATATGAAGAGTGGCCTTGCCACAAATACTATGCCAACTACATGATCATGCAAAGCAATATGACAATGATGGTATGTGTCATAATAAACGGAACGGTGGAAGTTGCATGGCAATATATCTCTGGATGGCTATGGAAATGCCATAATAGGTATGTATGTTGGCTGTTTTGAGGAAGGGCATATGATGGGTTCAATGCACCAGCGAAAGTTGCACAATACTAGAGAGGCTAGCAATGGTGGAAGAGTGAGAGTGCGTATAATCCATGGACTCAACATTAGCATAAAGAACTCACATACTTATTGCAAAAATTTATTAGATATCAAAACAAAGTACTACACGCATGATCCTAGGGGGATAGATTGGTAGGAAAAGACCATGCTCGTCCTCGGCCGCCACTCTTAAGGAAGACAATCAAAAAGTAAATCATGCTCCGACTTCATCACATAATGGTTCACCATACGTGCATGCTTCGGGAATCACAAGCTTTAACACAACTATTTCTACCAATCCACAATTACTCACTAGCATGACTCTAGTATCACCATCTTTATATCTCAAAACAAATGCAAGGAATCAAACTTCTCATATACTCAATGCTCTTTATGGAAGTTTTTACTATATCCCTCTTGCAACTGACAAACTACTCCAAAAACATATAAGTGAAGATCAATGAGTAGTTGAATAATTATGTAGCTATGTGAAGACTCTCTCATAAATAAAATTTCATATCTTAAGTACACAATTCAAACAGCAAGCAAAACAAAATAAAATGACATTTCAAGGATAGCACATATCATGTGAAGAAGCAAAAAATTAGGCTCAACTCAGGCTAACCAATGATTGTTGATGAACAAAGGTGGGATGCCAACCGGGGCATCCCCAAGCTTAGATGCTTGGTACTTCTTGAAATATTAATTAGGGATGCCTTGGGCATCCCCAAGCTTGAGCTCTCGTGTCTCCTTAATTCCATTTATATCATGGTTTCCTAAATCTTAAAAACTTCATCCACACAAAACTCAATAAGAACTCGTGAGGTAAGTTAGTATAAATCAACGCAAAAACTTATGATTCTCTACTGTAGAAAATCACTAAAATTATAATTTGACATTGCATACTAAATGCCTCTGCATATTTAATACTCCTACCCTCAAATAGAATCATCAAACGGTCTATAAAGAATGCAAGATGAATCAATCTTCCCTAACTCCAAAAATTCTGAAAAATTACCACACTGTAGAAAATTTGTTGTTACTCATTTTGTAAAAATTTCAAGATTTTATCATGTTCTCACTATTCAGAAATATTCAGACAATGATAAAAAACTTTTTGTTTTCAAAACAACAACATATAGACTTGCAAAATAAGCATGGTAAAGGCTACACTTGACCTTTTTATTGAACTAAAATATGCAAAACATTACTCTAAATAATAGCAAGTAAATCCTAATAAAATAAAATGGTGCTCCAAGCAAAGCACATATCATGTGGTGTATAAAAATATAGCCTCATGTAAATTTACCGATGGATTAAAGACAAAAGAGGGGATGCCATCTGGGGCATCCCCAAGCTTAGATGCTTGGTTGTCCTTGAATATTACCTTAGGGTGCCTTGGGTATCCCCAAGCTTAGGCTCTTGCCACTCCTTATTCCGTAGTCCATCAAAACTTCTCCCAAAACTTGAAAACTTCACAACACAAAACTTAACGGAAAACTTGTAAGCTCCGTTGGTATAATAAAGCAAATCACCACTTAGGTATTGTTGTGAACTCATTCTAAATTTATATTGGTGTTATATGTACTGTATTCCAACTTCTCCATGGTTCATACCCCCGATACTACCTGTCGGGGATATACCCCGCGGTGTAAACCGGCCGGAAGTTAAACCGGCCGGACTTGGCGGTTTACCTGAAGACCCGCCCTGACCTTGGCGGTTTACAAGATCCCGCTTGGTCGTTATGACTCACTGGTAACCCGATGGGCGGATTAGACGGATGGCAAGGCCCAAGGCCCAGAAGGCCGGTTCAACTACTATGGGCCGTTTTAACAGGAAAGGAATATTTACCTTACAAGGAGTTAAGACCGAGAGTTGTACCCGGTTTGTATTAAAGATAGACTAGTCCTAATCATAATAGGACTCCACATGTAAACCGCCCCTTCAACATATATAAGGAGGGGCGGGGCTCCCCAAAGAGGGACGGGTTAGAAGTTAGAAGCTACAAGCTACAAGCAATCAATAATCTCTAGGGCTAGACACAAGAGCCGGTTTACGGCATCTCCCTCAGGATGATAATGAGATCTAGCCTCAAACAGCATGTAGGGTTATTACCGGATGATGTTTCCCGGGGCCCGAAGCTGTCTAAACCCTTGTCTTGCGTGTTGATCCGCCCTGCGTCTCTCGTCCCGCTCAACCCCTCTCAAGCTACCACATGGATGCGTTGGCCTCGCGACTAAGTCCTGACACTAAGGACATCTGCCGTGACAAATCCACGACAGTTGGCGCCCACCGTGGGGCCAGCGCACGTTGGTGTTGAGTTCTTGAAGGGATCACTTCAAAGGATCAAGAAGCTCGTCGTGAATATCTGGATCAGGAAGAGTTCGCACGGAAGGATTCATATTAACTCTGAGTTTATCAAGTTGAAACTGCCAGGTCTCGAGGATAACCCGGCGAAAAGTTAGGGTTTGTTGCCGCGGCACGTGTATGTGGCGATCAGTTAAAACAATGGATCGAGGGCTGATGCCGAGCAGGAGATTAAGACTATTTAGGACATCTACCATATAGCTACGTCAGAATTGTACATCCACTGCTGCGTCCCGTCGAAACCAACTGCAACCCGTAGAAGAGTCAAAACCGGCTGGGTTGACCCGTCGTGTCCCTCTGCTTTAGGCCGCCTTGATGTTTTCTGCGTCCGTAACCCGTGGCTGGACTGGACTCCGCCTTCTGTCCGAGTCAGTGTTGCGCGTCGTCTGCCTTCACAACCCGGATTCGCCACGATGAACGGCCGGCGCGGCCTTGCTCTACCTTGGTTGAGTCGCCGCTCCTCCTTCTGCTACGCCGCCATGGCCTTGCCTGTTGAAACGCAGCCAGGTCAAGTTGACCCGGCCTCATCGTCGCCGTTGCTACCGAACCTGGGGTCGCCCCGTGACCCAGCCACGGCCCACCTTACCTCGCGCCGTGTTGAACCGGCTTCACCACCTCCGTCTCCAACCGGGCCGCGTTTCCGCTTCGTCAGACCCGCCAGGCCGTGGGTGTGGACACAGTTTCCGTCGCTTCAAGCCAGCCTCGCCGCCGCGCACCTCTGCGGCCGCGCCTCTTGTCCGAGCTGTTGTGGTTCAGCTAGAATACGCCTCGAGCCACCGCGCCCGAGAGCCGGCCCGCGTTTGAGCATGACCTGCCCTGCTGCTTATATCCGCCTTGCGCCGCCCTTGCCGGAGCGGCCTCGGCCGCCACTGCTCTAAATCCGCCGTGCCTACCGGCGCCTGTACCTGCTGAGTCGTCCTTGCCTGAGAAGTTATTTACACCGGCCTTGTGCCCATGCCGCGACTGCCGGGTCCTGCTTCACCGGTGCTAAGTCACCGTGCCCAGCTGCCCTTGCACGTGCGGACCAGCTCCGTTTCGCTCCGAGCCTGCTGCACCTCGCGCCTGTTCCGCGTCGGGCCGATCGCTCGCCGCCTTTGCTCCTCCTCGCAAAGGACCGCCCTGATCTCCCGAGCCACGAGCCGTTCCGGTTCAGATGCCTGAGCACCACCGACGGGTCGTCAAGTTCTTGTTCAGAAAAGATAATACCAGTTGACCAAACTGTCAAACGAAAAGGGGGCACGATCTGGAGGGTGTGGGCGTGGACATGTCAACCATCCCGGTTTCCACCACGAGTCGCCTGTGCCTCGCCAATCGTCCGCACAATGGGTGATATTGAGCTGTGTCGATTATTCTCTCCGAGCGAAGAGTTTAAGCATGTGCATGTCAGTCAAGATGAGAAGATGGAGCTGGTAATGCTTTTGGATCGTGTTCCTATAAAACGAGAGCAAGGAGGCAATCTATATTGGTTGAAACTGCTTCACGTGGGCGTGCATGTTTGGGTAAAAGACTACCACACAGGATCGGATTGATCAACAGGTCAACGCTCCAGCGCACGACCATCCGGTTTGTTTCTGCTGGTACTCCGAGCGCACACGCGCAATGATCCGGCTCGTTTCTGCTGTTACCTACTTTAGGTCGCCACTGCTGAATCGCCGGACTTGCAGTTGCTATTTCCTCTGGTGTGAAGCTGCTCAAAGCCCCTGCCTCGGCCCTGTTTCCTATTGCTGTTCCAACGCGGCCCTGCCGTTTCTACTGAGCCGCTGCCGGGTGTTAAACAGCCCTTATAACACACGCGGACGCATGCTAATTCGCCTCGCCACCGCATACTCGCCCGCGCTGTTTCCGCCTTTGCACCAAGCTGGCTCCATCCCGCGCTAAACCACCATTGCTCTTGGCTGGGTTGTTCATGGGCCGCTTTGCCGCAGCCGCGTCTCCGCCCGGCCTCTGTTGGTGGTGAGAATCGCCATCCGCCGCTGACGCGGCCTCATCGTTTCGCCTCCGTGTTACTCCACCACCAAACCGGCCATCTCCGTAGTGGTCAGACTGGTTGACCCGTCCAGTGCGGCGAACCGCCCGCCGCTGTGGATAATTTCCGGCCCAACATATCAGGTGATATCCATCTAAATCTATTTTTTTTGACATATATTGTTTTTGTAAAAAGAACAATTACGTTGGTTTTGTATATTTTTATATGCAGGACAGTTATTCACCACAACATTGGTGTTACACCATGCATATGGAGCGTGCACTGGCGGCATTATATATTGGCTTTTGACCGTTCCACACTGCTTAAAGGACGCGCGTAAACCGCCGGTGGTCCGGTTCACATCAACACGCGACCGGTTCTCCATCTAAGCCGGCATACAACACCCGTATAGGCTGACTCTCCGTATGCGCCGGTTTATAATGCCCGCAGGTGACTCTCCGTCTGCGCCGGTTTACAACTCCTGAGGCCGACATGGTGATCATCAACTCTACGGTGGATAACCCCTGGCGTGATATATCAAGTGAAATCCATCCGGACAAATTGTCTATTGCAAAAAGGAATTATGATATCGCTCACCTATTGGACAACCCGTGCCGGTTTATATCGCGATCCAGTCCGCGTCAACTCGTCAGGACTACGCAAAATTACCCAATAGCGCGTGCACAAGCTGCCATCCCCCGCAGTCCGGTCTACATCAACATACCGGGCCGCGCCTGTCTGCATGAGCCATTTATTGAGTATGAACAAGTCACAGCTTGGGTAGCCCGGTTTTCTTTCAAATTGGGGGCAAATTATCATCAACCGCACAAGTCGCCGCCGCTACGGTTTGGTTAACTTGAAATCACCAGTTCGAAGGAACCATTGGCCGAGTTGCTGACACGGTTCATACGGGATCATTTACAACTCGCCGCAGTCACCTCAACCCTCTGTGTATTCACATCGTGTTATCAACACCAATGATATCCAAGTTATACCGATTTATATCACGGTCAAATATGGAGAATCTCAAGCCAACTCCTCGAGTCACCTTGAGACTTGGGGGCTACGATGATATGACGCAGCAAGTCTTACCAGTTTCAGCCGGTTTAAGAACCCGGGGACGATGGAGGGAAAGATAACCCGATCCCGGAGGCTACTGTTATGTTGATGAAAGTTTAAAAGCCGTTAGAAAATTTCCGGCTTAGAAAGTATATGGCAAAATCCCGACTCAATGAAGTTTCGGATCATCAGAAAGGATTCCGGTTTGAAACCTGGCTGAAGGAAAGTCAGTATCACTGAAGCTCTCAAATAGCCGGTTTACAATCCGGTTCAAGGCAAAGATGTCTCCCACAAAGCTTTGAAGCGCTCAAATCCGGTTTTCAGAGTTTGTCTTCTTATCTTTAGCAGCCTGCACCAAATTAACACACTAGCATTGCTATCATTGGCCAGGTCAGATAATAGGAAAGCAACATTGACACAACGAACGTTTGGGCAACCAGACCACACCAGCCTACACTAAATTAACACAATATGGCACAACTATCATCAGCCAGGTAAGGTAATACGAAAGCAACATTGACACAATGAATGGATGGGAAACCAGAGCAGCACAACAATTCAGTAATGTGCATGATATGAGATAGTACACTCATGCAGCTCAGTATGCAAAGCTACCAGGTAGTTTTCCTTACAAAAATCAACATTGTCGCCTTTAACATTTTGCTACAACTAATTTTAGATCAGATAAAGGTTGGATTCACGCCGATTAACAAAATACATGCTGATGTAAGAATATAGTGATATACAACAGGTACTTACATCAGCATTGGTCCACAGATAATTCCCGCAAGATACTTTCCTCGAATACGATCCCAATGGAGGATGTCTTGTATTGTTTAACCTTATTTTCTAAAAGAGAGATGGGTAAGAAACATGTAGAAAATATGATCAGAATGCTATAAAATTTCATGATGCGAGGATATGCACATACTTCTTAGAATGGAGTTGACATATTTTTGCTGGACTGGAGCGGACTAGTTCTGTGGCCACTGGAATCTGCTTATTATCAGTGCGAGTTGGGTTTCTCTGTGCTGGAGCAGTATCTATGAAAACTGGAGTTGGTTTATTATCTCCTGGCGTTTGGATCTTTTGCAAAGACATGGTTTGTAACCCTTCAGATTCTAACATAGTCGTCTTCCCCTTGCATGCCTTATATAGAAGAATGGTGCTTCAATTATAAAACATGCTACAACAGAGATGGAATAGGTACTGACGAATAGAAAGGCATGACATATTGACATGTATTCCCTCCATCCAGAAATAAATGGATGGGTCTAGGCGTATTTTAGTTCTAGATACATCCAGTTTTATCCATTTCTGCGACATGTAATCCGGACGGGGGAGTATGATGTAAGAGCTAGGGATACGACAGGACAACAGTGTAAAAAACACTACTTGAATGTAAAACTGTATGCTAGCGGAATACATACAAAAAACACTAAGGCAACATATGCGTGTATGATTGGGAAACTAATATGGCATTGCAAGAGACCACTAGAACAACACTTCAATGTAAAAAAATGAACATGGTATGGTAGGCAGATGAAGTACATACTGATGAATAACAATGCATAAGATATTGAGAAGCATGATGTCCAAACTAAGTAGATGGCATTGCGATAGAGTAGAATGACAGTACTTGAATTTGAAAACATGTTATCATGAATGGAATAGGTACTGAAAAACAGGAAGGCATGCCATATTTACATGCATGATCAGCGGGCTAAGCACAAGGCATTGCAACAGAGTAGATGCACTTCAGGACATTATATGCATGATGTACCCATATCAAGGGCCAAGTTAGAGCAAGGACCTTATGGGGTGAATAGGATTCATCATCGTTCTGCAAGTCTTGTGAAGAACTGCCTTTAGATGTTCCATCATATTGGGTATCATTGACGTCAAGTTTGTTGGCCGTTACATTGCTCCGTGAGGTTCTTGTGGTTCATTGGGAGGGGTGTGGCGTACCGCAAAACGGGACTCCATGGGATACTGTTAATCTCCACCGTCGACCCCCTCCAGCCTCCACGGGCTACTGTTCATCCACCATCGACCTCCTCCAGCCTCCACATGTGACTGTTCATCCACGGGCTCCTGTTCATCCAGCCTCCACCGCGCGCTACTCCACCGGCTACTATTCAACCATCCCTCTCCACGGGCTCCTGTTCAACCACCCCTCCACGAGCTACTGTTTTTCATCCATCCCTCCACCATCTACTGTTCATCCAGCCCTCCATGGGATCGTCCTATTCATCCAGCCCTCCACGGGATCCTGTTCATCCAGCCCCAACCGGCTCGATCGATCGGGATCCTGTTCATCCAGAGGCAACACCATGGGGTCATGTTCATCCACCCCCACCGGGAACTGTTCATCCAAACCCCCCCAGCAACTCTCACTGTTCATCCAGAGGCAGCATCGATCGGCTTCAGTTAGCAGCAGTAGCGAAGGAATCGCTCGATCGGGTTCAGTTAACAGCCATCGATCGATCGCTCGGGTTCAGTAATGCGTAGCCTGCAGTGCAATCCCTCGGGTTCAGTTAGAGCCCAACGCCTCGCTCGGGTTCAGTTAGAGCCCAACGCCTCGCACCCACGCGCGTGCGTGTATGAGAGAAACGCGCATCGCTCGGCCCCGACCACCGACCGTAACCGGGAACACCCCGATATTGTCCTTGCCCTTGCTTCTACACAGTTTTTTCCGTCATGGACAGCCCAAAGAATGTCATGCAGCAGCGTCTCCAGCCTGCCCAGGATGAAAAGCCCATTTTTTGTCATGATTTTTTGTCATAGAAGTAGAATCCCACCACATCTATGATGATACCGGGTTTTTTCACAATTATCATCATAGAGGTGTCATAAGTATGACATAAAATTTTTTCGTTCGGCCCAAAATGTCACGGATGTGTCTTTTTTTGTAGTGATAGGACCTTGGAAACACGAGAAGGTTAATTAGTAAAGGGAAACTAGCTAGCCCGCATGCATGTGGATGAAACAATTATAATTACGGTGGAAGACAAACGTATCGAAAGCATAAGTATTCCATGCAAAAAAAGTGCCACGAGTGGTGGCAGCAAACACAAGACCCTCGTATTGAATTGCATCACAATACTCATCCGTGTATAGAAACCGATTTTTGAGCAATATCCATCCAGTCGAACTATGAAGGAAGGCAACAAGCTTGTCGAAGATAGGAACAACTCCATAGTCCATTAAATCCCAAGAGCGGTCGGGAACTTGACAAATTGCTATCTTCTGTAGATGACAGTCACCATGATTGTAGTTGAACGTACGTAGAATACCGGTGTGCTCAACCTCTGGGTAGCCTCAGATTTTTGGAAGTGGAACCCGGTGACGAGTGTACACATTCACAAGTTCCCACTCGCAGTTGTACCCAATATAAACAACACAATATCCATTTGCGCCTGCCCAATCCTTACCCTCAAGCGATGGCTTCTTAACATCACATGTATCATTATCAAGCGGCATCAACCTGCACAAGGCGAGGCCTGCGTCGTCCACGCGCCAGTAACCAGGGTCACGGTGAAGAAGATAGGGGAGATCAAACCGCTCCTGGACCCTTGGGTTCCTTGTAATGATGTTATTAGTTGAGTCGAGAATGGTCTTGAATGAACTGATACGTCTCCAACGTATCTATAATTTATGAAGTATTCATGCTATTATATTATCCATCTTAGATGTTTAATGGGCTTTACTAAGCACTTTTATATTACTTTTGGGACTAACCTATTGACCCAAGTCCAGTGCCAGATCTTGTTTTTTCCCTTGTTTCAGTGTTTCGAAGAAAAGGAATATCAAACGGAGTCGAAACGGAATGAAACCTTCTGGAGAAGTTTTTTTTGGAAGGAAAGCAACCCGGGAGACTTGGTGTCGGGGGTAATCTGCCTCCACGAACACCTATGGGGACCGAGCCCCTTTCTTGGTTCGGCGGGGGGCGGAGGTCGCGCGAAGAGCAGATCGAGGCGGTGCACACAAGGGGTTTACCCAGCTTCGGGCCGCACGGATGCGTAAAACCCTACTGCTGCTTTGTGGTTTGTATTGTGTTCTTGTTGTGGGAGCGTTGAGTGCTATAGTACACTCAGGCGACTGATCAGGCCGAGCACGAGTGGCCTTCCCCTTCTTCCTTTCTCCGTTGCGCATGGGGACTCTTTTTATATGTGCAAGGGGTTACCCACAGGTGGCAACGTAGGCGGGGGCAAAAGTGGAAAACCTTGTGTTGGGTACAGCTGTTTGCACAGTGCTAACATACCTAACTCTGACGGCGGGGGACAAGGGCATTAAATGCCCGTCCGCATCGCCTAGACGGTGCAGGAAAGGGACCGTCAGGAGCGCCACCGTTTGCCACGACGGCTACTCTGTCAGCGTTGCTTTGCCACCGCATGCTACTGGCTGCGCAGCCTCTCGCCACGTACGCCTGGAATGGCCCCAGAGCGACGCGTGGGTGGATGAGCTGGAGCGCAGGCGCGGGGTGGTGACTTTCCGCGGCAAGCGCCTTGCCGCGGTTGATGCCTTGTCGCGCCCGGGAGCTTGTCGCTCACCGGTCCTTGCCGGGACGCGGAGCACGTCGCAGCAAGTCTCTTGTCGTGCCTCGGTCGGCCTTCCCGGCAAGCTCCTCTTGCCGGGGCCTTGTGCTTCGAGCGGTCATCCCGGCAAGCTCCTCTTGCCGGGGACTTGCTCTCTTCGGGTGGCCTTCCCGGCAGGCTCCTCCTGCCGGGGCCTTGGCTCAAATACTTTGTTCTTGGATGGCCCAAAAAGCGACCATGGAGAGTCTTGGCGATCGCCTGGCAAGCCTTGGCGCGGGGTGCTACGACTGCCCGTGCACAAGTTCGGGGTACTAAGGTTCCCCTACTTTAGTACACCGACAGGAGCCCCCGGGCCTGGGCCATACACGGTGCCGAGCGCTGTTGGGCCAGGCCCAAAACAGTGCACGGGCACGCACGGCCTGGGTCACACTGCATCTTCTTCTACGTCCACCACGTCCTCCCTGAACGGCACGCGTCGAACGCGGCATCATGGGGAGAGGCGTGCGTGACATGGGCGGCGTGCGCGGGGCTGAGCCCCGCAGGCATGCGTCACGTCGCAGGTGATTTGTTTATTCGGAAAGGCGAAACGCCCCCCTTGCCCCCCCCCCTTATAAGCAGGGGAAACAGGGGCAGTCCGCCCACCCGCCAGTTGCGATTCCTCGAAAATCTCCGCCACTTCCCAAGAGAAGCAGCGTTCCGCCCTCCCCCCCCCTTCCGTCGCCACCAGTGCCACCGACGCCGCCGACCTCCCTCCCCGCTTCCGCAATGGCCCCGAAGGGCGACAAGGGAAAAGAGAAGGCTGTGAAGTCGGCTGAGGCGCAGCGGCTTGAGGCGCAGCGAAAGGAGCAGGCAACCTTCCCCCCTGAGCTCGAGGCGTTGGACCTGAGGGAGGAATTCTACCTCTTCTGGTCGACGGGGACACGAGCGCATCCGCGCACGAGGGTTCTTCCCGCCGCCGCCCAGAAGGAGTATCCGATCGGGTATCCCTTCTTTCCTCTGTTCTTCTATTGCGGGCTCTGCCCGCCCTTCTCTGAGTTTTTCTGCGACATCATGAATACCTACGGGTTCCACCTCCTTGATTTCACCCCCAATGCTGTCGTGACCATGGCAATTTTCGCACATCTTTGCGAAAACTTTGTCGGAGTCTTTCCAAATGTAACCATCTTCCGCCACTTTTTCACGCCTCGAGTAGAGAGAGGAGAGCCCCTCTCCGGCGGAATCGCCTGGATCTCGAAGCCCGGCAAGAAGGACGCTTATCTGGAGGGAGAACTCCGCAGCAAATGGGAGGAGTGGAGAGCAGACTGGTGTCTGATCGTCGAGGAGAACCCGCAGCCATTCACTACCGTGCGCCAAACTCCTGTGGTGCGCGGCAGGGATTGGAGCGACGTGGCCCCGGACGACGACAAGCTGCAGATTGCCGTTACCCGGATCCTGCGGCTTAGGCGTGTCGGGCTCACAGTTGGCGTCGTTGGCGCAGATTTCCTCCACCGCCGCATCGCTCCCCTGCAGGAGAAAGGGAGACCTGCCTGGGAGTTCCAGAATGCGGCGGACATCATGAGGCTGCGCCCTGGCCTCAACTTCAATTTCACCGTCTTGGAGCTTGACGGGACGCTTAGGGAGCTGTTCAAGCACGACTCCGATCACCCCGAATGGTTCAGGCTGCCGCGAGGCGTCGTCCCGTTGTGCAACAATTCGTCGCTCAGCTGCATCCTTGCCATGATGCCACTGTGCGACTCGCACGGGATCGACCCCACTTGGCAGGAGCCCGCCGGCGATGTCGTGCGGGCGTTCTTCGACGACTTGGTGGAGGTGCCGGTCGACCCCGACGAGCAGAAGGGCCTCACCCAGGACACCACCGACGAGGAGTTGGCGCGCATCGCCTCCAAGATGGAAGAGGCGGCGGCAGCCGCGGCCGCGGGCCAATTTGGCTTCACATTGGCGGAGGCGGACGCAGCGGAGGCGGAGAGCCTTGCCGATCGTGCGGAGTTTGTCGGCGAGGAAGAGTCTGCCGGGCATGGCGTAGGGGCGGACGAGTCCACCGAGGGCACGAGCGGCTTGCCGGAGGTTGACGCCTCTTCCTCCCGACCTTCGGCCAGCTCGTCGCAAG
Organism: Aegilops umbellulata; assembly: GCA_032464435.1. NCBI lineage: Eukaryota > Viridiplantae > Streptophyta > Magnoliopsida > Poales > Poaceae > Aegilops > Aegilops umbellulata. Next base: position 91,859,966 of record CP136060.1, on the reverse strand, counting down.
CGGAGCCCGCGGCTCAGCCACGGAGGCGCCTCCGCAAGGCTGGGGAGGTGGTACGCCAAGCGAGCCAACAATCCGCAGCGCCGCGTGACATGCTACGCTGTGGCAGCAGGAGAGGGGTCTTCGCGGGCCGCGGCCTCTGCTCTTGCCGCCCCTCGCGCCACGGCGGCAGCCGGGGCAAGGCCATCTCAGGCTAGCGCCACCACTGCCTCCGCCAAGCGGCCGAGGGAGCCTACTCCTCCGCCTCCTCGCGCCAGAAGCGGGCCAGTCTTCGACTTCTCCGCGCTTAGCTCCGACGAGGAAGAGGGAGAGGAGTAAGATCCCCGATGTACTTGTATTTCTTTGATTCTTGCAGTTGTGTCTCGCATCTCACTTGCTTTCCTCTGAATTTGCTCCTTTTCAGGACACTGGCTCAGAGGGCGGCAAAGAGAGCCAAAGTCCCGGTGGTCATACTGGACGACGAGCCCGCCGTGACGGCAGGGGGTGCGCCTGAGATGACCTTGTCGGACCCTCCAACTAATCCTTAGAGCAGCCCCCAGCGCAGCCCCCAGCATAAGCATATGATTTGCTTCCTGCCGTTGGACGCGCCCGGGTACTCTTCGTTTTTTTTTTATATCTGTCTGTCGGTTTGCGTAGGAGCAGAGCAGCCCCACCAGGAGCGTCCGGAGACCGCCCCCGATGAGCCACCCGCTACGACTACACCGCCAAGGGGGAGTTCCCCGGCAAGGGAGGAATCCCCGACAAGGGAGCAGTCCCCGGCAAGGGAGCAGTCTCCGGTAAGGGACAGCACTGGCGACCCCTTGGCGACGGAGATCATGACTGCAGACCCTGGCGCAGGTAACTTTCTTGCCTCGAAACTCCCCTGGGGTTCTTCTTCTTTGGATAGTTGCTTGATTCCTCCCCTTCTTTCGGCCCTCAGACCCGTCCGCCACGGACCCGATGGAGGCCGAGGTCGTCGTTGAGGAGGAGGCGCGCGGCCATACTAACGACGTGGCCGCCACCGGAGAGACGGATGGTGCTGAAGATCCGGCCGGCGAAGAGGCCGCAAAGGCTGCCGCAGCAGCCGCGGGCGAGGGGGCCGGCGATCGTACTGACGGCCCTGGGGCCGCAGGAACATCAAGCGCTGCGCCGACCGCCGATCCCGCCTCCGCAGCAGCGTCGGGCCCCGAGGAGCCCCAGCCAGGCGTCTACCTGAAGGCCGGTGATGATATCTTCATCAAGCTCCCCTGGGAGTCGATTTCCAGGGCACCGGTCGAGGGGGAGACCTTGGATGGAGAGGTGCTCGCCTCCACCGGGCTGACACTGGTTGATGCGCCAGGCAGCGGCGACGGCGAGCCTGAGGAGGAGCGGCTGCTCCGGAAGCTGGTGTCACTCTACCGCGCCCGACAAGCCCAGGTGGAACGCCGGGAAGCGCTTGTCGCGAAGGCGGGAGTGGACATGGAGAAGCGCGTCGGGGAGCTCCGGGAGCTCAACCAGGCGGCCCTCTGATCCCTGGCGGAGGAGCGAAGGCAGCTCGACGAGGCGCGGACGGCCTTCATCCTCGAGAAGGCAGAAGCCGAAGAGCAGCAAAGGCTTGCCGCCGCAGGGCTACCTGCGCGGGAAGGTGAGCTGGTGCAGCAGAAAGCCAGTCTCGCCAGCCACGAGGAGGAGGTCGCCGCGCACGAGCAAGCGCTTGGCGGAGCCCTCAAGGAAGCGCAAGATGCTACCGCGGCCGCCGAGGCCGCCAAGAAGGAGCTAGAGGCGAGGGTGGCGCAGCTCGACACTGATCTCAAGGCGAGCGGTGAGGAGCTCGCCGTGCTCAAACAGGAGCGCGAGAAGGGTGCCCACACCCTCGGCGAGCTGCAGGGCCGCTTCGCCGAGAAGATCAAGGAGCTTGACGCTGCCAAGGACTCCAATGCCGATCTCGAGATGAAGCTGGCCACCTTGACCAAGGCGCTGGAGAGCGCCAAGGAGCGGGAGACGACCTTGCGGAAGGAGGTCGCGGACAACGAGGCGCTGCTGAAAAGCGCCGCAGTTACCCAGAACAACTTCAGGGCGACGGTGGAGCAGTGGACTGAGGGTCTCGTGGACATCGCCACTGCCATCGACAAGGAGCTGACGCTGCTGGGGATGGAGGGTCACGAGTATCCCTCTGGCGAAAACGTCCCACCCAGCGCCAAGCTCACTTCGTTCTTCAAAGGCGTGGCGGCGGCCCTTCAGCATCTCCGGAACGCGATCCCAGAGCAGCTGGCCGGCGAGACGCGCGATGCCATCGCCGGAGCCCTCGAGAAGGTGTTGGTGAAGATCGCCTTCTGCAACCCCGGCATCAGGCTCACCAACGTCCTCAAATCCCTGCCGGCAGACGCTGACCTCGAGGAGATCAGGGCCCTCATCGCGCCCATTGTGGAGAAGGTGGCCGGGATCAAGAGGATCGAGGGCGACCATGTGGATTAGGCCGCCTCCCCTTTTCTTTTCTTGTCGCTGCTGGCCAGGTTATGAAAGCGATTCATTAGGTCCGCGACAAACTATCTTGTAATATAACTTTATCTTAGGTAGCGATTGCACTGTTATCTCCTCTACTTGATTCCGTGCTTTGTATGTTTCTGCCCTACGCTTTTGGGGACTCGCCGGCGTAGGCCTCCGCCTTGCCGCGGGCTCTGAGTGCGGGACATCAGCAGCCCGCCAGCGGTGCCATTACCGGCAAGAAACCTTGCCGCGGCTAGCTGCAGCTCACTTAAATTGTTGAGCAGGCTCAAAACAAAGTAAGTGTTGCGACTACAGTCGCAGCACACTTAAGCTGCCGAGCGAGCTCGAAACAAAGTAAGGATGCCACTCTGGTTGTAGCACACTTAAGTCGTTGAGCGGACTCGAAATGAAGTAAGGGCGCAACTAGCCACGAGCCGGTCCCTCCACGCACAGGTTTTCCATACAAAGTGCGGTCGTTCGAGGAAGATAACCTCAAAATTTTAAAAACTCGATTGCTCAAACTTTGGCAACTTAGCTTTTCCGTGGCTCGTTGCCCGGCAAGGTCGCTTTCTGGCAAGGCGAAACATGGGGCTCGCTATCTCTTACCGGGGGTCAGTGCTGCACAGAGTGTCAGATAATGCATGCAAAGAATAAAGAGCATGAGATCGACAAGATGCGCGGAACACATGAACTCAATCTGTGCACAGGGTCTGCGCCTGGCTCTGTACAAAGGATCACATGCAACAGCGGCAAGACTTTGTACAGAAGGGTGGTTGCCGGACGGGGTCCGACAACCGCGCCTTACGGGAGAAACTTACGAAGATGCCCAACGTTCCAGGAGTTGCTCACCGGAGTGGTATCTTCGGTCTCAAGGCGGACAGCGCCAGGCCTAGCAACTTGTTTCACCCGGTAAGGGCCTTCCCACTTCCTCGAAACTTCTGGCACTAACTTTGCGGCTATAAAAGCAGTGCAAAGCTTGATGGTAGCGAGCAGCTCGCACAACGGCCTGAAGACGGTCCTCCTCGAGGAGCAGTGCGGCAAAGATGTCGCAGCTGCTCTTGCTCGAGCTCAGCGTGAGCGAACACTCGAGGTGGCCCGTATGCGAGATCCGTGGGGCTGACTGCCTCCGCTCCATGGAATAGAGCGAAAGGTTGCCTGGTCATACCAGGGCTTACCTGCGCCGAGAGGTGTCGGCGTATGTTCGGACGCCGTGGCACCATGAGCTGGCTCGACGACGCCCGTTCCACCGCCGGTGCCGTCCCCACTACCCGTTTGCTCCAAGGGCAGTGGGTTCGACGCGGACGGACCGGCCACCTCCGGAGCCTTCTTCTTCGGTGGCGTGTCGATGAAGATGATAGAGATCTAGCCCGTGCAGACGCCGGATCAGGTTCACACAACCTCGACGCCCCCTACCTGGCGCGCCAAAGATGTCGGGGGGAATCTGCCTCCACGAACACCTATGGGGACCGAGCCCCTTTCTTGGTTCGGCGGGGGGCGGAGGTCGCGCGAAGAGCGGATCGAGGCGGTGCACACAAGGGGTTTACCCAGCTTCGGGCCGCACGGATGCGTAAAACCCGACTGCTGCTTTGTGGTTTGTATTGTGTTCTTGTTGTGGGAGCGCTGAGTGCTACAGTACACTCAGGCGACTGATCAGGCCGAGCGCGAGTGGCCTTCCCCTTCTTCCTTTCTCCGTTGCGCATGGGGCCTCCTTTTATATGTGCAAGGGGTTACCCACAGGTGGCAACGTAGGCGGGGGCAAAACTGGAAAACGCTGTGTTGGGTACAGCTGTTTCCACAGTGCTAACATACCTAACTCTGACGGCGGGGGACAAGGGAATTAAATGCCCGTCCGCATTGCCCAGACGGTGCAGGAAAGGGACCGTCAGGAGCGCCACCGTTTGCCACGATGGCTACTCTGTCAGCGTTGCTTTGCCACCGCATGCTCCTGGCTGCGCAGCCTCCCGCCACGTACGCCTGGAATGGCCCCAGAGCGACGCGTGGGTGGATGAGCTGGAGCGCAGGCGCGGGGTGGTGACTTGCCGCGGCAAGCGCCTTGCCGCGGTTGATGCCTTGTCGCGCCCGGGAGCTTGCCGCTCACCGGTCCTTGCCGGGACACGGAGCGCGTCGCAGCAAGTCTCTTGTCGTGCCTCGGTCGGCCTTCCCGGAAAGCTCCTCTTGCCGGGGCCTTGTGCTTCGAGCGGTCGTCCCGGCAAGCTCCTCTTGCCGGGGACTTGCTCTCTTCGGGTGGCCTTCCCGGCAGGCTCCTCCTGCCGGGGCCTTGGCTCAAATACTTTGTTCTTGGATGGCCCAAAAAGGGACCATGGAGAGTCTTGGCGATCGCCTGGCAAGCCTTGCCGCGGGGTGCTACGACTGCCCGTGCACAAGTTCGGGGTACTAAGGTTCCCCTACTTTAGTACACCGACACTTGGATTCCACGTCAAGGAAGCAACGAGGAAGGCACGAGGCAGGGGGGCACGCCCACCCACCCTGGGCGCGCCCTCCACCCTCGTGAGGGCCTCGTGGCTCCCCTGACGTACTTCTTCCTCCTATATATATATATCCATATACCCTAAAAACTTTGGGGAACAGAATAGATCGGGAGTTCCGCCGTCGCAATCCTCTGTAGCCACCAAAAACCAATCGGGGCCCTGTTCCGGCACCCTGCTGGAGGGGGAACCCTCACCGGTTGCCATCTTCATCATCCCGGCGCTCTCCATGACGAGGAGGGAGCAATTCACCTTCGGGGCTGAGGGTATGTACCAGTAGCTATGTGTTTGATCTCTCTCTCTCTCTCTCTCGTGTTCTTCATTTGGCATGATCTTGATGTATCGCGAGCTTTGCTATTATAGTTGGATCTTATGTTGCTTCTCCCCCTCTACTCTCTTGTAATGGATTGAGTTTTCCCTTTGAAGTTATCTTTTCGGATTGAGTCTTTAATGACTTGAGAACACTTGATGTATGTCTTGCCGTGCGTATCTGTGGTGACAATGGGATATCACGTGATTCGCTTGATGTATGTCTTGGTGATCAACTTGCGGGTTCCGCCCATGAACCTATGCATAGTGGTTGGCACACGTTTTCGTCTTGATTCTCCGGTAGAAACTTTGGGGCAATATTTGAAGTACTTTGTGTTGGATTGAATAGATGAATCTGAGATTGTGTGATGCATATCATATAATCATACCCACGGATACTTTTGGTGACATTGGAGTATCTAGGTGACATTAGGGTTTTGGTTGATTTGTGTCTTAAGGTGTTATTCTAGTATGAACTCTAGGGCTATTTGTGACACTTATTGGAATAGCCCAACGGATTGATTGGAAAGAATAACTTTGAGGTGGTTTCGTACCCTACCATAATCTCTTCGTTTGTTCTCTGCTATTAGTGAGTTTGGAGTGACTCTTTGTTGCATGACAAGGGATAGTTATATGATCGAATTATGTTATTATTGTTGAGAGAACTTGCACTAGTGAAAGTATGAACCCTAGGCCTTGTTTCCTAGCATTGCAATACCGTTTGTGCTCACTTTTACCACTTGCTACCTTGCTGTTTTTATATTTTTCAGATTACAAAAACCTATATCTACCATCCATATTGCACTTGTATCACCATCTCTTCGCTGAACTAGTGCACCTATACAATTTATCATTGTATTGGGTGTGTTGGGGACACAAGAGACACTTTGTTATTTGGTTGCAGGGTTGCTTGAGAGAGACCATCTTCATCCTACGCCTCCCACGGATTGATAAACCTTAGGTCATCCACTTGAGGGAAATTTGCTACTATCCTACAAACCTCTGCACTTGGAGGCCCAACAACGTCTACAAGAAGAAGGTTGTGTAGTAGACATCAAGCTCTTTTGTGGCGCCGTTGCCGGGGAGGCTAGGTAAGCGGCACTCACACCCCGTCAACTAAGCTAGATTCTGGCACCGTTGCCGGGGAGGTGAGTGCTTGAAGGTATATCTTTAGATCTTGCAATCGAATCTTTTGTTTCTTGTTTTATCACTAGTTTAGTCTATAAATGAAAACTACAAAAAAATGGAATTAAGTTTGCCTCATACGCTTCATCTTTTTAATATCTTTTGTCAGTATGATGGAAAGAAAATTGTGCCCAAGTGCTAGAAGAAGAAATCTATAGAATGTTTGGCACTAAATCTTTGTATGATGAGCAAGATTGCAACGTTGTTAGTACGAATTCTATGAATATCCATGATGCTAATGATATGCAAAGCCACAATCTTGGGGAAGCTATGTTTGATGAAGATGATATTTTTTGTCCCCCAAGCTTTGATGAACAAATTTACTATGATGAAAGCATGCCTCCTATCTATAATGATTATTGTGATGGCATGCATGCTTTAAAGAATAATGATAACCATGAAACTTGCCATCTTGATCTTAATTTTCAATCATATGATAGTTATTTTGTTGAGTTTGCTCCCACTACTATTCATGAGAATAAACTTGCTTATGTGGAGAGTAATAAAAATTATATACTTGTATATCATTAAAAGAATGCTTTAGGTGCTTGTTATATTGTTGAATTCATTCATGATGCTACTGAAAATTATTATGAGGGAGGAATATACGCTTGTAGGAATAGCAATAATATCAAGTTTCCTCTCTATGTGCTTAAAGTTTTGAAGTTATGCTTGTTTTGCCTTCCTATGCTAGTTGATTATTGTTCCCATAAGTTGTTTGCTCACAAAATCCATGTGCATAGTAAGTGGGTTAGACTTAAATGTTCTAGTCATATTCTTCTTGATGCTCTCTTTATGTTTCAATTCTTATCTTTTATGTGAGCATCATTGAAATCATCATGCCTAGCTAGGGGCGTTAAACGTTAGCGCTTGTTGGGAGGCAACCCAATTTTATTTTAGTTTCTTGATTTTTGGTTCTGTTTAGGAATAAATAATCCATATAACTTATGTTTACATGTTTTTTTGTGTTTTAATTAGTGTTTGTGCCAAGTAGAACCTTTGGGAAGACTTGGGTGAAGTCTTTATGATCATGCTGTAAAAAAACAGAAACTTTAGCGCTCACGAGATTAGCTAAACCTTTTTACTAGAGAGTGATATTTAGTTGATTCTTTCTGAAGATGATTACTAGACAAATTCCTCAGGTCCACCAATTTATTTTAGAATTTTTGGAGTTCCAGAAGTATACGTTTGATACAGATTACTACAGACTATTCTGTTTTTCACAGATTCTGTTTCCATTGTGTTGCTTGCTTATTTTGATGAATCTATGGCTAGTAAAATAGTTTATAAACCATAGATAAGTTAGAATACAGTAGGTTTAACACCAATATAAATAAATAATTAGTTCATTACAGTACCTAGTGGTGATTTATTTTCTTATACTAACGGAGCTTACGAGTCTTCTGTCAAGTTTTGTGTTGTGAAGTTTTCAAGTTTTGGGTAAAGATTCGATGGACTATGGAATAAGGAGTGGCAAGAGCCTAATCTTGGGGATGCCCAAGGCACCCCAAGCTAACATTCAAGGATAACCAAGGGTCTAAGCTTGGGGATGCCCCGGATGGCATCCCCTCTTTCGTCTTCGTTCATCGGTAACTTTACTTGGAGCTATATTTTTATTCACCACATGATATGTGTTTTGCTTGGAGCGTCATTTTATTTTCTTTAGCCTTGCTTTCTGTTTGAATAAAATACCAAGATCTGAAATTCTTTAATGATAGAGAGTCTTTACATAGCTACATAATTATTTAACTACTCATTGATCTTCACTTATATCTTTTTGGAGTAGTTTGTCATTTGCTCGTGTGCTTCACTTATATCCTATGAGTAAATAGTTGAATGATTTGAATGTCATAAATATGAAATTATATATTTTTCATATGCTTATCCCATGGGGAGTAATGACTTCACATATAAGAAGTAGAGGTGGTAAATTTATTGAAGGTTAGCAAACATTGTATTGGTCACTTGAACAATTCATGAAAGAATATTGAAGGAAGAGAGATTTCACATATAAATATACTATCTTGGACATCTTCTATGATTGTGAGCCCCATTAATTATTTTCAAACCTGAGCAAATTAGTTGAAGTTGGACAAGGAAGACAACATAATGAGTTATGCTTGGGTATATTTGTATAGAAGTTATATTGTTATGGATCCTCTAACATGTGGTGCTTGCTATTTAGAATCCTTTTCTAGCCAAAATATCTGTACTAAGCGGGAATACTGCTTGTGTATCCAAATCCCTTGAAACAACTTTCTTCCATGAGTGTCCACCATACCTACCTATATGTGGTATTTACCTGTCGTTCCAAGAAAATTTGCATGTGCCAACTCTAAACCTTCAAATAATAATCTGTTTTGTATGCCCGAATCGCTCATGTAGCGACTACGGGTTAGCAGTATCTTCCATGCTAGGTGGGTTATTCTCACGATGAGTGGACTTTGCTCATCATTCACGAGAAAATGGTTGGTAACTGGGATGCCCAATCCCATGATCAAAAGATTGAAATCAAATAAAAAATAATTGCAAACAAAACTCCCCCAGGTTTCATGTTAGTTGGAGGCACCTGTTGTTTCGGGCGAGCCATGGATTGATGATTGTTGGTGGAGGGGGAGTAAAAATCTTTACCTTTCTGTTTGGGAACTGCCTATAATGTATGTAGTATGGAAGATATTGGGGACTCTTGGTCGTTATGTTGACAATGAAAGCATACCTCCCAAAATTATTTTCATCTCTGTTTTTGCTTCGAGCTCTGGGACCTCTGCAAATCCTTGCTTCCCTCTGTGAAGGGCCTATCTTTTACTTTTATGCAAGAGTCAGTAGTATTCCTTCTCATTCCAACCTACCCTTTAGTTGGCAAGCATCATGTGATGGAAAGATCTAAGCATATATGGTCATTCAAATATATTTGAGCATGAATTATTACTGTTGACATTACCCTTGAGGTAAAAGGTTGGGAGGCGAAACATTAAGCCCCTATCTTTCTCTGTGTTCGATGAATACTATTTGTTCTAAAAATATGCTTTGAGTGGTAGCAATCATGGAAGACTAAATGATAGTTGAGTATGTGGAGTTTGCTAAATCAAATCTCTGACATAGACTCTTCCTGAAAGTAAGATGAATTGCAATTGTTTGATGACTAATAACACGGTTTGTTAGTTTTCAAGAAAGTTTATGATCTATACTTTAACATGTGAATAGCTTGTTACTTGATCATGAAAAGTTCTGTGAGTTGAGCTACTGTTATGACATATGATGATGCTAGAAAAGGTGATTGAAATTTTCATTGATCAAACTTATGCACCTGCTAGCATTCACACTTCATAAATTCTTTCTTTTATCATTTACCTACTCGAGGACGAGCAGGAATTAAGCTTGGGGATGCTGATATGTCTCCAACATATCTATACTTTATGAAGTATTAATGCTATTATATTATCCATCTTAGATGTTTAATGGGCTTTACTAAGCACTTTTATATTACTTTTGGGACTAACCTATTGACCCAGAGCCCAGTGCCAGTTCCTGTTTTTTCCCTTGTTTCAGTGTTTCGAAGAAAAGGAATATCAAACGGAGTCGAAACAGAATGAAACCTTCTGGAGAAGTTATTTTTGGAAGGAAATCAACCCGGGAGACTTGGAGTCCACGTCAAGGAAGCAACGAGGAAGGCACGAGGCAGGGGGCGTGCCCACCCCCCTGGGCGGGCCCTCCACCCTCGTGGGGCCCTCGTGGCTCCCCTGACGTACTTCTTCATCCTATATATATCCATATACCCTAAAAACTTTGGGGAACAGAATAGATTGGGAGTTTCGCCGTCGCAAGCCTCTATAGCCACCAAAAAGAAATCAGGACCCTGTTCCGGCACCCTGCCGGAGGGGGGAACCCTCACCGTGGCCATCTTCATCATCCGGGCGCTCTCCATGACAAGGAGGGAGTAGTTCACCCTCGGGGCTGAGGGTATGTACCAGTAGCTATGTGTTTGATCTCTCTCTCGCACGCGCGTCCTTGATTTGGCATGATCTTGATGTATCGCGAGCTTTGCTGTTATAGTTGGATCTTATGTTGCTTCTCCCCCTCTACTCTCTTGTAATGGATTGAGTTTTCCCTTTGAAGTTATCTTTTCGGATTGAGTCTTTAATGACTTGAGAACACTTGATGTATGTCTTGCCGTGGGTATCTGTGGTGACAATGGGATATCACGTGATTCACTTAATGTATGTCTTGGTGATCAACTCGCGGGTTCCGCCCATGAACCTGTACATAGGAGTTGGCACACGTTTTCATCTTGATTTTCCGGTAGAAACTTTGGGGCTCTCTTTGAAGTACTTTGTGTTGGATTGAATAGATGAATCTGAGATTGTGTGATGCATATCGTATAATCATACCCACGGATACTTTAGGTGACATTGGAGTATCTAGGTCACATTAGGGTTTTGGTTGATTTGTGTCTTAAGGTGTTATTCTAGTATGAACTCTAGGGCTGTTTGTGACACTTATAGGAATAGCCCAACGGATTGATTGGAAAGAATAACTTTGAGGTGGTTTCATACCCTACCATAATCTCTTCGTTTGTTCTCCGCTATTAGTGACTTTGGAGTGACTCTTTGTTGCATGATGAGTGATAGTTATATGATCCAATTATGTTATTATTGTTGAGAGCACTTGCACTAATGAAAGTATGAACCCTAGGCCTTGTTGCCTAGCATTGCAATACCGTTTGTGCTCACTTTTACCACTTGCTACCTTGCTGTTTTTATATTTTCAGATTACAGAAACCTATATCTACCATCCATATTGCACTTGTATCACCATCTCTTCGCCGAACTAGTGCACCTATACAATTTATCATTGTATTGGGTGTGTTGGGGACACAAGAGACTCTTTGTTATTTGGTTGCAGGGTTGCTTGAGAGAGACCATCTTCATCCCATGCCTCCCACGGATTGATAAACCTTAGGTCATCCACTTGAGGGAAATTTGCTACTGTCCTACAAACCTCTGCACTTGGAGGCCCAACAACGTCTACAAGAAGATGGTTGTGTAGTAGACATCACGAACCTGCCATGCTAGCCGAGGTGATGACGCTGCACCGATCAATGAGTTCCTCCACCACGTCATCTTTCAGATCGGGGCAAGAATAACGGGGTCGTTTCCGGCCTGTTCCCTCCATGGAGAAGATGATCGAACAATGGCAGAAGGAAGGGTGAAGGCAAATGGAGGAGGGAGGAAGAGCGTGCGACAGCAGTTCCAAATCGAGAGGGAAAGGCGAAGAATCGGTGGATGGTTGCCACGGTACACGAAGAGGCGCCCCGGCCTACATAGATGTCTGTTTGGAAATTTTACAGAAGGACTCGTCGTTGTCTCACTGACATGTTGGAACAGGACCACATGTCAACGAAACATGGTGTGTAATTTCTCGTGCAAAATGCGATCTGGTCGCGTTGGCCCGAGGTGCCGCATTAGTTATCGACCTTTATTTTTTTAATGGCGTGCCATCCAGTCTTGAAGCACGACTAACTGGTACTGTTTGCAGAGAAAATATAAACTACTCTACCACTACTCCACCTCTAGTACTAGCAGTATAAAAAAGATATATAGGCTGGAGGTTCAGTGCTTTCTTGCTAAGGGCTGCCCACTTGCTTCTCACACTAGCACCCTCTCTCCAGATCTAAAAAAGACGGCCTCTCTCTCCTTCCTCACCAGTGGTCACAGATCCGCCGGGGAAGAAAAGGACGTGCAGGTTGATGCACTTGTCGTCGAGGTCATGCACTGACGACAAGGTCGTCCTCTCAGATCTAGCGCTGGCGCAGGATGGCCTCCGTCTCCAAGCTCGCTGTTGTAGTGTGTGCGGAGGACGACGACCGAAGCCACTTCCCGCCGACCCTCAGGTATGCTACCTCTTTTGGAACCATACCCTTGTTCTATTGCCCCATCTGCCACGTCGCTGCATGTGGATCTTTTTCCACTCCACCATCTTCCCAATTTGCTATCATCTGCTCTGCTGGTCATGCAGACGAAAACCTTAACTTGCACTATTAAAGGAAACTCTACTTCATGCAGACTAGTCCATGTCTGGGTTGAATAAGGAAAGGAAGGGAGACTGTATTGTCCAAGAGACTAGGCATTGAACCCGCATCTAGGTTGAGACGGGGAAAATTAGTACCTAAGGAATGAGTCTCGTGTCTCTTGGTTGAAGAAGGGTAGAAAGGCATGACAATGCAATAGAGAATGACCAGGTCAATCAGTTTGTTGACCTCACATAGGAAAAAAGGTGGCTAAATAGAACAAAAATGGAACGTAATCCACATATGTTGTCTGGATATTTGTTGCTCTGGGCAACCATACCTCCCTTACCACTCTATGCGTCCGTTGAGGTACATCGTACTGGTGCGCCCATTATCCGAATGGGCCTCCCATGCTCTTATTGCCACTTTTTTGCTGTTAGTATAATGCGAGCGGTCAAGTCAAGCAATGCTACTGCTAAAGTGATGCCACATTTAACTAATGTCACACTCAGTCTAATGTCACCAAAATTTAAGCAATTCCATTTAATGTCACTGGATTATTTCAGGGTTAGTTGTTGATTGTGGATGTATTAAAGATTTTTCAGCTAAGGCATTCTGATGTTGTTGCACAGCCAGTATACCAACAATGAATCTTGTTACTGCCTTCAGATTTTTGCATTGTTAATGCTTATAGATTACATACCTCACTTTGATGAGATAAGTCAATTTTTTTGTACAGTGTCAAGAGGAAAGTTCAAGAGTGGGCACCTCCTCCTCCGGCTGTTCTCTTGAGTTCGATCAAGTTTTTATGTTTGATCGATTATCAAGATTGGGATAGCAATTTTTAGATCCCCTCGAGTTCAAAATGATATTTACCTACATGGTTGTCAATTTTTTTATACTGTCATTAGTTAATAATGTTATTTACCTTCAGACTTTTGTATTTGGTTTAATGCTCTTGCACAGCTAGTATACCAATGCTGAAACTTGTTACCTTTACATTTTGTATTGTTAATTCTTATAGAAATCTTCCAGTGCTAGAGCCTATGGAAATCTGTTCAGTAAAACCATTGTATTGTACCATGTAATAAAATAACTACTCTACTGTTGCACTAGCCACTGGATTAGTGTGTATTTGTACTATTCGAATGGTGTTGCATTAGCGTATGGACATATATAAAGTGTGGCAAGCTTTCCCAGGTATGTGCTCAAGAAAACTACTACCGGTTTTTCTAAATACTAGACGTTTGGGTACTTTAAATTGAACTGTGAAAACGTCTTATATTAAGGAACAGAGGTTGTAGAGTTCAGTCAAATTATCCAGGTAAAGCTAGTCACACCTTTGTTAAAATTAATGTTCATTATGTTATCGGAGGAGGTCTGTATGTTTGTCTCTAATGCCTATCGACTACATACCTGACATCATGATGTAATGTTAAGTCATTTCCTTTTGTACAGTGTCACTGAATTGTTAAGGCGGTGATGGCATTTTATTTTAGTTGAACTACACAAAATATGCTTAAAAGAATAGGAAAGGTTAGGAATGGTTCAATTTTTCAGAAAAAACTATGTATGCCTTCCTGACATCAGCAACTGTTGCCTTATTTATTCCTTCAAACAGGTGGTTAGAAACAGTCTTGCTACCTTTTCCTATTAAGAAATTGGAATGCTTATATTTGTGAGTCTATGCTTCAACTCGTGCCACTTTTATAGTAATCACACTTTTAATATCTATACAAACAGGGATGCTCGATTTTAGTGGAATTGCACAAAAAGTCCAAATGGTTCATCATTAGGAGCATGTTTTCTTCCAAACCTTCATATCCAATTGGTGGCACTATGAGCTGTTCATTACGAAGGTACATGGTTTGCTACTATCTTGCTACTCTTTTTGTACTGTCACTAGATAGTAATACTAGTGGTTTGCATGTGAATTTATTGGCAGGGTGGACCTACATCGGAGTTGCAGGACAGGATTCAATGATTGGATGCTCAATTTCGGTTGTATTGATTTCACCTCTTCCATCACTACGAACATGGATATCCTTGGTCTAATGAAGAATAGGCGCTATATTTCTGCTCTGAACGAGAAAATCAATTCAATATGAAATTGTCCAGGGCAAAACATGACTGTATCAAATTGTCCAGTGCAAAACATGACAAATGCTAAGCGGAAGAGACGTGTTTAAACCGAAAATACAAGGTGGGGTATATGTTTACTAGCTGCTTGATATTTGTGCAGACAGAGATGTCTGCCCATTGCTATTTGGCAAACAAACAGAGTGACCGCAATTTTGGTTGAACTGCACAAGAGAATAGTATAGTCACTGCATGCAGTGCCATTTGAAAATAGACACAGAAAGATTGGATAGTCACTTCATGGACTGCAGAAAAGTAGTAATGTACTATTTATTGGCCAACACTAGGTGCTTCATTGCTTTGGTCTGATTATACAATGGGCATCGTTTTGCCTAAGTTAAAGTTTGTATTCCGAAAATAGTCTCGCCGTGTGATCGAGAGAAGACCAAATCATATTGCAGTGGATGTTCCTCCATCATGTGTGGTTCATTCTCATGGTTCTAGGTGTTGGTGAAACCACTTACGTTTGCAAGAGGAATTGTAGACTTCACAAACAAATTTGTCTTTCGCTCTGTACTGAATTTTGGCAAGAGAAGCATCCATGTTAGTAGGAAGAACAAATGTTTTTTTCTAGATCTTTGCTTTTGGAGCTACATATTGATATATGATATGTGAATCATTGAGATGCGTTAACATGTTGATCTTATGTATGGGAATCGTACTAGTTGGTTTTGAATTTGGGCTACTAATGTGAACATATTACAATGCCAGGCCTATGAGTCTCGTGTGAACATTTCGAACGGATCGGCTCTTACTGATGTGCACAGCATGATCCTTATTTCTGTGTCCTCTGTGTTTACAAGTTACTAATAGTTCCTTATTTTTGTTCGCTCAGTGTTTACAAGTTACTGATCGGTCACTAGCTAGCCTACTAATGCGCTCCTGGCAGTTTTAGTTGCGACGCAAGATCCGAAGTGGCAGTTTTTTGAATAAAAATGCCTACCTCTGAAGAAACTGACAAGTTGCTTTGAAGAAAATGCCATGCGAATCTGAAGAAACTGCCAGCAAAAATGTTCGCAAATACCTTATCTCCCAGCAAACGTTCATCAGCTAATGCGATCCTACACGTACACCATCTGACCTACTCGATCCTACATGTACACTATCCGACCCACTCGATCCTACATAGATAAATAGCAGATCACGCACGTACTACCTCCTTTCTGGTTTGCAGGGCTCAATTCAAAAAACGACCTACTCAATCCTACATGAATAAATAGCGGATCACACACATACTACCTCCTTTTCGGTTTGCAGGGCTTAATTCAAAAATCTCACCAACCAAGTTAGATGATGAGTGGTGGAATCATTTTTGACAAGGAGGGAGTACCTCATCTGGATGATTCGAGTGCACTCGTTTGACCGTCATGCCGGCGTGCGACCCAACACGGACGGGACGCACCACTGACGGGACGGGACGACTGAGGGAGTCCTGGACTAGGGGGTCCTCAGGCGTCTGGGCGATGTGATAAGGGTCAAATTGATGGGTCATGAAGATACAAGATCGAGGACCTTCCCCCGTGTCCGGACGGGACTCTCCTTTGCGTGGATGGCAAGCTTGACGCCCGGATGTATGGTTTCCTTCCCCTGTAAACCGACCTTATATAACCCTAGCCCCCTCCCGTGTCTATATAAACCGGAGGGTTTAGTCCGTAGAGGCAATCATAATCATACAGGCTAGACATCTAGGGTTTAGCCATTACGATCTCGAGGTATATCAACTCTTGTAACCCCTATACTCATCAAAGTCAACCAAGCAGGCAGTAGGGTATTACCTCCATTAAGAGGGCCCGAACCTGGGTAAACATCATGTCCCCTGCCTCATGTTACCTTTGATCCTTAGACGCACAGTTCGGGACCCCCTACCCGAGATCTACCGGTTCTGACACCGACATTGGTGCTTTCATTGAGAGTTCCTCCGTGTTGTCGATAGAAGGATCGATGGCTCGCCTTGTCATCAACAACAAAATCACCTCTGGAAGGGCCATAGTTCTTGGCCAGACCCTCCAAATTGGCAAATTCACCATAGGCGTCCGCCCGGCCATTAAGCCCAAGGCGGTCCCCCGGATTGCCAAAGATCACCTCTGCATCAACCCCGAAGGCGTCGACAAGATGGATCTGGCAGATGTTTCGTCCTTGAACGAATTTCTAGATCGCATCGCCACCCTGGGGGTCGCAACGGATTACGATCCGATTGGGTTTAAACCCGGTCAGAGGGAAATCAGGTCCCCACCAGTCACCCACCTGGTGACTGTCGTGGAAGAGCAAGTTGAGGATACTGCTCCTCCTGTGCTAAAAATAAGCTATGTTCGGATCTCCGAGCCTCACGAGCCGGACACTCATCCTCGAGAAGAGATCATCTGCCCTCCGAACATGGAATGAGGCGTCAAACCTAAAAACCCCTAGGACACTCCAGATCCAGGGCCAGCGACCTTGGAAAATTTTCAAAATCCAGATTCCGCTGCGGGTCAGGGCTCGGATTTAAGCCCACCCGCCCACCACAATCAATACTCCCCAAGCAATTCCGGTCCCCCGGACATATGTGACTTAATGTACATATGACAGCAACCTCACGAAACAGTCCACCACTTTTGGTCCATATTCCTCCTTGTTAAAAACAAGATCAAAGATTTCTCCGACAACGATGCGGTATCAGCCTTTGTCGCAACTGTACGGACGAGGGGACCCTCAATGCCCTCAATCCGCACCACATACTGCACTTTGCAGATTTGTCACACATAGTACAGAACTATTGCGCAATGGAAAGCGCTCGGAAAGCCCAGACAGCTCGATGGGAACCACCGGCCTTTAAGCCACCCACCGGCCTGGCAAAAAGGATGCACCCTTACGGGGCACCTGATCATTACTTCACGGAAAGGAAAATTAAGCCCTTACCGGGACATAGAACTGTCCTTGATGAATGGCTCGACAAGCCCTCTAAAATACACGCGATGCCAAATTCCGAACCAACTCATAGCCTTCGGGCATGTTGGATACTCCGGTAGGTGGCCAAAAGCGGTGAGGCTATTCTCACCAACACTACCCCGACAGGGCACTCAACTGAGGATAACAACCTCAATGTGTTTACGGTCTTCGAGACCTTTTCTTCAAACAACCGGCGCAAAAGGGTGCTCCACGACCTCGCCGAAGTCAATCACGTAGCTACATGTAAGTGCATCTAGTGCCCCTTAGTGATTTTGGTGTATTGAAGACTTATAGGTTAAGGATCTAATGCGTTTATGAGTGTACACAGGTCTATAAGTCTATGAGGAGTTTGATATTTATAGAGAAAGTCGTGTCGGATATCAGGTTCCGGCAGACCCTTAAGGTTCGAACTCTGGGGTGCGCGCGGAGATTATGCCCTCTACCTCCCCGTCTCGCAAAGATCTAAACTACCAAAAGAACATCACAAAGAACACACGGTTTATACTACTTCGGGCCACCATTGTGGTGTAAAACCCTACTCTAGTTTGTGGTGGATGGATTGCCTCTTGGGCTGGTGATGATGAACAATACAGGGGAGAACAGCCTCGCGAGGGCGTGTTCTTGCGGGGACGCTGAATTGCTAGGGGAGTTCAGCCGCCCTTTTCTCTCTTTCTCTACTTGCTCTACGATTGCTCTGAATACTTCCCTGATTTCTGGATGCCTCTACCCTGGGGGTGGCTAGTCCTATTTATAGGCAAAGGCCCTGGGCCTCTTCCCAAATATTGAGCGGGAAGGGCGCCAACAGTTGGCCCATTTGAAGGGGAACATCTGGTACACTTATCCTGACCAAAGTTGGTCCTCGCCTGCCAAAGGCCCTGTGGTGACGCCGTCCTGGGCTCCACGATGACCTCCTTCCCACCGTTGGACTGGTCTTGGTCTTGTTGCACCGAAACGGATGCCTTTGCTTGATCCTCTCGCCTGCGCTTGCCCCCTTTACACCAAAGAGGAAAGGGAGGACGCTGCGCGGTTTGGCACCCTTGGTCATCATGGCTTGCGTCATGGGCACCTCGCGAGGTACCCTGCCTTGATCTCTCCGCCTCCTCGTGAGCCATCCTGAGGAGGCCGCGCCTGAGGAAGCACCGTGTCGTCCGCCCCGCGAGGCTTGGCCCCTCGCGAGGGTCTTGAGTCTTGTGTTGATGAAGATGGGCCGTGCTGGGCCCCCATTTGAGCCACGCCGCAGGCCGCAGGCAGGCAAGTCTGGGGACCCCCGTTCCCAGAACGCCAACAGTAGCCCCCGGGCCCAAGGCGCGCCCGGACTTGGCCGTGCCGAGAGGCGAAAGGGCAAAGGGCAAAGCGCCGCGGGCCCTAACAGCCTGCGGCCTGGGCGCCGCGTGGCAGTTGATTGGACGTGGGCGCCTTTGCAACTGCGCTGGTTATTAAAGGCATGGCATCTGCTCCGGCTTTGCTCTTCTCTTTCTCCTGTCGCTGCTCAGATCCCCTTTCTTGCGCCTCTCCTTCCTTCCTCCAAACTCCCAGATCTGCGCCCCTGTGACCTTGGAAGACATGGCGCCGCGTCAGCCTCCTGCTGAAGCTTGGTTCTCGCCGGCCTTGGACTCGCCGAATGTGTTGGTGGCGAGCCTCGCCCGGCTGCGCCAGATGGCGGCGGCGTGGGGCGTCGACGGAGCACGGGTGTTCAAGGTCGGCTCCGCCACCCCTGAGGTCCGGGGAAGCACCTTCTACCCTCTCTTTGTAAGCTCCATTACTGCGGGCCTGGTGCCTCCTTTCTCTGAGTTCTTCCTCTCTGTCCTCCGCCACTATGACCTGCAAGCTCTGCATCTCCACCCCAACTCCATCCTCCTCCTGGCGATCTTCGCCTACTACTGTGAGGCTCATGTGGGGGTGCAACCCTCAGTGGCCTTGCTACGCCACTACTTCTACCTCCGGGTCACCCGTGGTTCCCCTTCCGCATGCGCGAGCTTCGTCGTGTGTGGCGGCGCCATTGCCATCTCAAATCCCGGGAAGAGGATTGAGGGCTTCAGGAGCAAGTGGGTCTTGGTGGATGCCGAGCGCATCCACCCTCGGCTGATCCTACCCACGGAGCAGCCCGTGAGTTCCGGCGACTGGTCCCGGGAGGAGCTTACGGACCCCCGCGCGAAGCCGGTTCTGGAGAAGATGGATGCGGACCTGAAGCCGACCGG
Source organism: Aegilops umbellulata (assembly GCA_032464435.1). NCBI lineage: Eukaryota > Viridiplantae > Streptophyta > Magnoliopsida > Poales > Poaceae > Aegilops > Aegilops umbellulata. The sequence goes on along the minus strand of CP136060.1, from coordinate 91,840,275 downwards.
CACGGCGGCGGCGAGGCTGACCGGCGCGTCGCTGCTGAGGGAGTTCCTGGAGCACCAGCTGGCCCCGCTTCGGCGGTACTCGCCTCCGATGTGGAGGCCTCACCCGAGCCCCGCGGCCTTGGGCGACGAGGATGTGACCGTGGTGCTCCAATCCCTGGTCGGGGGCGAGGTGGCACGGCTGGAGGGCGCACCTGCGCCCTTGTTCCTTCGCGACGACTGGAAGCAGGTGGTGGAGTCGATGCTCGTCTTCAACGGGGACGGGCCCGTGCCTGTGGTGGCTCCCGAGGGACTGGTGGACGTGTCCTCCGGCGACCCCAGCGGAGAGGAGGGAGAAGAGGAGAGGGAGGAGGGCCCTGACTCCGAGGCGACTGATGGAGAGTCAAGGGCTCCCCTCCCCCGGCGCAAGTCCCGTACTCTCCGCCTTTCGTCAAGCGATGATGATGAGGTCGACGACGTGCTGGGTAGCGGGAGCTCGCCCCCGATCCCGAAGAAGGGCAGGACCGGACTGATCCCCCGCGGGTCCGCTCCGGCTCCGGGGCGATCCGCAGACTCGCCCTCTGCGCCTGAGGCTGATCCCTCCACCCGGCTTTCTGGCTTCAAGTATGGCCGGAGGCTTCTCGAGTTCTCCATCGACGACCTGTAAGTGCTTGATCCCTCATCTTTTGTTCCTTGTTCCGCCGCTGAGGCCTGATGTTCGCTCCTCTTGGATAGGCTGGCGCCCACGGCAAAGAAACCGAAGGGGGCTCCCGAGGCCCCACCCGCGGCAACGCCTCCGCCTGCAGATGGGGGCGATCGTGAAGCACGGGCTTCAACTGCCCGCTCATCCTTGCGAGGCTTGGCTGAGCTGGCTGGGGAGAGCCCAACCCCCATGGCCCAAGTGACTCCCGAGGTGCTCCTGCCTGCTGCCGCCGCCACGGCCGTCGAGGCGCAACAGACTCTGCCTCAGGACACTGTGGTCTCGCCGCCGCTACCTTCTCCTCCCGTTCTACCGACCGCTGCTTCCCCGACTCCTCATCTTGTCTTGGAGCGCGCCGATGTTTCTCCGCCTTCTTCTTCCATCCTGGAGCGTGCCGCTGCTAAACTGGACCGGCTGCGGCAGGATCTTCTTGGCGCCGACCCTCGCCTGGTGGCCGGGTGCCTGGAACTAGCCTCGGGGTGGATTCGCTCTGACGCCTCGATTCGAGCGGCGCTTGTTCACGTCTCAACGGCCTGCGACGGAGAGAGGGAGGCCACCCTCGAGGCGAAGGCTGCCCGAAACGCGGCCCTGGGAGAGGTGGTTGGAGTTCGTGGCTGCTGCAAGGAGCTAGAGGACGAGCTGCAGGGCCTGCGGGGCCAGCTCGCGAGGGAGGTCCGCCTTCGCCAGGAGTAGGAAGAAGGCGCGAAGGCTCGCGAGGCGGCCATCGAGGATCGGGAGGCCAAGCTCAAGAAGCGCCGCGCCCGCCTAGACGCGCTGAAGAAGGAGATGGGGGTGACGAAGGCCGAGCTGGACGCCAAGGCCCGGGTATTTGCCGAGGATCGCGTGGCCTTCACGGACATGGAGAAGGATGCCCGCGCTTCGCTGAAGACGCTCTACGAGAGCGGCCTGGAGGGCCCGCTGGCCGGTGACGAGGATGGCCCCGCCAAGATGCTTCCCTTCCTGGTTAAGGCCCTTGGAGATGTTGCCCTTGGCCTCGGCCCCACGGCTGAGGCCGAGGCGCACGTCCTGTCTTCTGCTGCACTTACGCGGGTCTTCGCCCACATCTATCTTCGCGATCCCGGTGCCGACCTCGACAGCCTGCTGGAGCCGGTGAGCGGCGAGGGTGCTGCCGCCGCTGTCGAAGCCGTGAACGGGTGCGCGGAGGCGCTGCTGGGGAAGTTCCGGGCCTTCAGCACCAGGCCAAAGCAAGGCGCCGTCGGCCCTACTGCTCCACGAAGCGGGGCCACTCCACGCTGCCCCACCGCCGACAAGTGACTCCGCTGCCGCTCCTGTTCTTCTTTTACTTCCTACACATGCATTACGCCTCGAGGAGGCATTTAAACTTGCGTTCGATGCTGAGATGACAGTATGGACTGTAATATTTAGCTTTTAATTTCTTTGAGTTTTATGCTTTTCTTCCCTACTTGCGTGTGTTCTACGCCGGCAGAGCCCGGCCACGCGCGTACCTCACCCAGCATTAGCCCCGACCGGAAACCAGGACGGGCAAAGGAGTGAGGGGCTACATGACAAGTTAGGCTCCTGAGTCGCGATGCTCAGGAGCCCCCCTTGGCGCACGAACAACAAGTAGGGAAGTGTGATGTAGGTGTATCTTCCGTTCTACGTCTGCAGAGCCCGACTCCGCGCGTACCTCACCCAGCATAGCCTTTTGGAACTAAGGAGTGAGGGGCTACGGAGCCAGTTAGGCCCCTGAGTCGCGATGCTCAGGGGTCCCCCTTGACGCACAAACAGCGGGAGGTGAGGTGAGAGGCGAGTGGGACCACCGTTCTATGTCTGCAAAGCCCGGCCCCGCGCGTACCTCACCCAGCATAGCCTTTCGGAACTAAGGAGTGAGGGGCTACGGGACCAGTTAGGCCCCTGAGTCGCGATGCTCAGGGGTCCCCCTTGACGCTCAAACGGCCTTCGTACCTTGGCTCCGCTCGGGGAGAGGCGCGCGACGAACCAGGCCCGAGGGGCCTGGCTGGGCGGCGTACGTCTGGGCGTGACCCAGTCGTAGCCCCCGTGCCTAGCCCCCTCGCGCGGCGCTCCCAAGGGGAGGCGTTGCGATGAGGCCAGCCACTGAGCTCTGGGCTCCCTGAGGTTAATGCGGCCCGGAGGCCACCCTCAGTTGTTTATCACCAGCGCGGAGCATAGCGCTTCCGTATGTGTACGGGCATAGCTGCTCCTCGACAGTGTCGTCAGCCAGCTTGGAGCATGGTGCTTCCACTGGTACGTGGGAGGGGGCTCCCCTCCGGGAGGAGCCCCCGGGGCGTGTATAGCCCCGCCCTGACACGTGGCCGGCACGGTAGGGCTAGGTGAGGTGTATCTGGGCACCCGTGAGCCAGCGCGGGACTCACGAGGCCCTACCTCTAGGCGGGTTGCGCTTGGCACTGGGCCGTATCTTGAGATGTGTCCCTGCAAAATTCGGTTAGATGGCGGCACTCTACGTCCTCGGGTCCCGACCCTCGAGCTTGTCTCAGCCATCGCTGGTATGCTAGGTCGCGATGCCGTGGACAAGGCCAGAGGGTGAGGGCTGGAGAGCCGGTAAGAGCCCTGAGTCGCGATGCTCAGGCACCCCCCCCTTTAACGTGCAAGTGGTCGACATGGAGAAGAAGAGGTGTAGTGGACTGGCACCAAGTAATCAAGCATGATAGACGAAAACATAGCTGGAAATAAACGCAAGGGCGATACACGCCACTGGGCCTGGCCCGAGCGGCCTGGGGATGATGCAGCCCGAGGGGCGCCTCCAACAAAGCAAGCTAATGATCGAAAACTAAAAAGGGATACATGCCGCCGGGACGGACCCACGCGGCCTGGGAATGAAGCAGCCCTGGGAGGGCGTTCCTAGCAAGAAACGAAGCTTGAAAAATGTCACCTGGAGTTGTTGCGGACGAAGTGGTGTTGGTGCAGCAGACTCGGTGGGCTGCGGGAGCCGATCCTCACGAGCCCCCAGGCCCAGGGGCCTGAGGAGGCTCCGGAGGCGCTGGTGGCCCCTCGCGAATCATCTCCATCTCCGCCAGGACTGCGGAACGCCTGTCTTCCTGAGTCTCCATGATGCCCCTCATGAGGCGCTGGTACGGAGCAGCCACGCTCAGCAAGCCGTAAGGCATGCGAACATAGATGTGGGGTGGACCTCCACAACGCCCCACTTGTGAGGGCGAGAGGCGCTCTGTCATGGCGATCTGATTGAGCCCTGGTACGTCGATGCAGACACGCAGCCCACCATCCTTGCCTGGATGGTGAGCCACAGCCGGTGGGCGACGGCAACCTCTCATGATCCTTGACTCCTGTAGTTCTTGAGTGACCTTATTAACGAACTCCTGCTGGTCTGACTCTACTTGCCTCGCTCCTTCCTGAGGGAAACGTGCTTCGAAGCACGCCTCCACGTGGTGCCCAAGCGCCTCCCTCGTGATCCTGGCTAGGTCGGTGGCCCTCAAGGAGAGAGCCCCCGAGCCCTGCCTGAGGAGGGCGCCGGGCGTGCTTTCCTATGCGATGGAAGGAGGGTCCCCCTGGGCAGGCACGGGCCCTGAGGGGCCTGCCTCCTGAGGGGCTGATCCTGACGACGTCTTCTTCTTCTTGGGTGTGGTCTCAGGAAGCCTCCTGCTTCCGTGATCTGGGTCTTCTAGCGACGCGGCCTGAAAGGCTCGCTCCAGGGAACACACCGCATCCTTCTCTTCACATGGCACCGTGATGACGCCGCCACTCCCTGGCATCTTGAGGACATTGTAGCCGTGGTGAGTTACGGCCATGAACTTGGCCAGCGTTGGGTACTCGAGGATGGCGTTGTACGGCAGGCGGATGTGGGCGACGTCAAAGTCGATGAGCTCGGTGCGGTAGTTGCTGCGGGCCCCGAAGGTGACAGGGAGGCGGACCTGCCCGATCGGGATCGTGGAACCATCGATGACTCCGGAGAAAGGCCTGGTTGGTTGAAGCTGGTCATAGGGCACTTGGAGGTTGTTGAATGTTTCCACGGACAGGACATTGAGCCCTGCCCCACCATCGATGAGGGTCCTTGTGACCAGTACGTTGCTGATGACTGGGGAGCAAAGCATTGGGAGGACCCCGGCTGTGGCCGCGCACTTGAGCTGATCTGCTGAGCTGAACGTGATGGCGCACGCCGACCACTTGAGGGGGCGCGTGGCTTCGAGCTTGGGGAGTACTGCATTCACTTCACGGGCAAACTGCTTGAAGATACGTTGAGAAGCTGGGGCTTGAGCTCCGCCCAGGATGCAGGCGATTGCGCGTGGCTCTTGGAAGCCCCCAGACCCCTCGTCTTGATGGTGGTCTTCGTTCCTCCTTGGCTGAGGCGGCAGCGGAGGGAGGCCTGCGTTGCCATGAGGGCGATCCTCACGAGGCTGATCCCTCCAGTCCCCCTCGCGAGGCGGGTCCCGCCAGCAATCCTCGCGAGGTTGGTCGTGCCACCCTTGGCGCGGCCCGCGATCTTCCCAGCGTCCTGGGTTTCTTCCTCCTCCTCGGCCGTAGCCCCGGTCAGCACGGTCAGGGCGACGGCCGATCCTTCCTTCTCGCACGGCGCGGAGTTCTTGACATTCGTTGGTGTTGTGGGTGTGGAGGTCGTGGTACACACAGTACCGGCTGCCCCTGGAGGATTCGGGCAGATCCTTGCCCCGCTTGGTGTCCGGTTCTGCTGCGAGTACGGCAGCCCCCTTGTGCTTCACGTCCTTGGCCTTGGGCTTCTTCTCTTCTGGGTCTGCGGCGGGCAGCTCGAGGAGGGAGAGACGTCCCTCCTCAGCCCTGGCGCACTTGGTCGCCAAGTTGAACTGCTCCAGGGAGGTGCAGAGGTCCTCATGCATCGCCAGCTCCTCCTTCATCTTGACGTCGCGCACGCCATCGGAGAAGGCTGAGATGATGGCTTCCTCGGACACCTTGGGGATCTTGAGGCGCGCACTGTTGAAGCGCTGGATGTACTTTTGCAGGGTCTCCCCAGGTTGCTGCTTGATGCGGCGCATGTCGCTCACGGCGGGCCGCCGGTCGCGAGTACCTTGGAAGTTGGCGATGAAGCGGGTGCGCATCTGGTCCCAGGAGGAGATCGTGCCTGGAGCCAGATTCAGGAGCCAGGTGCGAGCTCCTTCCTTCAGCGCCATGGGGAACCAGTTCGCCATGACCTTTTCATCCCCACCGGCAGCTTCGATGCCCAGCTCGTAGAGCTGGAGGAACTCTGCGGGATCAGTCGTGCCGTCGTAGCGAGGAGGCAGGTCTGGCTTGAACTTGTCGGGCCATGCGACGCTGCGCAGCTCAGTGGTGTAGGCGCGGCAGCCTGCGGTGGCCACGGGAGGCTTCGGTTGAGGGAGAGCTTGGCCTTGCGGGTCCCCTTGCGCTGCAGCTGGGAGCAGCGCGGGGTCTTGACGTGCCGGAGCTGGAGCAGGGTCGCGGCGAGCCGGAGCAGGGAGCGCTCGGGCAGCCTCTTACGGTCGTGGGACTTCTTGGCAGCTCCGTTCTTGCTGGGCTGGCGCCTGACAGAGCGGGTTCCGCCCAGGGGCCATGCGTCTTGGAGCCATGACGTCTTCTTGGAGTGGAGGTGGTTGGTACGCCCCCGGAGCTTCATGGCCTGCGCGGGGAGGGGTGTGGCGCAGCGGAGCGGACGGTGCTAGAGAGCCCCCTGCGGCGCGGACGAGCTCGGCAACGCGGTCGAGCCACTCTTCGTAGACGTCGTCGACGGGACGGTAGCGCAGGAGCTCGTTTGCCGCAATGAGTGCGGCTCGAGCCTCCAAGGGCGCGCAGAGCGCGTGGGACGAAGAGCCAGCTGGCGTGAGCGATGGAGTAGCGGTGCGGCCGTCTCGTCGCACGGACGGGTGCTGAGACGATGCTTGCTGCTCGTTCCCCGCCGGGCGGCGGTGTTGACGGCGGGCGACGGGGAACGACGAGGATGCCCACCGACGGGAGCTGTCTGGGCGACGCGGGAAGCAATGGCGGCCCGGCGCTCGGCGCGGGCCCGACGAGCGTCAGACATGGATGCGACGGTCGGAAGAGAGCGGAGTGGTAGAAGACAAATTCCGGCGCACCACTACCTGGCACGCCAAATGTCAAATATCGGGTTCCGGCAGACCCTTAAGGTTCGAACTCTGGGGTGCGCGCGGAGATTATGCCCTCTACCTCCCCGTCTCGCATAGATCTAAACTACCGAAAGAACAACACAAAGAACACAGGGTTTATACTAGTTCGGGCCACCATTGTGGTATAAAACCCTACTCTAGTTTGTGGTGGATGGATTGCCTCTTGGGCTGGTGATGATGAACAGTACAGGGTAGAACAGCCTCACGAGGGCGTGTTCTTGCGGGGACGCTGAACTGCTAGGGGAGTTCAGCCGCCCTTTTCTCTCTTTCTCTACTTGCTCTACGATTGCTCTGAATACTTCCCTGATTTCTGGATGCCTCTACCCTGGGGGTGGCTAGTCCTATTTATAGGTAAAGGCCCTGGGCCTCTTCCCAAATATTGAGCGGGAACGGCACCAATAGTTGGCCAATTGGAATGGGAACATCTGGTACACTTATCCTGACCAAAGTTGGTCCTCGCCTGCCAAAGGCCCTGTGGTGACGCCGTCCTGGGCTCCACGATGACCTCCTTCCCACCGTTGGACTAGTCTTGGTCTTGTTGCACCGAAACGGATGCCTTTGCTTGATCCTCTCGCCTGCGCTTGCCCCCTTTACACCAAAGAGGAAAGGGAGGATGTTGCGCGGTCTGGCACCCTTGGTCGTCATGGCTTGCGTCATGGGCACCTCGCGAGGTACCCTGCCTTGATCTCTCCGCCTCCTCGTGAGCCATCCTGAGGAGGCCGCGCCTGAGGAAGCACCTTGTCGTCCGCCCCTCGAGGCTTGGCCCCTCGCGAGGGTCTTGAGTCTTGTGTTGATGAAGATGGGTCGTGCTGGGCCCCCATTTGAGCCACGTCGCAGGCCGCAGGCAGGCAAGTCTGGGGACCCCCGTTCCCAGAACGCCGACAAGTCGACCCCTAAAAATGAAGTTCTTCGACTGAAGACTTTCTGAAGACTTTGAAAGTGAAGAAATTGGTGTAACCTTGAAGACTTGGTATTCATTCGAGGAACATGAAGCGTGAAGACTTTTGTTTTCGTAGTTTCATTTTCTCTTTCTTGAGTCATAGGAAACACCGTACTGTTAAAGGGGGTCGAGGAAATACTAAGGAAAAATTTCCATGTGATGCTCAACTCAAAATCCTACACCTACCAATCCCTTCGAGTGAAGCCATTGGGAATCTCATACAGTTCAGTCAATTTCTTCAGTGACAGAGACGCAGTTCTTCTGGTCACTGAGGACTTTGTTCTGACTGAGGAGTTAGGAATTTGCCAGTGCGGATTGCCTACACAGTGAGGAACATGATAGCCCTGAGGAATTTGAACCTCAAATTTCTGACCGTTGCTGTGCTACGCGCCAGCTGTCCCAAAATATCGTATCCATCCAACAGTCATATAATTGAAGGGCATTTATGTCTTATCATGTCGGGCTGCTCCCTAGGCTATAAATAGCAGCCCCCTACAACCACTAGCTGGTTGGCTGCTCCGCGAGAAACTGACACTTGTCATTTGAGAGCATCCCATCCTCCAAGGACTTTGAGCGAAAATCATCAAGTGAGGAAAATCCAAACCCAAACCCAAACACCTACAAACCCAAAGTGATTGAGCATCACTGAAGAGATTGATCTTGCGTGGATCCGACGCTTGTTACCTTTGAAGACTGTGCTTCTTCCAGACAGTTAGGCGTCATGGTCTAGTGCATCCAAGAGGAATTGTGGATCGCCGAGTGACCGAGTTTGTGAAGGTTCGGAAGTCACCTGAAGACTTACCATGAGTGATTGGGCGAGGACTGTGTGTCCTTAGCTCAAGGAGAATACGATGAGGATTGTGTGTCCGGGACTGTGTGTCCTCAGGTTTAAATACCTAGCCGCTCCAACCAAATGTACAACTGAGACAGCAGTTGGAACTGGTCTACCAAATCATTGTCTTCACCAAGCCAACTGGTTCTACTTCCTCAACACTTTCATTTCCTCATTACTGTGTTGTGTGTTTGTTCATATCTGTGTTTGAAGACTTTGACTGAAGACTTTCTCAATTTCCTCAGTTCAATTTCTTCAGTCTGTTTGTCTTCATCTTGTGTTATCCTGTGTTTACGCTTTCTGTACTCTGTGCTAGTCTTCATTTCACCATGATGACCATGCTTGTGTTCTGCTTTGTTTTCATCTGAGTACTTATTCCGCTGCAAGTAGTTCTTCGCTAAGGAATTTCCTCACTAGCAAATTCCTCAGTGAAGAATTTCATAAAAATCGCCTATTCACCCCCCCTCTAGTCGATATAACGCACTTTCAATTGGTATCAGAGCAAGGTACTCCCTTGTTCTGTGTGATTTTGGTTTAACCGCCTAGAGTTTTAGTTATGTCGACCGCAGGTATGAAGAAAGTGGCATGCCCTATCTTTGACGGTCACGAGTATCCCAAGTGGAAGGCCATGATGAAGAAGTGCTTCATGGCGATGAACAGCGAGCTGTGGACCGTCACTGAGATTGGTCTGACTGATCTGTGCAAGATGGCGGAAGCTGATGACATTCGCAAGTACACCCTTCTCAACCTCACGGCGAAGGACGTCATCTTCTCCTGTCTGTCCCGTAATCAGTTCAGCAACATCATGCATCTTGACCATGCGAAGCTTATCTAGGACCGTCTCTCTGATGTCTATGAAGGCCATCGAACCTGTCACGATCCTTGATTTGAGGACTTCAAGGAATCTCTCAAGTCAATGACATTTGAACCAGAATCATCCTCCTCCTCACCATGTCTTATGGCAGATGGTGAACAGGTAACTGAATGCTATCTGTCTGAATCCAGTGATGATGAATCTGGTGATGAATTTGGACCCAGTTATGTCAAACTTGCTTCCCTTGCTACTAAACAACAAAGAGCTTTGGAAAAGGCTCACAACATGCTTAGTAAGAGCGATGATATGTTGGGTGAAGAAATGGATCAGTCAAAAGCTTTAGCTGAAAGTCTTCAGAGACTTCATTCTAAGTATGACTCCCTTCAAGATCAACATAACTCTCTCTTGTCTGATCATGAGAAGCTAAGAGTGAGTTATGAAGATCTTCAGAAGGAGCGCGATTCATTACTAGCTCAACAAATCAGCGCTGCTCAGGAAGAATTTGTTCCTCCATGTTTGAAATGCATTGAACGTGAATCTGCTAATTCTTCACCTGAATGTTCAAATGCTTCTAATACTACAAATTCTTCACATGTCTCTGCTATCACTAATTCCTCAACTGAGGACATTGCTAGTATCACTGACGATGCAGGGCTGAAGGAATTGTACATGACACGCATGTACAAAAGCCTCAAAGGGCATCAGACTCTTTGTGATTTGCTTAAAAAGCAGATCCTCAACAGGAACCCTAGGAAAGAGGGTATTGCCTTTGAGAGGAAACTCAATGCTGATGGTACATATTGGAAGCCTGAGCAGTACCCCAAAACCTCATGGGTTGCTGCAAAGGGACCTCCAGTTGATCCATCTAATTTATCTGGCTATACATGTGAATCTTCTCATTCTTCTGATGAGTCATTTGACTCCAACTATAAACTGTTCAAAAATCAGAATGGTGAAGTATTTGCTAGATATGTTGGCACTAACTGCGGGAATGGTTCTCCTATGAAGAAAATCTGGGTTCCCAAAAGGTGCCTTGAAATTCTTCAGGTGAATGTCCTCATGACACCACCTGTGAAGAATAGGAACCCCAGATCAAATTCTTCATATGGACCAAATTCTTCATATGGATGCAAGTCTTCATACGGACCAAATTCCTCACGCGGATCAAATTCCTCATGAGGATCAAAGTCCTCATATGAACATCATCGTGCTAACAACTCTGTTTCGCAGGGAAGAGCCCAGGGCTATGAATATGAGCATTATTCCCTAAATCATTATGTTCATAAGTCCTCCAAGAATTTCTCTGCTTATTCATATGCTTACCCTAACCCCTCTTATGTGAAACGAAATGGTTTGGCCTCTATGCCACCATTCTCATATGGAGCTCGCAGAGTGATGAACTCTTTGCCACCCTTCAGATGTGGGTGGTGAAGAAAAAGAACTAATCTCTTACGCAGGGTCAGGTCTCCAGACGCACTATAACGTCTGAAGAATTTGCCGGGGACCTGATAAATTGTCTGAAAGGACGCAGGCTAACCATGATGAAATGAACCTTCATTTCTCACGTCCTCACACTGCTTTATCTGTCTTACTGCTTGATGAAATTGATCTGATGAATTTGATATCATATTCTTCACTAATGAAGTATATGAGTTCGTAAGCTGCACTAATTCATCTGTAGGATGATCAACCCAAAGCCACTGAGTGGGTCCTCGATAGTGGATGTACAGATCACATGACTGGTGACAAGAATCTATTGATGGATGCTCCCTTATCATCATCGCATCTGAAGCATATCATCTTCGCTGACAAAAGCAAAAGTCAGGTATTGGGTCTAGGTAAGGTTGCTATCACAAAGGATCGACACATGGACAAAGTCATGCTTGTTGAGTCCTTAGGATACAACCTTATGTCTGTCTCAATGCTTTGTGATCTTGATATGGTTGTTGTCTTTGGCAAGTATCGTTGTGTTGTGATTATGGAAGCTGACAATTCCAAAGTCTTTGAAGGCTTTAGGAGAGGAGACTTGTATATTGTTGATTTCTCTGCAGATTCACAACCAGCTGTGTGCCTACTTGCAAAAGCTTCAGAAGGATGGCTATGGCATCGACGACTTGGTCATGCAGGCATGAGGAATTTGCACACGCTTGCGAAGAAGAAGCATGTCATTGGCATCGAGAATGTCAAATTCCTCAAGGATCACTTATGCGGTGCCTGTGAAGCTGGAAAGATGACCAAGGCCAAACATCCAGTGAAGACTATCATGACCACTACTCGTCCATTTGAATTACTTCACATGGATCTCTTCGGTCCTAATCATTATTCTGCCGTTTCAAATGAAGCATCTCAATATGGCTTTGTTATTGTTGATGATTACTCTCGTTACACATGGGTACACCTTGTTACTTACAAACATGAAGTGCAGGAAGTCTTCAAACGATTTTCCTCGAGGGCTTCAACCAACTTTGGTGTGAAGATCAAACACATCAGAAGTGACAATGGAACTGATTTCAAGAATTCGGGTCTCAATGATTATCTTGATGAACTTGGTATTACTCATGAGTTATCTGCTCCTTATACTCCTCAACAAAATGGCTTCGTGGAGCGCAAGAACAGGACTCTTGCTGAGATGGCTCGCACTATGCTCGATGAGTACAAAACCCCTCGTCGTTTCTGGGTTGATGCAATTGATACTGCGTGCCACATCATCAACAGAGTATATCTTCACAAATTCTTCAAGAAGACTGCCTATGAACTCCTCACTGACAAGAAACCCAATGTGAGTTATTTGAAAGTCTTCGGTGCTAAATGCTGGATTAGAGATCCTCATCACAACTCTAAATTTGCACCGAAAGCACATGAAGGTTTTATGCTTGGTTACGGAAAGGACTCGCACACCTACAGAGTCTTCAACAATGCTCTTCACAAGATGTTGAAACTGTCGATGTGCGGTTCGATGAAACTAATGGCTCGCAAAGAGAGCACCTACCTTCTGTGTTAGATGAACCAGCACCTGAGGATTCTATCAAGCATAAGGCTACTGAAGATGTCATTCCTACTGAAGAATCTACTGAAGAATTCATTCCAGAACGTGAAGAACGTCGAGCTGATGCACCTGAGGAAAATGCTGAGGAAATTGATGCTGAAGAAAATGCTGATCAAATTCCTCAACGACAACCAGCTCATCTTCGCGTTGCAAAAGAAGTGCAAGTGGAGAAGATCATCGATGACATTAGAGCACCAGGTCCTCTCACACGCTCAAAAGCTTCTCATCTATCTAACTTTTGTGGGCACTTTGCTTTTGTCTCTATCACAGAGCCCACTAAGGTAGATGAAGCATTTCTGGAGCCTGAGTGGATTCAGGCCAAGCAAGAAGAATTACATCAGTTCAAGCTCAACAATGTCTGGGAACTGGTCAATTGTCCAGATCCTCGCAAGCATAATATTATTGGCACAAAGTGGATCTACTGCAACAAGCAAGATGAAAACGGCCTTGTGGTGAGGAATAAGGCACGTCTAGTAGCTCAAGGCTACACACAGGTTGAAGGAGTTGATTTCGATGAAACTTTTGCACCTGTTGCTAGACTTGAGGCTATTCGCATATTGCTTGCTTATGCTAACCATCATGATATCATATTATATCAAATGGATGTGAAAAGTGCATTCCTCAATGGTAAGCTTGAGGAAGAAGTATATGTTGCTCAACCCCCAGGTTTTGAAGATCCAAAGCATCCTGACAAAGTCTTCAGACTCAGTAAGGCCCTCTATGGCCTCAAGCAGGCCCCACGGGCGTCGTATGATACTTTGGAGGAATTCTTCATGAAGAAAGGCTTCACACCCGGTTCACTTGATCCCACTCTCTTTACTAAATCTTATGATGGTGAACTGTTTGTGTGCCAAATATATGTTGATGATATTATCTTTGGCTATACTGACTAACGTTATAGTGATGAATTTGCATATATGATGAGTGAAGAATATTAAATGTCTATGATGGGAGAGTTGAAATTCTTCTTAGGTCTTCAAATTCGTCAATAGCGCAATGGCATATTCATATCTCAGGAGAAATACCTCAAGGATGTCCTGAAGAAATTCGGCATGCAAGATTGCAAAGGCATCAAAATTCCTATGCCCACAAATGGTCAACTATGCACTGATCAAAATGGTATTGACTTCGATCATAAGGTATACCGCTCCATCATTGGCTCTTTATTGTACTTATGTGCATCTAGGCCAGATATAATGCTTAGTGTTTGCATGTGTGCCCAATTTCAAGCTGCACCGAAGGAATCACACCATAAGGCTGTGAAGCATATTCTTCGATATCTAGCTCACACACCAACACTAGGATTATGGTATCCCAAGGGCTCGGATTTTGATCTCATTGGATATTCTGACTCTGACTATGCTGGTGATCGTGTGGACTGCAAGTCAACATCTGGTACATGTCATTTCCTCAGATGATCCTTGGTCTGTTGGTCCTCAAAGAAACAGAACTGCGTATCACTGTCTACTGCTGAAGCTGAGTACATTGCTGCTGGTTCTTGCTGTGCTCAACTGCTGTGGATGAAGCAAACACCCAAGGACTATGGCGTCAACGTGAAGAATGTGCCTCTCCTCTATGACAATGAGACTGCAATCAAGATTGCTCACAACCCAGTTCAGCACTCGAAGACAAAGCACATTCAGATTCGTCATCATTTTCTTCGCGATCATGTGTTGAAGGGCGACATTTCTATTGAGCATGTGAAGACTGAAGAACAGCTAGCCGATATCTTCACAAAGCCCTTGGATGAGAAGAGATTTAGCAAGTTGCGGTGTGAGCTAAATATCTTAGAGTCTTCAAATGTACTTTGAAAAGGCACTCATCCTAATACTTATGCAAAATTGATGACTTAGATGTGCAACACATGAAGAAACGTTTTTCTTCAATCAATGAAGAATAACACTCTAAGTGTGAAGAAATTAACAAAGAATTTGATTCTCAGAACCCTACGACAATTGTACGCGGTGTTTGAAATCATCATTCTTATACGGTGGGTCACGCCACCACAAAAAGTTGAAAATCTTCAATTTGAGTTTTTTCTCAGTCTTGAAATTCCTCAGTTGTTCAAATTCTTCAACATTGCAAAATCTTCACCTATTCCGTTGTTTATGAGTTTATGTCCTCTACAGCATTCACTTATGGCTATTTCTTCAAGATGCGTTTTCTGCTAAGTGAATGTGATCGGACCCTTCCCCCTCTATGCTATACTCAACCCAATCTATTCACAAATTCTTCATGTGCGTTCTATCTGAAACTCGTTCAAATTCTTCACTGTGTCCTTGTCAGCTGAAGAAAATGCGAACGAAACGTTAAAACTAATGTTATCCAAATTTTCAGTTTTGCCACTCGAACCGTTCCGCATCCCACGATGCATTGTTCTATTCACCCATGATCTAACACGATCTCCACTTCACAGTACGTGGGCGACACATGTCGTGCGAAGGAGAAGGGTCAGGGGCACGTTCGTCCCAAATCTTCGGGCGAACCGTTTTTCACTGCCACTATAAATACCCCCTCACCCCTTCCTCACTTCTTTTACTCCGCTCGATCTCTCTCTCCCGCTCAAGCTTCCCAAAACCCTAGCGCCACCGCTACTCCATCGTCGCCGGTGAGGAAGGGCTCCACTGCCTCGACCTCATCGTCGTCATACTCGCGCCGACCGCGGAAATCTGTTGGAAATATGCCCTAGAGGCAATAATAAAAGTATTATTATTATATATTTCCTTGTTCATGATAATTGTCTTTATTCATGCTATAATTGTGTTATCCAGAAATCGTAATACATGTGTGAATAACAGACACCAACATGTCCCTAGTAAGCCTCTAGTTAACTAGCTCGTTGATTAATAGATAGTCATGGTTTCCTGACTATGGGCATTGGATGTCATTGATAACGAGATCACATCATTAGGAGAATGATGTGATGGACAAGACCCAATCCTAAACATAGCATAAGATCGCATAGTTCGTTTGCTAGAGTTTTCCAATGTCAAGTATCCTTTCCTTAGACCATGAGATCGTGTAACTCCTGGATACCGTAGGAGTGCTTTGGGTGTGCCAAACGTCACAACGTAACTGGGTGACTATAAAGGTATACTGCAAGTATCTCCGAAAGTGTCTGTTGGGTTGACACGGATCGAGACTGGAATTTGTCACTCCGTATGACGGAGAGGTATCACTGGGCCCACTCGGTAATGCATCATCATTATGAGCTCAAAGTAACCAAGTGTCTGGTCACGGGATCATGCATTACGGTACGAGTAAAGTGACTTGCCGGTAACGAGATTGAACGAGGTATTGGAATACCGACGATCGAATCTCGGGCAAGTAACATATCGATTGACAAAGGGAATTGCATACGGGGTTGCTTGAATCCTCGACATCGTGGTTCATCCGATGAGATCATCGTGGAGCATGTGGGAGCCAACATGGGTATCCAGATCCCGCTGTTGGTTATTGCCCGAGAGCCGTCTCGGTCATGTCTGCATGTCTCCCGGACCCGTAGGGTCTACACACTTAAGGTTCGGTGACGCTAGGGTTGTAGGGATATGTATATGCAGTAACCCGAATGTTGTTCGGAGTCCCGGATGAGATCCCGGATGTCACGAGGAGTTTCGGAATGGTCCGGAGGTAAAGAATTATATATAGGAAGTGCTGTTTTGGCCATCGGGACAAGTTTCGGGGTCACCGGTATTGTACCGGGACCACCAGAAGGGTCCCGGGGGTCCACCGGGTGGGGCCACCTGCCCCGGGGGGCCACATGGGCTGTAGGGGGTGCGCCTTGGCCTACATGGGCCGAGGGGCACCAGCCCCAAGAGGCCCATGCGCCTAGAGTTCAAGAAGGGAAGAGTCCCACAAGGGGAAGGCACCTCCTCGGTGCCTTGGGGGGAGGAAATCCTCCCTTGGCCGCCGCCCCCTAGGAGATTGGGTCTCCTAGGGCCGGCGCCCCCCCTTGGCCCTCCTATATAAAGAGGGGAGGGGAAGGGGGCAGCCGCACCCTTTGCCTTGGCGCCTCCCTCTCCCTCTCCAACACCTCCTCCTCCTCCTCCATAGAGCTCGGCGAAGCCCTGCCAGAGTACTGCAGCTCCACCATCACCACGCCGTCGTGCTGCTGCTGGAGCCATCTTCCTCAACCTCTCCTTTCCCTTGCTGGATCAAGAAGAAGGAGACGTTACGCTGACCGTACGTGTGTTGAACGCGGAGGTGTCGTCCGTTCGGTGCTAGGATCTCCGGTGATTTGGATCACGTCGTGTACGACTACCTCATCCCCGTTCCTTGAACGCTTCCGCTCGCGATCTACAAAGGTATGTAGATGAATCTGAATACTCGTTGCTAGATGAACTCATAGATGGATCTTGGTGAAACCGTAGGAAAATTTTTGTTTTCTGCAACGTTCCCCAACAGTGGAATCATGAGCTAGGTCTATGCGTAGTTCTTCTTGCGCGAGTAGAACACAATTTGTTGTGGGCGTAGATTTGTCAACTTTCTTGCCGCTACTAGTCTTATCTTGCTTCAGCGGTATTGTGGGATGAAGCGGCCCGGACCAACCATACACGTACGCTTACGTGAGACCAGTTCCACCGACTAACATGCACTAGTTGCATAAGGTGGCTGGCGGGTGTCCGTCTCTCCCACTTTACTTGGAGCGGATTCGATGAAAAGGGTCCTTATGAAGGGTAAATAGAAGTTCACAAATCACGTTGTGGCTTTCACGTAGGTAAGAAAACGTTCTTGCTAGAACCCTAATTCAGCCACGTAAAACTTGCAACAACAATTAGAGGACGTCTAACTTGTTTTTGCAGCAAGTGCTTTGTGATATGATATGCCCAAAGTTGTGATGAATGATGAATGATCTATATGTGATGTATGAGATGTTCATGCTATTGTAATAGGAATCATGACTTGCATGTCGATGAGTATGACAACCGGCAGGAGCCATAGGAGTTGTCTTTATTTTTTGTATGACCTGCGTGTCATTGAGAAACGCCATGTAAATTACTTTACTTTATTGCTAAACGCGTTAGCCATAGTAGTAGAAGTAATAGTTGGCGAGCAACTTCATGGAGACACGATGATGGAGATCATGATGATGGAGATCATGGTGTCAAGCCGGTGACAAGATGATCATGGAGCCCCAAGATGGAGATCAAAGGAGCTATGTGATATTGGCCATATCATGTCACCTTTATTATTTGATTGCATGTGATGTTTATCATGTTTTGCATCTTGTTTACTTAGAACGACGGTAGTAAATAAGATGATCCCTCATAATAATTTCAAGAAGTGTTCCCCCTAACTGTGCACCGTTGCGACAGATATGTTACTCCAAAATATATGAAGAAATTTGCTCTCAACCCTCCATGCCCAAGAGCCCCATTAGCACCTGGCCAAGTGGCTGATCCCACTAGCATCAAAAACGGTGAGGACTTTCCTGAAGAATGGGCCAGACGTCAAGCCAAGTTGGCAAGACAAGCCAGAGAAGTAGTGAGGAAATTCAACGAAGATTCTACTGCTGCTGCCGCCACTGAGGCCTCTATCAAGCCGAGAAAATCAATGGCAAAGAAGCCTGCTCGTAAGCCAAGTGCTTCACCAACAATGCCCTCACAGCCAAGTTTCTCAGTTGTGCCCTCACGGCCAGGAACTTCAAAATCTTCAAAACAAATTCCTCAAGGTGCTCCTGCTCCTCCGAAATCCTCAGGACCTCCTCCATAGTCCTCAGCTGTTCCGACAAAGTCCTCAGCACCTATGCATCTGGCCTCGTGCCAAAGGACTGCAGGCATCTCAATTGCCTCTGGTGTCTCAGCAAGTTCCTCAGCTGCACCAAATTCTTCATCTGGCCCCAATCTGCTGAAGACTAAGGCAACTACTAGATGAGGTCCTCGGCCAAGTCCCAAGAAGAAACAGGTCGCCTTCCAAGAGCTACCTGAAGATGATGAGGCTGATGATGATGAACTTGCAGAAATCATCAGAGATAGACAACAAAGGGCCGCTAGAGCCAAAGGCACACCTGTGCCACTGCTTTTGGATCCAAGGGCGATCCTAGACTACATTGATCTCTGGCACAAGGATCCAAATACGCCTATGACTGACTTCAAGTTGACACCTGGTCAAAATCACATGTTGACTCATTTCATCCAAGAAGAGAAATGGAAGTATGACCAGGCGAGGCAAATCAAGAAGCCCAGTACAAGAAAGAGAAGTTTCTGAAGACCAACGTGGTCAAAATGTCGACTAATGAACTCATCAAAATCCAGTCTGACATCAAAACCCTCAGCAAAAAATTCGACTCATACTATGTTGATTGGAAATGAGCAAAAGTCAGGTTCGTGAAACTGACTGAGAAGTTCACCAATGTTGCAGCCCCATCGCAACAAGAAGTTTCTCAAGCTGAAGCTTCTGCTCAGCCCAGTGAAGAACATGCCAGCACCGCTGATGATTTTCAGGCTGCTGAAGAAAATGCTAGTTCCAGGGCTGATGACTCCATTCCAGCCACTGAAGAAATTGCCAGGGCATCCACTAGCGGTGCGCCTGAAGAAACTGAAGAAGTCAGGGCAACTGCATCAGTTGCACCTGAGGAAATTCAAATAGATTCCTCAGCTCCACCTGGGCCTACACCAACTCCTATCCTTCCATCTGCATCAGATGTGAAGAAGACCAAGGCTGCAGAGCGAGCTGCGGTGAAGAAAAGGAAAGCATCAAGTGCTTCAGAATCTTCAGCTCCAAAGAAGATGAAGCCTATGACCAGCTCTTTTGAAAATCCCATTGATGTTGTTCGAATTTCAACCATGCCATCAAAGGACCTTGTTCCTTTTGGTGAAGAATATGAGATCCCAAGCGGATCTGATGAAGAAACTCAATCTGCTGCTTCGTCAGAGCAGATTGATGAAGAAATTGAAGTGGATGTGATCCCTTCTACACCTGTTGTATCCTCACCAATGCCTCAGTTCACTGCTGAAGAGGCTGGTGTTGAAGAATTGGAAGATGAAGACGTGGATATTGGAAGCACAACGCTAGTGATGAATGATGACTTTTGGGAAAGTCAGCATCCCAATTCTCCACTCTTCACCCTGCTACAGAAAATTCCTCACTCCCCTGCACCAACAGTTCAAATGGGCTCTGAAGAAACTCATCCCACCTCATTTGTCTATGAAGACATTCCAGCCACTAATGCTGAAGAAACTATTGCTGCTGATAATGTGACAACACAGACTGCACCTGAAGAGGAACTAGAAATTCCTCAGCCTGAAGAACCTGAGCTCGCGATCCCTGAGGTTGTGATGCAACTCACTGACACCCCTCTACCAAAGCCAAAGGATCCATTCTCAAGGAAGCAAAAGTTCAAGGCTGAAGACTTCTTTGGCGAGCACGTATTCTTCACTGATTACAATCCATATGACTCTGCTTGCATAAGGAAGAGGCGTTTCTAGACTGCTAGTCAAGCCAATTTCTATTCCTCAGTGCTGCTCAACAAAGACAAAGTCTTCGATCATGCACATATTCCTCACGTAGACATGGAGTCTCTGTCGTGCTTCGAGCCAGTCCTCAGTGTTCTTCATGATGTTGGGCTACTCAACTTCTGTACTGACATCTACGACTGGAATGAAGAACTCATTCTTCAGTTCTATGCAACGTTGCACATCACAGGCGACTCTGAAGATGTGAATTCATGGGTGCTGGACTAGATGACAGAGAACACTCATTACGAGGCACCAGCGTCTGAATTGTTTCGTGCCCTACCACTCAGTCCTCCCCTTGAAGATGCACGTTGTGTCTATAGTGAACCTGAGCTTTCAAATCACTACATGCAAGTTCTGATGAAGCCTTTGAAGCCAGGGCAGGCCCCTCGAACCAATTTCCTCATCAAGGAATTATTGTATGTGCCTCGGACTGTCTATCGCATTCTGTCGAAGACAATGAGTCCTATCAAAGGCCATGACTCAAATGATGAAGAAGTCATTGGTATCATGAAAATATGCTTTTCAATATCATTCATGGTGTTCCTGTAACGCCCCGGACCTGATGCGCCAGGTGTCCACCAGTTATTCGCCGTCGTTGCCATGTCATGTGCTTGCGTGTCGCCTTTTTGCCATGTCATCATCTGCATTTCATATCATGTCATCATGTGCATCGCATTCGCATACGTGTTCGTCTTATGCATCCGAGCATTTTCACTGTTGTCCGTTTTGCAATCCGGCGCTCCTACGTCCTCCGGCGTCCCCTTTTACCTATTTTTGTGTGTGGGTATTAAACTTTCTCGGAATGGACCAAGATATGCCAAGCGGCCTTGGTATAGCACCGGTAGACCGCCTGTCAAGTTTCGGGTCAATCGGAGTCTGTTTAATACTCCAACGGTTAACCGGGTAACCGCAAAGGCCTCTTTTGGTGCAGCCCAACACCCCTTTCAAAGTGGCCCAAAACCCACCTAAGTCCCTTCCATCCTCTCGGTCGTTCGATCACGATCGCGTGGCCGAAAACCGCACTCCATTTGGAGCTTCCTAGCCCCCTCTACCTATTTATATGTGCTCCCCTCGGATTTTTCGGGCAGATGAACCCTAGCCTCTTCCCTCCGCGCCGCGCCGGACATGTCCGCCTCCGCGCCGGACGCGTCCACCCCGTCCAGCCACCTCACGTCGTCCAATGGCAGCGCGCCACATCAGCTCCGCCGCCGCCCACAGCCATTTAGACGCCGCCACGTCACCCGCGCTGGCCTCCCTCTCTCTCCTCCCTCCGCCGCTGGCCCGCGCGGCCCGCAGCAGGCCCGCGGGGCCCGGTCGCCGCCGCCGCGCCCGTCCCGCCGGCCCGCGCCTGCACCGCGCCGCTCCCGTGCCGCGCGCCCCGCGCGCCCCGTCGCCGCACCCGGCGCCCGACGCCGCCACCCTCCGCCCGCCGGCGCCCGCCGCCGCCGCCGCCTGTCTCCCGCGCGCGCGCCGCCGCCACTCCGCCGCCTTGCGCTGCTGCACGCCACGCTCGCCGCCTCCTCCGCGCCGCCTCGCCTTCTCCACCGCGCGCGCCGCCCCCTCGCCTCGTCTCCGTCACCGGAGCTTCGCCGGAGGCCGCCGCCTCGCCGGATTCCGGGCGGGTGGATGAGATCCACCCGTCCCGCGATCCAAACGCCTCCACCGCATCCCGATCCGCTCCATCCCGCTCCACCTCGTCCCGATTTGACTTTTCCGGAGGTATAATTTTCACAGTCCTAGATCTGTGTATTTTTTATGCATACTTCATCGCATCATATCTCTGCATCCGTGGCTCCGTTTTGGGCGTATAATATGTGAAATTGTTCGCCTCGATGAGTACATCATTTCATATCATTGCGTAATTTTCATTTGAGCTCATCTTGATGCCCGAAATGCTGTTATAAGAGGGCTATGTGATGTTAGTTCCAGAATATTAACAGTACTTGCACTTTTGTCATTTTTGCCATGATTGATGTGTGCATCCTATGGAGTTGAGTCCTACATGTGTTTTGTAATATGCCATGTCATATTTCCAGAGATTTATTCCATGTATTTTTGTGATCTTTGTGGTGACTAGCACAAGCATGCAAACTAGGGTACTTAATGTTCCTGATTTCAGAGACTTAGTATTTTCACTAAGTCCCTGCCTGCTGTTATTTTTGTGACAAGTGTTCATGTTGTTTCAGAGAGATCTATGCCTCTTTTGAGCATGATCAGTAAGAGTTCTTTTAGCATATGGATTTTCTCTATCCATCCTTGGCTTTGTTTGTATTTATGGAGTGCCATAGCTTGAGTCAATCGAGCTCTACTTTTGCTATAAAATGTTGCTGGCAGATTGTTTACATGTTATTCGATTTTGCCAAGCTTGTCGTAGTTGATCCTTGCATGATATATTGTTGTTCTTGCCATGTATAGCTTCTATGCCATGTATTATTGATGTATGTATGCTTATTTATCATGCAATGCTCTGTAGTGAGTGCATCGAGCTCGTAAACATGCCTACTTGTTATCTGTTTTTGACATGTCCAGTTTTCTGCTGTCTGAAATCTGTAACGAAACTTGCTTAATTGACATGGGTGTTATTATATTTTATTTTCCTTTTTGGCCTATGGTCAGTAATGGACTTTTATTAAGTGCTTTGAGTAGATTCATGCCATGCCTTATTTTCCCATGTATTGTTCCTTTAGCATGTTGTTTCATTGCCCTAAACATGTCATCCTGATGTTAATTTCTGGCATGCTGTTATTTTCACCGTCTGTGAACCTGTTATCTTTTGCACTTTTGCCATGCTTGTTTGAACCTGTTATGACGTGGTTTAGCCGTAGCTCATTGTCCATCTTTTGTCAAGCATCTTAAGTAGATTACTGTCATGTGCTTTGTTGATATGTTTGGATGTAGTAGCTTAATTTCTTGTTGCTTGCTAAGTAGCATCATGCTGTTATTGGCAGAATCTTGTCATTCTTCTTTTGCTTGTCATTTGCAAACCGTGCATCCGATTTCGGTGATCTTTATATCGATTTCAACCGAAATCACCTCACCTTTACAGTGGCATACTTGGTTTGCCAAGATTATGCCTTGTTCATCTTTTCTCTTCCCGCGCATGCATATGCATTGCATATCACATGTCGCATATCATGCCATGTTTATGTGGTGGTTGTTTACTTTGTTGTTTGCTTCTTTCCGGTGTTGCTTCTTCGGGTTAGTTCCGATAACGTTGCGATTGTGAGGATCCGTTCGTCTACGTCCGTTTGTCTTCTTCATGGACTCATTCTTCTTCCTTGCGGGATCTCATGCAAGATGACCATACCCTCGAAATCACTTCTATCTTTGCTTGCTAGATTGCTCGCTCTTTCGCTATGCCTATGCTGCGATACCTACCACTTGCTTATCATGCCTCCCATATTGTTAAACCAAGCCACTAACCCACCTTGTCCTAGCAAACCGTTGTTTGGCTATGTTACCGCTCTGCTCAGCCCCTCTTATAGCGTTGTTAGTTGCAGGTGAAGATGAAGTTTGTTCCTTGTTGGAACATGGACTTGTTGTTCCTTGTTGGAACATGCTTTCTTGTTGGGATATCACAATACCTTTTATTTAATTAATGCATCTATATACTTGGTAAAGGGTGGAAGGCTCGGCCTTATGCCTGGTGTTTTGTTCCACTCTTGCCGCCCTAGTTTCCGTCATATCGGTGTTATGTTCCCGGATTTTGCGTCCCTAACACGGTCGGGTGATTTATGGGACCCCCTTGACAGTTCGCTTTGAATAAGACTCTTCCAGCAAGGCCCAACCTTGGTTTTACCATTTGCCTACCACCTATCCCTTTCCCTTGGGCCTGATCAGCCTGAGGGTCATCTTTATCTAGCCCCCCCCCCCGGGCCAATGCTTGTCTAAGTGTTGGTCCGAACCGAGCAGCCTGCGGGGCCCCCTCGTGGAAACTCGAGGCCTGGTTTTACTCGTAGCTTGTCTTATCCGGTGTTGCCCTGAGAACGAGATATGTGCAGCTCCTATCAGGATGTCGGCGCATCGGGCGGCTTTGCTGGACTTGTTTTATTGCTGTCGAAATGTCTTGTAGCCGAGATTCCGAGATTGATCGGGTCTTCCCGGGGAGAAGGAATATCCTTCGTTGATCGCGAGAGCTTATCATGGGCTAAGTTGGGACACCCCTGCAGGTTTTGAACTTTCGAAAGCCGTGCCCGCGGTTATGTGGCAGATGGGAATTTGTTAATGTCCGGTTGTAGAAAACCCGAAGTTGATCTCAATTAAAATACACCAACCGCGTGTGTAACCGTGATGGTCTCTTCTCGGCGGGGTCCGGGAAGTGAACACGGTTGTTGGAGTTATGCTTGACGTAAGTAGTTTCAGGATCACTTATTGATCATAGTTGTTCGACCGTGCTTTGTCTTCTCTTCTCGCTCTCATTTGCGTATGTTAGCCACCATATATGCTAGTCGTTTGCTGCAGCTCCACCTCACTACCCTGTCCTACCTTTAAGCTTAAATAGTCTTGATCTCGCGGGTGTGAGATTGCTGAGTCCCCGTGACTCACAGATACTTCCAAAACCAGTTTGCAGGTGCCGATGAAACTGTGCAGGTGACGCACCCGAGCTCAAGGGGGAGTTCGATGAAGATCTTATCCTTTATGTTGTTTCGTTCTAGTCGATCAGTAGTGGAGCCCAGTTGGGGTCGATCGGGGACCTTTGTCGCTTTTGGGGTTCTTCTTTTATTTTGGCTCCGTAGTCGGGCCCTGATTGTACTTGGTTGTTGTAATGCTTTACTCTTGTAATTGTGTGATGTGGCGATTGTAAGCCAACTATGTATCTTTTCCCCTTATGTATTACATGGGTTGTGTGAAGATTACCTCACTTGCGACATTGTTTTCAATGCGGTTATGCCTCTAAGTCGTGCTTCGACACGTAGGAGATATAGCCGCATCGAGGGCGTTATAAGTTGGTAATCTGAGCCTTCCCCGACCTTAGGAGCCCCCACTGATTGATCGTTTTTAGTGGCCGAGTTGTGTCTAGAAAAATGTTTTGAGTCATTTAGGAATTATATATCGGAGAGTTTAGGAATTCTTTTTACTTCCCAGTCTCCTCATCGCTCTGGTAAGGCATCCTGAGGTAGAGTTTTGACTCTTCTCTTCTCAAATTTCACTAAAAAAAAATTTAGGATCACGCGGGTATCTTAGAATCGTTCCGATGGTTTTATGATGACAACATTGTCTTGGTTGCCTCCCGTCAGCAGGGGTTTTAGTGGAGGTGTCCCGGGGAGTTGAGCTCCGAGGTGTTGTCATCATAATTTTATCGTTACAGTTCTGGAATACCTGAGTTTAGTACGCCGACATCGAAAAACTCTTTTGTACAGTTGTTGGTGAGATAACCCTGATAGCCCAGTACTGAGGCGAGTGCGGGAGTATTGCCATGACTCGTATAACGGATGCTTTTCGAAGGTTGAGGTAGACGATTTCCGAAGGTTTCTTGGTTATGTGTTGAAGGATGGATACAGCTGGATCTAGGTATTGTTAGTTTGGGTGATATATTTTGTGTCCCCTGTATCCCCAACACCTGATTGCATAACCAGAAAGTTTCGGGAGTTTATAAGTGGGAATTCAAGTATCTCTTAGGATATCTTTCCAGCAGACACATGATATGATATGGGATCTGTCATAGGTTTGTTTCCGGCTTATTCTGCAAGCCAAATCCTTTGTTTTGTTTTATTTGTGGTGTTCGAGTTGCCTCAATGTCAAGTGTTGATTCCATACCTTTTCCAAGCGGTGTTCTCATATCCCTATGTGGATACCAATCCTTCATGATAACTGAGAGTGCCATGTCAATCCTTTTCAACCGGTGTGTCTCTCTTCAAGTGGATCCGATCACTTCATCATTCGCAAGATCAATTATCAGTTCTTCTCAACGGTGTTTGCTTCATTCGTTCCAAGTTGTCTTTGTTTTTCCCGCCCTCCCACCCTTATTTCTTCAAGGATTCAGATTTCGTAATCAAGTATTCTTTTTATTGATGCGAAGTCTCTTCATCCTTTTCTTTCAATGTTCTTATCCGGTGATTCCCATGAAGATACTAACGGAGCTTCAAGTTTATCATTCGTCATTCTTTTCTTCTCCGGTGGTTTCAATTCAAGCTTTCGGTGTCGATCATACCTTTTTCCTCGTTTCAAATGTTTTCTCGTACCAGTGCATCTCTTAATCATCTACTTCTCGCTATTCATTTGTTCGGGAGTGCTGAAGATATCTCAGAAGGCTCGTCTTGTCTTTCAAGATCAGTTCAACCTATTTCGAGGTTGTTATCTCATTCTAGCCATTTAATTCAACCGGTACAATATCCCTTTCAAGTAATCGTTCAACGGTGTTTCTTTTGAGTGGGCCCTAACCCACAGGTCTTTTTCCAGGATCTTACCTGACTCTTCTAATCATCCCGAAGCTATTCCCAAATTCTTTCCAAAGTTTGATGTAAGAATGTATTCCATCAGTCATATGTCTTTCTCCAAGATCTTTCAAATTCTTTTCATCGTTGATTCAACCTTTCTAATGTTCATCCCGGAGTATCTCAACAAATTCTTGGTGGTTCTCATCATTCGTTCTCAGCATTTGAAGACCGAAGAAGAGTTTCTCTTAAATCTTGCCTCATTCTCTTCAAGATTCATTGTTCTAGCTTCATGCCATCATCTCATAATTGTTTTCGATTGTGAGAATTCTTTTCACCCATCCGGAGCATTCAGCAGTCTTTTCAGTTTGATTTTCCGAAGGCCATCATTTCAGAAGAATTATTCATTCAAGCTTTCAGCTCTCGTTCTCCAAATCTCACCGGTGCATCATTCAAGTATTCTCTAACCAGCTCGTGATCTATTCGTTCATTTGTATCTAAATTCTCTCAAATATCTTCGTTCATTTGCTAACTCTTCCCGGTGTTTCTTTATCTTTTCTTCGTCCATTTTAAATTCTTACGGTGGTTCGTTCAAGTTCCTTCTTCCTTTGTTATCATATAGATTTATTCGTTGTTTCAATCCTACCGGTGGTCCGTGAAGACCTTCCCAAGGTTGCGCTATATCTCTCTTAATACTTTCTACGAGAATAAGTAGTATGCCAAATCCGTTGCTTGTCATCAATCTAAATTGGTGAAGGATAAGCATAATGTAATTCTTATTCTTGTTTCATCGAGTAAATTCCATCCCTTATTCCGGAGGTTCATCAAAATTCTTGTTTTCATTGGTTCATCTTTCTTTCCGGAGTTCAAGTTTTCTCGGCTATATCATTTCAAAGCTTCATCTTATCACTGCAATGCTTCAACCTTATTCTTTTCATCCTTGATTTCATTTGATCATCCTTTTATTACGGAGTTCTTCATGGAGGCTCTACATGATGGTTCATCAAGGATTTAATTCCTTCTCGAAGTGTTCATCGAGATTCTTTTCAGAGGAGCTCAAGTATTCTTTATCTTGCATTTTAAAGTGCAATCCTTTCAACCGTATCATTCGAGGTGGTATTATGTCATTCTTGATAATTGGAGTTCATGTCTCATGACTCACATGTTGTCAAAAATGAGATATTTTAAATCCATCAATCTCTTCATTGGAGTTATCTTGGGTTATATTTCACTTAAGGCTTTCCCTAAGGATTGTTGCTTTTATGGTGCTTATAAAATGACCCAAGTTCTTCATTTTTCCTCCCGATGAAATAAGCTTTCTCGTCTCCTTGTTCTTATCAATCCAATTCTTTTCCCGTGAGTGGCAGGTTGTCACCTCATACTTTGGGATGTTTTCCATAAGTCCACTACAAGCTTATTTGTTTCGTTCTTGGTTTTCCAACAACTCCGTTCTATCCTTCTTTTTTAAGGGTGCTTTCCAAACTCATTTGTGGTAGAAGTTATCATTTTCTTCTCCGTTCTTTTATTCCAATGATCTATCTTCTTTTCGTTCTTCCGGAGGCATGGTGATGTTGCTCTCTTCACTCATCATCTTGAATTGTGAGGATCGTGTTCTTTCCTTGCTTATCCATTTAACCGGAGTGTTGTGCTCTCATTCAAGTTCTTTCATCTTATCAAGTTTTGCCCCCCTTCTCAACCGGAGTGCCGTCTGAAATCTTTCTTACCCCTTGTGCCATTCTTTCAATCGTTCCGGAGGCAGTGTGTTGTTAATTTCAAGCAAGTATCCTCTCATCTTGTCAAGTTCATATTCTATTACTCCATTTCCAACCGGAGTGTTGTATCATCTCTTCAATATCGTCTCATTTCATCAAGTTTTCCTTATCTTTTCAGTCAGAGTGCCGTCAAAATTATATCATTCTTATTCCTTCTCTATCTTGTTTTAACCGGAGTGGTTTCAACGTCTATCTTGTTACTTAAGCTCTTCGTTCTCGACGTATTCCTTGTTCCTTGTCCAACGGAGTATTTCATTTCGTTCATCTCCATGTTATTCTTTCTTTCATTTTGCTCAACCTCGCAAGGTTCTCTGGTTTCTCTCTTTTGTCAAAGAAGCAACTTAGTTTTACCTCTTCTCTTTCTCTTCCGTTTTCCCCTCCGGTGCCATCCTAGATCTCGGGACGAGATCCTCTCGTAGTGGTGGAGTGTTGTAACGCCCCGGACCTGATGCGCCAGGTGTCCGCCAGTTATTCGCCGTCCTTGCCATGTCATGTGCTTGCGTGTCGCCTTTTTGCCATGTCATCATCTGCATTTCATATCATGTCATCATGTGCATCGCATTCGCATACGTGTTCGTCTTATGCATCCGAGCATTTTCACCGTTGTCCATTTTGCAATCCGGCGCTCCTACGTCCTCCGGCGTCCCCTTTTACCTATTTTCGTGTGTGGGTATTAAACTTTCTCGGAATGGATCGAGATTTGCCAAGCGGCCTTGATATAGCACCGGTAGACCGCCTGTCAAGTTTCGGGTCAATCGGAGTCCGTTTAATACTCCAACGGTTAACCGGGTAACCGCAAAGGCCTCTTTTGGTGCAGCCCAACACCCCTTTCAAAGTGGCCCAAAACCCACCTAAGTCCCTTCCATCCTCTCGGTCGTTCGATCACGATCGCGTGGCCGAAAACCGCACTCCATTTGGAGCTTCCTAGCCCCCTCTACCTATTTATATGTGCTCCCCTCGGATTTTTCGGGCAGATGAACCCTAGCCTCTTCCCTCCGCGCCGCGCCGGACATGTCCGCCTCCGCGCCGGACGCGTCCACCCCGTCCAGCCACCTCACCTCGTCCAATGGCAGCGCGCCACATCAGCTCCGCCGCCGCCCACAGCCATTTAGACGCCGCCATGTCACCCGCGCCGGCCTCCCTCTCTCTCCTCCCTCTGCCGCTGGCCCGCGCGGCCCGCAGCAGGCCCGCGGGGCCCGGTCGCCGCCTCCGCGCCCGTCCCGCCGGCCCGCGCCTGCACCGCACCACTCCCGTGCCGCGCGCCCCGTCGCCGCACCCGGTGCCCGACGCCACCACCCTCCGCCCGCCGGCGCCCGCCGCAGCCGCCGCCTGTCTCCCGCGCGCGCGCCGCCGCCACTCCGCCGCCTTGCGCCGCTGCACGCCGCGCTCGCTGCCTCCTCCGCGCCGCCTCGCCTTCTCCACCGCGCGCGCCGCCCCCTCGCCTCGTCTCCGTCGCCGGAGCTTCGCCGGAGGCCGCCGCCTCGCCGGATTCCGGGCGGGTGGATGAGATCCACCCGTCCCGCGATCCAAACGCCTCCACCGCATCCCGATCCGCTCCGTCCCGCTCCACCTCGTCCCGGTTTGACTTTTCCGGAGGTATAATTTTCACTAAGTCCCAGATCTGTGTATTTTTTATGCATACTTCATCGCATCATATCTCTGCATCCGTGGCTCCGTTTTGGGCGTATAATATGTCAAATTGTTCGCCTCGATGAGTACATCATTTCTTATCATTGCGTAATTTTCATTTGAGCTGATCTTGATGCCCGAAATTCTGTTAGAAGAGGGCTATGTGATGTTAGTTCCAGATTATTAACAGTACTTGCACTTTTGTCATTTTTGCCATGATTGATGTGTGCATCCTATGGAGTTGAGTCCTACATGTGTTTTGTAATATGCCATGTCTTATTTCCAGAGATTTATTCCATGTATTTTTGTGATCTTTGTGGTGACTATCACAAGCATGCAAACTAGGGTACTTAATGTTCCTGATTTCAGAGACTTAGTATTTTCACTAAGTCCCTGCCTGCTGTTATTTTTGTGACAAGTGTTCATGTTGTTTCAGAGAGATCTATGCCTCTTTTGAGCATGATCAGTAAGAGTTTTTTTAGCATATGGATTTTCTCTATCCATCCTTGGCTTTGTTTGTATTTATGGAGTGCCATAGCTTGAGTCAATCGAGCTCTACTTTTGCTATAAAATGTTGCTGGCAGATTGTTTACATGTTATTCGATTTTGCCAAGCTTGTTGTAGTTGATCTTTGCATGATATATTGTTGTTCTTGCCATTTATAGCTTCTATGCCATGTCTTATTGATGTATGTATGCTTAGTTTATCATGCAATGCTCTGTAGTGAGTGCATCGAGCTCATAAACATGCCTACTTGTTATCTGTTTTTGACATGTCCAGTTTTCTGCTGTCTGAAATCTGTAACGAAACTTGCTTAATTGACATGGGTGTTATTATATTTTATTTTCCTTTTTGGCCTATGGTCAGTAATGGACTTTTGTTAAGTGCTTTGAGTAGATTCATGCCATGCCTTATTTTCCCATGTACTGTTCCTTTAGCATGTTGTTTCATTGCCCTAAACATGTCATCCTGATGTTAATTTCTGGCATGCTGTTATTTTCACCGTCTGTGAACCTGTTATCTTTTGCACTTTTGCCATGCTTGTTTGAACCTGTTATGACGTGGTTTAGCCGTAGCTCATTGTTCATCTTTTGTCAAGCATCTTAAGTAGATTACTGTCATGTGCTTTGTTGATATGTTTGGATGTAGTAGCTTAATTTCTTGTTGCTTGCTAAGTAGCATCATGCTGTTATTGGCAGAATCTTGTCATTCTTCTTTTGCTTGTCATTTGCAAACCGTGCATCCGATTCCGGTGATCTTTATATCGATTTCAACCGAAATCACCTCACCTTTACAGTGGCATACTTGGTTTGCCAAGATTATGCCTTGTTCATCTTTTCTCTTCCCGCGCATGCATATGCATTGCATATCACATGTCGCATATCATGCCATGTTTATGTGGTGGTTGTTTACTTTGTTGTTTGCTTCTTTCCGGTGTTGCTTCTTCGGGTTAGTTCCGATAACGTTGCGATTGTGAGGATCCGTTCGTCTACGTCCGTTTGTCTTCTTCATGGACTCGTTCTTCTTACTTGCGGGATCTCAGGCAAGATGACCATACCCTCGAAATCACTTCTATCTTTGCTTGCTAGATTGCTCGCTCTTTCGCTATGCCTATGCTGCGATACCTACCACTTGCTTATCATGCCTCCCATATTGTTAAACCAAGCCACTAACCCACCTTGTCCTAGCAAACCGTTGTTTGGCTATGTTACCGCTCTGCTCAGCCCCTCTTATAGCGTTGTTAGTTGCAGGTGAAGATGAAGTTTGTTCCTTGTTGGAACATGGACTTGTTGTTCCTTGTTGGAACATGCTTTCTTGTTGGGATATCACAATACCTTTTATTTAATTAATGCATCTATATACTTGGTAAAGGGTGGAAGGCTCGGCCTTATGCCTGGTGTTTTGTTCCACTCTTGCCGCCGTAGTTTCCCTCATATCGGTGTTATGTTCCCGGATTTTGCGTCCCTAACGCGGTCGGGTGATTTATGGGACCCCCTTGACAGTTCGCTTTGAATAAGACTCTTCCAGCAAGGCCGAACCTTGGTTTTACCATTTGCCTACCACCTATCCCTTTCCCTTGGGCCTGATCAGCCTGAGGGTCATCTTTATCTAGCCCCCCCGGGCCAATGCTTGTCTAAGTGTTGGTCCAAACCGAGCAGCCTGCGGGGCCCCCTCGTGGAAACTCGAGGCCTGGTTTTACTCGTAGCTTGTCTTATCCGGTGTTGCCCTGAGAACGAGATATGTGCAGCTCCTATCAGGATGTCGGCGCATCGGGCGGCTTTGCTGGACTTGTTTTATTGCTGTCGAAATGTCTTGTAGCCGGGATTCCGAGACTGATCGGGTCTTCCCAGGGAGAAGGAATATCCTTCATTGATCGCGAGAGCTTATCATGGGCTAAGTTGGGACACCCCTGCAGGTTTTGAACTTTCGAAAGCCGTCCCCGCGGTTATGTGGCAGATGGGAATTTGTTAATGTCCGGTTGTAGAAAACCCGAAGTTGATCTTAATTAAAATACACCAACCGCGTGTGTAACCGTGATGGTCTCTTCTCGGTGGGGTCCGGGAAGTGAACACGGTTGTTGGAGTTATGCTTGACGTAAGTAGTTTCAGGATCACTTATTGATCATAGTTGTTCGACCGTGCTTTGCCTTCTCTTCTCGCTCTTATTTGCGTATGTTAGCCACCATATATGCTAGTCGCTTGCTGCAGCTCCACCTCACTACCCTGTCCTACCTTTAAGCTTAAATAGTCTTGATCTCGCGGGTGTGATATTGCGGAGTCCCCGTGACTCACAGATACTTCCAAAACCAGTTTGCAGGTGCCGATGAAACTGTGCAGGTGACGCACCCGAGCTCAAGGGGGAGTTCGATGAAGATCTTATCCTTTATGTTGTTTCGTTCTAGTCGATCAGTAGTGGAGCCCAGTTGGGGTCGATCGGGGACCTTTGTCGCTTTTGGGGTTCTTCTTTTATTTTGGCTCCGTAGTCGGGCCCTGATTGTACTTGGTTGATGTAATGCTTTACTCTTGTAATTGTGTGATGTGGCGATTGTAAGCCAACTATGTATCTTTTCCCCTTATGTATTACATGGGTTGTGTGAAGATTACCTCACTTGTGACATTGCTTTCAGTGCGGTTATGCCTCTAAGTCGTGCTTCGACACGTAGGAGATATAGCCGCATCGAGGGCGTTATAGTTCCCGTCAACTTTCACGATTTCTTCATGAGGACTCTGGCCAATATTGCAATGTCACGATTGAGCTGAAGCCTTATGCGCCATGGATTATGAGATTCATCAGGACAAGGTCTTCACTCAATTACAAGGCTGACACTCTGAACCACTGTAGCTACTTGCCTCCGATTGAAGTCCTCAAACGGACATTTTCCTCAGCTGATGACAAAGGCAAGGCAGCTGCTGTGATAGATGAAGGCATTCGTCCATTGGATGGTCAATTTCGCAAGGCTGCATCCTACTCCACCAATGATGACTCTGCCACACATGACTCTGCTGCCAACAATGCCAAGCAAAATCCTCAAGCCACAGCACCCAGGGTGATGACTGATCGTGAGTTACTCCTCAGTCTTCATCAGAAGGTTGATCGCAATCATAAATGGGTCAAGCGTCAGTTTGGTTCAATTCTTCACAACATGACTTCAACACACAATGCAGTGAAGAAAAACCACTACTACCTCCATGAAACCCAAAACCGCACCTGGGCTGTTCTGTCTCAAGTCTACAGCGCTGACGATCTGAAGAAAATGGGTCTCAAGGAAGACTTTGACTGGGCTGCACCTCCTCCGAAGAAATACAAGAAGGTCAAGGTTCCTTCTTTGGTGGCCAGCTCCTATTCTTCATCGTGTGACACTGATGAACATGAAGACTTGGACGACACTGCGGCAGCCCTACTTCAACAACTGACCCCGACAACGCTGGCGTTCCTTCATCAACTTGATTATCTTCAGGGGCGTTAGTCCTCAGTTTCGATCCTTTTGGTCATTCGATGTACTACTGGAGTCCTTCAAAGATGTATTTCCCAAGAAGAGGGGTGGCAACTCTTGGCCGAGATCCATGCTGGTCTTGGCGGCCATCACACCGCAGCTCAGGCCCTCGTAAGTAAGGCCTTCTATACCAGTTTTTTCTAGCCTACGGACCGAGCAGATGCACAAGACCTCGTCCAACGTTGTGTAGGATGCCAGCTTTTCACCAATCAAAGCCATATGCCACCTACCGCCCTACAAACTATCCCCATTACTTGGACTTTTGTGGTCTGGGGGCTTGACATGGTCGGACCCCTTAAAGGGGGAAGCCATAAGAAAAAATACTTGCTGGTCATGGTAGATAAATTCACTAAAGTGGATAGAGACCAAACCAGTTAAAACGGCCGAAGTCGGACCAGTGATAGATTTCATATCCGGTGTCGTACACCGTTATGGTGTCCCACACAGCATCATCACCGATAAGGCTCTAACTTCACAACCGACAAAGTAAAAACTTGGTGTGCTAATCTAGGCATCAAGCTCGATTTTGCCTCCGTCTATCACCCTCAAACAAACAGTCAAGTCAAACGGGCTAATGGCCTGATAATGAGCGGCATTAAAACCAGACTAATGCGATCCTTAAAGGAGTCAGATAAACACTGGATTGAGGAGCTCGACTCCGTACTCTGGGGGCTGCGGACCATGCCCAATCGCACGACCGGATACACACTGTTCTTCATGGTGTACGGCGCAGAGCCGTTTTGCCCTGCGATATTATTCACGACTCACCTTGAGTATGCATGTACGAAGAGAGAGAGACTGAGCTCGATCAGCAAGATGACTTAGATGGCCTGGAGGAGGAGCGCGATGTCGCAAAAGCTCATTCAACATTCTACCAACAACAAGCTCGAAGATACCAAAGCAGAGAAGTGGGGGCCAAGACTTATAATGTCGGTGAACTCGTTCTACGCCTACCAGAGAAGAAGAAGGACAAGCTCAAGCCCAAATGGGAGGGTCCCTTCATTATAGATGAAGTTCTCACTAGAGGAGCCTATAGCCTTCGTAATGCATCGGACAATCGCTTAGATCCGAACCGATGGAACACTGCCAGACTCCGAAGATTCTACGCCTAAGTCCGGACTCATTGTTCGTTACCTTTTTCCCTATTTTCTCTTTTCGTTTTTATACGACTTCTAGCCCGTGTTCGGATAAACCGCACACTTAAGGGGTATACATCTTTAAATGTACATACCCCACAATACCTGGGGGCTTCTGGTCACAGAAGCTTATTATTATTTTTTGAGCATCAAGTTCACCGTATATATGTGTCGTCTTCTCATATGTGTCTATTCTTCGCCATTGTATGCACCTTTATGACTTAAGTTTTTGCCAAGCTGGGTTGCCTGGCTCCTGTGCTTATGCCCTACGCTCCCGCTTGTTTGGCTAGGGCATAAAGGGAGCACCTCTGCGATTGTTACAGCCGGGTAATCCGGACATGTACCTCAGACAGGTGAAGCCGAAAGCTAGCGTTATTAAGGGAATAATTGGTCGGCGGACAAAATACGAACTGCCCTCGTTGCAGTATAAGCCCCCAAAAATAACATGTACTCTGATTTTTAGCATCACAGCTTAGGCATGCACAACAACGCATGCTGGCCCAGGGAGAGGAACCCTTAACGGAACTATTCTCTCTGGAAGATGTTTCTTACGATCAAATGTAATATAACATAACTCCCCGAATACAACTTGTCTGTTTAAGCAACTATGACCGGACTGCCTGGTTTCCGAACATACTTTGGTATTTACCGACGGTATAGTATTCGGAAACACTCCAAACCTCGGTTTTTGGAGGTTGAAGCAGAAAGTCTGCCATGACAATTGTTTTACAATTTGACTAGAGATAAGTTTGCTGATAACAGTACATTGTTACTTGGACTCAAAAACTTCTTCCTCTGCACCATCTAACAGGTTGTCTAATTTACAATCATGTAGTGATAACTTGGCGAGTATATTTACTTGGTCATACACCAAACTAATATGAATTTCCTGCCCATCTGGTCCCCGAGGCCCGACCCAGGCCATATGATTCGGATCAAGTCCGGTGTACCGCGTTTTCACCATGCCCAGGCTTCTCGTGCACCTTATCGGCATGCTGATATATTCCATAGCCCAAAGCAGCGACGAGCTCCCTTGAATAAATTCACGAGCTCCTCCATACTTCCTGGAGGAGAATCGGCTGACCATAGAGCCTTGGCAATGTTACTCATTGCCTTCTGGGCTCGTTCATGCACTTTGGACAGCTCTTGCAGCAGATCACCTTGAAATCCGGACACCTCTACTTCGGGCCGCCCAGTCAGCACACCTAAAGAAACAAACTTGTTAAACTTCGCATTAGGGAACTGTACGAAAGTAAGGCTCAAAGGCATACTGAATATGCCGCCTTTCAGCTTTTTGTTCTCTTTCAAAGCGTCTGCCAGTTGGGCTCGTACGTCCTTCAGCTCTTCGGCTTGCTTGGTGTTATGATCCTGTAGTTTGTTCTTCTCATCTCTGGTCTGTGTTAGTATACGTTGACCAGCGGCTTCTTGCCTTTCGGCATGCTATTTATCCGCATGCGCGGCCTTTAGTTCCTCTTACAGCTGATCCGATGATCCCGCCGTTGTAAACGCAACGGTGCTTATGTTAAAACATTGCTGGCACAGAATCGTATTTTCTAGACAGTAGTTGACATTACCAGTCGGTGCCTTCTTGGATTTCTCCAGTTCAGCGGTGATAGCAATTAGCTGGGTCTGACACTTTTCAAGCACCTGAGATAGCGTGTTGTTCTTCTCTATGAGTACCTAAATTATACAACGATCCTTAAATCAGTTGTGCCAACTACTTCAAGTCTCGGGGGCTACTGGTGCACAGGATTATTGAATCTCCACAAAGCCTTACCTGCTTGTCCTTCGAAAGCTGAAGGGTAGCTCCAGCAAGTCCATCTCGAGCAGCCCGGATATATGCGTCTGCAGAGCTGAGGGCGTTGAACGCCTCTTCAGTGAAGCTTGGATCACGCATGGTCTCTTTTCGCCGCTGATGGACCATCACGCTCTCCACTTCAGAGTTGGTAAAGGATACATTATCCGAATCCTCGTGGAGGTGACGACCGGCATGGCACCCGTACCACCCCTAGTACTAGTGGCAGGATCCGGGCCCGGTTTGGCCGATGCATGGCTGGCA
Organism: Aegilops umbellulata; assembly: GCA_032464435.1. NCBI lineage: Eukaryota > Viridiplantae > Streptophyta > Magnoliopsida > Poales > Poaceae > Aegilops > Aegilops umbellulata. Next base: position 91,803,478 of record CP136060.1, on the reverse strand, counting down.
AGATCCCCGGATACGGTCCGGTGTACGCTCTTCCTGAAATATAACACAGCGGAGCACATTACAATCCGGCCTATTTGCCAAGTGCAGGTTGAGAATTATACCTCTTCGGTGAATGAGGAGGCTCGATGATGTCGCTGCCCGCCTTCCTTTTTAAAGACTCGCCCTGCTTAAGCGTTGCCTTCTTGTAGGGCGCCTTCGATGTGGTTTGGCGGGACGAGCGCCGCCCCTTTGGAGCATGATGTGATAGCCTGGCTTATTAGGGATGATAGACTACTCATATCAATAAGGAATTCCTTCTTTTCCGGGAGCCCATTCGGACAGAACTCCAAAGTTAAGCGTGCTCAGCTTGGAGTAGTGTCAGGATGGGTGACCGACCGGGAAATTGCTCCCGGGTGCGCACGAGTGAGGACAAAGTGCGCAGAAAAGACTAGTATTGATCTGTGGGGCCAGTCTAGATCCCGCCAGGAGTAACGACCACCGGCGGGTGTGTCCGGGGCGTTACAAGTTGGTATCAGAGCCGACCCTCGCGGTTACACGGATGGTTGCGGACAGGTGCGTGGTCATGTTGTTCATGACGTTTGTGACCCGTCGTGGCACCCGCCATGGCACATGTACCAGACTGGAAGCACAGACGTTTGTGCCAAGAGGGAACGTTCCTCTGGCCCGACGAGGACGTCGATTCCTCTGAGTGGGGGTGTATGTGATAGCCTGGCTTATTAGGGATGATAGACTACTCATATCAATAAGGAATTCCTTCTTTTCCGGGAGCCCATTCGGACAGAACTCCAAAGTTAAGCATGCTCAGCTTGGAGTAGTGTCAGGATGGGTGACCGACCGGGAAGTTGCTCCCGGGTGCGCACGAGTGAGGACAAAGTGCGCAGAAAAGACTAGTATTGATCTGTGGGGCCAGTCTAGATCCCGCCAGGAGTAACGACCACCGGCGGGTGTGTCCGGGGCGTTACAATGAGATAGTGCGTTGGGTGAGCCGCAATGGGAAGGCTTTTTTGAAAATATGTCTCCTGGGCACTTACATGGGAGGACGGAAGAAGGCCGGGATAATCGGCTATGATGGCCACTTCTATGCCGTCATAGCTCGCCTGATAAAAGAACCCCTCCTTGAGCTCTGTGAATATATCTGAATCCTCTTCAAATCCGGGATCCAGGTCCCGGATATGGTCCTCCGGCTGTGGAGCGGGGCTATAGATCCCCGCGACAACCTTCCTCCATTCCTGTTAAAAATAGTCGGATTAAGTTCGGCTAGGTATGACTCAGGAAGAAGATTGAGTAAGGTTATAGAGCGAAAGCTCACCCAGCTAGGAGGGTTGTACATGGAAAATCCCTCTCGGCACTTAAGGCGAGTGAAATCTTCTTTCTCCCCTTTATAAAGATCAGCCAACTTGGCGGTCAAGGCGGCGAAGTTATCCGGACCCTTGCGCTCGCAGCGTGATGCGTCATCTTCCCCGTTGTAGTGACACATGGGGAGTCCTCTGGATTGGAGTGGTTGAATGCCTCGCGTTATTGAAATCTCCATTACCTCAATTATAGATAGTTCGGATTGGGCGCATATATTTATCTTGTCCATTAACTTCTTAACCTCCGCACGGTCTTCCTCTTCGAGGCTCCGGGGGTGCCAGCTATGGCGCTTCTTTAACGGAGCGTAGGAAAATTCGGGTAGGCCCCGTCGGATTGGGTCTGGGAGAACAATGTCTTCAATATAAAACCACCCCGAGGGCCACTCTTCAGATGCCTTCTTCGGAGTGCCAGACAGGTATCCTGTCCCGGCTATGCGCCATACTTCGGCACCACCCACCTCGAATATAGATCCCTTTTGGGAGCGGGGGATGAGGAAGAAAAGCTTCCTCCATAATTCAAAATGGGCCTCACACCCTAGGAACATCTCGCAAAGAGCAACAAAGCCCGAGATGTGCAGTATGGAGCCCGGCGTGAGATTGTGCAGCTGGAGTCCGTAGTACTCCAGGAGACCTCGAAGGAAAGGGTGGATTGGAAACCAAATGCATCTAAAAGAAAGGAAACGAATCACACTCACTCCCCTTGTGAAGGATTGGGGAAGTTTTTTGCCAGGGCTTCACCATTGAAAGAAGTTAATCCCGCCTGAACAGGGACTAGATCCGCGGGAGGGAGATACCCCTGCACCTGAAGCTTGGTCAGCTGGGCATGGGATACCGAACAACTCTCCCAAACGCCTTTTTGAGGACCGTGGGGGCGTGAGGAAGAACTGGGAGCGCTAGGCATGTTTGTTTGGTTTCTTGTGGCAAGCTCTAAGGGTTTTCGCCTGGTGTGAAATGGCATCTGAGATCCAATCTCCTTAAATAGGCGCCTTCCCTGCGGAGTCGGGTGTTATCTGTAAAAACACTTGGACCCTTCGTATTCATCTGGCACATGGAAGCCGAGGCGACGGTAGCGCAGAAGCCGAGGGATATGATGTTTAATGTGAAGCGGAAGCCATCAGGAATATCACGGAGGGCCCACCTAACAGAACCGAAGGTATAAAAGCCGGGTACTATGTCATCATTGAGGAGCCGAATATTGTTCTTTTTGCTTTGGAGTATTCGGAGGAGGAACCCGGCTTGCAATGCCAAAGATGATCTACACGCCGGACACGTCGTTATTGAAGCCTGGTTCGGGGGCTACTAAGGGAGTCCTGGACTAGGGGGTCCTCGGGCGTCCGGGCTATGTGATACGGGTCGGATTGATGGGCCGTGAAGATACAAGATCGAGGACCTTCCCCCGTGTCCGGATGGGACTCTCCTTTGTGTAGATGGCAAGCTTGACGCCTGGATGTATGGTTTCCTTCCCCTGTAAACCAACCTTGTACAACCCTAGCCCCCTCCGGTGTCTATATAAACCGGAGGGTTTAGTCCGTAGAGGCAATCATAATCATACATGCTAGACATCTAGGGTTTAGCCATTACGATCTCGAGGTAGATCAACTCTTGTAACCCCTATACTCATCAAATTCAATCAAGCAGGAAGTAGGGTATTACCTCCATTAAGAGGGCCCGAACCTGGGTAAACATTGTGTCCCCTGCCTCCTATTACCTTTGATCCTTAGATGCATAGTTCGGGACCCCCTACCCGAGATTTGCCAGTTTTGACACCGGCAATGGCATAGTCACAATTTCAGTTATTCTAGTTTTCCATGGCAAGCTGGCGCGCTAAGCCATGCCTGCTTATGCATTGAATTCCTATGACCGCGATGACCATCGCGTTTCCCGAGACATGCTGGTTCGCCTACTGATACGTCTCCAACGTATCTATATTTTTTGATTGCTACATGCTATATTATCTACTGTTTTGGACTATATTGGGATTTATTTTCCACTTATATTATTTTTGGGACTAACCTATTAACAGGAGGCCCAGCCCAGAATTGCTGTTTTTTGCCTATTTCAGAGTTTCGGAGAAACAAAATATCAAACGGAGTCCAAACGGAATGAAACCTTTGGGAACGTGACTTTCTCATCAGATAAGACCTAGGAGACTTGGACCCTTCGTCAAGAAAGCCACGAGGCGGTCGCGAGGGTGGAGGGGGCGCCCACCCCCCTAGGGCGCGCCCCCTGCCTCGTGGGCCCCTCGGAGCTCCACCGACGTACTTCTTCCTCCTATATATACCTACGTACCCCCAAATGATCAGATACGGAGCCAAAAACCTAATTCCACGGCCGCAACCTTCTGTACCCACGAGATCCCATCTTGGGGCATGTTCCGGAGCTCCGCCGGAGGGCCATCATCACAGAGGGCTTATACATCATCCTAGCTCATCCGATGAAGTGTGAGTAGTTCACCTCAGACCTACGGGTCCATAGTTATTAGCTAGATGGCTTCTTCTCTCTTTTTGGAACTCAATACAATGTTCTCCCCCTCTCTCGTGGAGATTTATTCGATGTAATCTTGTTTTTGCGGTGTGTTTGTTGAGATCGATGAATTGTGGGTTTATGATCAAGTCTATCTATGAATAATATTTGAATCTTCTCTGAATTCTTTTATGTATGATTGGTTATCTTTGCAAGTCTCTTCGAATTATCAATTTGGTTTGGCCTACTAGATTGGTCTTTCTTGCAATGGGAGAAGTGCTTAGCTTTGGGTTCAATCTTGCGGTGTCCTTACCCAGCGACAGAAGGGGCAGCAAGGCACGTATTGTATTGCTGCCATCGAGGATAACAAGATGGGGTTTTTATTATATTGCATGAAACTATCCCTCTACATCATGTCATCTTGCTTAAAGCGATACTCTGTTTTTAACTTAATACTCTAGATGCATGTTGGATAGCAGTCGATGAGTGGAGTAATAGTAGTAGATGCAGGCAGGAGTCGGTCTACTTGTCTCGGACGTGATGCCTATATACATGATCATACCTAGATAGTCTCATAACTATGCTCAATTCTGTCAATTGCTCAACAGTAATTTGTTCACCCACCGTAGAATACTTATGCTCTTGAGAGAAGCCACTAGTGAATACTATGGCCCCCGGGTCTATTCTCATCATATCAATATCCATCACTTTAATCTTGCTTTGCTTTTTACTTTGCCTTTTACTTTTCACTTTGCATCTCTATACCAAAAATACCAAAAATATTATCTATCATCTCTATCAGATCTCACTCTCGTAAGTGACCGTGAAGGGATTGACAACCCCTAATCGCGTTGGTTGCGTTGAGCTATTGTTTTTGTGTAGGTACAAGGGAATCGAGCGTAGCCTCCTACTGGATTGATACCTTGGTTCTCAAAAAGTGAGGGAAATACTTACGCTACTTTGCTGCATCATCCTCTCCTCTTCGGCGAAATCCAACGCAGTGCTCAAGAGGTAGCAATAAGAATTTCTGGCGCCGTTGCCGGGGAGTATGCACAAAAGCCAACATACCAAGTACCCATCACAATCCCTATCTCCCGCATTACATTAGTTGCCTTTTGCCTCTCGTTTTCCTCCCTTGCCGTTTTATTCGCCCTGTCTTTTCTGTTTGCCTTTTTCTCACTCGCCTTGTCGTCATGGCTAGTCTTATATCTTCTCCGTTATCTCCCGAGAATAAAGTCTTAAATTTTAAACAAAGGGAGGGAGAAAATCTGAAAGACGCTTGGTATAGAATTTGCAATGCTCAAAACAGATCTACCAGGAAGCAATCTACTTCAGTCCTTCTTCGCAATTTTTATGTAGGTGCTAGTCCTTGGTATAGATATATCCTTGACACCATTACCGGAGGGAATTTCTTGGGTAGCCATACTTTTCATTCTTATAATGCTATGATAGATTTATTTGGCTCGCCACCTCTTTTGGTTAATGGAACTATGTTAACTTTGGGGCATGTTATGCAAAGACTTTAAATTGTTGAAAATAAAGTTGCTACCATTGAATCAATTGAGAATCTAGATAAAAAGATCCACAATCAAATTACCCAATATGGATCTATGGTCGGAATGACTTTGAAAAATATTAAGGAAAAGGAACCCATAGTTAATGAGAAAATAAATCTAGATTCCACTAGAATCGATAAACTTGAGGGTATCATTACAAACTTGGGAACAGCTTTTTCTTCTATAAAGAATACTCCAAGTCCTCCTACTAAAATTGTCAGGCTTATGTATGTTCCTAAAAATAAGGGTGAATCCTCTAGTAAGGAAACCGTGGATCTTAAATCTATAAGTATTCATCCCGATCTTTTTGCTATCATTAGGGAACCATTTGCTACTGATGAATTTTTCGATCTTGTGCCTAAAAGTTTGATAATTACTAGAAATAAGGAAATTTCTAAGGAAGATAGATGCCTCATTGAAGAACTGCCTACCAAAGAAGGCAATACATAGATCTATCCTTGCTTTTATGCCTAGCTAGGGGCGTTAAACGATAGCGATTGTTGGGAGGCAACCCAATTTTATTTTAGTTTTTTTGTTTTTGCTTCTATTTAGGAATAAATAATCCATCTACCTTCTGTTTATATGTGGTTTTGTGTTTTAATTAGTGTTTGTGCCAAGTTACACCTATAGGATCTTCTTGGATGATAGTTATTTGATCTTGCTGTAATTTCCAGAATCTTTCTGTTCACGAAGACAATTGTTAAAAATCACCAGAACGTGATAAAATACTGATTCCAATTGATGCTGATCAATAAACAAATTTTCTAGGTCGTCCTATTTTGGTAGATGTTTTGGAGTTACAGAAGTTTGCGTTAGTTACAGATTACTACAGACTGTTCTCTTTTTGACAGATTCTGTTTTCGTGTGTTGTTTGCTTATTTTGATGAATCTATGGCTAGTAAAATAGTTTATAGTCCATAGAGAAGTTGGAATAAAGTAGGTTTAACACCAATATAAATAAAGAATTAGTTCATTACAGTACCTTGAAGTGGTCGTTCGTTTTCTTTCGCTAACGGAGCTCACGAGATTTCTGTTGAGTTTTGTGTTGTGAAGTTTTCAAGTTTTGGGTGAAATCTTTTGATGGATTATGGAACAGGGAGTGGCAAGAGCCTAATCTTGGGGATTCCCATGGCACCCCCAAGATAATCCAAGGACACCAAAAAGTCAAAGCTTGGGGATGCCCCAGAAGGCATCCCCTCTTTCGTCTACTTCCATCGGTAATTTTACTTGGAGCTATATTTTTGTTCACCACATGATATGTGTTTTGCTTGGAGCGTCTTGTATTATTTGTGTCTTTGTTTGTTAGTGTGCCACAATCATACTTGCTATACACACCTTTTTAGAGAGCCATACATGAATTGGAATTTTATAGAATACTCTATGTGCTTCACTTATATCTTTTGAGCTATATAGTTTTGCTCTATGTGCTTCACTTATATCTTTTGAGCTTTATAGTTTTGCTCTATGTGCTTCACTTATATATTTTAGAGCACGGTGGGGGATTTGTTTTAAAGAAACTATTGATCTCTCATGCTTCACTTAGATTATTTTGAGAGTCTTTAGTAGCATAGTAATTTTCTTAATAATAATAATAAGCTTGGTATTCAAGATTTGTAAAACTTTCTTTTGAGTGCGTTGAATACTAATAAAAGATTGATGCTTGATAATTGTTTTGAGATATGAAGATGGTGATATTAGAGTCATGCTAGTTGAGTAGTTGTGAATTTGAAGAATACTTGCGTTAAAGTTTGTGATTCCCGTAGCATGCACGTATGGTGAACCGTTATGTGATGAAGTCGGAGCATGATTTATTTATTGATTGTATTCCTTGTGAGTGGCGGTCGGGGACGAGCGATGGTCTTTTCCTACCAATCTATCCCTCTAGGAGCATGTGCGTAATACTTTGCTTTGATAACTTCTAGATTTTTGTAATAAGTATATGAGTTCTTTATGACTAATGTTGAGTCCATGGATTATACGCACTTTTCCCTTCCTTCCACCATTGCTAGCCTCTCTAATACCGCGCACTTTTCGCCGGTATCATAACCCACCATATACCTTCCTCAAAACAGCCACCATACCTACCTATCATGGCATTTCCATAGCCATTCCGAGATATATTGCCATGCAACTTTCCACCGTTCCGTTTATTATGACACGCTCCATCATTGTCATATTGCTAGCATGATCATGTAGTTGACATCATATTTGCAGAAAAGCCACCGTTCATAATTCTTTCATACATGTCACTCTTGAATCATTGCATATCCCGGTACACCGCCGGAGGCATTCATATAGAGTCATATTTGTTCTAAGTTTCGAGTTGTAATTTTTGAGTTGTAAGAAAAATAGAAGTGTGATGATCATCATTTTTAGAGCATTGTCCCAAGTGAGGAAAGGATGATGGAGACTATGATTCCCCCACAAGTCGGGATGAGACTCCGGACGAAAAATAAAATAAAAAATAAAAAAAGAGGCCATAAAAAAAGGGGGAAAGGCCCAAATAAAAAATGAGAGAAAAAGAGAGAAGGGACAATGTTACTATCCTTTTACCACACTTGTGCTTCAAAGTAGCACCAATATCTTCATGGTAGAGAGTCTCTCGTTTTGTCACTTTCATATACTAGTGGGAATTTTTCATTATAGAACTTGGCTTGTATATTCCAATGATGGGCTTCCTCAAATTGCCCTAGGTCTTCGTGAGCAAGCGAGTTGGATGCACATCCACTTAGTTTCTTTTGTTGAGCTTTCACATACTTATAGCTCTAGTGCATCCGTTGCATGGCAATCCCTACTCACTCACATTGATATCTATTGATGGCATCTCCATAGCCCTTTGATACGCCTAGTTTATGTGAGACTATCTTCCCCTCTTTTTGTCTTCTCCTCAACCACCATTCTATTCCATATATAGTGCTATATACATGGCTCACGCTCATGTATTGCGTGAAGATTGAAAAGGTTTTGAAAATGTTAAAGTATGAAACAATTGCTTGGCTTGTCATCGGGGTTATGCATGATTTAAAGACTTTGTGTGGTGAAGATGGAGCATAGCCAGACTATATGATTTTGTAGGGATAACTTTCTTTGGCCATGTTATTTTGAGAAGACATGATTGCTTTGTTAGTATGCTTGAAGTATTATTATTTTTATGTCAATATGAACTTTTGTCTTGAATCTTTTGGATCTGAACATTCATACCACAATTAAGAATATTTGCATTGAAATTATGCCAAGTAGCACTCCACATCAAAAATTCTCTTTTTATTATTTACCTACTCGAGGACGAGCAGGAATTAAGCTTGGGGATGCCTGATACGTCTCCAACGTATCTATAATTTTTGATTGCTCCATGCTATATTATCTACTATTTTGGACTATATTGGGCTTTATTTTCCACTTCTATATTATTTTTGGGACTAACCTATTAACCGGAGGCCCAGCCCAGAATTGATGTTTTTTTTGCCTATTTCAGAGTTTCGGAGAAACAGAATATCAAACGGAGTCCAAACGGAATGAAACCTAGCTTCGGGAACGTGATTTTCTCATCAAATAAGACCCAGGAGACTTGGACCCTCCGTTAAGAAAGCCACGAGGCGGTCACGAGGGTGGGGGCGCGCCCACCACCCTAGGGCGCGCCCCCTGCCTCATGGGCCCCTCGGAGCTCCACCGACGTACTTCTTCCTCCTATATGTACCTACGTACCCCCCAAACGATCAGATACGGAGCCAAAAACCTAATTCCACAGCCGCAACCTTCTGTACCCACAAGATCCCATCTTGGGGCCTGTTCCGGAGCTCCGTCGGAGAGGGCCATCATCACGGAGGGCTTCTACATCATCCTAGCCCCTCCGATGAAGTGTGAGTAGTTCACCTCAGACCTACGGGTCCATAGTTATTAGCTAGATGGCTTCTTATCTCTTTTTGGATCTCAATACAATGTTCTCCCCCTCTCTCGTGGAGATATATTTGATGTAATCTTCTTTTTGCGGTGTGTTGTTGAGACCGATGAATTGTGGGTTTATGATCAAGTCTATCTATGAATAATATTTGAATCTTCTCTGAATTCTTTTATGTATGATTGGTTATCTTTGCAAGTCTCTTCGAATTATCAATTTGGTTTGGCCTACTAGATTGGTCTTTCTTGCAATGGGAGAAGTGCTTAGCTTTGGGTTCAATCTTGTGGTGTCCTTACCCAGTGACAGAAGGGGCAGTAAGGCACGTATTGTATTGTTGCCATCGAGGATAACAAGATGGGGTTTTATCATATTGCATGAAACTATCCCTCTACATCATGTCATCTTGCTTAAAGCATTACTCTGTTTTTAACTTAATACTCTAGATGCATGCTGGATAGCGGTTGATGAGTGGAGTAATAGTAGTAGATGCAGGCAGGAGTCGGTCTACTTATCTCGGACGTGATGCCTATATACATGATCATACCTAGATATTCTCATAACTACGCTCAATTCTATCAATTGCTCAATAGTAATTTGTTCACCCACCATAGAATACTTATGCTCTTGAGAGAAGCCACTAGTGAAACCTATGGCCCCCGGGTCTATTCTCATCGTATCAATCTCCATCACTTTAATCATGCTTTGCTTTTTACTTTGCCTTTTACTTTTCACTTTGCATCTCTATACCAAAAATACCAAAAATATTATCTATCATCTCTATCAGATCTCACTCCCGTAAGTGACCGTGAAGGGATTGACAACCCCTAATCGCGTTGGTTGCGTTGAGCTATTGTTTTTGTGTAGGTACGAGGGACTCGAGCGTAGCCTCCTACTAGATTGATACCTTGGTTCTCAAAAACTGAGGGAAATACTTACGCTACTTTGCTGCATCATCCTCTCCTCTTTGGGGAAATCCAACGCAGTGCTCAAGAGGTAGCACCTACCTTCCGCCTATAACTACTGTTTTCCCGCCTTCTCTGGTGGCACCATCACCCAACTTGCCCTATCCTCATAAGCCCCCACCAGCCCAATGTCGCTCGCCACTTATCCTCGCTCTCGCCATGTCCGCCATGCCCCCGCCCATCCGTGATAGGCGACGCCGGAGGCGGTCACCTCCGGAACTAGTGTTCGGTTTTTCACCGGAAGGCAGACAGAGGGAGGAGGCATTCTATCGGTCTTTAAATGGCAATGCGGAGTATGAGGAGTTGTTGGAGCGCGACCGCCTGGCGGAGGAGCAGCGTATCGCTGTTTGCGCCACCAGCGGGACATGGAGCAGCAGCGCACCGACGCTCTGAGTCGCGAGCAGAGCGCCCGCAACTAGGCTGACTACATGGAGGCCGGCGCGTGGCAAATAGCCCTGGAGGCTGTTGGGCACGCACGCATTCGCGACGCCGAATTTTACTACCAGCTCGTCAAGCGGGTTCCCACTTAGAAGCCAAAGCTTCGGTGGACTATGCCGGCATGGAAAGGGCCAACGCACGCGAGCAACGCACCCTATCGCACCTCTGGCAAGTCTGAGGCGAGGCGGAGGACGCCGGTGCCGGCGTTTAGGGTGTACCGCGGATGGCGGTCGGCATCGTCTAGTTGACTAAGAGTAAGTTAGTACTTGTACACTACTAGAGTATTAGTGGGAGTACATAGTTAACTTGGCTATGATGGTTGTCTACGTGGAACTTCAGTATTCTATATCTGGATCAGACCTGATACTTTGCTCTGAATGTTGAACTTTCCGTTTGAACGTATGGAATGGGTTGTTATTTTTTAAATGGGTTGTATTTGTCCGCCACAGGTTTAGAGGCTGACTTGTGGGCCTACCAGGTTGATGCGTACACAATCAGGAGATGATTGTACGTGGAGATGATGAGAGCAGGGACCCGACAAGGTCATGGCAGTACGCAAGCAAGTGCCTCCTTATTTCAAGCCAATAAAAATGCTCCTCCTAATGGAATTCTGACATCTGGGTCCCATGCCATTGTCAACGTAGTCAATAAACGAGAGAATTGCACAACGAGCGGCTGACACCAGGGACCCAGCAGCTCGCCCGGTTATTTTTGTTTTCGGTTAATTTGATAAATGCCACTCCAAATCTGCTGATTCCGAGAAATGCCACTGCAATTTCCAAACTTTGAAAAATGCCATTTCATGCTATTTTCAGTTGCATTTTTTCAAGTCTGGAGTGGCGTTTTTTAAAGTTTGCACAAATTGCAGTGGCGTTTTTCACAATTTGCAAAAATTGCAGTGGCATTTTTTAAAGTTTGGAAATTGCAGTGGAATTTATATGAATCGCCATAATTGGAGTGGCATTTATGTAATTTGTTTCTGAGACGGAAGCAGGGTGTCAACTGGGCTGTGTGGGGCACTCTGGCCTGTCTAGACAGTCTTTCTTTTATGTTTACCATAGACCAGCCTAGTAGTTTTTTTTCTTTCTAAAAATGGCTAGCCTAGCTTTTCTGTGATTTGTCAAGTAAGTCACTTTGTCAGGCCTATTCGGCTGCAAATCTTTCAAGACGAGGAGAGCTTCATCCGGTTGGCCGAGAAAATGACCTATCAGTAATGAGAAAAATGGGTTGTACATTTATAAAACACATCAAACCCGCAATTAGTTTCAAATTTTTTTCATTTCGAGATTTTAAATTGCATTGATTTTTATGCGTGGACAATTTCTTGGATTTTATATTGATATATATTTATTTTAATAATCAGTTTGAATGTGACTCGAAATTTCGGGATTAAAAACAGTTCGGACCGCACCGAAATATGCAAAATTTCGTATAATTTTTTAACCGTGGCCACAATATGGGTTGTAATGCTAACAAAAAGAATATGGGCTACAAAAAAAACCTTAAGAATTAGCAAATTGGCTGTAAATTATTAGAAATAATGGCAGATGGGTTGTATGCTGTTTTCCACAGATTTGAGGCTTTCCTAAAAAAAGGTTGACGCACAAGCAGTAACTGTTGGATGTCCATCCAACGGTCGTCGTGCTTCTTCAATCTATGTTCTTCCTGCTCCAACCGCTCAAACAAGCGCCGACGGGACTGCCTGCTCCATCCTCCCGCGGCCGGTTGTGCTGCCGCGCAGGCCTCACCGCCCCACCGTACTCCCATCGTTGGCCTAGCCATCCCTCTACTCACCCACACCTGTTGTTATTCTCCAGCGACGGCAGACGAACAAGTAAACCCTCGTACTCCCCTCCGCGGGGGAAACAACTATCGAGTCTTCCCTGGCTCTGTGTCGTTCCCTACCTAGGCCTCGCCGTCGTCCACAGCCCTGGTGCTCTCGGAGCGGTGTGGTCAACGAACGACATGCATCGGAAGTGTACTATACATGGAGAGGCTGAGAGCTGGGTCCACGGCCGCACGTAAGGAAATGCCTCCTTATTACGCGCAAAATAATGATTCCTCCACCTGACAGCTGGGACCCACCGGAAGGGCCTCTGGATTTCGCGAAAAAACATTCCCCCGCTGACAGGTCAGACCCACCAGCTATATCTTCGCATGCAAGGAAGTGCCTCCTTATTACGCACAAAAAAGTGAATACTCCCCCTGCTAGCTGGGACCCACCATAGCGGGAGGCTGACTTGTGGGCCTACTAAGATGACGGGGATGGAGGGCTTTGTCAACTTAGTCAATATGAATGATTCTAGCTCCAGTGACCGTACGATGTCCATCCAACGCCCGTAGTGCTTCTTCAACCTCTGGTCTTCTTGCTCCAGCCGCCCAAACAAGCGTCGACCGTGCCGCCTACTCCTGCCTCCCGTGTCCGGCTGTGCTGCCACCGCTGGCCATGCCATCCCTCTATACTCACCCACACCTCCTGTTATTCTCAGTGACAGCAGCCTCACACCACAGCCGAAGCAGTCAACCCACGTACTCCTCTCCGCGTGGGCATCCACAGTCACGCCTTCCACGGCTCCGCGTCGTCCCCTTCCTAGGCCTCGCCGTCGTCCACCGCCCTGGTGCTCTCAGAGCAGCGTGGTCAATGTGGTAAACGAATGACTTCCATCGGAAGAGTACTGTACATGGAGAGGCTGACAGTTGGGTCCGCGGCCGCAGCAAGGAAGTGTCTCCTTATTACGCGCAAAAAAATTATTCCTCCACTTGACAATAGGGACCCACCGGACGGGCCACCGTATTTCACGAAAAAAATGTTTCCCCCTGACTACCGGGACCCACTAGCTACATCTTCACACGCAAGGAAGTGCGTCCATATTATGGGCAAAAAAAATTATTCGCCCCCTGACTGCTGGGACCCACCACCTACATCTTTGCACGCAAGGAAGTGCCTGATAGTCGGGGCCCACCTTGTCGAAGCGTACGTAGCGTTGTCATTCTGGTCGCGAACGTGTACGTACATACTAGTCGATGTAGAGGCGCGCACGTAGCTTGTACACGTACGTACATCGGCCATGGTGCAAGAAAGTAAATACAGCCACGTACGTACAACCGGCTGGGTCCGAACGGAATGCGCCGTCGTGTTCATCGGGAGCCAACCGGCTTGGACGGAACAACCAATGGAAACGAGGCATGGCATACCATAAAACGGAGGAAACAACCTTGTGTTCGACCGGCCACGGTCGAAACAGGATCCTATTCATCGGGAGGGGTCTGTCGTACCACAAAACAGAGGAAACGGACTTCTCTTGGACCTCCTATGGTCGAAACGGGGTCCTGTTGATCGGGAGGGGTGTGGCGTATCGCAAAACGGAGGAAACGGACTTGTGTTCGAGCACTACGGTCGAAACGGGGGTCATGTTCATCAGGAGGGGTGTGGCGTACCGCAAAACGAGACTCCACGAGATACTGTTCATCCACCATCAACCTCCTCCAGCCTCCACCTGCGACTGTTCATCCAGCCTCCACCGTGCGCTCCTCCACCGGCTACTGTTCAACCAGCCCTCTCCACGGGGTCTTGTTCAACCAGCCCTCCACGGGCTACTGTTCATCCAGCCCTCCACCGGCTACCGTTCAACCAGCCGTCCACGGGGTCGTCCTATTCATCCAGCCCTCCACGGGGTCCTGTTCATCCACCCCCCAACCGGCTCGCTCGATCGGTGTCGGTGTCAAAACCGGCGGATCTCGGGTAGGGGGTCCCGAACTATGCGTCTAGGCGGATGGTAACAGGAGACGAGGGACACAATGTTTTACCCAGGTTTGGGCCCTCTTGATGGAGGTAAAACCCTACGTCCTGCTTGATTAATATTGATGATATGGGTAGTACAAGAGTAGATCTACCACGAGATCAAGGAGGCTAAACCCTGGAAGCTAGCCTATGGTATGATTGTTGTATGTTGGAATTGTCCTACGGACTAAAACCCTCCGGTTTATATAGGCACCGAAGAGGGTTAGGGTTACACAAAGTCGGTTACAATGGTAGGAGATCTGAATATCCGCATCGCCAAGCTTGCCTTCCACGCCAAGGAAAGTCCCCTCCGGACACGGGACGAAATCTTCAATCTTGTATCTTCATAGTCCAGGAGTCCGGTTGAAGGTATAGTCCGGCTACCGGGACACCCCCTAATCCAGGACTCCCTCAGTAGCCCCTGAACCAGGCTTCAATGATGATGAGTCCGACGTGTAGATTGTCTTCGGCATTGCAAGGTGGGTTCCTCCTCCAAGTTCTTCATAAAAGTTTGTAAACACTAAGGGTAGTGTCCGGCTGTGCAAAATAAGTTTCCACATATTGCCATGGAGAGAATAATATTAACACAAATCTAATCTGCTGACGTATTCCGTAGCATGACATCACACTACGGCCAAGCCTTTATTCGAATCGTTTTTACTTCCCCACCTCAGCGCATTTTGCGAGGCGGTTTCCTTGGCACGTCTTGTCAAAGCAGAGATCGTGTCCCCCATTTACGGGATTCTCATCAATACGGACGTGGGTAACCCAACCGCGCCATTTATCATGGCGCTTGGGAGATAAGCGAGTTTTACAAGGCTGGTGGGGACGCATATCCGCATCCGCCGATATAAGGGGATAAGGATCCACCTTTTTACCTACGCCTTCTTCCTCCTCTGCCTATCCATCTCCTGCGCACCCGAGCCCCAGCGCCCAAGTCCGCACTCCCCACCTCAACCTTCTCTAGCCATGTCCGGAGCGGGAGGCAAGTGGATGGTCTCCTCCGTCACGGAGGGCCATATCAAAAAGCAAAGGAAGGCCGGATACTTGTCCAACAACATCACGCACCGGCTTCCTGAAAAGGGGCAGCTCCTTCCCACCCCAAGGCCCCATGAGAGGGTCGTATTCCTTCCCCACTTCCTCCACGGAATGGGTTTCCCTCTTCACCCGTTCGTCCGGGGGCTCATGTTCTACTACGGCCTGGATTTCCACAATCTGGCCCCGAACTTCGTCCTCAACACATCGGCGTTTATCTCGTGTGCGAGGCCTTCTTCCGCATCCGCCCCCATTTCGGCCTTTGGCTCAAGACTTTCAACGTCAAGCCGAAGGTGGTGCGCGGCAGCCAGGCGGAGTGCGGAGGCGCCATGGCGGGCAATATGGCCAATGTCCTATGGCTCGAGGGCTCCTTTTTGGAGACCCTGAAGGGGTGGCAATCAGGGTGGTTTTACATCACCGAGCCACGCGACCCTTATTGGGTCGCAGCCCCCGAGTTCCGGTCCAGACCCCCTATGCGGCTCACATCCTGGAAAGAGACGGGCATGTCATGGGGCAATGAGGGAGAGGTGACCGGACTGCAAACATGCATCCAATCCCTGGTGAACAAGCAGCTCAAGCTTGTCAATATAGTCCAGGTTATGCTCGTCCGCGAATCCTCCCGTGTCAACAACGGGCCTTCACTCTATGGGAGTTTGATCTGACGCAGCACAAAACCTTGAACAGGCTCTTCGACACGACGTACGAAGATGCCTAGAAGGTGCTATTCAAGGGCGCCGAGGCTCCCTCATCCGCATCCGAGGATCGCGGATTCAGCACGCAGCGTCCAGCTAGTGCGGTGAGTTACCTTTACCTTTTACAGGACATTTGTTTCTCATAGTTTGACTCTATGCGGGATCTAAACTCCCTTACCTTTGACAGGAGTGGCAGGCGAAGTCCGGACAGATCGACTGTCCGGCTCCTTTGCCCGAGGACCTAGTAGATGCTCATTTATCGAAGTTGCTGGCTCCGGCACCTTATGTGGTGCCGGAGAAGAAGGACACGGGGACTCGCAAGAGTTCCCGACGTACGGTGGTGTCGGACTCATCGTCCAACGACTCTAAGACGCCCTCCTCCCGTGAAGACGAGGAGGAGGAAGAAGAAACCTCTCCCGCTCCAGCGGGGGGAGGAAAGAAGAGGAAGGCCGCCCCAACAGGGGAGGTCGAAGGGTCCAAGAGGGGGAAGACCCTTCCTCCGGACTACTCCTCCGACGCTGATGAGGGCGAAGAGGAGTGGCCGCAAAGGGCGAGGCGCCCGGTGGAATCGTAAGTATTCGGATACCAGAGTAACTCATAGCATTCCTTTGTCGCACAGCTTTTCCTTATGTCGAATATAATCATGCAGTCCGCCCAAGGCCGGGATCGACGAGTCATCGAGCGGCTCCCTGGATTCATCGGATGTGAACTCAGTTCCGCCCGCTGCCTCCCCCGCACTGCGGACGACGCCGAAGTGGCGTCGCGACAAGCTCCGGGCCAAGAGGAGGCGGTCCTGGAGGAGCCGCGAGGCGACCTCCCGGACTCCGGGAGTAAAGGGGACAAGACCCCCTAGGGCTCCAAGTCCAGCTTTGAGCCGGACACCGCGCCGGAATCTTCAACGGTTCCGGACTGCGGTAGGCGAACTCCTTCTAAGAGGAGCAAGCCTTCTGAGCCAGCGGCCCCCGCCCAACCGGAGGTGCCGGACAATCTGCTAGAGGTGCTTAACGGCGCCTCCATCGACGAGGAGCACCGTACTATTATGAGTATGGTGATCCAAAAGGTTCAGTCCGCCAAGAGCGGACTGACTGAAGCTTGTGCCAGCCTTCTAACAGGCTTCGAGGTAAGTAAAAAATATGTAAAAGTATTACCGCACAGACAGTAGCCCATGATGCTCTGTTTGGCGTTCGGAAAGAAAAGCCGAATAGAGGATCTAATAAATTTCGCATGAGTCTAACAAAAAATGAGTCAATATGCGTATGCAGGCTTCGCTGCTTGCGACCGCCGCACTGACTGTGGAGGTAGGCACCCTGAAACAGGGTCTCGAGCGGTCCGAGCAAGAGCTCGGCCTTGCCAGGCGGCAGCTCGAGGAGAAAGAAGGTAAGAGACACCTTATAGAAATATATAAAAAGATGCAATTGCAAAAAATGACAGGATTATGCTGCTTATTGCAGGGGCCATAACTGAGGTGGTGACCCTTAAGCAGGCCCTATCTGAGGCCGAGAAGAGAGCGGCTTCAGAGCGCACCGAGCGGGAGAAATTTGGGGCACAGGTCGGCGAGGCGCAGCAAGAGCTTCAGGCTCTCATGAAAAAACATGAGAGTTTGGAGCTTGACTCGAAGACGCGAGCGTCCGAGCTCGCCGCGGCCATCGAGACTGCCAAGTCTGCCAAAGCCGAATCCCAGAAGGCCCTCCAGGAATTGCATGCGGTGAAAAGGATAGCGGCGGGTAAGGCATTCTTTATGTAAAGCAAACATACAAAAGTAAGCTACTTGTTACTTACCTGAATCCGGAGCTCTCCAGGAGCGTTCGCAGATCTTCCCCGTAGCGTATCTGATGCCGCCGCATTCTACCAAGCCGAGGAGGGCAGTTCGACGGAGAAGGTGTTCTGGTCTCAGTATGCTGAGGCCGGACACCCTGTGCCTTTGAGCGACTAGCTGAAGCAGCTGATCGAGCTCCACAAGGCGACCGAACAGGCCATGAAGGGCCTCATAGTTCGGTTGTGGCCTGGAGAGGCCCTGCCTGGGAGCTACTTCGGATTGGTGCGGCGGCTGGTGGAATCCTGTCCAAGGCTCGAGGTCATCCAGCGCTCCATCTGCATTAAAGGTGCCCGGAGGGCCCCTGCCCGCCCTAAGGTGCACTGGGGCAAGTTGGACGGTGAGAAGCTTGTGAAGGACGGGCCACCGCCGGGGAAGGAGCATCGCAAGCCCGAGAATTATTATAAGGACGTTCTGAAGGGTGCCCGCCTTATGGCGGATGAATGTACCAAGGATGTAATTTTTGAGTGAACTCGCTCGTATTGTCCTGTGCGCTGAAAAGTTGTTCATTTGCGCTAAGCAATGCTTGTTGAATTTAAAATATTACTTTCTGTGCGGCCGTTTATCAAAAATTGAGAGATGGCCAGTCGTCGGCTTCTGCCCCCATTCCACTAGTGCTGGGGTGTTCGGGATAAACCTGAGCGCTCTTTTTCCCATGTCTGGGTCCTTCGAGGGAGGCGCTCAGCACAATGAACAAGGCAATCGAACTATAATGCTTGAACACTCTCACTTAGCCATAGAACTCTATAATTTTAAATTTCGACGAAGCCCCTAGTATTCGGAAGACCGAGTTCGGGGCGCTATCCACGCCTTGGCCGGACAAATCCGGTTCCTCGCTCTAAGCGGCATAAGTCTTTAAGGACTCGAAAAACCTCTCGAACAGCGACCGGTCACTCGCTTCATCATGACAGTCAGTTTTAGCTTTCTCTACTGAGGTGCTCAGCCCAGCTCAACTGGGGCACAATCGCAGTAGTTATCCTAGTGCTACCTTAGCCGATATAGCGGAACGTAAGGTACCAAAACATAGGAGCCGAGCAAACCCAACTATTGACCCAAGACATGATTCGAAGCCGATGCATATAATGCTATAAGTTCGGGGTGCCGCACTTGTGAAAGTGTTCGGACTCCTCACACCATATTGAGGGGTACTGAAGCCCCTGGCGTATGGCGTATTTGCTGTACCACAGTGTACGGGTGCAACATGTCATTAATGAACATATATTCGTAAAAAAAGTAATGCAAAAATATATAAAAGCTATGCATTGTTTAATAAAAATACTGCGATCGAAGCAGAATGATACAAATAGCGCGATAAGCAAAAGTTTGGACTATTGAACATGTCCGGTCCAGGGGCAGGCCGTGGAATTGTATGCAAAATAGGTATACTGCTCGTGATAGAGACCACCTGGTAGTTCCATAATGCGGCATAGCTTGTCTGCATCCCTGGTTCTTGCATCGTTTGTGCGGCAGTTGAATTGCCGAACAGGTCGTCCAAAGTATGGAGTCCTGAAAGTGAGAGAAGATAAAGAAAGAATTCGGCAGCCCCTAGTACGGTTTAAGCCGTGTTTTGGGTGTGCCGTGATGGTGCCCCTTCCCCTGCGCCCATGGTATTTTGAGAGCGTAGTTATGTACACGAAGCGCTGGTTTCGCTATTTCACGAGGGCTGGGGTTGGGGCCGCATTGCTACGCCTTCTCAGAACGTGCCAGGCGGTCTTGTTGTAGGTTACTCCGGGCGCGCTTGACAGTGTCCGGCCTTTTAACGGCCGGGCTGGAGAACTGCCTAGAGAGGCTGCTTTGTACTTCCGCTGCGAGGGCCGCCGTGTGCTCCTCCGTTCGGAGGGAGCGTTCGGTGTTTCCATTGACCGTGATTACTCCTTGAGGGCCTGGCATCTTGAGCTTAAGGTACGCGTAGTGCGGTACCGCATTGAACTTTGCAAATGCGGTTCGCCCGAGCAGTGCGTGATAGCCACTGCGAAACGGGAATATGTCGAAGATTAACTCCTCGCTTCGGAAGTTATCCGGAGATTCGATGACCACTTCAAGTGTGACTGAGCCTGTACAATTGGCCTCTACACCTGGTATGACGCCTTTAAAGGTCGTTTTGGTGGGCTTAATCCTCGAGGGATCTATGCCCATTTTCCGCACTGTGTCCTGGTAAAGCAGGTTCAGGCTGCTGCCGCCGTCCATAAGGACTCATGTGAGATGAAATCCGTCAATAATTGGGTCTAGAACCAATGCGGCGAACCCGCCATGACGGATGCTAGTGGGGTGGTCCCTTCGATCAAAAGTGATCGGGCAGGAGGACCATGGGTTGAACTTTGGGGCGACTGGCTCTGTCGCGTATACGTCACGTAACGCACGCTTCCGCTCCCTCTTGGGGATGTGGGTTGCGTATATCATGTTCACCGTCCGCACTTGTGGGGGAAAACCCTTTTGTCCACTGTTGTTCGGCGGCCTGGGCTCCTCCTCGTCGTCGCTACACAGCCCCTTGTCTCTATTTTCGGCATTTAACTTGCCTGCCTGCTTGAACATCCAACAATCCCTGTTGGTGTGATTGGCTGGCTTTTCGGGGGTGCCATGTATCTGGCACAAGCGGTCGAGTATTCGGTCCAAACTGGACGGGCCCTGAGTATTTATTTTGAATGGCTTTTTCCGCTGACCGGATTTGTAGCCTCGGAATCCGGCCTTGACTGCCGTATCCTCGTTGTTGTCGCTGTTAACGCCACGTTTTTGCTTGTTCCGGCACGACCTGCCACTTTTGTCCTTGGTATCCGAATTACCAAGGTTCTTGGTTTGAGTTGTTGCTGCGAGCTAGCCAGCTATCTTCTCCCGCGCAAAAGCGGGTCATGAGTGTCGTGAGGGCTACCATAGATTTCGACTTTTCCTGTCCAAGGTGCCTGGCAAGCCACTCGTCGCGGATATTATGCTTGAAGGCTGCTAGGGCCTCTGCGTCCGGACAGTCGACTATTTGGTTTTTCTTAGTTAGGAACCATGTCCAGAATTGCCTGGCCGATTCCTCTGGCTGCTGAATTATGTGGCTTAGGTCATCAGCGTCCGGCGGTCGCACATAGGTGCCCTGAAAATTGTCGAGGAACGCGGCTTCCAGGTCTTCCCAAGAACCGATTGAATCTGCCGGCAGGCTGTTAAGCCAATGTCGGGCTGGTCCCTTAAGTTTGAGTGGGAGGTATTTGATGGCGTGTAGATCATCGTCGCGGGCCATGTGGATATGAAGGAGATAATCCTCGATCCATACCGCAGGATCTGTTGTGCCATTGTATGATTCGATGTTCACGGGTTTGAAACCCTCAGGGATTTTATGATCCATTACTTCGTCTGTGAAGCCTAGTGGGTGTGCGGCACCTCTATATTGGGCTATATCACGACGCAGCTCCAATGAGCATTGTCTACTGTGTTCGGCCCGGGCGGATTTATTATGTCCGGAGTGACGATCCCTGTCACGTGTCGTAGGGCGCCCATGCGATCCGTAGATCGATATTGTTTGTCTTGCCTTGTCCTCCAGTATCTCTTGCAGGTCTGGCGTGTTTTCTCGTGCCTTAGCATGTTTTGAGCGGCGCCGGGGCACGGCTTGAGTGGAGGGCCGAGAGGCCTCTCTGTCACGGCCACGAGGTGGCCGGTCGGCCATGTCATGTGCTGGTGATGTAGGTGCTTCCTCCTCTAATCGGGGTAGCAGCCTGCGCTTTGGGTAACTCTTGGAGGGGCGTTCGAGTTCGTACTCTTCGGCCGTAAGGACTTCAGTCCATCTGTCAGCTAGCAAATCTTGATCAGCTCTAAGCTGTTGCTGCTTTTTCTTGAGGCTGCTTGCCGTGGCTATAAGCCTACGTTTAAAACGCTCTTGTTCGGCAGGATCCGTTGGCACGACGAATTCGTCGTCGTCAAGGCTTGCCTCGTCTTCGGAGGGAGGCATATAATTATCATCCTCAGCCTCTCTGTCTGTCGCTCTCTCGTGAGGGCTGGCTTCTCCATCCTCCTGTGCCGAATCTTGCTGGAGGGGGTGTTCTTCGGCGCTATCCGGAGTAGTATTATCTCCCGTGCCGGAATCACCGTTTTTGCTTTGGCGGGATTTAGAGCGGCGCCGCTGACGCCGGCGCTTGGTCTGTTTCTTGGATGTGTCATCCTCCGCTGTTCCATCACCATCTCCATCTTTTGGAGTGTCCACCATACATATGTCGTATGACGAGGTGGCCTTCCAGCGCCCTACGGGTGTTGGTTCTTGGTCGTCTCCTGCATCGTCGTCCATACCGTCGATGTCTTCGAAGTTGAAGTCGAGCATGTCGGTTAAGTCGTCGACAGTGGCTACAAAGTGGGTGGTGGGTGGGCTTTGAATTTCTTCATCGTCCGTACCCCAACCTTGCTGACCTAGTCCGGCCAGGGCTCTCCTGATAAAGAGAGAGACTTTAGCGACTTCAGGATGTCGCCAAAGGGCGAGTGCTGAAAGATGTCCGCGGCGGTGAACTCCATGATCGGCACCCAATCGCATTCGATCGGCGGGTGCGCGGAGGGCTTGAAGTCCGAAGAGGAATCCGGCCCCTCGGAGTCACGGGCCTTGCGGGGTGCGGGGCTGGCGTTCGGCTCGATCGCCTTTGAGATCGCAGCCCCCGAGGCGGCGTCCAACCACTCATCCTCGATTGGTGCAGTAGGCTCCGAATTAAGGGTCGGAACCGATGCGCGTGCGGCCTCCAGGACACTGTTCGGCGGCAGAGCTAGATCATGCCCATCGAGACAGTGCGGTGCGCTTGGCTGTGGCTCGAATCCGTCGAAGATCAAGTCCCCGCGGATGTCTGCCGTGTAGTTTAAACTTCCAAATCTGACCTGATGGCCAGGGGGTAGCTTTCGATCTGCTCCAGGTGGCAAAGCGAATTGGCCTGCAGTGCGAAGCCGCCGAAGACGAAGATCTGTCCAGGGAGAAAAGTCTCACCCTGGACCGCATCGTCGTTGATGATCAAAGGAGCCATCGGGCCTAAAAGCGACGACACAGAGGAACTCTCAATGAAAGCACCAATGTCGGTGTCAAAACTGGCAGATCTCGGGTAGGGGGTCCCGAACTGTGCGTCTAGGCGGATGGTAACAGGAGACGAGGGACACAATGTTTTACCCAGGTTCGGGCCCTCTTGATGGAGGTAAAACCCTATGCCCTGCTTGATTAATATTGATGATATGGGTAGTACAAGAGTAGATCTACCACGAGATCAAGGAGGCTAAACCCTAGAAGCTAGCCTATGGTATGATTGTTGTATGTTGTAATTGTCCTACGGACTAAAACCCTCCGGTTTATACAGGCACCGGAGAGGGTTAGGGTTACACAAAGTCGGTTACAATGGTAGGAGATCTGAATATCCGCATCGCCAAGCTTGCCTTCCACGCCAAGGAAAGTCCCCTCCGGACACGGAACGAAATCTTCAATCTTGTATCTTCATAGTCCAGGAGTCCGGCTGAAGGTATAGTCCGGCTACCCGGACACCCCCTAATCCAGGACTCCCTCAATCGGGGTCCTGTTCATCCAACGGCAACACCACGGGTTCCTGTTCATCCAACCCCCACCCGGAACTGTTCATCCAACCCCCCCCCCCCAACAACGCTCACTGTTCATCCAGAGGCAGCATCGATCGGCTTCAGTTAGACGCAGTAGCGAAGGAATCACTCGGGTTCAGTTAATAGCAAGGGATCGACCGATCGCTCGGGTTCAGTAATGCGTAGCCTGCAGTGCAATCGCTCGGGTTCAGTTAGAGCCCAACACCTCGCTCGCGTTCAGTTGCCGCAACGCCTCACACACACGCGCGTACATATGAGAGAAACACACATCGCTCGACCCCCGACCACCCACGTAACCGGGAACTCCCCCGATATTTTCCTCGCCCTCGCTTCTACCACGGTTTTTTCCGTCATGCACGGCCCAAAGAATGTCATGCAGCTGCGTCTCCGGCCTGCCCAGGATGAAAAGCCCATTTTTGTCATGATTTTTTTTCATAGAAGTAGGAGCCCACCACATCTATGATGATACCGGGTTTTGTCACAATTATCGTCATAGAAGTGTCATAAGCATGACAGGAAAAAAATTGTTCGGCCCAAAATGTCACGGATGTGTCTTTTTTTGTAGTGATTTAAGCCTAACCCACTTCCTATGCATAGGGATGTTGTGAGAAAACAATTTATGGGAGCAAGAATCAACTAGCATAGGAAGGCAAAACAAGCAAAACTTCAAAACTTTAAACACATAGAGAGGAAGCTTGATATTATTGCAATATGTAGAAGCATATGTTCGTCTCTCATAATAATTCTTAGTAGCATCATGAATGAATTCAAAATTATAACTATCATGAGATACATAATCCAACTGAAAATTAAAATCATGATGACAAGTTTCATGGTTATCATTATTCTTTATAGCATACATGTCATCACAATAATCATCATAGATAGATACTTTGTTCTCATAATCAATTGGAACCTCTTCCAAAATAGTGGATTCATCACTAAATAAAGTCATGACCTCTCCAAATCTACTTTCATAAATATAATCATCATAAATAGGAGGCATGCTATCATCATAATAAATTTCCTCATCAAAACTTGGGGGACAAAATATATCATCTTTATCAAACATAGCATCCCCAAGCTTATGGCTTTGCATATCATTAGCATCATGGATATTCAAAGAATTCATACTGACAACATTGCAATCATGCTCATCGTTCAAAGATTTGGTGCCAAACATTTTATTAACTTCTTCCTCTAACACTTGAGCACAATTTTCCTTTCCATCATTTTCACGAAAGACGTTAAAAAGATGAAACATATGAGGCAACCTGAATTCCATTTTTTGTAGTTTTCTTTTATAGACTAAACTAGTGATAAAACAAGAAACTAAAAGATTCAATTGCAAGATCTAAAGATATACCTTCAAGCACTAACCTCCCCAGCAACGGCACCAGAAAAGAGCTTGATGTCTACTACACAACCTTCTTCTTGTAGACTCGTGTTGGGCCTCCAAGCGCGGAGTTCTGTAGGACAATAGCAAATTTCCCTCAAGTGGATAACCTAAGGTTTATCAATCCGTGGGAGATGTAGGATGAAGATGGTCTCTCTCAAACAACCTTGCAACCAAATAACAAAGAGTCTCTTGTGTCCCCAACACATCTAATACAATGGTAAATTGTATAGGTGCACTAGTTCGGCGAAGAGATGGTGAGACAAGTGTAATATGGATGGTAGATATAGGTTTTTGTAATCTGAAAATATAAAAACAGCAAGGTAACTAGTAACAAAAGTGAGCAAAAACGATATTGCAATGCTTGAAAACAAGGCCCAGGGTTCATACTTTCACTAGTGCGAGTTCTCTAAACAATGATAACATAACTAAATCATATGGCAATCCCTCAACATGCGACAAAGAGTCACTCCAAAGTTCCTATCGTTGAGAACATAAGATGAAATTGGTTGTAGGGTACAAAACCTCCTCAAAGTTATTCTTTTCGATCAATCCATTGAGCTATTCCTACAAGTGTCACAAACATCCCTAGAGTTCGTAGTAAAATAACACCATATGACACACATCAATCAACCCTAATGTTACCTAGATACTCCAATGTCACCACAAGTATCTGTGAGTAAATTATACATTATGCATCAAACAACTTCAGATTCATAATATTCAATCCAACATAAAGAATCTCAAAGAGTGCCCAAGATTCCTACCGGAGAAACAAGGACGAAAATGTGCATCAACCCCTATGCATAGATTACCCGAATGTCACCTCGAGAAGTTGAGTGCCAAAACATACATCAAGTGAATCAATATAACACCACATTGTCACCACGGGTATCCCACGCAATACATACATCAAGTGTTCTCAAATCCATAATACTATTCAATCCGATAATAGTGAAACTTCAAGGTAAAACTCAATTCATCACAAGAAGGTAGAGGGGAAGAAACACCATATGATTCAACTATAATAACAAAGCTCGCGGTACATCAATATTGTGCCATATCAAGAACACGAGAGAGAGAGAGAGAGAGAGAGAGAGATCAAACACATAGCTATTGGTACATACCCTCAGCCCCGAGGGTGAATTACTCCGTCCTCGTCATGGAGACTGCCGGGATGATGAAGATGGCCATCGATGATGGTTTCCCCCTCCGGTAGGGTGCCGAAACGGGCTCCCTATTGGCTTTTCGTGGCTATAGAGGCTTGCGGCGGCGGAACTCCCGATCTAGGTTTCTTTCTGGAGATTTCATGACTTATAGGACTTTTTGGCGTCGGTCTCACGTTAGAGGGGTTCCCAAGGGACCCACAAGCCAGGGGGCGCCCTCCACCCTTGTGGCTGCCTCGGGACTCTTCTGGTCCATCTTAGATGCCCCGTGGGTCTCTTCTGGTCCATAAAAAATCATCGTAAATTTTCAGCTGTTTGGACTCCGTTTGATATTCCTTTTCTGTAGAACTCAAAAACAAGGAAAAAACAGAAACTGGCACTGGGCTCTAGGTTAATAGGTTAGTCCCAAAAATAATATAAATAGCATATTAATGCATATAAAACATCCAAAACAGATAATATAAAAACATGGAACGATCAAAAAGTATAGATACGTTGGAGACGTATCACAGCCCGGGGGCGAGGGCTAGATAGCCCCCGATGAGCGTGTTCTGGTGCCCAGCGGTGCAACGTCATGGAGGACCTGGTCCCAGCGGTTGCACACCTTTTCGAGTATCACGCGTGCGTTCAGGGGCGCGCGATGGATGATCTGGCATCTGCCGCCGTCCCAGGTCGGTGTGGGCGACTCGTGGGGCTGCTCCGGAGCACGTGTTACGGGGCGCCGATCGGCCGCGTTGCGGGCCGGCGGCGGTGGAGGAGGAGGAGGCGCGTCGCGACCAGCCGGTCATTGCGCGACGGCGGAGCTGGTAGGGAGGGGAGGGCGCCGGGCCATCACGCGCAGCATCGACGAGCACGGTGATGCGGCGGAGCCAAGCGTCGTAGCCGTCCTCGATGGGGTGATAGGGAAGCAGCTCATGTGCCATGAGCAGCGCGGCATGCGGTACGGGAGAGTTGCGACACACGAGCGAGGAGATGGTGGCGGAGCAGCCACGCACCTGCTCGTTCACCGACGGGTGGACGGAGGAGGCCACTGGTTCCCCAACAGGCTCGGTGGGGGCACGAGGGCGCCGCCCAGGGGCACCTCAGGTGGCGGGCGGCTCGGTGAGCAGCGGCTTCGACCATGCTGGCATTGACCATGCTGGCATTGACATTGAGGTCGATGGTGCGAAGATGGGAAGTCCCCCAATCTGGCGCTCCAAATGTCGGAGTCTAGGATTGATGTCCAAGAAACTTCCCCAAGAAGTAGGGTACGAACTCTGGGAGGGCTTTACTTGGCGGCCTAAGACATGACGACGACTACAGTTGGATTACGACGGGCACGCTGGCTCTCGCTGGACTCGAAGGGCACGCACAAGCTACCCAGGTTCGGGCCACCGTGGTGGTGTAAAACCCTGCTCCTGCTTGATTGGGATGAGAAACAGTGCACTCAGAGCTACAAGGCGGGTGAGGAGTCGGGGTCCCCTCTACAATGGCTTTCCTTCCTTCTTATAATGCCTTGGGCCTCTTCCTCGAAAATATGAGCGGGAAAGGGCTTCCACAGGGCGGCAAGTTTGAAGGGGGACAAGGGCGCAGGCTTATCCTGACCAAAGGTGGTCTTCACCTGCTAAAGGCGTTATCCTAATGTAAGTGTGGGCTCGGCCATGACGCTTGTCCTGGGCATCGAGCTTTCTTGGTCTTCATTCACCAAAGTGGAAAACTTTGGGACTTGCTTTGGAGGGAGGCTGGCTCCGTTGCTTCCTTAGCACTGAAGCGAAAACTGGTCTCTGCCGTACCCTGCCATACTTATCCTAACAGCAGGGGCATCACCCATGTGACTGGCACGGCCTCACGGCTAGGGCCCTGAGGCTGGCCTCACAGGGTAGGACTCATGAGGCGGTCGCGCGAGCCAGCCTCACGAGGTTGCCGAGGACTTGGTGAAGTATGCTTCGACTCGCCTGCTGGCAGGAGAGCCTCGTAGGGCTGGATCCTCGCTAGGTGGCTTGCTTCCCTGGGGGCAACCTTGGGCCGCTTTTCTTGAGCCACACGAGCCACCTCCTGGGTCGTAGGCAGATAGGACGTGGTACCCCTGTATCCACTGGACTGACACCACAGATGGGCATGACCTGCTCTATTTCCTTGATGTATACTCCGGCTATCAGCAAAAAAACATGAAAGAATTCAACCAAGAAGCTACTACGTTAATCACTTCCTATGGGCCATTCTGTTTCAACACAATGCCCTTCGGGCTCAAAAATACCGGTGCTACTTACCAGTGAATAATTCAAATACGCCTAGAGCTACAAATCGGCAAAACATTTCGCTTATTGATGATCTTCCGAAAACATTCAAAAACCTCTAAACATACAACATCAAGTTAAATCCGGAAAATGCATCTTTGGCATGCCATCCGGCAAACAGCTCGGTTTCATTGTATCCCATAGAGGAATAGAAGCAAATCCAGACAAGATCAGACCACCGACACGATTAGAAGTACCAAGAGAAGTAAAGCATGTCTAGAAAGTGGCACGATGTGTTGCCTCCCTAAGTCGATTTATTTCACGACTAGGAGAGAAAGCCCTCGCACTATACAAATTGCTCAAGCAATGATGTAGACATGACCGAGACGCTTCTCCGGTGAATAACCAATAGTGGGACCTGGATGCCCATATTGGTTCATACATATTCTACAAAGATCTTTATCGGCCGAACCTTTATGACAACATACGTAGTTCCCTTTGTCTGTCGGTATGTTACTTGCCCGAGATTCGATCGTCGGTGTCTCCATACCTAGTTCAATCTCGTTACCGGTAAGTCTCTTTACTTGTTCCGTAATACATCATCTTGTAACTAACTCCTTAGTCACTTTGCTTGCAAGCTTCTTGTGATGTTGTATTACCAAGAGGGCCCAAAGATACCTCTCCGTCATACAGAGTGACAAATCCCAATCTCGATTCACGCCTACTCAACAGACACCTTCGGAGATACCTATAGATCACCTTTATCATCACCTAGTTACGTTGTGGTGTTTGATAGCACACAAGGTATTCCTCCGGTATCCGGGAGTTGCATGATCTCATGGTCGAAGGAATATGTATTTGACATCAAGAAAATAGTAGCAATAAATTGAACGATCATATGCTATGTTAACGGATGGGTCTTGTCCATCACATCATTCTCCTAATGATGTGATCCCATTATCAAGTGACAGCACATGTCTATGTTCAGGAAACCATAACCATCTTTTGATCAATGAGCTAGTCTAGTAGAGGCTCACTAGGGACACGGTATTTGTTTATGTATCCACACATGTATTTAACTTTTCGGTCAATACAATTCTAATGAATAATAAACTTTTATCACGACTAAGGAAATATAATAATAACCACTTTATTATTGCCACGGGGCATATTTCCAATATAATCACCCCCCTCTAGACACACTTTTGATCCTACACCCGCTCCTCTTCCTTCCATTCCCTCACGCACCGAGTCCATGAGAACGTGTCGTCGCGGATCCTCATCGCTCTCTCTCTCTCTCTCCATCGTTGTGCCCTCATCGCTTCCAGCATCGCCGGCGACATGGATCCAATCGGCCACAACATCTTCGGGAATGCACCTCCGCACCCGGCGGCATAAGCAGGGGAGGCGGCGCGCCTGAGGATCCAGCCGGGCGAGGCATGATAGTGGTTGGGCAGCACGACGGTGGGTGCGATGGCGAGCGAGGGTAGGTGGGGGCACGAGAGCGGGCATGGATCGTATCGTATGGCCAACTGGACTAGTTTGTATTTGGATGTCAAACTATCGATTGGTTCCTTTTTAGCTCCTGAAAATTAACATCTGTTTAGAGCACAAAGCGCTCAATGATTTCTTGATATTTTTTATTCACCTAAGCGTTTTGTATAGGTGTTTTGCATTGAAGATGCCCTAGTCGAGGGTCTTGCGACCCCGGCTTCGATGGCAGATGGAGAGGGCAGGGGATCTAAGTCAATAGGCGTCGTTGTGAGGACCCCAACGAGAGGGGATTACCGGAGGAGTCCTCCTCCTTACTCTCTCTATTTCTTTTTTTGAGGGGGTACCTCCTATTCGGCGCTGTTAGCGCCGACTAGAGAGCTGGCGCTCGCAGGGGCGCGTAGCAAGCCGGCCCATTTGTTCTTTTCTTTCTTTTGGAAACTGCAAAAAAGGGTGCGCAGGGAGCAGCATTCGAACTCGGACCCCATGCTTCACGGAGCTGGGCACCAACCACTACGCCATCGAACGACTTGTGCTAACAAACTTCAGTTGCTTTCTTTTATTCTTTCTACAGCTCGCAAATCCCCCAAACTGGGTTTTTTTTCTTTTCCCGTATCGGTTTTGTGCGCCTTGTTTTTGCAAAATGCATGCACTTTTCTAAAAAAATCAAAGAAACTTTTTTTCAAAATGCATGAAGTTTTTCAAATTTGAAAAAAATTCATTGTTTTTTTAAAGTTCATCACATTTGAAGAATGCTCATTGAATCACAAAAAAAGTTCATCGAATCCATAATTGGAAAAGGTACATTGAATTTGAGAAAAGTTCATCATAATTGGAAAAAGTTCATCAAAATGAAAAAAGTTCATCGGATTTGAAAAAAAGTTCATCGATTTTTTTAAAAATTTCATCAAAATTGAAAAATGTTCATCGCATTTGGAAAAGTTCATTGAATCTGAAAAAGTTTCAGCAAATTAAAATAAGTTCACCAATTTTGAGACAAGCTCAATGGATTTGGAAAAAGGTTCATCAAATTTAAAAAGAAAAAGGGAAAACAGAAAGGAAAATGGAAAAATAAAAACCGAATAAGCGTATGGAGAAAAAACCACGAACTAAAGAAACGAATAAAAAAATTCACCACAGGTCCGATAGTTTGATAGCCGATTGGTTTGTGCACTTTCCTCCCAACGCAGAGGTTGCGGGATCGAATCCTGTCTCTGCTCCTTTTTTGTTGGGAGTTTGACGAAATACAGTGTTATATGGGCCGGCCCAGGTAAGAGGCGCCTTTAGCGCCAGTTAACAGAATATATGTTAACGGGCGTTGAAGGCGCCGAATAGGAAATGGGCAGATCCTATTTGACGCTCGTTAGCGTCAAAAGGTCGTGCCTCCGCTGAGCGTACGGTTGGGCCGGCCCACGTATGGGATTCACATGTTATTCGTTCCCTGCTGCTTTCTTCCCTCTTTCCTGCGTTTTTTGTTTTCATTTTTCTTCTGAGGTTCCTTTTACCTTTTGTTCTTTTCCTTTTTCTTTTGTTGCTTTATGTTTCTTCT
Organism: Aegilops umbellulata; assembly: GCA_032464435.1. NCBI lineage: Eukaryota > Viridiplantae > Streptophyta > Magnoliopsida > Poales > Poaceae > Aegilops > Aegilops umbellulata. Next base: position 91,772,120 of record CP136060.1, on the reverse strand, counting down.
TCTCATTTTTTGTGCATTATATAAAAGTTCAACGCGTATTACAGAAAATGGTAATCCTATATTAAGAAATGTTCAACTCATATTATTGAAAAGTTAAGAAATGTTCATCGTTACAAAAATATTCATCGTACATTAATAAAATGTTCACGCTATATTACAAAAATGTTCACCATACATTACCAAAATGTTCAGCGAATACTACAAAATGTTCACTGTGTATTTGAAATTTGTTCAGCGTATTTTACACAAATGTTCAATGTATATTCGAAAATTGTTCAGTGTATATTAAAAAATGTTCAATGTATATGTAAAAAAATCAGTGTATATTACAGAAAATTTCAAGGTACATTTGAAATTGTTCAACGTACATAAAATATTGTTCATGTTTTTCAATTTTTCTTCACTTTGTTTTTAAAAGAAACTCCTATAAAGATTTGTTCACGTTTTCAAACTTTATTCGCATTTTTCAAAAAGATTGTTCGCATTTGTTTCAACAAACATTGAAAAGATTGAAGAAAGAAAAAAAAAGGGATCTGCCACAGTAACTAGTACTTATAAACTAGCGCTGCAGGTACCCAGCCTCGGTTACTAGCACGGCTGGCGAACAACGTTCGTTCGTTGCTTGAGGTAGCGAGTTCGACCCCATGCGCTTATTTAAAGGTTTTCTGAACTTTCAGTTACGACGCCTGATAACAGGCCGGCCCGTTTTGCGCGCCTTTTAGCGGAAGGTCGTCATTTTGACGCACACGGGCGTGGAGCAGGGACTCTCTAGGAAATGCCGGGAGCTCCTATAGGACGCCCCCTGCGCCGTGGAACCAACTGGCGCATGCTGTAAGGCTCAGTTGGGCCGGCCCATAAAATGCGACCGCAACAACTTATAACACGAAAAAAGCGCATAAAAATAGGCTCTGTTCAGGATTCGAGCTCGCACGAATGGATTCCCGTAAAAGTTACTTAACCCCTCGGGCTACATAATACTCACTCTGTCCCAAAATAAGTGATCAACTTTGTACTAAACTGATAACAGCCGCCAAATACTATAAGAACTACTATTGACGCGCTATTTATACTATACCTCTCAAATTTTGGAATAATTTTAAAAAACGCGAATTTAGAAAAGTTCATCGATTTTGAAAAGAGTTCATCATTTTTGAATAAAAAGTTCACAAGAATTGAAAAAAATTCACCAATTGTGAATTTTGAAAAAGTTCATCGATTTTGAAAAAAGTTCACTTGATTTTGAAAAAGTTCATCCGTTTTTAAAAGAGTTCATTGATTTGTGAAAGTTCATTGATTTTGTAAGAAATCACCAGTTTTAAAAAAAGTTGAATCAATTTTTGAATAAAAATCATTGATTTTGAGAAAGTTATGTCATGTTTTGAAAAAGTTCATCAATTTTGAAAAAAAAGTTCATTGAATCTGAAAAAGAGCACATCGTTTAAAAAAATTCATCAATTTTGATAAAAGTTAATTGATTTTGAAAAAGTTCATTCAATTGAGCAAAAGTAAAAAAGAAACGAAAAAAGAAAGAACGAACAGAACCTTTCCAAAGAAAAGGAACAAGAAAAAATAAAAAAGATAAAAGAAAAAGAAGAAGGAAGAAAAGATGGGAAAAGATTAAACTGAACGCATTAGGTGTGGCTGGTGGTGTGTTTAGCGCAGCTTATATAAGAGCAGGAGGGCGACCGTTCGAAACTCATTCTTTTCACGCAGTTTATTGATGTTAAAAAAGAGATGGGCCGGGGAGGGGGGCGGGGGTATGCGCCCGTTTGCGCGAGGTGAAGAAACAGGCGCGACGAGCGCCGCTTAGGATTTGCCGGAAATGCCATCACCTCCGGGACCTCCTATACGCCGCATTATGCGGCTGGAAGTCGGGTCTTCGCATACGCAATACTCCGACTGGGCCGGCCCACGCATGAGCAAAGCGTCACACAGGATTCGATCTCGCGATCGTTGTGCTGCACACAGACAGGTAGCTAGCCGCTGCGGCTTATTACTCTTAGTGGCACAAAGGCAACACAAATGCTTTAACACTAGATAAAATCGCCTGATCGGGTTATATTCCCCTTTTTAGTAATTTCTTGAAAAATACTAAATAAACATTTTCTAAATGACGAACGTTTTCACCAAGCACGCACGAGTTTGAAAAGTTGCGTATGGATTTTTTTAACCAAATTTTTAAAATGGGATTGATTTTTGAAGATGTGTACAAATTTTGAAAAACAGGAAGCTTTTTTACAAATGAAAAATATTTGAATTTGTGAACGAAATTTAAAGTATGATTTTTTTGAATTTATGAACAAACCGTGAAAAACATGAACCTTTTTAAAAACCAATCAATTTTTTACAATCACGAACAAGTTTGAAAAACAGTGAACAATTTTCGACTTTGTGAACATATTTTTCAAATAGGAACATTTTATGAATTTGTGAACAAATCTTGAAAAAACTCTGAACAACTTCGGAATTTGTGAACAAATTTTCAAAACGGGAAATTTTTGAATTTGTGTAAAAATTTGGAGAACAAATTTCGAAGCACAAACTTTTTTGAATTTTTTGAACAAATTTTGAAATGGAGAATTTTGAAAAATCCCAAACAAATTTGGAAGCGTGTATTTGTATTGAATAGGTGAACAAAAAAATGAAATCTGATACATTTTCTGAATTTCGAAAGTTTTGAACTTTTTTGTGTAATGAGAACATTTTCTTGAAAACTAAACATTTTTTGAAAACAAGAATGTTCTGGAATTTGTGAACAATTTTTTAAAGCAGGGACATATTTTGGATCTTGAGAGCAAATTCCGAAGCACGGAAAATTCTTTAAAGCACGAACATTTTTTGAATCTTGAGAACAAATTTTGAAACGGAGAACAATTTTGAAAAATCACGAACAAATTTGGAATCATGGATTTTTTTTTGAATACGTGAAAAAATTTGAAATCCATTACATTTTCTGAATCACGAAAGTTTTGAACAATTTTTGAAATTTGAGAACATTTTTCCAAAACCGAACATTTTTTGGAAACATGAACAAAACTTTAATATTTTGAAAAAAGTTTGAAAGAAAGAGAAGAAAAGAAAAAGAAATAAAAAACCAAAGAAAGAAAATTTGTTGAAAAGAGAAATTAACTTGAAAAGAAAAACTGAAAGAAAACAAAAAAGTAATGAAAAGAAAAGAAAAAAGAACCGGAAAAAGGAAGAAGAAAAAAACAGAAAGCGTAAAAAAGGAAAAAAACAAAAATAAAAAACCGGCTCAGGAACCTTCTAGATGGTTCCTAAAACCAGTAAGAACCGGCTGGGAACATCGCAAAACCGGAACTTGTAGACGCTAACACGGTCGGCCCAAAATCGGTCGGTCATATCCCCTGTGCGATCCGTCGACAGTTTGACGCAATATGCGTCCAATAGGGGAATTCCATCACCTCCTGCTCTCTCTTTTTTTTTTTTTGAGAGAGTGAGAGAAACCTCCTGCTCTCGCATTTTTTGGCCCGACGGTAGCAGGCCTCTGCCTGGCCCAGCGAGGTTAATAATGGGCCGACTGCGCCCCACCCGGTCAATAGGCCACTCGGCGGAAAGTGAAGTAGAAAAACCACGGAAAGAGAAAGGTCGCGTTCTCCCCAAGGTCAGTCAGCTCTTCGTGACATCTTGAGTATCGACTGCTTCTCTTCCTCCGCCGAGAAGGGAAGGGGAGCGCCGCCTGGAATCACCGGAGCCGGACGCTAGCAGCGATTTCTCCGACGGCCGCCTGCAGGCGGTAACAGAGTAAGCTCCTCCTCCTCCTCTTCACCTCTTACGCTCTTTCCCCAAATTCTTCCTGCTGGACGGGAATCACGAGCTTCCAGAGGTCAGATCCAACCGGACTCTCACCTCTTGGCAGGCAAGCCTTGGGTAGAAATCGACCGATTGATCTATCTCACCTTCCTTGTATGATTCCAGAGCATAAGTTAAGATAATTGACGAGTAATTTGTACGCTTCCACCATGTCCTCCCCTAATCCCCTTTGTATGCGCCCGTCGAATAAACACCCATCTAGCCTTGTTGTTTGCTCGACCTATCTAAACAACCATGTTCTGATAGAATTTTGGCGTTCTGTGACATCACAGGATCTCAAAAGCTCACACCCATCAACGCGATGCATGCTTGTGTGGATAGTCTAAGAGATCAATTGACACTTTGGATTTTTTTCTCTGCAGGAAGCTCTGTACAATCTGCTATTGCTCCTCTGCTGATAGAAGATGGAGGGGCTGAGTTGGACAAGGGCTTGTGTCTTGGCCCTCTGCATCATGCCGTTCTTGCACCCGGCTGCGGCTATCCGCTTTGTGATTGATAGGGAGGAGTGTTTCTCGCATAACGTGGAATATGAGGGGGATACTGTTCATGTATCCTTTGTGGTGATCAAGGCTGACACTCCGTGGCATTATAGCGAGGATGGGGTGGATCTTGTGGTAAGGACTTAACCCCTTTTTTATATCTATGTAAATCACACAAGAATAAGCATCATCCAATGATTACTTAGATGTTTGATGCATTATTGGGTATCAAAGGAAGGCACAGTCTACTAGAATGTTTGTTCTGCTGGTATAGTATCACAACTATTTTGTCATTTATTTTGTGTTAATTCATGCTATACTTTCTATTCTAGAGATGCATACAAAAAACTAGTAGTATTATCTTAAGTATATGATGTGTTGGTATTTGAAGTACTACATTAAATTTTTGTTTTCAAATCAGTTTTGATTGTAGCGCCTTTTAGTCATTCATGTATAATTTGTAGGTTTTGAACACCTTTAACATGTAGGATTTCAAATCTGTTCAATGAAAACATGCACGGCATTATTTATAAGGCGTCCCACCTTGGACTCTTAGGTGACTCTTAGGCGGTAATTTTGCTCGCGTTAGGTGCTTAGGCAGGCGCCTTAGGTGTTAGGGCGGTTTGTGCTCGCCTTAGGTTGCTTTACCGCCTTATAAACAATGATGCACGAAACTAAGTTTTGTTAGAAGGGTTTTATCACAGGGAATAGATATAACATATATTACGATATTGATGGCCCATTAGTTGGACGGTACTCCCTCCGTCCGGAGTTACTTGTCGCTTAAACGGATGTATCTAGCCGCTAGATACTTCCGTTTGAGTGACAAGTAATTTCAGGCGGAGGGAGTAATTGTTAACATCATGATTGGTCTAGTGATTGGGTGGAAATTAATATTATCGTGGTATGGGGCTTACAACTTGAGCCATCATCCTGTGGAATTTGAAACCCTACATTATACTTGAACTACTATATAGTGCATGAGTTTTGATATTTTGAATCCTAAGCCTGAGAAGCAACTTGAGCCGTTGATCAGTGTCAATCCTATGGCTCAAAATGAAGGGATTCGCGTCTATAGTACCAGTGTATCGTCTCACTTTATTCCAGAAAATTCTAGGCCCTCCGGAGGCGTTCACTGTAGGTCACGTGGACGACAGTACTTGCAAGACCTTGCCTAGGTCGAATGATGGCTCTAAAAGTTGAAAATTCTAGGCCCTCCGGAGGCCGTTGATGCTGTCTGCCTGTCCCCAAAGGCTTCACGGGAACCCCCCTGTACAGAATTAGCAGCTCATTAGATGTAGCCTTGTGATTAGAGCATACACTAGCTTCAAATGTATCTTTTGGTATGTATATTTTTCTCAATTTTGTGTGTGTAGTAATTAATGATGCAAAGGCCAGGATCCAACCTTTTTTTAAAAGATTACATAAAAAAATCTAGGAACAAATGTAACTACGAGAGATCTTTTTTTTCATTGCTAAATAAATTAAGCGCATCGGAACCCCATTGTAGTACTGGTTCATGAAATTATCCCACTATAATAATTATCACAAGAGCTTTACATACACACAAAACAAGACGGCTGATTCCTTGATTTTTCATCGAAACAAATGAATTAAAACTTTGCACGTGCTATGCACGTACCAGCTTACTAGGACTTGATAGTGCACTTGCTCTCAGAAATATCGACCAAGGGAGCTAATAGTTTTATTTTTTATTTTCCTCAAACAAACATTCTGCAACACCCCTGTACTGGCTACCGGTTATAAGGCCACTATGTCTGGCTACCACGTGAGAACTAGACTGGCCCCACGGACCAACACCAACACTAGTTTTTCCTGCGCACTTTGTCCTCACTCATGCACACGTGGGATCAACTTCCCAATCGGCCACCCATTCTCAAATTGCTCCAAGCCGAGCACGCTTAACTTTGAGGTTCCTTGCAGATGGGCTCCAAGCCGAGCACACCTATTAATTGTATTAACCTGGATGTTATAGGTACATAGAAGACACAAGTCGTTCAGTATTATATTTATTGTCACATAATTTATGAAGATATTATTTGGATTGTGACAATTTTAACTTTGATTGGTACCCTCTCTTATCCATAATAATTGTCGCTGATTTAGTACAACCTTGTACTAAATTAGTGACAATTAATATGAATCGGAGGGAATACTTTTTCTACTTCCGGGTATCCTTGCTTTTATTTGCTAGTAATAACTAAGAACAGCGGAGCATAGCTTTATTTTGTTAGGATAAATTTACTTATGTGATTTACTAAAAAAAGGCGGAACATCATTGCTTCCTTTTTCTAGAGTAGTTCTGAGTAGATTTTGGTAGATGGACCTTTGAATAAACAAGTTAAAGTAGTTCTGCTTGGGATTGTTTTGCTCATTTTTTGTGCTCTTGGTCTTCCTATATATGAGTGCCTCTTAGAACGAATACAACAATTTGCTACGATATTTCCCCATTATTTGCCTATTTATGCAACTGTATCACTCCTTTTGTGGTCAGCAATTTATTAAGGATGATTCTAACTTGTACTGTGCTGCAACTTGAATTAGAGCACCTTGTAACAGTAACTGTCAATGTACTTCTTAAGTTTTAGTATAATCCACTGTTAAGTTTGTTCCATGTTGACTAATAACAGGTTAAAGATTCTAATGGAGCTCAAGTCCGTGATTCCCGTGACAAAACTAGTGACAAATTTGAGTTCATAGTTCAGAAGAGAGGTGTCCATCGCTTCTGTTTCACCAATAAATCCCCATATCACGAAACCATAGACTTTGATGTGCATGTTGGACATTATTCATATTTTGACCAGCATGCGAAAGATGGTAAGAATTTCTGAAATCTCCGCAACTTTGGGTAAGCAAGAACATGCCGTCACCCTTGTCTTTTCCTGTAATGGATGCAGAACATTTTTCACCGTTGTTCGAACAAATTGCTAAGTTGGATGAAGCACTTTACAACATTCAGTTTGAGCAGCACTGGCTGGAAGCCCAAACCGACCGGCAAGCGATATGTGAGTATCCTCTATTATTCATTTGTTTTGAGAATCCTACTATTCAAATCTTACTACTAGTGTTCTTGTCCTTTGTACTACAAGAAATACACTGGTTATTTGGCTTAAAATACCAGCATTCACCAGCTTGTTCACTGGTAGTGATATCAGTTGTTAAATGTTTATTTATTTATAACCTAAATAAGGATGTCATGTATCTCACCCCTGCGTTTGAGAGGAGCATGATGCCAGTTTTGGCAGTTCTTGGTGCTCGATGCCCAGATAGACTTCACTCTAGCAGCCCGCAAGTTGGACTTCTCTTAAATTTAACCTGCAGTCCACCAGACTAATAAGTAATGAACTAATCTTACCTAAATTAGGATGGCGTGTTCCTACCCCCTCCGTTGGAGAGGAGCATTATGCCAGTTTTTGGCAGTTCTTGGTGCTCGATGCCCAGGTAGACTTTACTCCAGCAGCCTGCAAGTTTGATTATCTAAATTTTAACCTGTAATCCAAGTCCACCAGATCAAGTTAGGATTCGCCAGTGTTTGCGGAAGGCTGTCTGCAATTTCTGAATTTGTTATAACTCTGGTGGGTGCAACACCGGCTAGCCAAGTACTACCATGGTTTGTCGAGAAATCTTTCGATAACTATAACTTCAGTGTATGAGCTTATGCCTGCTGTCCAAGCAGCCAGTGGATTGCACTCTTCTCACAATCTTTATAATCTAATCCCTTTTGTCATTTAACCACGTGTTTCCCGCTGCGGTGCAGTGAACGAGAATATGAGCAGGAGGGCCATCCACAAGGCACTTTTCGAGTCGGCCGCGCTCATCGCAGCCAGCGTCATTCAAGTCTATCTGTTGCGCCGACTCTTTGAGCGCAAGCTGGGGACATCTAGGGTCTAATGCTCCGTCAGAAGGCGCTGCCTTGTTGCCCCCTCGAAACTGTAACACTGAACTGTGCGCCTTCACTTTTTGTGGATTCTTGTTTTACATATGTATAATCCTTTGTGACTCCATATATGAGTTCTTCGAAAATGACACTTACAGTTCCATGTGCTGACTGGTATTCATATTTTTTCGCTATTTCGCCAACATTTTCCGTTTTCCCCTGACCACTTTTCGCCCTGACTGAGCTGAAGCTTCGCATAGCTGATTTTCGTCGAAATGGCATGTTCTGAAGTTCTACTAGTAGAAACGATGGAAGATGCCTGACCTTGCGAAAGCGAGGCGTTGTTTCCTGAATTTAGGCGTGGCTTCCTTTTCTGAAGAACGAGTCGCAGGCGGTTGGGTCTCGCCGTCGCAGTAGCCACAAGAGGAAGGGAACGAGTCGCAGGCGGTTGGGTCTCGCCGTCGCAGTAGCCACAAGAGGAAGGGGAATTGAAGACGGTTTGCCGCCCCCAGACCTGTCTGTCACTCCCTTTGCCTTGAATGAAAATATGGATGGATCGGGCCACTTGCGTTCATGCACTTGGGGCTTTCCGTGCGGCACTGCCCCACCAGCTGCTGAGCGCCCAACCAACCGAGACGGCAGCTGAAATCAGTTACTCATCGATCCCTACACGCCAGCCAGCTGCAGAAAGGGGGCAGTTCTCGTATGATCCCTCTCAGGTTCCCTGTGATTTTCTCTCGACCTACAAACGGAAGAAAAAAGAAGGTGAAACCACCGTGCAAAAAGAAAAAGAAAAAGAAAAAGGAAAGAACCTGAAATCGCCTGCGCCACATCATCTTCGTGATCACTGTCGCAGGGTGCCTTGCCTGAGATGCAGTCATGTAGGAGAGGGATGCAAAGGAGATTTGACTTATTTTAATATTATAAGCAAATGATGGTTATCTGTAACTACATAGTAGTACCAGTATACTAGTAGTAGTGATTTCGGATGAAAGCAATGGTCCATGGTATGTGTAAATGCTGTGAGTAGCTGTTTGGTGCGTGTGAGCATCTAGTCTAGAGAAGATGCCCGCAATGAATTCCGGAAGGCCGCAGCCCGCAGGCAGCAGCCGAAGATGGGAGCGTGTGTACCAGTGTGAACCACTCCTATACCCCAGTAGCTGCCGGCACACATGCGATGCATGAGTACACATCAAATACCAGAGGTAGTAATAAACGGCTGGTACTAATAGTCTTGTTGCCCCTATTCGATGTGATGGTGTAAATCTGGACGACATTCTTCATGCTTTTCCGGCGGTCCGTTCGTCATTTCCGATGCGTTATCTTGGTCTTCCTCTGTCTGTTAAGCGTCTCAAGAGAATTCACTTTCAGCATCTTGAAGATAAGATCGCGGGCAAGCTCCCTTCTTGGCAAGGGAGACATGTGGCTGCCGCAGGCCGAACAGTTCTTGTCAAGGCTGTCCTAACGGCCATCGCAATATATCATCTCACTCCTCTTGACATATCGGTGGAGGTCCTTCAGAAAATTGATAGCATCCGCCGTGCATATCTTTGGGCGGGCACGGACAAGGTTTCTGGAGGAAAATGCAAGGTAAACTGGTACCTCGTTTGCAAACCAAAGAACAAGGGCGGCTTGGGAGTGCTTAATCTGAACAAATTTGCTAGGGCCCTGAGACTTCGGTGGTTATGGTTTGAGTGGAAAGATAAGAGCAAGCCATGGATTGGCATGGGAGTGCCGTGCACGGATGACGACCGTCATTTCTTTGCGGCGGCCACTACAGTCACTGTTGGAAATGGAAGGACAGCGAGGTTCTGGAATTCATCTTGGCTAGGAGGATTGTGCCCCTGTGACATCGCTCCCGATCTCTACAACCTCTCTCGCAAGAAAAACTCCTCGGTTCAGCAAGCTATGGCCAACAATCAATGGATTGCGAATATTGACAGTTCCAATGACCTCTCCGTTGAACACATCCAACAGTTTGCTAACCTTTGGGACAAACTAGCAACGGTGGCCCTCGATGACGACGTTGAAGACTCAATTATTTGGAAGTTCACCAAAGATGGGGTATATTCTGCATCCTCGGCCTACAAGGCTCAGTTTGAAGGCCTCACCACGTCGGACCTTGTCCATTCAGTGTGGACGGTGTGGGCGCCCCCTCGGTGCAAGTTTTTTGCTTGGCTCGTTCTTCAAGATAGGATTTGGACTTCGGACCGCTTGAGCCGCCGTGGTTGGCCTAGTTGCGGTCTATGCCCTCTTTGCAAGCAAACCCAAGAAACCGCGGCTCATTTGCTTTTCCAGTGCCGCTACACCATGCGCATTTGGAATGACGTCCTCCCATGGCTCGGCATGCATCACATCACCACGTCTACCTGGGTGACAAGGGCTTCGGTCAGACAATGGTGGAACGCTAACCTGCAGATCCGTCTCGGCTCACCCAAGGCGCTCGCCACCCTCATGATGCTCATCTCTTGGGAGGTTTGGTCGGAGCGCAATGCTAGAGTCTTCCGCAACTCAGCGGCCCCTTCCATGACCATCATCAACAAAATCAAGCAGGAGGTATCGTTTTGGGCTTTAGCCGGAGCGAAGCATTTGGGTGTTGTAATGCCGCGAGAGTAGTCCTTTTATTCACCGCTTTGCGGTTTCTGCCTAAAACATTCTCCCTTAATCAATGAAATGACAAGTCTTTTGCCTTGTTTCAAAAAAAAAAAAAGTCTTCTAGCGCTAGACCAGCACACGAAGTGGACAACTTGTACAACTCTGGCCCGTCCCGTCGACCTAATGAATGAATGAACGGAGAACACAGCCGAGCACAGCCTGTGCCGCTCTAAATGCCTGGTCACACGAAAACATCAAGCGAACCATCGGTGACATTCTTGGCCAGTACCCGTAATGGTACACGTACAATTTCGAGGATACGCGCAACGTACGTGCGTCCCCATGCATGTATACTTCGCGTGATCGTTTTATCTACGCATAGTCTCATACGTATGCAAGGCGCCAAGGCCTTTGGAGTTTGGACCTCCGGGCGCATGCATTGCTTGGCCACGACGGACGAGCGGCTGCGGGCAAGGAGTGCGATCGGTTTAAAACTCTCAACCGTTCAAGCGATGAGCGGCGGCGTTGTCCGACCTCCCAACGGCAACGGCGGGCGACGGCAGGCAGGCATGACGTGCGGGACCAGCGCGGCGCAGCGCACGCCGAAATGGCCGTGACCCAAACCGGCGCACCCACCCATGCCATGCATTCAAGGCAGATTCCATGGAACGGACCAAGGAATTGCCGACGGACCACTCATGCTGCGAGCGAGCGCCTTCAAACTAGACATGCTGTCGTGTTCCCCCGTAAATCATAAATCATCCCGATAGTGTGTGTGTCCATTTCCAGTTTGAGATAGTTTTCACTTAAAAAAAAGGTATGAGATAGTTATTCAGTTATTTTTCTTTGACTTCACTCACCTTTTTGTCCATAAGTTCTTTGCGCCGAGTGTATGTATCATACTCCCTTCGTTCGGAATTACTCGTCGCAGAAATGGGTAAAAATGGACGTATCTAGAACTAAAATACATCTAAATAAATTTATTTCTTCGACAAATATTTCGGGACGAAGGGAGTAGTTTTTTCCTTTAAAAAAGTATATATCATAGTTGACTAAGAATGAACTTTCCCACAAAAAAAGACAACAACTAAGAATGAACTAATTCTTAATAGATTTTATAAAATGTATTTATGTAAATCAAAATAAATAGTCACCGTGCGACAGAACATATTCATCGCATGATTTAATAATTTGTTTCATCTAGTGCAAAAAATTCATGGTGTTTGTTCCCGTAGTTTGGGAAAAATTATGAATATTGCGTGGATTTCAATGTCAAATTAATTGTTCTCGGCGCAGGCTGAATTTTAGATCATTCACATGCCTGATTTTCATCCTGTAACCCTAACCTATCGTTTCTATCGCCCTCTTTCTCACCCCCTTCCGTCCCATTCTGTCAACTATGTCACCACCATCTCACTAACCCGCTCTCTTACACTACACACCAGATATCTCCCATGCCCATGGCTGGCATCGCCTCCTTGCACCACCCATAACCATCAACCATTTTTGCCCTAGGGAGCGTCGGTGCGCACATTCCCGGTTCTATTCCCTAAAACCCTAATCCTCTAGCCTCGCCTTTTCTCGATGTCACTGCTTCGCTACATCGGTGTTACCACTCCTCGTCATTTTGCCTCGAATCTAACCTCACATTTACTGATTGTGTCGTCCTCGCCTCGGCAAGGACAAACAAGATCTTAAGAAAAAAAAATCAAGCAATTCAATAATGAGTAGGGCGCTTTTGAGGATGGGCTCCATGGAGCCTCTCTTTTTAATAAAGAAAATAAATTTTCAATTTTTCTGATTTCGTTTTGAAAAAAGTATACACGTATATAAGGATGTAATGTATGTTTGTAAAGCTTCATGGCCAAGTACCTTGAATTGCAAGCCGAGCGTCCCACACAGAAAAAAAGAGCGTGGAGCCCCAGCCTGACCTTACAGTCCGCCAGCGTAAAGCGAGGAGTTGAGCCTGAAATGGCGAATCGAAGTCACTTTCTTAATCATACTTCATACAACTAACACGTGTCCAGTCCAGCGGGAACGCGAAGCGCAAACGAACACACACACACACACACACACACACACACACACACACACACACACACACACACACACACACACACACACACAACTCTAGTCTTTCCATTATGGAGGGCATGTAAATTTTTGGTACGGAATTACCTCAAGGCTAGTCACAAATTGCTGACCCATGGTTACAGAATGTTCCCTCCACGACATCCTTTAACAAAAGTGCTTGGCTGATCCATGATTGGCAATTGTTAGCTTACGCTGACCATACAAGAGAGAATATCAGGAGCTAAGCTAACACGCCTTATATTTTGTGATTTTCTGAAAAAACTTAGGCGCCTAAGATTTTGGGAAGGAGGGGTATTGAGAGTGCATAGTGCATGAGCTAAAAAGCCTGAGATTGTGTGTGTGTGTGTGTGTGTGTGTGTGTTTGTAACTTATTTTAATGTATTTGATCATGAAAATTTACACATGTGTACATTACTTTCCTGGGTATATGCGTATTTTTTCCAGAATTTTTTGAAACACAAAAGTATGATAACATACACGATTTCGTTACAGCTTCATGGAGCCCGAGTTCCATTTATCATTATTGTTCAATAATAACATACACGATTTCGTTACAGCTCCATATTTTTACATGTTCTTGAATGAAGATGAAGCGGTATCTTATCCAACTATAATGTCTAACATTATACTAAAATAGCGTCAATTAATATGGATCGAAGGGAGTAGCAGTACACATGATGCTAAAATATGGTCTCTCGCTTTTGCTCTTATTTTACAAAAAAGAGAGCTCTAGTTTTCAGCATGAGAGGCCTGTCGGGGTATGTATATACGTAGCCAAAGCAAAGCCAGGACACGTATGGTAGGAGTACGTAGCATCACAGGAACTGTACTGACCAGCCCTGCCCCCTGCCGCTCCCGTCTTAAATGCAGACACATCTAACCTTCACCGCCCACTTGAATGCCCCCGCGACGTCTCCTATCATGGCTATCTATAAACGCCGGCCGGCCACACCAAGCCTTCTCCTCCTCCTCTTCCTCGTCAACAGCTAGCCAGCAACAAGAAGCAGAGCAGCTCAGAACCGAGCGCAGAGCGAAGCGGAGCCAAACGAAAGAAGGGACCTAACCTAGCCAAGACAGCCGGCGATCGACCGAGAGATGGCGCGGTGGTTTCAGCTGGCGGCGGTGCTGCTCGCCGTGTCGATGGCGGCGTCGACGTCGGTGGCGCAGGACGCGCTGCAGACCAAGTGCCAGGAGGACCTGCAGAAGCTGTCGGACTGCATGGACTACGCGACGGGGCACGAGGACACGCCGTCGGCCAAGTGCTGCGAGGACACGGCGGACACGCAGAAGTCGCGGCCCGAGTGCCTCTGCTCCATCATCCAGCAGGTGCACAGCGGCAGCCACGGCGTGCAGCAGCTCGGCCTCCGCTTCGACCGCCTCCTGGCCCAGCCCGCCGCCTGCAAGCTCCCCAACGCCAACGTCTCCCTCTGCATCAGTGAGTACCTTGCTCAGCTAGTCACACGGTAGCTCACTCGGCACCAGCTCCGATTGACCTCTCTGTGTTTGATTAGTATATTTATTTGCCTTGTGAATTTTGGTGTTCATGCGTTTGAATCTCGAGATCTCATCACTCACAATATACAGTACTCGGCATTAACTTGATTAATTAGTTGGGTTTTTATATGGAAGTAAAAAGAGCCATCGCAAAGAAAAGGAAGTAAAAACAACTAGTGAAAAAACTTGGAAAAAGGAACAAGATAGTATTCAGTTTTGCTACACACTAGATGCAGAGGCCGAGGGCGTTCCCCTCTTTTCTTGAAAAAACAAACAAACATTTCTGTTACACACTTTTCGTGTGTTGATATGATACTTATAGAGTGGTTAGTGTGGAGGTCGTTGTATCCTAGCTCACATAGATCAAACCTCAAGACCTCTTTTAGTTTGGAGGAATCTCATAGAAATTCTAGAAGATAGGATTATTTTTTTCCTTTAGAGCCCTTTTGTTTATAGGAATGGATTCCTATTCCTACATAAGATTGGTTCCTATCCTCCACATTTCATAGGAAAATAAAAATAAGCCTAGACTCAATGAAAAAATTCCTTTGGTGTCAACCAAATGACATCTTGTTTCCTATTCCTACTCATAGGATTTTAGATACATGTCATTTCATTTTCTACAAAATTCCTATTCCTACAATAATCCTATCCTTATGAACCAAAAGAGGCCCAAGTTTACGTATAACTTCTTAGGGCAACTCGAACGCGGGGCGGTTGGGTAGGCACCAGGATTTCTTTCCTATCGATGTGACAATCGATTGGCAGTTGGAGCTGTCAAAAAGATGCGTCAGATGCTTCTTCGTTTCTTTTTCGGCATGTGGCACATAAACCGTTTAGTTAGCGTATGATTAGCATCCATTATTAGCGTCTGGCATTGCAAGGTAGAGCTCTTAGATATTTTCTAATTTTCTAATATTAATTGTTTTCCTCCATAAAAGCCTAGTTAGGCGGCTCGCATTGTAGATGCCCTTAGTGGTAGGTGAAATACTTACTCGGTGTTTTGTCAGTAACAAGACAATAGTTGTGATTTCGTCAATCTTGACTAACTAAATCTTCAGTTAATGTTTTGTGTATACATGCACTATATTATGGTCTACATTTTTTTTGCATAGTATATTATGGTCTACATGAGCACGCGCATGAGTGTGTGTCTCTTGTATTCGATGGTTTTTGAAACAAGTAGAGACCCTTGGCGTCAGGAAGTCAATCGTGATGAAATGGGGATATGGCACCATTTAAAGTCTTGTTGATTCATAGGAAAAGTAAAGGAAAAGCGTAAGAATAGAAAAATAAAAGCTTTGCAAGCACTATTCATTCCTTTGGTTCAGAGGAATGGAGCAGAGGAAAAGTGAAGGAAAATTTTATTTGATCTCACAATTCACTTGGATCTCTTTTTAGAATTTATACCGCCGCCTCCTACTAGTTATACTTTCTAGTCTGGTTTGACTTTGATTTAATCATGTATAGTGGAATTCCTGTGTTTGCTATTCATGTGAATCAAACATGCAAGTCTATAGAACTTTTGTGGTTTCCAACCCTTTGTTTCGCACCTGCTTTTCGACTATATTTTGCGCGTTTTCTATTCCTACGTTTGTAAAACCCTGCGTTTGCACCAAAATCGCAGCTCATAGCCACGCGTAAGTGCCTAGTAAGCTATATAGTATAGGCCGAGCACACAATATGTGTGTACGCGGAGAAAGCAGGCCACCTGTGCATGCTGGGCCTAGCTACAGGTGGTCAGGTCATTGACTCGCGTACAAGATTGAGCCCATTTTGCGCACGCGCGCGCGCGCACACACATACTCATATTGATTCTAAAAAAAACACAAACTCTTGTATTTGATTCTAAAAAAAAACCTCTCATGTTCCCAATTGTCCGCAATTACCTTGTTTCTAAGCACTGAATTTCCCTTAAAAAAATCACTTCTCAGTGAGTCAGAGTGCCTAAAGTTACTTGCCTTTCTTTTCTTATATTTTTCACTTCAAATATTTTATTGATACTGAACCAGGTGTGTTCATTCTCCCCCGCAAAAAAAGGAGTGTTCATTCTCATATCACAACTAAACTAATCTAGACAATTGTTGATGGTCAAGTTTGACAGTGGTTATTTTCTAACACATTCTAATTGCTGATGATGCTCTCCCCTGCTAGACCTGCTGCACCTGACCCCGAGCTCGCCAGACTACGCTCTCTTCGCAAATGCTTCCAAGAGTGAGTTTTCTGAATCCTTTGCCTCGATTTCGCAATTATGATCGATTAGTAACTGCAAATTTAAGAACCTATTTCAGAGAACTGCGGCTTCTAGACAATTTGATACAGATACGGAGTTGGCTAAAACATTTAGTTCTGTGAAACATGTTCTTGAATATGATGTCGAAATGTAGTAAAAGCGAGTTGTCTCTGTCTTTATTTTGTGAAATTTGCTAGTTATTGTATATCATAGGAGTCCCCTCAACAGCTAGTTCTGTGAAGTGTTCAAAGATAGTAAAAGTGACATGTCCAGTTACCTGTCTGTATTGTTGTGAAATTTACTAGTAGTAGTTATCATATCATAGGAGTCCCCTTGATAGCTGAATATATGCTAACTCGGAAGTGTTGTTCTCCCCTGCAGTTACTCCGGCCACTGCCGCACCGGCGAGAGACACCGCCGACGGCTTCAAGGTTCCGACGGGGCTCGGTTATGGCGTCGTAGCGGCGGCCGTCGTCTCTGCTGTCATCTCATCCATCTTCTGATTTTCGCACAAGCACACGCCCTTCTATCCTCTCCCTTTCTTCTATCCTTCATGTTTGTTTCCATAACTCTGCAAGTTCCCACACAACGACGATGCTTTACATGGTCTATATCTACTCACGTGGTAAAAGGATTCGTTCGGATGACGTACTGTTGTTTTACCCCAGATAAGTAGATGGAGAGTTGAGACTTGTGTTTCTTCATGTGGAAGTGACGGTTTGCAGTAATATCCTGAAAAAAGGTGGTTATGTTCTTCTTGTTTTAATTAAAATCTGGTACGCAAACGCCATGTGTTGATGGCAGATGCTTAACCACGACAGAGCTATATTGGTATTTATTTCGTGGATAGATTGTTTAGATAGCCGGGGCTTATACAACGAGCTCTTGAACTAGGTTTTCATCGGGCTTTATATATAAAACAAAACCCACATTACATGATCAAATGGTATAAAATAGTGAGGAAGCCTTTTTTACAAAATACATCAAAGTATGACCGAACAACAGGATTAAAAGAACATGCACAAAGGCACAAAGACACAAAAACGACACGAAGATGCTGCCAAACAAGAGCAAAGGACGGATTGAACACACCATTATGGCCGGACCGATGACGCCTGAGCTGCACGACAATGTCCCAAGGAGGGTAACACTACAAAGCATCGCCACTGTCGAGATCAAACAGATAAACATGGGTTTTCACCCGAAGCCGTGTCATTGCGATGAAATCCACCATGGCGTCCTTGAGAGGAAGGTGGATTGAACACACCATCATGACTGGACCGATGACGCCTGAGCTGCACAACGTCCCCAGGAGGGTAACAACACAAAGCATCGCCTCTGTCGAGATCAAATAGATAAACATTGGTTTTCACCCGAAGCCGTGTCATTGGAATGAAATCCACCATGACGTCCTTGAGAGGAAAGCAGAACCGCGGGCGCCACCGGCGCCGGTGTCAAATCTGAAGCTTTCCTTGAAACTCACCTGCACCATCACGAGGCACCTAGGTCACTGTTGCAAAGCTTTCCTCGAAACTCACCCGCACCATCACGAGGCACCTTGGTCATCGCTGCGACGATGTCCAGCCCACCCAAACCTGGAAGCCGCCACTTCATCCGGAAGAGTACATGCTAGGGCCACCCGCTATTGTAACCCTAGCCACGCACACGACCAAGACGCATAACCACCACCACCACCGATCCCCCCGGAGAGTCGACCAGGTAGCCCGCCATCCGAGGCCGCCGCCTTGGCAACATATGTGGAACCCTTCACCAGCGCCATAACGCACTGACATCACCCACCAGGAAGGGAAGCAAGCACCTCCCACCCAACCCACGAGGCCCCACCATGGATGAAGGGAGACCAAAGCCACTGACATGTCTGCGGCCAAAGAAGAACCTGACCACACACGATGAGATTCAGCCCCGGAGAGAAGGCAACTCCTTGCCCCCACTCCGACCAGAAGCGACCATGCCCACGAAGAGAAGCACCACGCCACCCGCCAGCCAATGCCTAGACCACTTGGCCCAAGCCCAACCGGGACTCGTCCACCCCGAGGGCGAAGAGATGTCGGCAGTACGAGCCCGCTAAGGCGCCGTCAGCCGCACCACCCAGGTTTGTGTTGGGGAACGCAGTAATTTTAAAAAAATTCCTATGCACACGCAAGATCATGGTGATGCATAGCAACGAGAGGGGAGAGTGTTGTCCACGCACCCTCGTAGACCGAAAGCGGAACCGTTATGACAACGCGGTTGATGTAGTCGTACGTCTTCACGATCGACCGATCCTAGTACCGAACGTATGGCACCTCCGCGATCTGCACACGTTCAGCTCGGTGACGTCCCGCGAACTCACGATCCAGTAGAGCTTCGAGGGAGAGCTTCGTCAGCATGACGGCGTGATGACGGTGATGACAAAGCTACCGACGCAGAGCTTCGCCTAAGCACTACGACGATATGACCGAGGTGGATTATGGTGGAGGGGGGCACCGCACACGGCTTGGAACAATCAACTTGTATGTTCTAGGGTAGTCCTCCGTATATAAAGGAGCAAGGGGAGAGGCCGACCGTCCTTGGGGCACGCCAAGGAGAGGGGGAAGTCCTCCTCCTAGTGGGAGTAGGACTCCCCTTTCCTAGTCCAACTAGGAAGGAGGAAGGGGGAAGGAAGGAGAGGGAGAGAGGGAGGAAAGAGGGGGCACCGCCCCCTCCTTGTCCAATTCGGACTCCCAAGGGGGGGGGGTGATGACCCACAAGTATAGGGGATCTATCGTAGTCCTTACGATAAGTAAGAGTGTCGAACCCAACGAGGAGCAGAAGGAAATGATAAGCGGTTTTCAGCAAGGTATTCTCTGCAAGCACTGAAATTATCGGTAACAGATAGTTTTATGATAAGGTAATTTGTAACGGGTAGCAAGTAACAAGTGTAAATAAAGTGCAGCAAGATGGCCCAATCCTTTTTGTAACAAAGGACAAGCCTGGACAAACTCTTATATAGAGAAAAGCTCTCCCGAGGACACATGGGAATTATCATCAAGCTAGTTTTCATCACGCTCATATGATTCGCGTTCGTTACTTTGATAATTTTGTATGTGGGTGGACCGGTGCTTGGGTGCTGTCCTTACTGGACAAGAATCCCACTTATGATTAACCCCTATTGCAAGCATCCGCAACTACAAAAGAAGTATTAAGGTAAACCTAACCATATCATGAAACATATGGATCCAAATCAGCCCCTTACGAAGCAACGCATAAACTAGGGTTTAAGCTTCTGTCACTCTAGCAACCCATCATCTACTTATTACTTCCCAATGCATTCCTCTAGGCCCAAATAATGGTGAAATGTCATGTAGTCGATGTTCAGATAACACCAGTAGAGGAAAGACAACATACATCTCATCAAAATATCGAACGAATACCGAATTCACATGACTACTAATAGCAAGACTTCTCCCATGTCCTCAGGAACAAACGTAACTACTCACAAATCATATTCATGTTCATAATCAGAGGGGTATTAATATGCATAATGGATCTGAACATATGATCTTCCACCAAATAAACCAACTAGCATCAACTACAAGGAGTAATCAACGCTACTAGCAACCCACAGGTACCAATCTGAGGCTTTAGGACAAAGATTGGTTTCCAGAGATGAACTAGGGTTTCAGAGGAGACGGTGTTGGTGAAGATGTTGATGGAGATTGACCCCCTCCCGATGAGAGGATCGTTGGTGATGACGATGGTGATGATTTCCCCCTCCCGGAGGGAAGTTTCCCCGACAGAACAGCTCTGCCGGAGCCCTAGATTGGTTCCGCCTCGTGGCGGCGGAGTTTCTTCCCAAAAGCTTGCTTATGATTTTTTCTCGGACGAAAGACTTCATATAGCAGAAGATGGGTACCAGAGGGCCACCAGGGGGCCCACGAGGCACGGGACGCGCCCGGGGGGTAGGGTGCGCCTCCCACCCTCGTGGCCAGGGTGTGCCCCCCTCTGGTGTTTTCTTCGCTCAGTATTTTTTATTAATTCCAAAAATGACTTCCGTGAAGTTTCAGGACTTTTGGAGCTGTGCAGAATAGGTCTCTAATATTTGCTCCTTTTCCAGCCCAGAATCCCAGCCGCCGGCATTCTCCCTCTTCATGTCAACCTTGTAAAATAAGAGAGAATAGGCATAAGTATTGTGACATAACTTGTAATAACAGCCCATAATGTGATAAATATCGATATAAAAGCATGATGCAAAATGGACGTATCAACTCCCCCAAGCTTAGACCTCGCTTATCCTCAAGCGGAAGCCGATAACGATAAATATGTCCACATGTTTAGAGATAGAGGTGTCGATAAAATAAAATACGGACATGAGGGCACCATGATTATTCTTATAACAACAACATATACGGATATTGTCATATGATTTCTTATGCTCAAGTAATAATCTATTCACAATGTCAAGTATGAATCAGAAACTTCATTGAGAACCAACAAACTATAATCTCAGTCATTGAGGCAATTGCAAGTTATCATAACATTAGAAAGAGTCAATATAAGAGCTTTTTAGCAAGTCCACATACTCAACTATCATTTAGTCTTTCACAATTGCTAACACTCACACAATACTTGTGGTTACGGAGTTTTAATCGAACACAGAAAGATAGGGGCTTATAGTCTCGCCTCCCAACCATTTTACCTCAAGGGTAATGTCAACAATAATAATTCATGCTAACTTACATCCAATTGGATATATATATATATATATATATATATATATATATATATATATATATATATATATATCAGGATCTTTCCAACACACTATGCTTGCCAAAGGATAAAATGTAAAAAGGAAAGGTGAAGATCACCATGACTCTTGCATAAGGGTAGAAGACAAAAGTAAAAGATAGGCCCTTCGCAGAGGGAAGCAGAGGTTGTCATGTGCTTTTGGTTGGATGCACGAAATCTTAATGCGAAAGAACGTCACTTTATATTGCCACTTGTGATGTGGACCTTTATTACGCAGTCCGTCGCTTTTATTTCTTCCACATCACAAGATCGTATAAAGCTTATTTTCTCCACACTAATAAGTCATACATATTTAGAGAGCATTTTTTATTGCATGCAACAATGACAACTTACTTGAAGGATCTTTCTCAATCCATAGGTAGATATGGTGTACTCTCATGGAAAAACTGGGTTTAAGGGTATTGGAAGCACAAGTAGTATCTCTACTTGGTGCAAAGAATTGGCTAGCATGAGGGAGAAAGGCAAGATCAACATGTTGGATGATCCATGACAATATAGGTTATTTCGGATATAAGGAAACATAACCCATTACGTTGTCTTTCTTGTCCAACATCAACTCTTTAGCATGTCATATTTTAATGAGTGCTCACAATCATAAAAGATGTCCAAGATAGTATATTTATATGTGAAACCTCTCTTTCTTTATTACTTCCTATTAATTTCAACGATGACCAAAGCTATGTTTGTCAACTCTCAACAACTTTTAATCATCATACTCTCTATATGTGAAGTCATTACTCTCCATAAGATCAATATGATCTCTTTATTTTTTTCTTTTCTTTTTTCTTTTATTCCCTCAAGATCATAGCAAAGTAATCAAGCTCTTGACTCAACACTAATCTTTATTATATAGCTCACGGACTCGATTACATAGAGGGATCATAAAGCAAAACTCAAAACCCAAAGCTAAATCATACTAAAACTTTATTCTACTAGATCAAGATATTACCAAAAGGATCGAACTAAGAAAAAGGGTAAAGATAGGAGTGTGATGGTGATACGATACCGGGGCACCTCCCCCAAGCTTGGCAGTTGCCAAGGGGAGTGCCCATACCCATGTGATTATATCTCTTTTGCCGGTGAAGGAGATGGAGTTGTTGATGATGTAGGCTTCTCGTCCCTCTTCCAAGGCATAGGCTCACCATCATAGAAGGATGATCGAGTCTCCGGGATCCTTAAATCTGCAGCCAAACTCATCCTCTTGAATCTATATTCATACTCACAGTTTTGGTTTTGCAGGTCATAGATCTGGGCTTGGAGGTATTCGATTTTCTCATGAAGCTTGAAGATGGCCTTCCCTATGTCCTTGACGTCCAGCTTGTGGTTGTTGGTGAACTCCGTGATCATTATGTGATTGGAGTCTAGTCCATGCTCCACCATCTCCTGACACTTGAAAACTTGTTGCTCCATTGCCTCGAGCCTTGTCTCCACGCTTCCAGTCCTCCTTGGTCCCTCAACATCGCGGATGTGCAGCAAGCCCTCACGCATCTCAATGGTTTGAGGATGTTGCAACACTTCCGCGAGGTAGGGGTTGATGACCTTTTCGAAGAACTTGTCCTTGGGGGCACTTGGAGATGTCATGGTGATCTAGATCTATCAGAAAAACAGCTCGAAACAAGAACAGAGGATAATTGCGTGATACGGTGGTAAAAACGTTCGGGAGATTATATAATGAATTTTTACCGACCAAAAGAAGTATCGTGCAAGAAAACGGAGTCCGGAGAGCGCACGGGGTGCCCACGAGGCAGGGGGGCGCGCCCAGGGGGGTAGGGCGCGCCTCCCACCCTCGTGGAAACCTCGTGTCCTTCCCGGACTGCTTCTTACTTTCCTATTTTCTTAAATATTCCAAAACGGAGAAAAATTGCCATTAGAACTGTTTTGGAGTCGGTTTACTTACCGTACCACATACCTATTCCTTTTCGGAGTCTGAAACGTTCTGGAAAGTGTCCCTTATGTATTCCTCCGGGGTTACGGTTTCAATAATATTAGTTTCAACATTTATAGGATTACCTGAGATATAATATTTGATTCTTTTACCATTCACCACCTTCGGATTTGTGCCTTCGAAGTTGTTTATTTTTATGGCACCGGAACGATAGACTTCCTCGATGACGTATGGACCTTCCCATTTAGAGAGAAGTTTTCCTGCGAAAAATCTTAAACGAGAGTTGAATAGCAAGACATAATCACCTACATTAAACTCACGCTTTTGTATCCTTTTGTCATGCCATCTTTTGACTTTTTCTTTAAACAGTTTGGCATTCTCATAAGCTTGGGTTCTTCATTCATCAAGTGAGCTAATGTCAAATAACCTCTTCTCACCGGCAAGTTTGAAATCATAGTTGAGCTCTTTAATAGCCCAATATGCCTTATGTTCTAATTCGAGAGGTAAGTGACATGCTTTTCCATAAACCATTTTATAAGGAGTCATACCCATAGGATTTTTATATGCAGTTCTATAGGTCCATAATGCATCATCAAGTTTCTTGGACCAGTTCTTTCTAGATCTATTAACAGTCTTTTGCAAAATTAATTTAAGCTCTCTATTGCTCAATTCTACTTGACCACTAGACTGTGGGTGATAAGGAGATGCAATTCTATGATTAACATCATACTTAGCAAGCATTTTAGGAAAAGCACCATGAATAAAATGTGAACCACCGCCAGTCATTAAATATATAGGGACTCCAAACCTCGGAAAATAACTTATTTAAGCATCTTAATAGAGGTGTTATGATCAGCACTACTAGTTGGAATAGCTTCTACCCACTTAGTAATGTAATCAACAACAACTAAAATATGTGTATACCCATTAGAGGAAGGAAACGATCCCATATAATCAAAGCCCCAAACATCAAATGGTTCAATAACGAGTGAATAATTCATAGGCATTTCTTGACGTCTGTTACCAATTCTTTGACACTCATCACAAGACAAGACAAAATTACGGGCATCCTTGAAGAGAGTAGGCCAATAAAAACCAGATTGCAATACCTTATGTGCAGTTCTATCTCCAGCGTGGTGTCCTCCATAAGCTTTGGAGTGACACTTGCATAGGATCTGTTCCTGTTCATGCTCAGGTATACAACGTCTAATAACACCATCTACTCCTTCTTTATAAAGGTGTGGGTCATCCCAGAAGTAATGTCTTAAATCATAGAAATACTTTTTCTTTTGCTGGTATGTGAAACTAGGTGGTATAAATTTAGCAACAATGTAATTAGCATAATCAGCATACCATGGAGCAGTACGAGAAGCATTTATGACAGCTAATTGTTCATCAGGAAAGCTATCATCAATAGGTAGTGGGTCATCAAGAACATTCTCTAACCTAGACAAGTTGTCTGCAACGGGGTTCTCAGCTCCCTTTCTATCAATAATATGCAAATCAAATTCTTGTAGCAAGAGAACCCATCTAATAAGTCTAGGTTTAGCATCTTTCTTTTTCATAAGATATTTAATAGCAGCATGATCAGTGTGAATAGTTACTTTAAAATCAACAATATAAGGTCTGAACTTATGACAAGCAAATACAACTGCTAAGAATTCCTTTTCAGTAGTAGCATAATTTCTCTGGGCACTGTCTAGAGTTTTACTAGCATATTGAATAACATTTAATTTCTTATCAAATCCTTGTCCTAGAACAACACCTACAACATAATCACTAGCATCACACATAATTTCGAAGGGTAAATTCCAATCAGGTGGCTGAACAATAGGTGCAAAAATCAATGCTTTCTTAAGTATTTCAAATGCTTCTACACAATCATCATCAAAGACAAAAGGTATATCTTTTTTTGTAATAGATTAGTCAGAGGCCGAGAAATTTTTGAGAAGTCCTTAATGAACCTCCTATAAAAACCGACATCACCAAGGAAACTTCTTATACCTTTGATGTCCTTGGGACACGACATCTTTTCAATAGCATCAACTTTAGCTTTATCCACTTCAATACCTCTTTCAGAAATTTTATGCCCCAAGACAATACCTTCATTAACCATAAAGTGGCATTTCTCTTAATTCAAAACAAGACTAGTTTCTTCACATCTCTGCAAAACTCGATCAAGGTTGCTCAAGTAATCATCAAAAGAGGATCCATAAACGGAGAAGTCGTCCATGAAAACCTCATAAATCTTTTCACAAAAGTCAGAGAATATAGCCATCATGCATCTTTGAAAGGTAGCAGGTGCATTACATAAACCAAAAGGCATACGTCTATAAGCAAAGGTACCAAAAGGGCAAGTAAAAGTGGTCTTTGCTTGATCATCAACTAACACAGGTATTTGAGAGAAACCAGAGTAACCATCTAGAAAGCAAAAATGTGTATGTTTGGATAATCTTTCTAGCATTTTATCAATGAAAGGCAAAGGGTAACGATCCTTTTTAGTAGCTTTATTTAATTTACGAAAATCAATTACCATCCTATAACCTGTAATAATTCTTTGCGGAGTCAATTTATCTTTATCATTAGGAACGACAGTAATACCTCCCTTCTTAGGGACACAATGGACATGACTTACCCACTGACTATCAGCAACGGGATAAATTATACCTGCTTCGAGGAGCTTTAATATTTCCTTTCTTACCACTTCTTTCATCTTAGGATTTAACCGCCGTTGGTGATCAATAACTGGTTTGGCGTCTTTCTCCAAATTTATTTTGTGTTGACATAGAGTGGGACTAATGCCCTTAAGATCATCAAGAGTATATCCAATAGCAGCACGGTGCTTCTTCAGAGTTTTCAATAATTTGTCTTCTTCATGCTCTGAAAGGTTAGCACTAATAATAACAGGATATATCTTATATTCATCAATATAAGCATATTTGAGAGTATCAGGTAACGGTCTAAGCTCAAACACGGGATCACCCTTGGGTGGAGGAGGATCCCCTAGGATTTCAACAGGCAAGTTGTGTTTCAGAATAGGCCCCTGTTTAAAGAATACTTCATCTATTTCCCTTTTTCATTCATAAACATATCATTTTCATGATCAAGCAAATATTGTTCTAAAGGATCATTAGGAGGCACAGCAATAGAAGCAAGACCAATAATTTCATCTTTACTAGGCAATTCTTCCTCACCAGGTTGTCTACTAAATTTAGCAAAATTAAACTCATGAGACATATCACCCAAACCAATAGTAACAACATCCTTTTTGCAGTCTATCTTAGCATTAACAGTGTTCGAGAAGGGTCTACCAAATATAATGGGACAAAAGCTATCTTGTGGGGAACCAAGAACAAGAAAATCAGCAGGATATTTAACCTTCCCACACAAGACTTCAACATCTCTAACAATCCCAATCGGTGAAATAGTATCTCTATTGGCAAGTTTAATTGTAACATCTATATCTTCAATCTCAGCAGGTGCAATATCATGCATAATTTCTTTGTATAAGGTATGAGGTATTGCACTAGCACTAGAACCCATGTCACACAAGCCATTATAACAATGATCTCCTATTTTAACAGAAATAACAGGCATGCCTACCACATGTCTATGTTTATCTTTAGCACTAGGTTTAGCAATTTTAGCAGTCTCATCACAGAAGTATATAACATGCCCATCAATATTATCAGCCAAGAGATCTTTAACCATAGCAATATTAGGTTCAACTTTAACTTTCTCAGGGGGTTTGTATGTCCTAATATTACTTTTTTTGACTACAGTTGAAGATTTAGCATGATCCTTTATTCTAATAGGGAAAGGTGGCTTCTCAACATAAGTAGTAGGAACAATAGGATCATTATAAGTGATAGTCTTTTCTTCAACTTTAATAGGTGCAACTACTTTTACTTCTATGGGAGGATTATATTTAAACTACTTCTCCTTAGGGAGATCAACATGAGTAGCAAAGGATTCACAGAGAGAAGCTACTATCTCAGAGTCAAGTCCATATTTAGTGCTAAATTCACAGAAAGCATCGGTATCCATAAAAGATTTAACACAACCAAACTTACGTGTCATACCTGACTCTTTACCTTCGTCGAGGTCCCAATCTTCAGAGTTGCATTTAATTATTTCCAATAAATCCCATTTGAATTCAATAGTCTTCATCATAAAAGAGCCAGTACAAGAAGTATCGAGCATGGATTGATTATTACGAGAAAGCCGAGCATACAAATTTTGAATAATCATTTCTCTTGAGAGCTCATGATTGGGGCATGAATATAACATTGACTTAAGCCCCCCCAAGCTTGAGCGATGCTTTCTCCTTCGCGAGGCCAAAAATTATATATATAATTACGATTACGATGAACAAGATGCATAGGATAAAACTTCTGATGAAATTCCAATTTCAATCGTTTGTAGTTCCATGATCCCATATCATCACATAGCCTATACCATGTCAATTCATCTCCCTTCAAAGATAAAGGGAAGACCTTCTTCTTGATAACATCATCGGGCATACCTGCAAGCTTAAATAATCCACAAACTTCATCCACATAGATTTAGTGTAAATCGGGATGCAATGTTCCATCTCCTGCAAAAGGATTAGCTAGCAGTTTCTCTATCATACCCGAAGGAATTTCAAAGTAAACATTTTCAATAGGTTCAGTAGGTTGAGGAGCAACTCTTTGCTCTACTGGTCAGGGTGAAGATACCCCGAACAAGCCCCTCAGAGGATTACTTTCCATAGTAACAAGTGACAACAAATTTCAGCACACTATATAAATTTTTCCTTACTAAATTACACCTACCAAAGGCGCTTCACTCCCCGGCAACGGCGCCAGAAAAGAGTCTTGATGACCCACAAGTATAGGAGATCTATCATAGTCCTTTCGATAAGTAAGAGTGTGGAACCCAACGAGGAACATAAGGAAATGATAAGCGGTTTTCAGCAATGTATTCTCTACAAGCACTGAAATTATCGGTAACAGATAGTTTTATGATAAGGTAATTTGTAACGGGTAGCAAGTAACAAGTGTAAATAAAGTGCAGAAAGATGGCCCAATCCTTTTTGTAGCAAAGAACAAGCCTGGACAAACTCTTATATAGAAAAAAGCACTCCCGAGGACACATGGGAATTATCGTCAAGCTATTTTTCATCACGCTCATATGATTCGCGTTCGTTACTTTGATAATTTGATATGTGGGTGGACCGGTGCTTGGGTGCTGTCCTTACTTGGACAAGCATCCCACTTATGATTAACCCCTATTGCAAGAATCCACAACTACAAAAGAAGTATTAAGGTAAACCTAACCATAGCATGAAACCTATGGATCCAAATCATCCCCTTACGAAGCAACACATAAACTAGGGTTTAAGCTTCTGTCACTCTAGCAACCCATCATCTACTTATTACTTCCCAATGCCTTCCTCTAGGCCCAAATAATGGTGAAGTGTCATGTAGTCGATGTTCACATAACACCACTAGAGGGAAGACAACATACATCTCATCAAAATATCGAACGAATACCGAATTCACATGACTACTAATAGCAAGACTTCTCCCATGTCCTCAGGAACAAACGTAACTACTCACAAATCATATTCATGTTCATAATCAGAGGGGTATTAATATGCATAATGGATCTGAACATATGATCTTCCACCAAATAAACCAACTAGCATCAACTACAAGGAGTAATCAACGCTACTAGCAACCCACAGGTACCAATCTGAGGCTTTAGGACAAAGATTGGTTTCCAGAGATGAACTAGGGTTTCAGAGGAGACGGTGTTGGTGAAGATGTTGATGGAGATTACCCCCTCCCGATGAGAGGATCGTTGGTGATGACGATGGTGATGATTTCCCCCTCCCGGAGGGAAGTTTCCCCGGCAGAACAGCTCTGCCGGAGCCCTAGATTGGTTCCGCCTCGTGGCGGCGGAGTTTCTTCCCGAAAGCTTGCTTATGATTTTTTCTCGGACGAAAGACTTCATATAGCAGAAGATGGGTACCAGAGGGCCACCAGGGGGCCCACGAGGCACGGGACGCGCCCGGGGGGTAGGGTGCGCCTCCCACCCTCGTGGCCAGGGTGTGCCCCCCTCTGGTGTTTTCTTCGCTCAGTATTTTTTATTAATTCCAAAAATGACTTCCGTGAAGTTTCAGGACTTTTGGAGCTGTGCAGAATTAGTCTATAATATTTGCTCCATTTCCAGCCCAGAATCCCAGCAGCCGACATTCTCCCTCTTGATCTAAACCTTGTAAAATAAGAGAGAATAGGCATAAGTATTGTGACAGAACGTGTAATAACATCCCATAATGCGATAAATATCGATATAAAAGCATGATGCAAAATGGCTGTATCAGGGGGCGGCCAGCCCTAGGCCCTCTCCTCTCTCTCCCATAAGGCCCATGTTGGCCCATTATATCCCCCGGGGGTTCCGATAACCCTCGGCACTCCGATAAATATCCGGTGACCCACAAAAATCATCCGGTATCCGAATATAGTCATCCAGTATATCAATCTTTATGTCTCGACCATTTCGAGACTCCTCGTCATGTCCGTGATCACATCCGGGACTCCGAACTATCTTCGCTACATCAAAACACATAAACTCATAATATCGATCATCACTGAACGTTAAGCGTGCGGACCCTATGGGTTCGAGAACTATGTAGACATGACCGAGACATGTCTCCGGTCAATAACCAATAGCGGAACCTGGACGCTCATATTGGCTCCTACATATTCTATGAAGATCTTTATCGGTTAAACCAGATGACAACATACATCGTTCCCTTTGTCATCGGTATGTTACTTGCCCGAGATTCGATCGTCGGTATCTCAATACCTAGTTCAATCTCATTACTGGCAAGTCTCTTTACTCGTTCCGTAATGCATCATCCCGCAAATAACTCATTAGTTACATTGCTTGCAAGGCTTATAGTGATGTGCATTACCGAGAGGGCCCAGAGATACCTCTCCGACAATCGGAGTGACAAATCCTAATCTCGATCTATGCCAACTCAACAAGTACCATCGGAGACACCTGTAGAGCACCTTTATAATCACCCAGTTACGTTTTGATGTTTGGTAGCACACAAAGTGTTCCTCCGGTATTCGGGAGTTGCATAATCTCATAGTCATAGGAACATGTATAAGTCATGAAGAAAGCAATAGCAATATACTAACCAATCAAATTCTAAGCTAACGGAATGGGTCAAGTCAATCACATCATTCTCTAATGATGTGATCCCGTTAATCAAATGACAACTCATGTCTATGGTTAGAAAACATAACCATCTTTGATTCAATGAGCTAGCCAAGTAGAGGCATACTAGTGACACTCTGTTTGTCTATGTATTCACACATGTACTAAGTTTCCGGTTAATACAATTCTAGCATGAATAATAAACATTTATCATGATATAAGGAAATATAAATAACAACTTTATTATTGCCTCTAGGGCATATTTACTTCAATTTGTTGCAAGCCAAGACATGCGCGTGGACCGCACCACCTGCGCCTCTGTGACACATCCGCATCCACCGTGACCTCCTAGCACCATGCCACCGCATCGATACACCGTCATCCGCGCATTCCGACACCTTCACTAGTTCCTGCTCAGGATTTGCTGACGCCCCTTAGGTGGTGGCACAATGACGGGAGAGGAAGGAGGGTGGGAGGTCATGTGGTTGACGAAGGCTAGGGTTCCCTGTGTCGATGGGGAGGATGGTGTGGGGGACGCGGGTGCTTTTCTTTGAAATATATATTTCACCACTAGTTTAACAAGTTAGCCTATAAATTCCGCGTGTCACCAACATGTTGGCACGAATTACCCCATCAAGTTTATTCGTTTGAATTATATGGCAGCCCTCTGCTTGAGTCTTAGGATAACAAATTAACAAGCATGAATCCTAACCTTGATACACGAAGTTTGAATTATGTGCTCGAAACATTCTCGCCCTAGGCGACATGGGCAGCTTCCCACCCCACGCCAACGTCGACCCTGATACGTCTCCAACGTATCTATAATTTTTGATTGTTCCATGCTATTATATATATTCTATTTTCGATGTTTAATGGGCTTATTTATACACTTTTATATTATTTTTGGGACTAACCTATTAACCCAAGGCCCAGTGCAAATTACTATTTTTTTTGCCTATTTTAGTGTTTCATAGAAAAGGAATATCAAATGGAGTCCAAACAGAATGAAACCTTCGGGAGAGTTATTTTTGGAACAAACGTGATCCAGAGGACTTGGAGTGGACATCAAAAAATCATCAAGGAGGCCACGACGCAGGGGGGCGTGCCTACCCCCATGGGCGCGCCCTCCACCCTCGTGGGCCCCTCGTGGCTCCACCGACCTACTTCTTCCTCCTATATATACCTACGTACCCTGAAACCATCAAGGAGCACCACGAAAACCTAATTCCACCGCCGCAACCTTCTGTACCCGTGAGATCCCATCTTGGGGCCTTTTCCAGCGCTCTCCCGGAGGGGGGAATCGATCACGGAGGGCTTCTACATCAACACCATAGCCTCTCCGATGATGTGTGACACTACAAAAAAAATACACTTCCGTGATGATACATGTTTGTCACAGTAGGTCGCGTTTTCTATCATGCATGTACATCCATGACAAATTTATGACAGAATCAAGATAGTCATACCTGTGCTGTCGTAGAAGTGTTCCATGACATTGCCAAAATTATCATCATGGAAGTGTCCACTTCCATGACGATAAATCGCGTGTCACAGAAGTGCTTTCGTCAAGGGTGACCGACACATGGCATCCACCGTAACGGAACACCGTTAAGCTATCGGGTCGGGTTTTGGATCCGATAACCCGTTAATAGCCATGACCAATGGGAAATTTCCACGTGTAAAATTCTTATTGGCCCGACGAAACACGTGTCAGCTCGTCAGTGGGTCAGATAGGCGCCTATGATACGTCGACACGTAGCACGGCCCAACAGAGGCATATTCCTGTGAAAAGGCCGGCCCGTTTGACTTTGTCAAAAGGTGGCGGGCCGGCCCATGGAAAGCCTGTTAACGGCATGTTCGCATATAGCCCATTTACAGCCCGCTAACCCAAGGCCCGTTACGCCCTATTCGAATTAGGCCTAGTAGCGTCATCTGGGCCATCCAATATGATTCCAGCCCGTTTTCACTTCTGGCCCATGTATGGCC
The DNA here is from genome assembly GCA_032464435.1 of Aegilops umbellulata. Taxonomy (NCBI): domain Eukaryota; kingdom Viridiplantae; phylum Streptophyta; class Magnoliopsida; order Poales; family Poaceae; genus Aegilops; species Aegilops umbellulata. The sequence continues at coordinate 91,739,622 of CP136060.1, read as the reverse complement.
CATGACGTCTTTCGGCCCATATGAGGCCCTATGTAACTCTTGGCCTACTAATGACCCGTGGTGAAACTGGCCCATAATGAACAGTGTATCACTTTACACCCATTAACGGCCCATGGTGAAACTGTCCCGTAATGAACAGTGTATCACTTTATACCCATTAACGGCCCGTTATTCCGTTGGGCCGTTTCCAGCCCATGTTATCTTTCGGCCTTCTCAGAGCCCATTTATTCTTGGGCTCATTTCCAGCATTCGTTTACTTACGGCCCGTTACTGTCATTTTCTGCTTGTGGGCCAAATTCAGCCCGTGGTTACAGTCGGCCTGTTTGTGGTCCGTTAATCCGTTGGGCCGTTTCCGTAGCATCATCAAATACAGCCTATTAACGATGGCCCGTTATGGTCGGCCCATGAACGAATGATTCCAACTCTAGCATGTTTACGACCATAATGCGGTCTGTTTGGCCCATGTTTGGCCAATCGATCATACTGCCCATATAAGGCCCATTGATAATATGGCCCACAGAAGGCCCATTGTTTCTACGGCCCGCAGATGGCCCATTGTTTCTACGGCCCGTAGAAGGCCCACTGTTTCTACGTCCAATAGGAGGCCCAGTGTCACTACAGTAAATATTAGCCCATGGTTATTGTGGCCTAGTTTTAAAAAATAGGTTATTGCAGCCACTAGCTAACCATGGAAAAAGAACTGCAATGACTACAAGCAAACAAATAAACAAGACAACAAGGAAATAAATAAGCAAGCAACTAACGCTAGGCTATCACGGCTATTACACATATTACATCCACTGGGCATCAAAGTTCGCCACCAGTGCAAATATAGGGAACAAAGCAGCATATCATATACACTGGTTGTCAAAGTTGGCGACCAGCGCAAATAAACGACGCAGCAAAACAAATCCAGAACTGAAACCACTTTAGAAGATGTCAAGAAACAATATCCTGGGTACCCATAATGCTGGCAAGATGCTTAGCAAGCTTATTAACTTTCTCTTGTTTGGCGCTTAAACCCTCCAGCGCTTGCTGTTGCACCAGAAAATATGCATCTGAATTCTGCAGGGACTTCCTCAGTCCTTCAGCTTCCTGTCGCAGCACATCTAATCGATGTCTTTCAACTTGAAGTTGAGACTCAAGAAGACAAACTGATTTAGGCAGCGAGTTCGAAGAGCTTGTGCCAGCAGTATTGGCCAGTAACTCGAACACTACATCAAGATAGGACTTTTGGGTTCCCTCACTATCGTCAAGATAGTTTTTATCAGCTTTCTTGGAGACCAACAGGGATGTCTCACTATCTTGAACCTTATCTGCATTACTTCCTTTACCATTGGATAACGTGCTACTGTTCTCCAATATTTTGTCCGCATTCTAAAAGAGAAGCAAGCAGACACATCACATGTTTACCATGTTGTATATGAAACTCATTTTGGTAAATGAGTTCAGTAGTAAAGTGGATAGGATAACAGCATGAAAGAAACATATATCTATGTACCATGGTCACTTTATGGTCTATATCATTCTAGTTTTTGTTGCCAAATCAAGATAGAGACACAGTTCAAATAATATTTGTTCAAGACAAAGCAGAATAGACAGAATATAAATGTGGGTAACTATAGAGCAATAACAACACTTGTAATGTGCATGACATGAGAATATAACTGTTTATTCAATTGAAACTGAAATCAACATAGAGCAGGTTACAAGAGCAAACCAGTTAAAGAAACAGGTTTAAAACATACCTGTTGCGCCATTGGAGTTTCAATTCCATCCTTCAAATTTGAAAATAGTTGGTATGAGTAAATACAGTCATGCAAGAGCAAATGAGTATGAACCATAGCTACAAAACCTGACCTGAGAACAAATCTTCTTCTCCTTTAAGCGTTGAGTTGGGATTCAGAGTGGTGGTCCTCGTGCTTCGGGCACTGCAGTTCCCTTACTAACTGCTCGTGTTTGGGTGCTCTTTGGTGGAGACGGTGCTGTGTCAACTGGAACTGGGTTACTATCTGCCGGGGTTGGGGTTAGAAGGGGTGTAGCTGGTTCTCTGTCCAACTGGGTAGGGGTACAATCTGCGAGAGTCTGGGTTATGTGTGGTGGATCTGGTCCTTGGGCAAGTACAACCGTGGTTCTATCTGCATCAACTGGTAGCACTATCTTTTCTGAAGACCGTGTTGTTACTCCCTTAGTTACTGCCATCATGCTCTCCAATTCAAATGGCTGATAAACAAGAAAAGTAATTGAAAGTATAGACATTGTATGATAGACAGGTGCAATGGATAGTGGGGAATAAAAGAGGGCATGAAATAATTCATATTTATGTTGTCTAACCAAACAGGATAGCATGACACAATTTCACATATATGATGGCTAACTAAACAGTATAACATGACACAATTCCACATTATGATGGCTAACTAAAAAAGATGGAAAGACATAGTTCAAAATATGAGACTATGTAAACAGGATGACATGACATAACTATATAATGTGTTTATTAAATAGGTTGGCATACCATAATTGACATACATTCACGGATAGAATGCCATAATTCAAAATATGATGACTGTAAACACTAAACATGATGAGATGATATAACTATATGATGTCTTTATTAAATGGGTTGCCATGCCATAATTCAGATAGATGATGTTGAAAGTGCAACTATCCCTGGGTGGTTTTGGTAATTCCTAACAACATATAGCTCATTGAGCTAACATTATTCCAAGATTAATATTTCAGGAAAAGCTCAATGAATGGCATGGCATGGATGAGGAAAGTGGATCCCTCAAAATTCTAAGGACAAAAAGTTTGGCTCAAGCTTGAAGCTCAAGACTCTACATTTTATATTTTAGTGATCCAAGATCACATTGAGTCCATAGGAAAAGCCAATACTATCAAGGAGGGATGAGGTGTTGCTTAATGAGTTTCTTGCTCTTCAGTGCTTAGTGATATGCTCCAAAACCCTCAACTACCTTCCCACATCCACATATGACCTAAACCAAAAGTCAAACTCGGCCCCACCATTCTTTCTATCCGGTGCCACTGAGTTTCAAATGTCATAGCCACTGCCACAAACCCTAGGCAAATCGGTCTCACCGAGATGGGATTGCAATCTCTCTGTTTCCCTTCATAAAATTTCGGTCTAACCGAAGTGAGCGATCGGTCCCACCGAGATTGCAATGTAAACTCTCTGTTTCCCTTTCGTAACATTTCGGTCTCATCGAAAAGAGCAAACCAGTCCCACCGAGTTTACCTGACCAACTCTCTGGTTAGCTTATTACCAAAATCGGTCCCACCGAGTTTGTGTAATCGGTCACACCGAGATTACATTATGCCCTAACCCTAACCATATCGGTCCTACCGAGTTGCATCTCAGTCCCACCGAAAATCATAACGGTCACTAGGTTTGCTGAATCGGTCCGACTGAGTTTAACCATTCGGTCCCACCGAGTTTGGCAAATTGTGTGTAACGGTTAGATTTTTTGTGGAGGCTATATATACCCCTCCACCCACTCTTCATTCGTGGAGAGAGCCATCAGAACATACCTACACTTCCAATACACATTTTCTGAGAGAGAACCACCTACACTTGTGTTGAGGTCAAGATATTCCATTCCTACCATATGAATCTTGATCTCTAGCCTTCCCCAAGTTGCTTTCCACTAAAATCTTCTTTCCACCAAATCCAAATCCTGTGAGAGAGAGTTGAGTGTTGGGGAGACTATCATTTGAAGCACAAGAGCAAGGAGTTCATCATCAACACACCATTTGTTACTTCTTGGAGAGTGGTGTCTCCTAGATTGGCTAGGTGTCACTTGGGAGCCTCCGACAAGATTGTGGAGTTGAACCAAGGATTTTGTAAGGGCAAGGAGATAGCCTACTTCGTGAAGATCTACCTCTAGTGAGGCAAGTCCTTCGTGGGCGACGGCCGTGATGGAATAGACAAGGTTGCTTCTTCGTGGACCCTTCATGGGTGGAGCCCTCCGTGGACTCGCGCAACCGTTACCCTCCGTGGGTTGAAGTCTCCATCAACGTGGATGTACGATAGCACTACCTATCGGAACCACGACAAAAACATCCGTGTCTCCAATTGCGTTTGAATTCTCCAAACCCTTCCCTTTACATTCTTGCAAGTTGCATGCTTTACTTTCCGCTGCTCATATACTCTTTTGCATGCTTGCTTGAATTGTGTGGAGATTGCTTGACTTGTTCTAAGATAGCTAAAATCTGCGAAGAACTAAAATTGGGAAAGGCTAGATTTTTATTTGGTCAAGTAGTCTAATCACCCCCCCTCTAGACATACTTTCGATCCTACAAGTGGTATCAGAGCTTTGGTCTGCATTTGCTTTGATTTCCATAGCTTTTGGTGGTCATAGCCTTGGTTTCACAACCTAGGAGAGTATGGCGTCCAGTGAGGGAAATTATCACCGTAGAGGTCCTTACTTTGATGGTACTAATTTTTTCTAGTTGGAAGCATAAGATGAAAATGCATATTCTTGGACATAACCCCGCCGTTTGGGCTATTGTGTGTATTGGCTTGCAAGGTGAATTCTTTGATGGGAAAGAACCGAACCGTGAAGCTACTGCGGAAGAGTTGAAGATGCTGCAATACGACGCTCAAGCTTGTGATATCCTCTTCAACGGATTGTGCCCCGAAGAATTCAAAAATATCAGCCATCTTGAGAATGCAAAGGAAATTTGGGATACTTTGATTGATATGCACGAAGGTACTGACTCTGTCAAGGAAACCAAATTGGATGTGCTTCAAAGTCAACTTGACAAGTTCAAAATGAAGGATGGTGAAGGTGTCGCTGAAATGTACTCTAGGCTTGCTCTTATCAGAAATGAGATTGCCGGCTTAGGGAGTGAAGAGATGACCGATAGATTCATCATCAAGAAGATCCTAAGAGCCTTGGATGGAAAATATGATACCGTGTGCACATTGATCCAAATGATGCCCAATTACAAAGATCTCAAGCCAACGGAAGTCATCGGAAGAATTGTTGCTCATGAGATGTCACTCAAGGATAAAGAGGAACTTCGCAACAAATCAAGTGGTGCTTACAAAGCCTCATGTGAAGCCCCCACATCATCAAGTGAGAAACAAACCTTCAATGAAGAATTAAGCTTAATGGTGAAGAACTTCAACAAGTTCTACAAGAGTAGAAGCAAAGAGAGAAGCTCCAAGTCAAGGTCCTACAATGACAAAAGATCTTCTAGTCGAGAGCGAAACTACTACAATTGTGGAAGGCCCGGACACTATTCCAATGAGTGTACGACCCCCTACAAGAGAAGAGAAGATTCTCCCAAGAGAAGAAGTAGAAGATAAGAATCACCATCTAGAGAAAGAAGGAGTAGAGATGATCGTTATGAACGAAGACCCTCAGGGAGAAGCAAGGATTCGGAAAGAAAGGACAAGTCATCAAGGAGCTACACAAAACGAAGACATCAAGCTCATGTTGGTGAATGGGTATCCGGCTCAGACTCCGACAACCACTCCGAGAGAAGCTATCACTCCGACTCCGAATATACTCAAGATGAAGGTGTTGCTGGTCTAGCACTTGTGACAACCAACTCCTACGACATATTTGACTCACCAAATGAAGGAGTTGGAACGTGCTTCATGGCTAAAGGCCCAAAGGTATCTGTAAGTGCATCTAGTGCCCCTTAGTGATTTTGGTGTATTGAAGACTTATAGGTTAAGTATCTAATGTGTTTATGAGTGTACACAGGTCTATAAGTCTATGAGGAGTTTGATATTTACAGAGAAAGTCGACCCCTAAAAATGAAGTTCTTCGACTGAAGACTTTGATATTTTGAAGACTTTCTGAAGACTTTGAAAGTGAAGAAATTGGTGTGACCTTGAAGACTTTGTATTCATTCGAGGAACATGAAGCGTGAAGACTTTTGTTTTCGTAGTTTCAATTTCTCTTTCTTGAGTCATAGGAAACACCATACTGTTAAAGGGGGTCGAGGAAATACTAAGGAGAAAATTTCCATGTGATGCTCAACTCAAATCCTACACCTACCAATCCCTTCGAGTGAAGCCATTGGAAATCTCATACAGATCGGTCAATTTCTTCAGTGAGAGAGACGCAATTCTTCTGGTCACTGAGGACTTTGCTCTGACTAAGGAGTTAGGAATTCGCCAGTGCGAATTTCCTACACACTAAGGAACATGATAGCCCTGAGGAATTTGTACCTCAAATTTCCGACCGTTGCTGTGCTACGCGGCAGCTGTCCTAAAATATCTTGTGCACCTAACGGTCATATCATTGAAGGGCATTTATGTCTTATCATGTCGGGCTGCTCCCTAGGCTATAAATAGCCGCCCCCTACAACCACTAGCTGGTTGGTTGCTCCGCGAGAACTTGACACTTGTCATTTGAGAGCAACCCATCCTCCGAGGACTTTGAGCGAAAATCATCAAGTGAGGAAAATCCAAACCCAAACCCAAACACCTACAAACCCAAAGTGATTGATCATCACTGAAGAAATTGATCCTGCGTGGATCCGACGCTTGTTACCTTTGAAGAATGTGCTTCTTCCAGACGGTTAGGCGTCAAGGTCTAGAGCATCCAAGAGGAATTGTGGATCGCCGAGTGACCAAGTCTGTGAAGGTTTGGAAGTCACCTGAAGACTTACCACGAGTGATTGGGCGAGGACTGTGTGTCCTTAGTTCAAGGAGAATACGGTGAGGACTTGGTGTCCCGAGCTACGTGCTCAGGTCTGGGTGTCCGGGACTATGTGTCCTCGAGTTTAAATACTCAGCCGCTCCAACCAGATGTACAACTGAGACAGCAGTTGGAATTGGTCTACCAAATCATTGTCTTCACCAAGTTTACTGGTTCTATTTCCTCAACACTTTCATTTCCTCATTACTGTGTTGTATGTTTGTTCATATCTGTGTTTGAAGACTTTGACTGAAGACTTTCTCAATTTCCTCAGTTCAATTTCTTCAGTCTATTTGTCTTCATCTTGTGTTATCTTGTGTTTACGCTTTCTGTACTCTGTGTTTGTCTTCATTTCATCATGATGACCATGCATGTATTCTGCTATGTTTACCTCTGAGTACTTATTCCGCTGCTAGTAGTTCTTCGCTAAGGAATTTCCTCACGAGCAAATTCCTCAGTGAAGAATTTCATAAAAATCGCCTATTCACCCCCCTCTAGTCGATATAACGCACTTTCAGTATCACACCCCGAGTATGTTGGTTTCAATAGTGATGAAGATGACTTGTTAGGTGATGATGATTTACTTGTTGACAACTCTAGTGATGAATACTATGATGAAACGTCAATTAATCATGCTAATCAAGATAAAACGAATGACAATGATAAGGAGAAGATTGTGTCTCTAACTAAAGAACTAAACACTCTTAAGTTAGCTCATGAAACTATCTTAGGAGATCATCGAGAACTTTTAAGGACTCATGAGAAATTATGCTTTGAAAATCTCAACCTTGAGCAAGAGCATGAGTTCTTAAAATCAATCAATGATGATCTTCGTAAGAAAAGTTCTTCTTACATTGCCAAGCGTTTACTCTTATCCACTTACATGCCTCAAGTCAAGTCTAGTAACAAGAACAAGAAAGATTCTTCCTCTAGTAGTAACAATAATCATGCTAAATCCAATATTCTTGCTTCTAGTAGTTCTCTTGATTCTACTAATGATTCTCTTAGCCAAGTTACACTTGAGCAAGAAAATAGCTTATTGAAGGGAATTATAGAGAAAGGTGTTTACAAGAGCCTTGCCGGAAGTAAGCAATTCGACGAAATTGTACGCAAGCAAGGAAGGCACCGGAAGAATCAAGGTGTTGGTTTTGAACGAAAGTTCAATGCCAATGGAGTTGAGTGGGAAGAAGATCAATACCCCAAGACGAAGTTTGTTCCTCAACAAGAGAAGTATGATCCTACTTCTTTCAAAGGGACACAAGCTCAAGATGATCTTCCACCGCAAGACCACAAGCAAAAAGGCAAGGACAAGCTTCAAGAGGAAATTGATGCATTTGAAGAAGCTCCTAAGGCCTTGGTCGAGTGGGTTCCAAGACTACTTCTAGTTCCACTTCATCAAGTACAACTACAACTCCGAGGATTCCCATCAAGATGGTGTGGATCCCGAAGAATAAGAACTAGAGAGTTCTTGAGGGTGACTCCGCCAACATACTTCACTCTTATCATCTTGGCAAGAACAAGTGCAATCAACTTCCACATCATGCACTAGTTCAAGGAGTCACAAACCCTCTTGTTGGTAAGACAAAGGACAAGGTAACCTAAAAGCTTTCATAGACATCATCTTGTGTGTGCATCATTTTATGTCTATGGATATTCTTGTTTGTTCCTTATGGGACTAACCCGTGTAGGTATTGAAAGTGCAACTCACTCCAATGGATAGCTCCAAATGATCTACATCAACATTGAGTATCCACATCTTCAACATCTACATGAAGTCATCATCGACAAAACCCAAGGTTAGTTCATCCCTCTTAGGGGGGATATCACATCTAGGGGGAGCTTTACTCTAAGAATTGAGCTAAAGCAACTCTAATGGTGTGAACACAACAATGCTTTATGTAAAAGTGGTAACCCCACTTGCGCTTAAACGATGAGTATGACCTATGATCAAATGTTCTCATTTGACTCCTAAGTCAATATACTCATATATAGATGACCTAGTCATCGCAAATTGCTTGATAGATGCTAAATTGGTTGTGCATGCCTTGCCACATATTTCATTTGTTATTTTATTGTGTGATCATGTTGGTTGCATATTTCACTCATTCAAGGACAACCACTTGTTGTTTTGATTGATTGGTTTCTTTTTCTTTGGCCAAGTGGATGGACAAGAATGCCTAAGAACCTTCTCTAGCTATCTATGCTTTTCTCGTCTCAAACTCTATTCATGCTACATCACAAAATTTGATCAAGTCAGATTCGAACCACTCTGTGTGAGGAGCACTCGGAGTCCCTGATTCGTCATAGACTTAAACTTCCAAAACTTCTTTGTGTGTTTCGGTCTGACCGATTCCTCCATTTCGGTCATACCGAGATCACTAAGCCGATCTAGGTTTTCAATCTCGGTGCAACCGATTTGAACTTTTTCGGTCACACCGAGTTGCTGTAACTGTCAACAGTTATGCATCTCGGTGCCACCGAGTTGTTCCACTCGGTCACACCGACAGGGTCGGGCTACATATACTCACGGGCAAAATTTTGGAAATTTCTTCGAAACCTCTTCGCCCGCGCATAGCTCGCTCTGCCTCCTGGGTCTCCGGATCGTCCTCCTCGTCGCCAGCCGCCTCCTGTCACGGGTCTCTGCCGCCGTCAACGGAATTCCTCCCCGCCGTTGCCGCCGTAGCGAGTTCATTGCCAAACTAGGGTATGGACTCGATCGCAGTGCTATCCCCGTCTGATTCCTAGCACATTGTGTTCATTATGAATCTTGCCACGATTGAAACGCTTCTATCCAGTCAAAACACTCCGTAGATTAGAGTTGAATCGAAAATTTAGGGTTGGGTTTCCGCCGAAACCATCTCGGACCCACCGGGTTGCAGAACTTGGTTCCACCGATTCGGCCAAGGTCATTGCACATGTGGTTCTCGGTCTGACCGAGAATTGCAAATCGGTGTGACCGAGTTCAGGACTTTGTGAAACCCTTGCAGTCTCGGTGCCACCGAACTGTGACTCGGTCTGATCGAGTTCACTAGTTTTGGTTCCAACAGCTGCTTCGGTATCACCGAGTTTGCAAATCGGTTGATCCGAAATGCTTTCTGTGGAAAACTAAAACTAAGTTTTTGACTCATTCTTCTGCAAAAATCTCGATATTTTGTGATGCTCATCCACTCTATCTCATCTACAATCTATTCACAGGGACTGCAGTTAGTGTTTGCAACATGTCTGACCAGAGTGACAGCCAGAACAAGTCGGAGGAGCAGGTTCACATGAGTGAGGGCACTAGTCCCTCTAGCAGCTCAGATGAGGGTAGCAGAAGCACCCCAAGCAACTTGCCAAAGGCTGCCACTAGAGCAAGCAAGAAAAGAACTTCAGAATCTGAGGATGAAGATTATGTGGCAGAAGAAGATGAGGCCATTTCAAAGAAGAAAGTGCTCAAGAAGGAATATGGCTCAGCTGCAGCCACAAAGCTAGGTATGCAGAAGAAGGCACCTGCAAGGAGAGTTCCCACTTCCAAACCTAGGAATGTAGCCACTGGAGAAACCATAAAGTTTACCATGGAGTCAGAAGAGGAAGCTATTGGCCAAGATAAAAAGAAAAAGAGAGTCAGAACCACTACTGCTAGAGTTCATGGCAAACCCTCTATGAGGAGAGATTCTGAGGAAGAAGAAGAAGAGGAAGAGGTTGTTGCACCAGCACCTAAGGCCCAGAAGCTGATGGGTGATGCTATAAAGTCAGGGGCTGCAACATCAAAGCCCAAAGAAGCACCCAAAGCTGCTGCTAAGTCTACTGCTCCAGCTCCAAAACCAAAACCAAAGAGGAATACAAGGAACATATCTGCTGCTGAGAAGATCAAGGCCCTAGTGTCTGAAGTTGCTGCTGATGAAGATGACGAAGGACAAGTCCTAAGGAAGCTCAAACCCAAGATTCCAGACCACAATGATGCTCATCCTGTGGCTGAGAACATGAAGATCAGGAGAGACTCAGGACTAAGGAAATGGAGAGAGATAGATCCATATGCTACCAGGAGAAGGACTGTTGTTGATTACAGGTTCCACACAAAGGAACAGCAAGATTTCTATGAGACAGTGCTGCTAGACAAGAAACCCATAGTGTGTGATATGAGGTGGGTCGACTGGACCTACATGAAGGAAAATGAGGAACACTATCCTGGAGTGTATGATAGCTTCAGTGCTTGTGGAGTTGCAGACTTTGTTGGGAAGAAGCTCACAAAGTGGATTGAGGAGCTCATTATGCAATTCTACTCCACAACACATTTCTATCCAGATGGCAGGATAGTTTGGATGTCTGAAGGTACGAGATACCAATCAACTATTGAGGAATGGGCTCAGTTGATCAATGCCCCAGAAGAGCAGGAAGATGACTTGGATGTTTATGCCAAGAAAAAGATGGATCACAATTCTATGTCAAACATGTACAAGGAGATCCCAGACAAAGCTCTTGAGACTTTCAAGTTTGGGTCATTCCATTTTCTTCTGTCAGGACTGCCAACGATCAACTGGATCCTAAGGCACACTCTTTTGCCCAAGTCAGGTGATCACAACATGATCAGAGGGCTGCAAGTAATTTGCTACACATATTTGATGTGCCACAGAAGTTCAAGGTCATGAGCCTTATAGTTGAGACTATCAAGAGGAAAGCAGCTGACCAGAAGAGAAGTTTTGGATATGCCCCACAAATTCAGGAGTTGATTAACTCAAAGATGGGCACAGGCACATACTTATTGGATAAGGAACACTTGCCTATCTATCCTGACTTTGAGGACAATCAAGTTGTGATGAATGAGAATGAACCATTATCAGTACAAGCTCAAGCAAAGATGGAGAAAGCTGCCAAGATGCCAACTCAAGAGGAGGCATCTGAGTACTTTTTGAAGAGCAAGCAGGACCAGCTCGGTTATTTGATAGCATCAACTCTGAGGATTGAGAAGGGGTTGGCCACCCCAACTCGAAACCAGGAGAGCTTGGAAAGAATCATGGAACAAAAATTCCATGATTTAGGTGTCAAAGTAACTGAGATTCAGTCTGTTGTGGAGCAGCTACAGGATGACATGCAGGAGAGGAAGGGCAGAACAACCACTGATACATTTGCCAGAGTGCCTAGAGCTCAGAGGTCAACTGTAGTGCCAGTTTCTGACACCAGAGCCACTACATCTGCACCAGCTACAGCTTCAGTGCCACCAGCTCCAGCAACTGTTCCACCAGCTCCATCTACATCAAAAGAAGCCTCCGTCCTTGGCGTTATCCGGACTCCACCACCTGAAGACCAAGCCTGAGAGACGATATAGTACTATGCATTTTCTAGGAACTTTTTGGTAACTTGTTGCCAAAGGGGGAGAAAAATGTATAGATCATAGGCTTCGAGAGAGAGAATTTGCTTTTTGTTCTCTCTTGTCTTCTTGGTTGAACTTTTTTTGCTTTTGATTGCTTGAGATACTATGCTTATTTGTGAGACATTGATGATCATGTGGTTGATCATAAGCTACACTTATGCTTGTTAGATGATATTATCTTACTTATCCTTATATGATCATTCACTTTGCTTGGTGATGAGTGCATGTATTTAATTCTTATCATTTTGAGCGCTCCACCAAGATGTATGTGACATGGAAGAGTAACCCATGATCCTAACTCATTGTGTATTTGCAGTCCAAAGCAAATCATAAGATATGCACAAATTTAGGGGGAGCTCTTGCTTTTCACATACTTCTCAAAGCGACAATATCTTTTACTCTTATTATCATTTGTCGAAGCTTTGATCTATATGTTGTCATCAATTACCAAAAAGGGGGAGATTGAAAGTGCAAGTATCCCTGGGTGGTTTTGGTAATTCCTAACAACATGTAGCTCATTGAGCTAACATTATTCCAAGATTAATATTTCAGGAAAAGCTCAATGAATGGCATGGCATGGATGAGGAAAGTGGATCCCTTAAAATTCTAAGGACAAAAAGTTTGGCTCAAGCTTGAAGCTCAAGACTCTACATTTTATATTTTAGTGATCCAAGATCACATTGAGTCCATAGGAAAAGCCAATACTATCAAGGAGGGATGAGGTGTTGCTTAATGAGTTTCTTGCTCTTTAGTGCTTAGTGATATGCTCCAAAACCCTCAACTACCTTCCCACATCCACATATGACCTAAACCAAAAGTCAAACTCGGCCCCACCGATTCTTTCTATCCGGCGCCACCGAGTTTCAAATGTCATAGCCACTGCCACAAACCCTAGGCAAATCAGTCTCACCGATAGGGATCTCGGTCTCACCGAGATGGGATTGTAATTTCTCTGTTTCCCTTTGTAACATTTCGGTCTAACCGAAGTGAGCGATCGGTCCCACCGAGATTGCAATGTAAACTCTCTGTTTCCCTTTCGTAACATTTCGGTCTCACCGAAAAGAGCGAACCGGTCCGACCGAGTTTACCTGACCAACTCTCTGGTTAGCTTATTACCAAAATCGGTCCCACCGAGTTTGTGTAATCGGTCACAGCGAGATTACGTTATGCCCTAACCCTAACCATATCGGTCCTACCGAGTTGCATCTCAGTCCCACCGAAAATCATAACGGTCACTAGGTTTGCTGAATCGGTTCGACCGAGTTTAACCATTCGGTCCCATCGAGTTTGGCAAATTGTGTGTAACGGTTAGATTTTGTGTGGAGGCTATATATACCCCTCCACCCACTCTTCATTCGTGGAGAGAGCCATCAGAACATACCTACACTTCCAATACACATTTTCTGAGAGAGAACCACCTACACTTGTGTTGAGGTCAAGATATTCCATTCCTACCATATGAATCTTGATCTCTAGCCTTCCCCAAGTTGCTTTCCACTAAAATCTTCTTTCCACCAAATCCAAATCCTGTGAGAGAGAGTTGAGTGTTGGGGAGACTATCATTTGAAGCACAAGAGCAAGGAGTTCATCATCAACACACCATTTGTTACTTCTTGGAGAGTGGTGTCTCCTAGATTGGCTAGGTGTCACTTGGGAGCCTCCGACAAGATTGTGGAGTTGAACCAAGGAGTTTGTAAGGGCAAGGAGATCGCCTACTTCGTGAAGATCTACCGCTAGTGAGGCAAGTCCTTCGTGGGCGACGGCCGTGATGGAATAGACAAGGTTGCTTCTTTGTGGACCCTTCATGGGTGGAGCCCTCCGTGGACTCGCGCAACCGTTACCCTCCGTGGTTGAAGTCTCCATCAACGTGGATGTACGATAGCACCACCAATCGGAACCACAACAAAAACATCCGTTTCTCCAATTGCGTTTGAATTCTCCAAACCCTTCCCTTTACATTCTTGCAAGTTGCATGCTTTACTTTCCGCTGCTCATATACTCTTTTGCATGCTTGCTTGAATTGTGTGGAGATTGCTTGACTTGTGCTAAGATAGCTAAAATCTGCCAAGAACTAAAATTGGGAAAAGGCTAGATTTTTATTTGGTCAAGTAGTCTAATCACCCCCCCTCTAGACATACTTTCGATCCTACAGATGTGTATGAACTATGTAAACATGATGGCATGATATAATTCAAATATATGATTTATATAGTAAGCAAGTAAGTAGATGGAAATCCATATATGATGTAAAAACTAAGCAATGCAAGACAACATGCATGACATGGGTAATATAACCCTGCCAAGTTTGAGCATAGACCTCAGGGGGGAAATAGGACTGGTCATCAGTCTCTGAATCCTCCTCTGAGGAGCTCTCTGTAACCAGCAAGATGTCTGCTTCAGCAGGTAGCATTGTCTGCTCTGAATACCTTGTTTTCACTCCAGATACTTCCATCACCGCTTCAAATGGCTGATGCACAGGAAGAGTAGTTGAATATACAAACGTTGTCAACAAATGGAACACTTAATACAAAAAAATGATAGCATGATATAATTCACATACATGATGATTGGCTAAACAGCATGGCATTGCATAATTGTCAGTGTACTAGAGTAGGGGTACCCTAGTACCCCGAACTTGTGCACGGGCAGTCGCAGCACCCCGCGGCAAGGCTTGCCGGGCGACCGCCAAGGCCCTCTGTGGTTCCTTTTGAGACATTCAAGAACAAAGTATTCAAGCCAAGAAGACCAGGCCCCGGCAAGAGGAGCTTGCCGGGAAGGCCACTCAAGGCACAAGACCCCGGCAAGAGGAGCTTGCCGGGAAGGCCAACCAAGGCATCTCAAGGTACTTACCGCGACGCACCACGCGTCTCGGCAAGGCACGGCGAGCGGCAAGCTTCCGGACGCGACAAGACAACGACCGCGACAAGGCACTTTGCTGCGGCAGGCTACCACTCCGTACCCACGCTCCAGCACATCCACCAACGTGTCGCTCAGGGACTATCCCAAGCGTACGTGGCGAGAGGCTGTGCGGCCAGGGGTACGCGGTAGCAAACGGCGCTGACAAGATCGCCATCATGGCGAACGGTGGCGTCCCTGACGGTCCCTTTCTGCACTGTTTGGACGACGCAGACGGGCATTTAGTGCCCTTGTCCCCTGCCGTCAGGGTTAGGTAGGATACACTATACAGGTAGCTGTACCAACCGCAGCACCTTTCCATTTTTACCCTTGTCTATGTTGCCACCTGTTGGAGACCCCTTGAGCATATAAAAGGAGGCCCATGCACAATGTAGGGGAAGGGGGAGAATAGAACGCTCACGCTCGGTCTCGTTAGCTGCTGGTGCGTACTATAGCACTCAACGCTCCCGAGCAAGAACTCAATACAAACCACAAAGCAGCAGTAGGAGTATTATCTCTCCGGAGAGCTCCGAAGCTGGGTAAACTGCTCGTGTGCTCCGCTTCGATCTGTTCTTCGTGCGACCTCCGCCCCCTGCCGAACCAAAAGGGGCTCGGTCCCCATAGGTGCTCGTGGATCAGTTTCTCCGACATCTTTGGCACGCCAGGTAGGGGAGCGTCGAGGTTGTGTGAACCTGATCCGGCGTTCACACGAGCTAGATCTTCATCATCTTCATCAACATGCCGCCAAAGAAGAAGGCTTCGGAGGCGGCTGCTCCGTCCGCGACAAAGCCACCACCACCGGAGCAAACCGCTGGTGGGGAAGACGCCGGCGGAAGAAAGGGCGTCGATGAGGGAGCTCACGGTGCCGCCAGGTCCAAGGACAAGGCTGCGCAGACCTCGGCGTCCGCACATCCATCGCGCTCATCTCAGGAGGCGCGGAACCGGCAGCGACATGGTACTCACAGTACCATCCGCTCGCTGGACCCGGATTGAGCTGGTGGATCTCAGGATGCTCAAGGCCAGCATGCACGCCAACATGCTGGCACGAGCGAGGCACGGTCGCCTGGACGGGATACTACTCCTTCTAACTTAGTTAGAAGTTCGAGCATATCCCGCTCCACACACCGTTCGCCACCGCTACCCGCCACTCCAGCAGAAGCTTTGGCGCGAGCCCAACTGCTCCTAGATTACCCTCCAACGGCGGACAAGATCGACGACTGGAGGGCCACCATTCAGAGTCTCATCGGCTTTGCCAACGGCGACACTCCGCGGCAGCCGAGTACATCGCAGCCGCGGCGAGTCAGCTAAACGCGGGCCGATGGCGACAAAATTGGTGGGGGTGCAACCACCGTGCACTCTCCGCCGCGGAGGCCAAGATCGCCACCTCACCGGATCCACCTCGACAGCGACTCCACCGCGTCATCGGATCCACGAGCTCGTCGCGATCAACGCCAAGTTCTTCACGAACGATGGCAAGAAGACGCTTGTACTCGCATCGAGCGCCAAAGAGAAGCGCGGCATCAGTCAGACCAGCGCGCTGGGCCCACTGTCGACATGCGTGCGCCAGGGGAACTAGGCGACCTGCCGTACGCGGTAGGTTGCCCTGCGTTTACCCGTGAGCTGCGGCAAGTCCAGTGGCCCAGCACGAAGAATTTCAAGCCAGACGTACCCGAGAAGTACGACGCCAAGTTGCATCCGTCGGAGTTCCTCAGCATCTACACCATCGCGGTGCAAGCTGCTGGGGGGCGTGACGACAAGATCCTTGCCAACTACTTCCCGCTGGTGCTCAAGCCCAACGTCAGGTCCTGGCTCATGCACTTGCCGGACAACTCCATATCTTCCTGGGCAGACCTATGCCATCAGTTTGTCGGCGCCTTTACAGGCAGCCACAAACCTCATGGCCAGGAGAGTGATCTTCATCTGCTTGCCCAGAAAGAAGGAGAGCCCCTGCGTAAGTACATCCAGAGATTCAGCCATGTGCAACGCAACATCCCAGATGTCCACCCTGCCGTAGTCATCAGCGCGTTCCATCAGAACGTGCGTAACCGCAGGATGCGGGAGGAGATGGCAATGTGCAAGATCAGAGACGTCAGTGAGCTATATGCCCTGGCCGTCAGGTGTGCACGTGCTGAGGAAGGGAGGAAACTCCCCGGAGAGAATACAGGAACCGGAGGATCTGACAGCGATGATGTTGCCCCGGCAAAGAAAAGCCGGCGGCGGAACAACAGGAAGAGGAAAGGCAAAGATGTGCTAGTTGTTGAGCAGTCCGGCAACGAAGGTGGCACCAAGAAAGCCAAGGCTGGTAGCTCCGGCAAGGAGGTTGCCGCATGCACCAACTGCCAGGCTGTGGAGGCCGCCGACAAGTAGGATGGCACCAACAAACAGTACTGCAAGATCCACCGCACCAAGGGCCATGACCTCCAGAGCTGCAAGAAGGTCGAGCAGCTTGTCGAGCTGCAAAAGGCCGAATACGAGCGACGCGACAAGGAGAAAGCCCAAGGAGGTGCTGGAGGATCCGGTAAGAAGCGCCTCGGCCGGGGAGGACGCCGCGGCAAGGCCAAGCAGCGGCAAGGAGACAGACCTCCCCGCGGCCGCGACAAGGATGAAGATGACGACGACGACGAAGACATGGATGATGATGAAACCAGTGAACAGGAGTTCCAGAAAGCCACAGAGGTCTTGTGCGTTGACGGTGGTGCTTCTCTGTATACTTCACACCGCCAACTCAAGCAGTGGGTGCGGGAAGTCAATGCGGCAGAACCACCCGTTGAGTCACGCAAGCTTCTGAAATGGTCCAGCACGCCTATCATCTTTGATATTGAGGACCACCCTGATCGCACAACTGTTGTCGGGTGCTTGCCGATGTTGGTTTCACCAACTATCCGCAACCTCAAGGTCACTAAGATGCTAGTTGATGGCGGGGCCGGCTTGAACCTGATCTCCTCCGCTGTGCTCAGGAAACTCCAGGTCCCTGACAGCGAGCTCGAAGAGACCGGCACATTCCAAGGAATCAACCCAGGAAGGAGCAAGCCGAAGGGGAAGATCACGTTGCCGGTGACATTTGGCAGCGAGTTGAACTTCAGAACTGAGAGGGTCACTTTTGACGTCGCCGATTTTCCATTGCCTTACAATGGGATTCTCGGCCGTCCAGCACTCGCCAAGTTCATGGCAGCCTCTCACTATGCGTATAACATGCTGAAGATGCCAAGCCCGATAAGTGTCATCTCTGTCCCTGGCGACAAGAAGGATGCTCTTATCTGCGCCAACAAAATCTACCGGGAAGCAGCAGCCGCAACAGATCGCAAGCCACTTGCCGCCGAAGCTCCCGGGGGGAAGAAGAAGACCAAGTCCGGCAGGAGTTCTGATGCTCACTCCGGCAAGCGCACCTCTTCGGAGTGCTGCGCTACCGTCGAGGACGCACCATCGAGCTCCACCGGCAAGTGTAAGAAGACAATGGCAGCTCCACCAGCGACCAAGAAGGTGTCCGCCAAGGAGGACGGCACTGGTGGTACTTTCACCATCAGTGCCACTCTCGACCCTAAATAGGAAAGCGCGCTCATTGCTTTCCTGCGGGCGAATGTCGATGTGTTTGCGTGGCAACCGTCTGACATCCCCGGTGTTCCCAAGAAAGTAATTGAGCACCACCTTGCCGTCTGTCCTCATGTGCGGCCCGTCAAGCAGAAAGTCAGAAAGCAAGCAGTGGAGCGGCAAGAATTCATCGCAGAAGAGATCAAGAAGTTGGAAGCAGCATGCCTTGTCAGAGGAGTGCTCCATCCTACGCGGTTAGCCAATCCTGTAGTCGTGCGCAAGGTAAACGGGAAATGGAGGCTTTGTATCGACTTTACCGATGTCAATAAAGCTTGTCCCAAAGACCCATTTCCCTTGCCGCGCATCACCAGATTGTTGACTCCACGGCCGGATGTGACTTGCTTTCATTTCTTGACGCATACTCAGGATACCATCAGATCTTCATGGCAGAAGAGGATGAGGAGAAAACCGCATTCATCACTCCCTGTGGCACGTACTGTTTCATACGGATGCCTTTCGGTTTAAAGAATGATGGTTCAACATTTGCAAGGGTAGTCCATACTGCTTTTGAACCGCAAATACACAGAAATGTGGAAGCCTACATGGATGACATAGTGGTCAAGAGCAAGGATAAGGCAACTCTGATTCAAGATTTAGACGAGACTTT
Organism: Aegilops umbellulata; assembly: GCA_032464435.1. NCBI lineage: Eukaryota > Viridiplantae > Streptophyta > Magnoliopsida > Poales > Poaceae > Aegilops > Aegilops umbellulata. Next base: position 91,720,502 of record CP136060.1, on the reverse strand, counting down.
CACAAATCTGCGCAAGATCAGCCTCAAGCTCAACCCCGAGAAGTGCGTGTTTGGAGTCCCTTCCGGCAAGCTTCTCGGGTTCTTCGTGTCTCAGCGGGGAATTGAAGCCAATCCCGACAAGATCAAGGCCATTGAGCAGATTGAAGCACCGAAGCGCGTCAAGGATGTACGGAGACTTGCCGGCTGCGTGGCGGCTCTCAGCAGGTTTATCTCTAAGTCTGCTGAGCACGCCCTGCCGTTTTTCAAAATTTTGAAAAAGGCAGGTCCAATGAAATGGACTCCGGAAGCGGAGGATGCGCTGCAGGACTTGAAGAGATACCTGTCCTCCACTCCAATACTTGTCGCACCTAAGCCACAAGAGAAGTTGCTGCTGTATCTGGCGGCAACCAATCAAGTGGTTAGTGCTGCGTTAGTAGCGGAGAGGGAGGCAGATGATGAGCCAGCAACCACGGCGAGCGCATCCAGCGACAAGCAGGGGGCTTCCCCGACAAGCTCTGGTCCCGGCAAATATGGATCTGCGCAGGCACCCGAGGAGATACAGAAGAAAATGGTGCAGCGCCCAGTCTACTTTGTCAGTTCCCTTCTGCAGGGGGCTAGGTCAAGGTACTCTGGTGTGCAGAAATTGCTTTTCGGCCTTCTCATGGCCTCGAGAATGCTGCGCCATTACTTCCAAGCACATGAGATAACAGTTGTCACTTGTTTTCCGCTAAAGAGGATACTGCAGAATCCAGAAGCAACATGCAGGATTGTTGAGTGGGCACTGGAACGTTCAAGCTTTGGACTCAAGTTTGAGAGCACTTCAACTATCCAAAGGAGAGCATTGGCAGAATTCATAGCAGAGTGGACGCCAACACCAGATGAAGAAATTCCAGAAATGAGCATCCCCGTCAAGGAAGCAAGCAAAGAGTGGCTGATGTACTTTGATGGTGCTTTCTCGCTGCAAGGCGCCGGTGCTGGCGTACTGCTTGTCGCACCCACCGGAGAGAACCTTAAGTACGTAGTCCAGATGCACTTTCCCAAGGAGCAAGCAACAAACAATACTGCAGAGTATGAAGGATTGCTTGCCGGTCTCAGTATCGCGGCAAACCTTGGGATCAAGAAGCTCATTGTCAGGGGTGACTCGCAGCTTGTCGTCCGCCAAGTGAATAAGAGTTATCAGAGTCCATTGATGGAAGCTTACGTTGATGAAGTGAGGAAGCTAGAAGAGCACTTTGTCGGCCTATAGATGGAACATGTTCCAAGAGCTCAGAACGACGTTGCCGATGGCCTGTCAAAGTGCGCAGCACTTAAGTTACCTGTGGAACCAGGGATCTTTGTGCTCAAGCTGACTCAACCATCTGTGACGCCATCAACTGGACAGATCAAGAAGAGGAAGTTCATTTCTGGTGACTATTTTCCGGCAGAGCTTCCCGAAGCCGCTGCCAAAAAGGTCCCCAAGATCAACACCAAGAGTGCTGGGGAGCAATCTGCTCCGGCAAACCCCAGGGTTTGTTCTGTTGAAGCATACGCTCCCGACAAGTTTTGCTCCGGCAAGCTTGCCGGGGAACGTCAAGCTCCGGCTGAGCCGCAGTTTCTCGCCGTAGAAGCGGATGTTCCCACAACAGCAGATGTGCCTTTAGTCCTTGTTGTCGAGCCACAAGCTCCAGCATGGGCACAACAGATCGTCCGTTTCCTTCAGACAGGAGAACTTCCCGAAGAGCAAGAAGAAGCGGAAAGAGTAGCCCGGCAGTCAAGTATGTACCAGTTTGTCGACAATGCACTGTACAGAAGAAGACTCAAGGGTGTGAAATTGAAGTGTATTCACCGGGAATATGGACAGAAGCTGTTGGCCGAGATACATGGAGGCATTTGTGGTCACCACATTGGCGCAAGAGCACTTGCCGGAGCATTCTGGCAAGGTTTCTTTTGGCCGACAGCCCTCCAGGATGCAACTGCACAAGTAACCAAGTGTGAAGCGTGCCAGTTCCATTCCAAGCAAATACGCCAGCCAGCTCAAGCTCTCCAGATGATCCCTTTATCCTGGCCATTTTCGGTCTGGGGGCTCGACATCCTCGGCCCTTTCCCCCGAGCAGTCGGGGGCTTTGAGTACTTGTACGTTGCAATCGACAAGTTCAGAAAGTGGCCGGAAGTGGAAGCAGTGAGGAAGGTAACAACACAGTCAGCAGTCAAGTTCTTCAGGTCGATTGTTTGCCGCTTCGGGATCCCTAACAGGATCATCACCGACAAGGGTACGCAATTCACGAGCCGCACCTTCATGCAGTACGTCCAAGATCTTGGCACCAAGGTCTGCTTCGCTTCTGTTGCTCACCCCAGGAGTAACGGTCAAGCGGGGAGGGCAAATGCTGAAGTGATGCGTGGACTCAAGACCAGGACTTTCGACAGGCTGCACGGATGCGGAAGAAACTGGATTGAGGAGCTGCCGATGGTTCTTTGGTCGATCAGGACGACGCCAAATCGAGCCACTGGCCAAACACCTTTCGCTCTAATCTATGGAGTAGAGGCAGTTCTCCCCACGGAACTCGTATACGGGTCGCCTCGAGTGCTCGCTTATGATGAGCTTGAGCAAGAGCAGCTGCGACAAGATGACGCGCTGCTCCTTGAGGAAGACCGTCTTCAGGCTGCTGTACGAGCTGCTCGCTACCAGCAAGCTTTGCGCCGCTACCATAGCCACAAAGTTAACGCCAGAAGTCTCGAGTAAGGCGACCTTGTTCTTCGGCGCGTTCAGTCCGCCAAGAATTCCAACAAGTTGACGCCAAAGTGGGAAGGCCCTTACCGGGTGAAACGAGTCACTAGGCCTGGTGCTGTCCGCCTTGAGACCGAAGATGGCATTCCGGTGAGCAACTCCTGGAACATTGAGCATCTTCGTAAGTTTTACCCGTAAGGCGCGGTTGCCGGACCCTGCTCCGGCAACCATCTTTTGTACAAGTCTTGCCGCTGTTGCATGTAATCCTTTGTACAAAGCCAGGCGCAGACCCTGTGCATAAATAAAGCTCATGTGCTCCGCACATCTTGTCAATTTCATGCTTTTTATTTTTTGCATGAGTTATCTGACACTTTGTGCAGCGAACACCCCCGGTAAGCAATAACGAGCCATAAGGCTCCATATCATTATTTTCTCTACTTCCTTTTTTCTCAAGAAAATGAAGGTTCCTTCGCCCACAAGTTTGCCGGGGGGGGGGGGGGGGGGGGGAGGGGAAGATAATGGTATGGACCAGGCGTTGTTCAAGAAAGTTTCGCCTTGCCGGGAAGCAAAAGACAGAAAAGCTAAGTTGCCAAAGTTTGAGCAATCAGATGTTTTTAAATTTTTAAGTTATCTTCCTTAAACGACCATGCTTTGTATGGAAAACCTGTGCGCGAAGGAACCGGCTCGTGGCTAGTTGCGCCCTTACTTTGTTTCGAGTTCGCTCAACAGTTTAAGTGTGCTGCGACTAGAGTCGCGCCCTTACTTTGTTTCGAGTTCGCTCAACAACTTAAGCGAGCTGCGACTAGTTACGACAAGGTTTCTTGTCGGCAATGGCACTGCCAGCAGGCTGCTGACGTCCCGCACTCAGCGCTCGCGGCGAGGGTGCCTGCGCCGGCAAGTTCCCTAAAAGCGTAGGGCAAAAACATACAAAGGAAGGAATCAAGTAAAGGAAATAACATTGCAATCGCTTCCCAAAATAGAGTTATATTACAAAATAGCTTGTCACAGCTCTAATAGACTATTTTCATAACATGATCAGCAGCGACAAGAAAAGAAGAAAACGGGCGGCCTAGTCCACGCGATCGCCCTCAACCCTCTTGATCCCGCTCACCTTGTCCACAATGGGTGCGACAAGGTCCTTGAGCGCCTCCAGATCAGCTTCCGCCGGTAGGGATCTGAGGACGTTGGTGAGGTTGAGACCCGGGTTGCGGAAGGCTACCTTCACCAACACTTTTTGAAGAGCTCCCGCGCAGATCTTGCGCGACTCGTCGGCCAGCTACTTTGGGATCCTCTCCCGGAGTCGCTGAAGGGCCGTCGCCACGCCTTTGAAGAACAAGGTGAGCTTGGCGCTGGATTGGAGGTTCTCGTCGGAGGGATACCCGAGATCCTCCATCCCCAGGTGCGCCAGCTCCCTATCAATGTCGGCGGCAACATTCACAAGACCTTCCGTCCACTGCTCCACGGTTTCTCTAAAAGCGTTCTGGGTGGCGGCAACACTCTCCAGCAGCGCCTTGTCGGCCTGGATCTCCTTCTTCAAGGCCGCCTCCTGCTCCCTGGCGCCGTCCAGCGTCTTGGTCAAAGTGGTCAGCTTCAACTCAAGATCTGCGTTGGAGTCCTTGGCGGCGCTGAGCTCCTTGCCCTTCTCGGAGAGACGGACCTGCAGCTCTACGAAGTTGTAGACGTCTTTCTCCCACTCACGCTTGAGCGCGACGAGCTCCTCGCCGCTCGCCTTGAGGTCGGCCTCCAGCTGTGCCACCTTCATCTCCAGCTCCTTCTTGGCGGCCTCGGCGGCTGAGGCAGCATCCTCCGCTTGCTTGATAGCTCCGCCAAGTGTTCGCTCGCGCGCGGCAAGCTCCTCCTTGTGGCTATCGAGGTTGACCTTCCACTGCGCCAGTTCACCCTCCTGCGCCGACATCTTCTCAGCGGCAAGCCGCCGTTGCTCCTCGACGTCAGCCTTCTCGAGGAGGAAGGCCTTCTGCGCCTCCTCGAGCTGCTCCCGCTCCTCCGCCAGGGACCGGAGAGCTGCCTGGTTGATGCCGCGGAGCTCCGCCGCACGCTTCTCAATGTCGGCTCCCGCCTTCGCGGCAAGCGCTTCGCGGGATTCCAGCTTGGCCTGCCGAGCGCGGTAGAGCGACAACAGCTTCCGCAGCAGTCGCTCCTCCTCAGGCTCGTCCCTGCTGCTGCTTGGCGCATCGACCAACGTCAGCCCAGCGGAGGCGAGCACCTCCACGTCAAAGCTTTCTCCTTCGACCGGCGCCCTGGACGTTGACGCCCAGGGGAGGTTGATGAAGACGCCATCGCCGGCCTTCAAGTAGACGCCCGACTGGGGCCCTTCGGAGCCCGACGCTGTGGCAGCGGCGGAAGGGTCGGCGGTCGGCGTAGCGCCTGACGCTCCTGCGGCCTCAGGGCCGTCAGTGCGATCGCCAGACCCCTCGTCGGCTGCTGCGGCGGCAGCCTTGGCGGCCTCTTCGCCGGCGGGATCATCAGCGCCGACCGCTTCTTCGGTGGCGGCGGCATCATCAACAACAACCTCGGTCTCTATCGGCTCCGCAGTAGATGGATCTGACGGCCGAAAAAGGAAGAAAAGTCAAGCAGATATCCAAAAAGAAGATCAAACGAATAAGAACCCAAGGGAAGTTAAGGAGCAAGAAGTACCTGTACCAGGCTCGGCAGTTGGGATCTCCGCTGCCGGGGGGTCACTGGTACTGTCCCTTGCCGGAGACTTCTCCCTTGCCTGAGAGCTCCCCCTAGTCGGAGGATTCTCCCTTGCCGGAGAACTCTCCCTTGACGGCGTAGTCGAAGCAGATGGCATGTCAGGGGCGGCCTCTGGACGCTCCTGGTGGGGCTGCTCTGCTCCTACACAAGCCAACAGTCAGATATCAGCAAACAAAGAGTATCCATGCGCGCCCAACAGCGGGAAGCAAACCATATACTTACGCTGGGGGCTGCTCTGAAGAGCAGCTGCCGGGTCCGGCAAGTTTGTCTCGGGCGCACCCCCTGCTGACACGGTGGGATCGTCCTCAATGACAATCACCGGGACCTTGGCTCTCTTTGCCGCTCTCTGGGCCAGAGTCCTAAAAAGGAATAAGTTCCGAGTAAAGCAAATGAGATACAAGACAAGACAACAAGTATTGAAGACATACAAATACAACAAGAATCTTACTCTTCTTCTTCCTTGTCGGAGCTGAGCGCGGAGAAGTCAAAGCCTGGCCCACCTCCGACGCGAGGAGGCGGAGGAGTAGGATCCCTTGGCCGCTTGGCGGGAGCTGGAGCGGCGGACCGGGAGGACCCCGCTCCAGTTGCCGCTGCAGCGTGAGGTGCTTCCGCGGCAACAGAACTTGCCGCGGTGGAGCGTGTCGTGCGGCGCGGCGGGGGTTGACTCGTCCGCCGCTCCGCTACGTCCCCGGCCTTGCGAAGACGCCTTCTTGGTGGAGCCGGGGGCTCTGCTTGCGGCAAGCTGCCCGAAGACGAAGAGGAAGAGGAGCCGATCTCCAACGAGCCGCTCGTATCCTCGGCGGGCCCGCTCGGCCCGACGTCATGCCCGGCGGACTTCTCCTCGATGGCAAGATCCTCTCGCTCGGCAAGGCTTGCCGCCTCTGCTGCCTCTGCCTCCTCCACGGTGAACCCAAACTCGCCCGCAGCTGCGGCTGCCGCCGCCTCTTCCAGCCTGGTGGCGATGCGCTTGATCTCCTCGTCGGTGGTGTCCCGGGTGAGGCCCCTCTGCTCATCGGCGCAGATCGGCACTTCTACCAAGCCATCGAAGAACGCCTGCACGACGTCATCTGCAGGCTCTATCCAGGCTGGGTCAATTCCATGCGAGTCGCACAGCGGCATCATTGCACGGATGCGGTCGAGCGAGGAGTTGTTGCACAGCGGAACGACGCCCCTCGGCAACCTGAACACTTCGGGATGCTGCGGGTCGTACTTAAACAACTCCTGGAGCATCGCGTTGAGCTCCAGGACAGTGAAATTGAAGTTGAGGCCCGGCCGCAGCCTCATGATATCCGCCGCGTTCTGGAACTCCCAGGCGGGTCTCCTCCTCTCCTGCAGGGGGGCAATGCGGCAGCGAAGGAAATCTGCGCCAACCGCTCCCACAGTAAGCCCGACAAGCCTGAGGCGTTGGATCCGGGCGACGGCAATCTTCAGTCTGTCGTCTTCCGGGGCCAAACTACTCCAATCACTGTCGCGCACTACTGGAGTTTGGCGCTGGGCGGTAAACGGCTGCGGGTTCTCCTCGACAATCAGGCACCAGTCCGCCCTCCACTCCTCCCACTTGCTGCGGAACTCTCCATCCAGATAAGCATCTTTCTTGCCGGCTTTTGAGATCCAGGCGATTCCGCCGGATAAAGGCTCTCCTTTCTCAACTCGAGGCGAAAAGAAGTGGCGGAAAAGGGCTACGTTTGGATGGATTCCGACAAAGTTTTTGCAGAGATGTGCAAAAACTGCCATGGTCAGGACAGCATTGGGGGTGAAGTCAAGGAGGCGGAGCCCATAGGTGTTCATGACGTCACAGAAGAATTCAGAAAAGGGCGGGCAGAGCCCGCAGTATAAGAACAAGGCGAAGAAAGGGTACCCAGTCGGAGCCTTTTCCCAAGCGGCGGCTGGGAGTACCTTCGTGCGCGGGTGCGCCCGCGTCTCCGTCGACCAGAAGAGGTAGTAGTACTCCCTCAGATCCCCCGCGGCGAGCTTGGGGGGGAAGACGGCCCGCTCCTTTCGCAGTGCCGCGAGCCGCTGCGCTTCGGCCGACTTCACGACCTTCCCCTTATCGGCTTTCGGAGCCATGGCGGAAGTGGTGAGGGAGGTCGACGACATTGGTGGTGTTGGTGGCGATAGGGGGCGGAGCGCTGCTCTCTTTCAACTTTGGGAAGAAGGGGAGTGGCGAAGATTGTCAAGGACGGAATAGTAACGGACGGATGGACGAACTACCCCTGTTTCCCCTGCTTATAAGGGGGAGGGGGCGGACATTCCGTTTTCCCGAATAAAGAAGCCACCCACGATCTCTCCCACGACGGCACAATCTACGCGTACCGCTCAAGGAGGGCGCGGTGGATACGGAATAAGATACGGCGTGACCCAGGCCGCGTATGCCCGTGCCCTGTTTTGGGCCTGGCCCAACTGCGCTTGGCACCGTGTATGGCCCATGCCCGAGGGCTCCTGTCGGTGTACTAGAGTAGGGGTACCCTAGTACCCCGAACTTGTGCACGGGCAGTCGCAGCACCCCGCGGCAAGGCTTGCCGGGCGACCGCCAAGGCCCTCTGTGGTTCCTTTTGAGCCATTCAAGAACAAAGTATTCAAGCCAAGAAGACAAGGCCCCGGCAAGAGGAGCTTGCCAGGAAGGCCACTCAAGGCACAAGACCCCGGCAAGAGGAGCTTGCCGGGAAGGCCAACCAAGGCATCTCAAGGTACTTACCGCAACGCACCACGCGTCCCGGCAAGGCCCGGCGAGCGGCAAGCTTCCGGACGCGACATGACAACGACCGCGGCAAGGCACTTTGCCGCGGCAGGCTACCACTTCGTACCCACGCTCCAGCACATCCACCAACGTGTCGCTCAGGGACTATCCCAAGCGTACGTGGTGAGAGGCTGTGCGGCCAGGGGTACGCGGTGGCAAACGGCGCTGACAAGATCGCCATCGTGGCGAACGGTGGCGTCCCTGACGGTCCCTTTCTGCACTGTTTGGACGACGCAGACGGCATTTAGTGCCCTTGTCTCCTGCCGTCAGGGTTAGGTAGGATACACTGTACAGGTAGCTGTACCAACCGCAGCACCTTTCCATTTTTACCCTTGTCTACGTTGCCACCTGTTGGAGACCCCTTGAGCATATAAAAGGAGGCCCATGCACAACGTAGGGGAAGGGGGGAGAATAGAACGCTCACGCTCGGTCTCGTTAGCTGCTGGTGCATACTGTAGCACTCAGCGCTCCCGAGCAAGAACTCAATACAAACCACAAAGCAGCAGTAGGAGTATTATCTCTCCGGAGAGCTCCGAAGCTGGGTAAACTGCTCGTGTGCTCCGCCTCGATCTGCTCTTCGTGCGACCTCCACCCCCCGCCGAACCGAAATGGGCTCGGTCCCCATAGGTGCTCGTGGATCAGTTTGCCCGACAATAATTCACATATATAATGCCTTTGCAACAAGATAGCATTGTATAATTCACATATAATGTCTTGCAACAAGTTGGCAATGCATAATTCACATATATGGTAACTAGACACTGAACACGTGGCATTCACACAAAGCATGTCTAAACTAATCAAATGACATAGCAATGCGAGACACCATACGCACGATATGAGCAACATAACCCTGCCAAGTTAGAGCATACACCTCGGGGGGGGGGGATAGGACTGGTCATCTGTCTCTGTATCCTCCTCTGAGGAGCTATCCGTAACCAGCGAGATATGCACTTCGTCAGATAGCATAGTCTGCTCTGAAGACCTTGTTTTCACTCCAGAATTTGCCATCACCGTGTCAAATGGCTGATGCACAAGAAGAGCAGTTGAATGTAATAACATTGTTGACAAATGTAATATGTAATGAAAAAAGGATGGCCTGATATAATTTACATATAAGATGACTGGCTAAGCAGGATGGCATTGCAAAATTCACATATATGATGCCTGGCTAAACAAGATGGCGTTGCATAATTCACATAAATGATGAATAAACTAAACAGATGGCATTCGCACAAAGGATGTCTAAACTAAGCAGATGACATATTTGATGTATAAAGTAATCAATGCAAGACACCATATGCATGATATAACCAACATCAGCATGCCAAGTTAGAGCGAAGACCTCAGGGGGTAAATAGGAGTTGTCTTCTCCTTCTGAATCCCCCTCAGAACAGATATCTTCCTCTCGATTACAATCTGAAATGCGTGGAGGGGGGCTGCCTTTGCGCCTACCATGGAGCGACGTCTGCATGAAATTTTATTGCCACGCAAGGCTCGTCTCTTTTGCTCTACATGTTCAGTTCCATTGTTTACAATAACTGTCATGCATAGGAATAAAACATAGTGAGATTATGTAAGGAGTGCATGCAGAAATCCAGAGTGATGGTAGCAACCTGTGGATAGACCCAAAACCAATAATAGCAGGCAGATAATGGCTTTAGTTAAACAATAGAGATAATGGCTTCTTTACTGTTTGTTTCCCACCCAACATGAAACTCATAGTAGACACCGGAGATTAACCAGATAGTAGATAGATACTATTGATAGCGGCCCCGATATGTACCCCACAACCATTTAAAAACTCAAGTTTGACCATTAGTTTGGAGCTGACTCAGAGTCTAATCGGTGAACAGGACGAAAAAGTAGCATGTAATATTAAGCGATGCATAACGCAAGCAGACACGAAAGAGTGCGACCTCTCTTGCGGACCCGTGTAGTCCTCGAGGTCATCTGCTCGGTTGATGATGGTAATGTAGTTTTCATGGCTGCCAGCGGCGGGGAAGAAGATCTGAGGCGGCGAAAGACAGTCTGGAGGCCGGATCCCTGCTGTGCTGGACCCTTCTGTCGTTGGAGCAGCTGAGCTGGGGTGGACGACGACGTAGCAGGAGCAGGACAAACCACACAAGATTTTCTTTGACAACTATCTATAAGAGAAGTAATTCTGTAACGGCTCATTTGAATTGGAGGATTCCAACAATGCAGGGATAGGAAATAGACAGGAATAGGATAGGAATGCACGTGCAAAACAGAGAATTTAAAAACACAGGATTTTTGCCAATCTGGGTGTTTGATTCACAACAATTGGAAGATCACATGATGCAAAGAAGCATGGTGAGATTAAGTCAAACCACAAGAAAATGTACAGTTATAATGTTATTATGCTACTATCTCTTAGTCTTGTGCATCATGAATAGGAATTTGAAAAGGAGGACAAGTGAAAATTAAAATGCCCACTTTTTTCTTTCAAGGAGACACTAAAGGAACAAATCCGTGTGCTCAGTGGACAATATATATAACATGTAGAGTAAAAAAGAGATGCAACAAGTGTACAACCTCTTTGGCGAAGCCATGTCGATCTCAGCGTGATTGGGTTGGCCGGCGAGGATGCTCCGGCTGACTTTGCTGTCGGAGGAGGGGAAAAGATCTTAGGCGTCTGGAGATGGAGCCCGAGGTACTGCTCCGCTGTGATGGAGGGTTTCGTCGTTGGAGCAGCTCCGGTGAGTTGTACGACGCTAAGGCTGAAGCAGGACAAGAGAGACAACGAACAACGTTAACTTGAGTGGAATTCTAATAGCATCTCCAATACATGACGTAAAATACATAACCACAAAGTGCTAGATGTAAAATACATCAGTCTCTCATCTCTGAACTTAACTGTCGAAACTGAATTTAACTGTCGAAACTGAACTTAACTGTCGAAACTGAATTTTGCTGTCGAAAATGAATTTTGCTGTCGAAACTGAACGCACTAGCAAGGTGAGGCTACACGTCGGTCGACTGACTTTTTCATCTCTGGTCCGTCGATTTTGCAGCCGTTGGATACGAAATCAAGGGCCTGCGGTTCATCTTCAACCTCCACCCCCAGAGCCGGCCAAACAACAGCCCCCCGCCGCCCGCGGCTGGCGGTGCGCCGCCCCGCCCGCCCCGTAAACACTCCCCACTGCCGGTCCGCCGCCGCCCCGGCCTTCCCTCTAGGCCCCCCCCTTGCCGAGCTTTTTCTCCGGCGATCCTCACGCCACCGCCCCGCCACCGCCGGCGACCACCGTCCCCATCCTAAACCCTAAGATAGATAGTGGGGTACCTCTCCGGCGAGCCCCCCTCCCCCCTGCGGCTGGTTCTTCCTTCACCCCAGCGAGCCCCCACCCACCCCCTGAAAATAGACTGACCCAAAAGTCGATTCAGTCGACTGAAGTGTAGCTAAATCGGAGCAGCATCGCAAGCAAGAGCAAGAGAGAGAGCAACAGCGTGAGAAAGAGCAATAGCAAGAGCAGACCAGGCAAGGGACCGAGAGTAAGATAAGAGCAGCAGCGCGAGTGTGAGCTAAAGAAGCAACAACTCCTACTGATGTGGACGTCGCTGCCGAGGGAGCGACGCCGTGGAGGAAGTGGCCGGCGATGTCGCCGTGGATGGAGCCGCGCCGTGTCGGCTCGGGACCGAGCGCCGGTAGCACCGTGAGATCGAATCAAGAAGAAAATGCGGCGATTAGTGTACAACCTCTTTGGTGGCGCCGATTAGGCCGCAGCTTCATCCGAGGAAACGATGATGATGATGCTCTTCTAGTGGTGCAAGTGAAGAAGGCTGTGTGGGAATGGAGGTGGCACGAAAGACGAGGGGAACGTCGGGGCAGCTCCTTGGAGGTGGAGGACGGGGTGGCTGAACCGGCGGGACAATGAGATCGACGACGGATCCTCATCCGGTACGGTGGATGAGAGACGTCGAGGTGTTGCTGTGGACGACATCGTCGGGGAAGAGGCTCCGGCTGGGTGGCGGACGGAGCAGGGTGTGGGGTTTCGTCGCGGGTTTTCGTGGCCTCGGTGTACGAATGGGTGGGCGGATGGGATGGCAGTGGGGAACCATGGCTTAGAGACGCGCTTGTCCGAAATGTGGGGTAAGTTACGAAAGTACCCCCACCGATTTGAGGCGGTTCTTTCGGTTTAGGGGTACCACGGGCATTTCGTGTGTCGGGATTTCACTAGAGGTGGGAGTTTTCGCGCGCGTTGTAATTTCGGAATAGCAAGGCGCGGGTTGAGATGGAGGGAGTTGTAGGAGCACAACGAGACAAAGATACATCTTAAATATTTCGGGCTAACAAGGCGCGGGTTCAAATTTCCGGACAAGCCTAACGTGTATTGTACCAAATCAATGCGCACTACAAATGTCATTCAAACCTTTGAATTCATGTTATGTTCAATTAAAATATTTTGCTACGTGTATAATGCATGCAACCTACTACTCCAATGAACGTTTTAGTGCATTCCAAACGTATATACTACCGCTTCAATATGAACTAAATTTGAATTCGTTTCTCTATTTGAATAAGATCTACAATAATGATTGTTGTGAAGTCAAAGCATTGGAATTTGTTTCTTTGTTTTAATAAGATCTACAATGATCATTATTGTCAAGTTAAACCATCGTTTGTGTATTATCTTCACAGCACACCACATGATTAGTCTCGAGTTACATATGAACTATGTGTACTATATGAACTCGAACTAGATTTTTTGAATCCACTTTATTTTGATTTCAAATCATATTACATTTCTAGCTCTTGCTAGATCTTCATAATCTAAACCATGTCTCATATGTATAATGTGTTTATCACATTATGTATGGTGCCCCGCCCCCTACGCCTACAAGTATTTAGATGTGAGTTGCAAACACCACACATTACCACAAATTCAAATAAAATGTGAGAATGTTCGATATATAGTATTGTTTAGATTGTTCGATATTTAGTTGTAAGCTGCAAACGCCATACATTATCACAAATTCAAATAAAATGTGAGATTGTTTGATGTATAGTATGGTTTAGATTGTTCGGAATTTAGTTATGAGTTGCAAACGCCATGCATTATCACATTATGGTATAACATGTGCACAACACGTGTATCACCGCTATATTCATGCATGCAATGTTTAAAACACTATGATCTCCTATTCAAATATATGAATCCGCTTTCATATCAAATTATAATCTTTGTTAGTCTCTTACACCCACTCAATCCTCTAACCTTTGTAGGTACCACTAACTTTCTCTCGTGCATGCACACGCCCTCCTCGCCCTCCCCCTCCCTCGGCATTCTATCCACCGTGCATATTCATTTTTTCTTTAGGTCGTTCTCCCAGAGTCTCCACAACTCCTTTTCGACACACATCGATCGATAAACCTCTCCAGCGATGCCTGCCTACAACATACACACACACCTTCAATCTCCTCCTTTATGTGTCCTTGCCTCGTGTCTCTCAAATACGGTCAGACACACGTGTAAACTCTCGCCCCTCTTTTCATCGATCTCACAACCGCACACTCCTCCCCCTATCTAGCTAGTAGTTGGGACTCTCGCACCACCTCCTAGCTCCATTCTCTCTGTCTATCCGTCTCGCTGGGCCTTATTTGCCTCTAACAAATGGACGTACACCGACCGATCTCTCGCTATACATATAGCTAGCTAGGTCCTTATAACTCGTTTTTACCCACACATCAATTGATCTACCTCATTAGTTGTGTCTCTCCCTTCCTCCGACAAACAACAATTGATCTACCGATCTAGCTAGGTTTGCTTACCAAACACATGGTTCCCCTTCATCATCCATGGATGCGTCCTGGCAGATCTATCACGCACAGGAACACACAGAAACACATCCCCACTCTTATTGATAACATTGCAGTTCGACCCTCAGTTTGTCTAGTAGGCCTCTCCCACCATCTTCGAGAAGCAACTCCATCACCCATCCAGCACTCTACCCCTCTCCCTCCCTCTCCCTCCCTCTCTCTCTCCTCTCTCTCTGTCCCATCATATTTCCCGTCCTTCAGTTATGTACGGATGTCGACCGATCTCCCTCAAGACATAGCTGGGTCTCTCCTTCTCAACACATACACGAGTCGTTCTACCTCTATAGTTAGGCCTCTGCTTACCCCTCCCCCACCCCCTCCCCCCCCCACACACCAATACATCAAGCGCTCTAGTCATGTCTCCCTGCCACACACAAACTTGACATGTGCCCTCTAACGTTCCGGTAGGCCAGTCGCCCTATATCTTTGACTTGTACACACACACAATTTCGATGGCTCTCTTCATCGATCTCGCACCCACCCACTTGATCCTCTCTTCGACTCGCTATGACCCCTCCCTCTCTTCTCGTGGATTGCCTGACCCTCTATGTATGATATGGATAGGCCTCCATTTCACACACATTGCATGCAAAATTTTGTTTGAGATGTCATTGACACATATTCCCACAAATAATTCACGAAATCAACCCCCACCCCACCCCCACCCCAAAACAAAAAACACTCACGAGCGCAGTTTGTATCTCTCACACACACCCACGTAGGTGGGGGGCGTGCACGAAGAGAAGAGGTGTATACATGGCGCACGTACTCCCGTCTCTTTCCCAACCAGACCCGCGCAGGTACACGGTGGAGCTCATTTTTGTACGAAAAAGGCAGCCCATGTGGTAATTTGGCATGTGTACTGGTTGTCCACTTGGTGGAGGGAGGATCGTCTACCACGGGTGAACAAACAAATTGAGACTTGACGTGTTATGTTAAAAAAAGAGGCAAACCATATGAGGCCTACCTTAGAGGCAAGGCTCTATACACTAGAGTACTTTTGATGTGTCCCGTCAACTCGCAAAACAAGGAGAAGCTTGCTTAGTACGCCGTCTCCCCCGCCCACGGGCGCGGTGGCTCGCAGGATGAGGTGAAGCTTGCTTACTACGCCTTACGCCCACTCCCTCACCCATGCGCGCGATGGCTCGCAGGACGAGGAGAAAAAATTACTACTCCCTCCGTTTACTCCTCGTCCCTACTACCTTGGTTATAGAGATTATATCACACTGTTTGGAATGTATATGTCCTTTAGTAGATTTCAATATGAACTACTAGTACATACTCCAAACACTGATGTATATAGATGTATTTTAGAGTGTAGATTCACTCATTTTTCTCCGTATGTAGCACTCTCCCTCGCCCCTCGACCCTCGCCCACGTGGTGGACGTGCAACAATTCGTTCGGTCTCATATAGCTAGAACGATATATACTGCACTACCATTATTGCTCGACTTCCCGAAGAGGCGAAGAGCCAATCGCAAGGTTAATATTTTGGAGATGCCAAGCGCAAGGTTATATGAGAACGAGTAGTAGGTGCCGCGTCATTTATAAATAAATTTTCTTCTTCTTCAGTGGCACGTACTCTATATGATAGGTTCATATGGAGAGAAAAGGAAACCGCTCCACTATATACATAGTCAGGACGGGCCAGCCTACACGGTTGCTTGCTGGGGTTGCTCTCTTCACACTCTCTCGCACAAAACTATTGTGGCCACATCTCAAACATCCCGGTGGATCACGTCCGCTTGGGTAAGGGGTGGATGCTTAGTGTAGATGCGGTGGTTGTCGCTGACGGTGAAAACCCACTGTCGGCACGTCCCGATCAGGGGTCCCCGCCGTTCTCTCTCACAAAGCTGGTGAGGTTGCCTTCGTCCCTTGCTCACTGCCGCGACGTGGGCAGTTGCCGCCTCCCGCCACCCTCCTCAAGGTTGAGCTACATCCCTCAGGTACAACTCCCTTTATAGCCGGCTTGCACCACTGCTCCAGCTGCCCACATCACTCCCTGTGGATATTTCTCTACTTCTTTGCCCCGCACATACCTCTACTGGCTTCTACGTACTGTATTTGTGATGAGTTTATGTCTCATCAACTAGTCCCAGTAATCTTATTCTAATCACGCTTGTTCAATTTCTTTGCCACAGGGATGCTCATCTCGATTTTGGTGAAACTGCACAAAATGATCCGATGGTCAAAAGGTTGCAAACTTCATTTATTAGGAAGCTCGAACGTTGCCAGCAAATTGAAGCCTGGTCAGGGTTCATGGTTCAAGGGCTAGGGACTGCATGGATCGTTTTTTTCTTTAGCTGCCTTTGTTCCAAAATAAATGTCAACTTTAGTAGTAGTACAACTTTGTACTAAAGTTTGCACAAAGTTGAGACACTTATTTTGGAACGGAGGGAGTACATATTTGCTATGATCTGTCAATCATTGAGATGCAATAGCATGCATGTTAGTCTCCTTTGTATTTGATGAAATGTTGCAACGGGCAACCTTGGACGCAAGATACATGTAACAGGAGCTGGAAGCTTCATAGCATTGTACAAATTTATCTCGCTGATAAATTACAGTACGTACTATACTAGTACTTCCTCCGCTCCTAAATATAAGTCTTTGTAGAGATTTCACCATGAACCACATGCGGATGTATATAGATGCATTTTAAGTGTAGATTCATTCATTTTGTTCCGTATGTAGTGGAATCTCTACAAAGACTTATCTACTAGTAATAGCTAGCCCCCACTACTAGGAATTCTCTATCCTGTCCTTGAGCCACGTCACCAAAATTGATGTAGCCGTTAGATGAAGTAAATCAGTCCATAATAGCCGTCTGATCTAGACGTTGAGAGGCTCCGCACTAAGCCACATGCAAGCATGCAGAAATATCGTGGCACATGCATGTGAGTGGGTTTTAAATCACATCAACATGTCTGCATGCAAGCATGCACCGGTAGCATGCATGTAAGTGAGCTTTTAAGTCCCATTAACATGTCAAAAAGAAAAATATAATCCCATTATGTAGTAGGAGTTGGCTGATCTTTTTTCCTTACGTGGGATGATCTAAATGATGATGGGAGTTTATTTAGTTTGGCTACCACATTTGTCATGCGGTTATAGAGTTTTTTTAGTTCTATGAAATCAATAATTTTGTGCAGAGAGATATACCGCTGTTCCGCGGCAACGCGCGGGGACTCATCTAGTAATATTTAGGAACGGAGGGAGTACTATGTAAAGAGTTAGGTGTCACATGGTGATAGTGTGAGGTGGTCCATGTAATCACTAAGCCTGCATGGTTTCACTGCTCTTGCACGCCTCCGCTGTAAGAATGGAGAAAATTGTAATCTAATAGTAGTACCTCCTTACGCTGAAAGTGTGGGACATCCAGCAGTCCTACCACCTCAGTAATAAAGACCAATGAGCCGTCAAATCACATAGAACCAGCAGTAAGTTGGACGGACGAGCAACCATCAGTCTTGCGCCAGTGAGAGGTCGCGTCCGCTCTGCCCGGGCATGAATGCGGCACCGATTCTTTGGAGCGGCGCTGACCATTTCGGGCGGGAAGCGCGCGCGGGCGATGGAGGGGCTTTGGGTGGGCCAGGCTGGTCAGGAGCGGGCGTGGCAGCTGTCCGCATGTCCCTACCGGACACGCCCGGAAACGAGAGGATGCACCGACTCTCGCGGCTAAAATCATACACTACACAACATCTCTCTGTAGGAGTAGATCGATCTGTCGCTCTCTCTAACACACACATGTTGTTAAACACACACACACACACATGCACGCACACGCACGCACCTTGGTCCCGTTGCACCTTCTAACGTGACTTATTACACCTAGACAGAGGGAGTAGTAAGTATACGAGATACGGTGGCACACTGACTTAAGTCTAATACAAGTGCCCAAAATTTGTGTGCATGTTATAATAAGGATTCACTTAAAATAGTACGTGAGCGAACAGAGGGATCAATTTTACAGTGTTCCCGAGCAGTAGCGAGATGTGTGAGGTAAGATACACCGTTGGCGCTTTTAATTTTTCTTATTAATTTGTTTGTTTCACCCTCTGACTGGTGGGACCCAACGTACTACCTGGAGAGAGGTAAGGTGACTAAGGCTGCATTATTTCTGCACCACTATGGATAGTCTTACCACCAAAGCCACATGACACGATTATGATTGAAATCCCAATGACTCCCACACACACAAAAAAAACATGACATGCTTGTCACACGAATGCAGGAATGTATAAAAGGTTATTTCCCTCTCGTTGAACATAATGGGAGGGTTGTGTAGCTGGTTAGCCTGTTCGCTCATCAAACTTGAGGTCTCGGGTTCGATAACTACACTTGCACATAATTTGTGCTAGGAGGATTCTTTGACTGGTCAAAATGTTTTCTAGGGTTTGCACGCTTCACACTCTCTCTCCAGTATATATATACACGCTGGAGCCTCAGCGCTTGTAGTTGCTCTCTTCACACTCTCTCGCCCTCTCCCGCTGGAGCCTCAACGCTTGTAGTTGCTCTCTTCACACTCTCTCGCCCTCTCCAGATCTAAACAAGACTTCGTTGGCCTCTCTCTCCCCTCACTGCTGCTCAAAGAGCCGGCAGGATCCGTCCACCGGGAAGGGAAGGAGGCTTAACGCTCTCGCCGTCGGCGAGGGACTACCATCGCAGCTGTTCAGTTTCCACCCAGCGGCGACGCGGGAGGGCCTCCGACCCCTTCTTCTTCGCCGCCGTCCCATCGCCCACCGAACCACGCCCCAAGAACCTTAAGGTATAATTTACTTACTCCATATGCATTGCTCTAGCTGCATGTATACCATGAATCTAGGACGTGGTTCAAAGAGGAAAGGAGTGGGGGAAAGTAGTGGGAAAAGTTGTATATAGCATGAATCTAGGACGTGGTTCAAAGAGGAAATGAAGGGGGAAAGTTGTATAGCATTAATCTAGGACGTGGTTCAAAGAGGAAAGGAATGGGGAAAAGTAGTGGGGAAAGTTGCATCGCATAAATCTAGGACGTGGTTCAAAGAGGAAAGGAAGGGGCGAAAGTACTAGTTCAAAAAGGAAAGGAAGGGACAAGGCTATAGAGTTTGAGCAGGACTAGATTTGTTGCGCTCACATGGGGAAAGGTGTCTAAAGATAACAAAACGGGGACCAACACAAATATGCTCCTTGGTTGTTTGTTCTTTGTTGCAACAGACTATGCATGACCACAATACATTGGTAGATGCACATGGTGCTGGTGCGTCCACTGTCCCATGCAACTCATTAGTTGTTGTTAATCTAAGGCCCTGTTTGGTTAAAACCTCCCTAGTCCCTACCTGCTGGGTTCCAGGGACTAAACATGGACTAGAGGTTATTAAATGACATGCTAAAAGACCATGTTACCCCTAGTAATGAACTAATAGAGACAAGGTGCGATGCGTGGCAGGGGCAACTGTTGGAAAAAGTCCCAAAAAGACTCCCTCGGGGTCTTCTTCCTTTAGTCCCAAATGCCCACTTTTAGTCCCTAAAAGTCCCTCCTGTTTGGTTTAGATGGGACTGACATGGAGTTTTTTTACTCCCTACACCAAAATGTCCCTGTAAACAAACACCCTCTAATAATGCCACTGGAAAATTGATGTAATGCCACAGTTAAAAGCAAATTACATGTTTAACGAATTTTATTGTTAATATAATCTCTATGTTAATATTAATCAATGCCACCGCTTGAGAAATGCTACTATCTTGCTTTCTTTCCCACTTAGATAAGGTAGATGCTTCTTTTTGTTGGCTTCTGTGTCATCCATCGTTATTGACCACTAATTGTTTCCTTTGCACCTCTGTGTAAATAGGGTTATCTGCTTCACCTCGTTGCCATTGTGACCTTTTGTTGCACTGCACAAAACACTTTTGTTTTAGGAGTGTTTTGTGCAGTTCAACCAAAATGTTACACCGACAACGTTGCTTGATTGCTTGATCTTAGTGGAACTGCACAAGAGGAGATCTTACTTCCTATCCGTTAAGGCGAATTTGGTTCAGATCTTCTTCTTGTGAGTTGTTTGAATTCCGCATCATGAGAGGTCAGTACTAGCCTTCTTTCACATGATTCTGCAGTGTGCATTCATATGTTGTGCTACTTGTACGATAATGTTGCTTGATTTTAGTGAACTGCACAAATGGAGACAAGACTTCCAACCTGTATGTGCACCGTAATATCCCATTGAGGTAAGATAAGGATATTTCACAACTGCTGGCCTGTATTTTGCCACTTTCATCAGAAAATTAAGTTTAGTACTATACTTGTGCTCCCTAATTGACATGCCAAATCTTACATTGAAGGCGAAGCTTGTCTGTTATTGAACCAAGTGATGAAGGGGAAGAACAAGCGGAAGAAAAACAAAGATCAACTCCCGGTGCTATAATGAAGCACTGGAACTGTGATGACACAAGTAATGATATAGTTTTGCATCTTAATTTATTGCGATGGCTGGAACGAGCAATTGTTTTGCCACTGATTTGATGCCACTCTTAATGTAATATGTAATTATCTCTACTTGTGCAAACAGGGATCTTCTTTGAAGATACCATATATTTTAGTGGAACTGCACAAGAAGATGTTGGAAACATTAAACTAATCGAGGAGTATATAGTAAGCATGGCCACCACCGTAGATAGCAATAGATGGTTCCGGAGAATTGCTTCATCTGTATGCTCTACACAATAAGCCTCCTGACAAAGGTTGGTACTCGCCCACTGATTTCATCCATATGATTGAGCTTTGTCATCTCTATTGGTGTTGTGCTACTGTTTAGATACTGTCATGAAAAAGTGGTATTGTCCTTGAGAAGTGCTTCATCCGTGCTGTTTTAAATATTTCCTTTCCTTTTTTTCAAGCAAACAGTGATGCTACCATTTAGTAGTCCTCTTGTCTTTGCACAATAGGATCATCTTCCTCTGAAGAAGAATATGGAGTACTTGAAGTTACTAGTTCCGATTATGCCAGGATGAAGAAGCCCTGTCTATCTTATCATCAGAAGGAGCAGTTGAAGGATGGTTACATTACTCCCCACAAGACCAAACTAACTTCAGCTCAGAAGGACTGACAAAATCTCCATTTTTTTGCTATGATGCGCAAGTACAATGTTGTTCTAGGATTCTTTCTGGTGAGTTCCATTTTTCTAAAAGTGTGCTCTACATGGACCATGTATGTGCCTGTTGAAACTGTCAATTCATAGTACAGTTTGCTTTATACTAATCACTTTTTTGTATTTGTGCAAACAGGGGTGCTCAGCTTGATTTCAATGGGAACTGCACAAAATGTTCATGAATACATCGAATCATTCACTTCCACCACAAGAAAGGAGGTGCCGATAAGTTCAAGGCGTTGCAACATATAAGGGCGAAATCATACAAGCTACGCGCGAATTTGGTTGATTTTGGTGGAACTGCACAAAAAGAACAGCTGGTTTATTTAGCACGAGGTGCCATGTCAATGTCTGAACTGATGGCAAACCCTGCCCATTCCACAATCGTAGGCATTTGATATTTTGGAATGGGACAACATTGTCAAATTTTGCTCATTGATTTTAGCAAGACATGCATTTGATATTTTCGAATGGGACGCCCTTTGCCGTCAGCAGCGTCGATCAATTTTTTCTTTATTCTTTAGTTGTGAAGTAAATATTGCCTCTGACATGTGAGTTGCTGAGATGCATAATCATCGATTGTTTTGAATGTTCTCTATGAATTGCCAGGCCTGTGTGTTTGATGGCAATGTACAGAAACGCTAAGAACCTGCTCAAACTCTTTGTACTCCTTTTGTTCCTTTTTACTTCGCACATTGTGAAAGTGCATACTTTTTTGTATAAGATTGGTCAAAGTAGAGATACTTTGACTGCAGACAAAACTTGTATGCAGACTAGAAAGGACCGGAGGGAGTACATGTGAAACTGCTGCAAACGAGGTGATCACCCTGGGAATAATGCTAATACGTATTGTTTTGCATGTTCATCCAATGCTAGTGATACAGGAATTCGAACTAATCGAAATAAATTCATTCACACACGGTCGGATTTCATATAAACATGCCCGATTTCATTACATTTCATACATTCTTCAACTAAAAAGGGGTGCGCTGGAGGTATAATTAATTAACCGAAGCTACCCACCTGTGTCCCGCCGAGCCGAACAGAAGCTTCAGTGACTAAACTGCAGGTGCAGTTGCGTAACTGACATGTGGCCTGTTGGGCCCACGTGTCAGTCAGCCAACTGCACCAGCAGTTAAGTAGAAGCAGCGTCCTTCTCAAGCGCAGCTCTCCGACTCCACGTCGCCGCCAAGAAGCTAACCGGTCGTCAATGGTTAACCCGCCTAGCTTGGCTTCAACCGGAGGGTAGCAACGGTGGCCTTACTTGGACCCGAGCGGCGGCGACCTACCGCGTTCTACTCTTCCTCGTTTCCTGTGTGGCGCGGCCTCGTTGGCAGTGGGGCGGAGCCTCGGCGGAGCCGGTGATGTCCTCTGTCTCGTTGCCGACGGGTGGCGCCTCAGCGAAGCGGTGGAAATCCTCCCCCATGTTGCCGGTAGGGTGGGGCCTCGGCTGAGCCGGCGATGTCCTCTGCCTCGTTGTTGGCGGGGCGGGGCCTCGGCGGAGCCGGCGATGTCCTCTGCCTCGATGTTGGCGCCGCGGGGCCTCGGCGGAGCAGGGCCTCGTCGACGCAAGCGGAGCGGGGACTCGTCGGAGCCGGCATTGTCCTCTTCCTCGTCCTCGGTCTCGCCAAACAGCGCCTCGCCCGCTTCATCGCCCTATTTGCTAGCCTCTTTGTAGGCCGCCGCAACCTCTGCCACCCGCATGCGGTACCGCCAGCGCTCGAGGCGGCCCTTGCGGGCGGAGCGGTACGAGTCGAGCAGCGCCTCCTGCTCCGCCCGCTCCGCGGCGATGTGCTCCTCCGCCTGCAGGTGCTCCTGGAGGAGATGGTGGTTGTAGGCGGCGTTGGCCTGCGCCTCCCGGAACTGCTCCTGACGCATCTGCCTCACACTGCTCCTGACGCATCTGCCTCACACTGCACGGGCCTCGCCGATGGTCATGGTGTAATGCACCGGCGAGGATGGCGCGGAGGAGGGGCTTGGCGCCGGATCGTCGACTACCATGTTCTCCATTGGGATGTCATCGTCCTCCGGCTGCCTGCCGGCCAGCCGGTCAGCAGCAATGGCTGCCATCTCCTTGTGGTCTGTCGTCCGCCCGTCCCGAAGAGCGCTGGAGCGCGAGGAAGCCATGGTGGGCAGTAGTGGTGTGGACAGGAGAAAGGGAACGGATGCGGATGACTGCAGGTATGGCCGGCGCAACTGTTTATATAGCAATGGTGGGCGGAGGGACGGACGTGTGGCGCCGGAGTAGCCGCCTCGGCAACTGCGTATCATTAATGTAGGCGGAAGATGGACGGACGGAGGACACTTGTGTCGTTTGAAGGCGGAGCAATCGCCTGCACCGGGAAGCGGGGCGGGCGGCGCTGACTGTTTCGGGCGGAAAGCGTGCGCGGGCGAGGAGATGACTTTACTTGGAGAGGATGACAATGGGGACCCACCAGGTCCATAGCCTCACGTATGCAAGTGCCTCCTTATTATATATATATGTATAAAACTATACTCCCTCCGTCTAGGTGAATAAGTCGTATTAGAAGGTGCATCATGACCTAGGTGCAAGCAGATTGGTGGAAAAGAAGAATATTTCTCTCTTCTAAACACAACATTTAATCACAGCAGTTAAGAGGATGCCTTATTAGCTACCCATGCATGCCATCGTAATTCATAGCATGCAAAGTGCTTTTATTTCTTGCCTAATAACCGCATGGACGTGCTGCATGCATTGGTCCTTGCTCGAGCAAAAAAAGGGAGGAAAGGGGTTTCCACGGGAGAAAACGAGGCAGAGGTGGAAGCGCTCGCTGGAGTAATTTATTTTGCTTCCTCCTGGTTTCCTAACATCATGGTCTCACGCCATTATCAACCTATGTAGTAGTCAATAAACGAGAGAATTGCACAAGAAGCGGCCGACAGCTGGGACCAAGCAGCTCGAGCAATATTTGTGTTTTTGAGGTGTGAGCACTACAGAGTTTTTCGATGTTTAGCCCAGATATTAATTTTTCTCCTCTGAACAACAACGAAAACATCGTTGCAGGTATTAATTGGGCGGGCTATGGCCCGTCTAGCCCAGGCCAGATATCCAGCCCAGATATTAATTTTTTCCAAGCTGAAAATGGCTAGCCCAGCTATACTTTTTTTAGGAATACCCAGGCAAGGTCAAGTTGTTATTCTCCGCCCCGCTGGGCTGCAAATCTTTCCTAGGAGGGATGCATTAGGCTTAACAAGAAAATGGGCTTTAAGAAATAATAAATGAGATGTAATTATAAAAACTGGGCAGTAACTATAAAAAAATGCACCAAACACGTGATTACTTTATAAAATATTATTTTTGGATATTAAAAATTATAATTTCATTAATTGTTGTGAGCGTAATGCTTCGTTGGATTTTTACGTAATATAAATTTATATTGAAATTGTATTTAATCTGACTAGAAATTTCGGGATAAAAATATTCCAGATCCCATCAAAATGTGGGAAATTTTATTGAATTCTGTTTTGAACGGTTGGTTGAAATGGGATGTACTTTTAACAAATTGTAAATGGGCTGTAGTAAATTCCATTAGAATTAAAAAATGGGCTACACATTCTTACAGATCTCAAATGGGCTATAAGTTCTCTGCCACACACTTCTGGCCTTACTAAGTTGACGCATCCCCTAAAAACAGAGTTGACGCGTATGCAAGGCTTTGTCAACTTATAGTCAACACACGGTTCTAGCAGCAGTGGCCGTTGGATGTCCATCCAACGGATGTCGTGCTTCTTCTTTAATCTCGGATATTCTAGCTTCACCCACCCAAAAAATGATTC
This sequence comes from Aegilops umbellulata, assembly GCA_032464435.1. NCBI lineage: Eukaryota > Viridiplantae > Streptophyta > Magnoliopsida > Poales > Poaceae > Aegilops > Aegilops umbellulata. The sequence goes on along the minus strand of CP136060.1, from coordinate 91,695,608 downwards.
CTCTTCCTGACATCTGGGGCACACTGTTTCTAGCTGCAGTGACCGCACGATGTCCATCCAACGGACGTAGTGCTTCTTCAACCTCTGGTCTTCTGATACGTCCATTTTGCATCATGCTTTTATATCAATATTTATCGCATTATGGGCTGTTATTTCACGTCATGTCACAATACTTATAGCTATTCTCTCTTATTTTACAAGGTTTACATGAAGAGGGAGAATGCCGGCAGCTGGAATTCTGGGTTGGAAAAGGAGCAAATATTGGAGACCTATTCTGCGCAACTCCAAAAGCCCTGAAACTCCATGAAATATCTTAAAATGAATAAAGAAAAATCCTCGCCAAAGATGAAGGCCAGGGGACCCACACCCTGCTCACGAGGGTGGGGGCGCGCCCCCCTCCTAGGGCGTGCCCCCCTACCTCGTGGGCCCCCTGGTGGCTCTCCGACGCCCATCCTCTCCTATATGAAGTCTTTCGTCAAGAAAAAAACCAGAAGCAACCTTTCGGGACGAGACTCCGCCGCCACGAGGCGGAACCTTGGCGGAACCAATCTAGAGCTCCGGCAGAGCTGTTCTGCCGGGGATACTTCCCTCTGGGAGGGGGAAATCATCGCCATCGTCATCACCAACGCTCCTCTCATTGGGAGAGGGCAATCTCCATCAACATCTTCACCAGCACCATCTCATCTCCAAACCCTAGTTCATCTCTTGTATCCAATTCTTGTCTCCAAGTCCGGGATTGGTGCTAGTAGGTTGCTAGTAGTGTTGATTACTCCTTGTAGTTGATGCTAGTTGGTTTATTTGGTGGAAGATCATATGTTCAGATCCTTTATGCATATTATTACCCCTCTGATTATGAACATGAATATGCTTTGTGAGTAGTTATGTTTGTTCCTGAGGACAAGGGAGAAGTCTTGCTATTAGTAGTCATGTGAGTTTGGTATTCGTTCGATATTTTGATGAGATGTATGTTGTCTAGCCTCTAGTGGTGTTATGTGAATGTCGACTACATAACACTTCACCATTATTTGGGCCTAGAGGAAGGCATTGGGAAGTAATAATTAGATGATGGGTTGCTAGACTGACAGAAGCTTAAACCCTAGTTTATGCGTTGCTTCGTAAGGGGCTGATTTGGATCCATATGTTTCATGCTATGGTTAGGTTTACCTTAATACTTTTGTTGTAGTTGCGGATGCTTGTGATAGAGGTTAATCATAAGTGGGATGCTTGTGCAAGTAAGAACAGCACCCAAACACCGGTCCACCCACATATCAAATTATCAAAGTACCGAACGCGAATCATATGAACGTGATGAAAACTAGCTTGATGATATTCCCATGTGTCCTCGGGAGCGCTTTTCCTTATATAAGAGTTTGTTCCGGCTTGTCCTTTGCTACAAAAAGGATTGGGCCACCTTGCTGCACTTTATTTACTTTTGTTACTTGTTGCTCGTTACAATTTATCTTGTCACAAAACTATCTGTTACCACTTATTTCAGTACTTGCAAAGAATACCTTGCTGAAAACCGCTTATCATTTCCTTCTGCTCCTCGTTGGGTTCGACACTCTTACTTATCGAAAGGACTACGATAGATCCCCTATACTTGTGGGTCATCAAGACTCTTTTCTGGCGCCGTTGCCAGGGAGTGTAGCGCCTTTGGTAGGTGGAATTTGGTAAGGAAAAATTTATATAGTGTGCTGAAATTTACTGTCACTTGTTACTATGGAAAGTAATTCTCTGAGGGGCTTGTTCGGGGTATCATCACCCCGTCCAGTAGAGCAAAGAGTTGCTCCTCAACCTACTGAACCTATTGAAAATGAAACTCCTTTCGAATTTCCTTTGGGTATGATGGAAAAACTGCTAGCTAATCCTTTTACAGGAGATGGAACAAAGCATTCTGATGAGCACTTAATATATGTGGATGAAGTTTGTGGATTATTTAAGGTTGCAGGTATACCCGATGATGTTGCGAAGAAGAAGGTCTTCCCTTTATCTTTGAAGGGAGACGCATTGACATGGTATAGGCTATGTGATGATACGATATCATGGAACTATAAAAGATTGAAATTGGAATTTCATCAAAAGTATTACCCTATGCATCTTGTTCATCGTGATCGCAATTATATATATAATTTTTGGCCTCGTTAAGGAGAAAGCATCGCTCAAGCTTGGGGGAGGCTTAAATCAATGTTATATTCATGCCCCAATCATGGGTTTCCAAGGGAAACAATTATTCAAAATTTGTATGCTCGGCTTTCTGAAAACAATCGCACCATGCTCGATACCTCTTATGCTGGCTCTTTTATGATGAAGACTATTGAATTCAAAAGGGACTTATTGGATAGAATTAAACGTAACTCTAAAGATTGGGACCTCGAGGAAGGTAAGGAGTCAGGTATGACACCTAAGTTTGATTGTGTTAAATCTTTTATGGATACCGATATTTTTCGTAAGTTTAGCACTAAATATGGACTTGACTCTGAGATAGTAGCTTCTTTCTGTGAATCTTTTGCTACTTATGTTGATCTCCCCAAGGAGAAGTGGTTTAAATATCATCCTCCCATAGAAGTAAAAGTAGCTGCACCTATAAACATTGAAGAAAAGACTGTTACTTATAATGATCCTATTGTTCCTACTTCTTATGTTGAGAAACCACCTTTCCCTGTTAGAATAAAGGATCATGCTAAAACTTCAACTGTTGTTCGTAAAAGCAATATTAGAACTTATACACCTCCTGAGCAAGTTAAAGTAGAACCTAATATTGCTATTGTTAAAGATCTTTTGTCTGATAATATTGATGGCCATGTTATTCAGTTCAACGGTGAAACTGCTAGAATTGCTAAGCCTTGTGTTAAAGATAAACATACACCTGTGGTAGGTGTGCCCGTTATTTCTGTTAAAATAGGAGATCATTGTTATCATGGATTATGTGATATGGGTGCTAGTGCTAGTGTTATACCGCATACTTTGTATAAGAAATTAAGCATGAAATTGCACCTGCTAAGTTAGAAGGTATTGATGTCACAATTAAACTTGCCAATAGAGATACTATTTCACCAATTGGGATTGTTAGAAATGTTGAGGTCTTGTGTGGGAAAACTAAATATCCTGCTGATTTTCTTGTTCTCACTTCTCCACAAGATAGCTTTTGTCCCATTATATTTGGCAGACCCTTCTTGAACACTATTAATGCTAGTATAGATTGCGAAAAGAATGTTGTTACTATTGGCTTGGATGATATGATTCATGAGTTTAATTTCTCTAAATTTAGTAAACAACATCGTGAGGAAGAATTGCCTAGTAAGGATGAAATTATTGGTCTTGCTTCTATTGCCGTACCTCCTAGTGATCCTTTAGAACACTATTTGCTAGACCATGAAAATGATATGTTCATGAATGAAAGAAGGGAAATAGATGAAGTATTCTTTAAATAGGAACCTATTCTGCAACACAATTTGCCTGTTGAAATTTTAGGGGATCCACATCCACCTAAGGGTGATCCCGTGTTTGAGCTTAAACCGTCGCCTGATAATCTTAAATATGCTTATCTTGATGAAAAGAAGATATATCATGTTATTATTAGTGCTAACCTTTCAGAGCATGAAGAAGAAAGATTATTGAAAACTCTGAAGAAGCACCGTGCTGCTATTGGGTATACCGTGGATGATCTTAAGGGCATTAGGCCCACTCTATGTCAACATAAAATAAATTTGGAGAAAGACGCCAAACCAGTTATTGATCACCAACGGCGGTTAAATCCTAAGATGAAAGAAGTGGTAAGAAAGGAAATATTAAAGCTCCTCGAAGCAGGTATAATTTATCCCGTTGCTGATAGTCAGTGGGTAAGTCATGTCCATTGTGTCCCTAAGGTGGGAGGTATTACTGTTGTCCCTAATGATAAAGATGAATTGATTCCACAAAGAATTATCACAGGTTATAGGATGGTAATTGATTTCCGCAAATTAAATAAGGCTACTAAGAAAGATCATTACCCCTTACCTTTTATTGATCAAATACTAGAAAGATTATGCAAACATACACATTACTGCTTTCTAGATGGTTATTCTGGTTTCTCTCAAATACCTGTGTCGGCTAGAGATCAATCAAAGACTACTTTTACATGCCCTTTTGGTACTTTTGCTTATAGAAGTATGCCTTTTGGTCTATGTAATGCACTTGCTACCTTTCAAAGATGCATGATGGCTATATTCTCTGACTTTTGTGAAAAGATTTGTGAGGTTTTCATGGATGACTTTTCCGTCTATGGATCTTCTTTTGATGATTGCTTGAGCAATCTTGATCGAGTTTTGCAAAGATGTGAAGAAACTAACCTTGTCTTGAATTGGGAAAAGTGCCACTTTATGGTTAATGAAGGTATTGTCTTGGGGCATAAAGTTTCTGAAAGGGGTATTGAAGTTGATAAAGCCAAGGTTGATGCTATTGAAAAGATGCCTTGTCCCAAGGACATCGAAGGTATAAGAAGTTTCCTTGGTCACGCCGGATTTCATAGGAGGTTCATTAAGGACTTCTCAAAAATTTCTCGGCCTCTAACTAATTTATTGCAAAAAGATGTACCATTTGTCTTTGATGATGATTGTGTAGAAGCATTTGAAATACTTAAGAAAGCATTAGTCTCTGCACCTATTGTTCAGCCACCTGATTGGAATTTACCCTTTGAAATTATGTGTGATGCTAGTGATTTGCTGTAGGTGCTGTTCTAGGGCAAAGAGTTGATAAGAAATTAAATGTTATTCGTTATGCTAGTAAGACTCTAGACAATGCTCAAAGAAATTATGCAACTACTGAAAAGGAACTTTTAGCAGTTGTATTTGCTTGTGATAAGTTCAGACCTTATATTGTTGATTCTAAAGTAACTATTCACACTGATCATGCTGCTATTAAGTATCTTATGGAAAAGAAAGATGCTAAACCTAGACTTATTAGATGGGCTCTCTTGCTAAAAGAATTTGATTTGCATATTGTTGATAGAAAAGGAGCTAAGAACCCCATTGCAGACAACTTATCTAGGTTAGAGAATGTTCTTGATGACCCACTACCCATTGATGATAGCTTTCCTGATGAGCAATTAAATGTTATAAGTACTTCTCGTAGTACTCCATGGTATGCTAATTATGCTAATTACATAGTTGCTAAATTCATACCAACAAAAGAAAAAGTTTTTCTATGATTTGAGACATTACTTTTGGGATGATCCACATCTTTATAAAGAAGGAGTATATGGTGTTATCAGATGTTTTGTACCTGAGCATGAACAAGAACAGATATTACGCAAGTGCCACTCCGAAGCTTATGGAGGACACCACGCTGGAGACAGAACTGCACATAAGGTATTGCAATCCGGTTTTTATTGGCCTACTCTCTTCAAGGATGCCCGTAAGTTTGTCTTGTCTTGTGATGAATGTCAAAGAATTGGTAATATTAGTAGACGTCAAGAAATGCCTATGAATTATTCACTTGTTATTGAACCATTTGATGTTTGGGTCTTTGATTATATGGGACCTTTTCCTGACTCTAATGGATATACACATATTTTAGTTGCTGTTGATTACGTTACTAAGTGGGTAGAAGCTATTCCAACTAGTAGTGCTGATCATAACACTTCTATTAAAATGCTTAAGGAAGTTATTTTTCCGAGGTTTGGAGTCCCTAGATATTTAATGACTGATGGTGGTTCACATTTTATTCATGGTGCTTTTCGTAAAATGCTTGCTAAATATGATGTTAATCATAGAATTGCATCTCCCTATCATCCTCAGTCTAGTGGTCAAGTAGAATTGAGTAACAGAGAACTCAAATTAATTTTGCAAAAGACTGTCAATAGGTCTAGAAAGAATTGGTCCAAGAAACTTGATGATGCATTATGGGCATATAGAACTTCATATAAAAATCCTATGGGTATGTCTCTATACAAAATGGTTTATGGAAAAGCATGTCATTTACCTCTCGAACTAGAACATAAGGCATATTGGGCTATTAAAGAGCTCAACTACGATTTCAAACTGGCCGGTGAGAAGAGGTTATTTGATATTAGCTCACTCGATGAATGGAGAACCCAAGCTTATGAAAATGCCAAGTTGTTTAAAGAAAAAGTTAAAAGATGGCATGACAAAAGGATACAAAAGCGTGAGTTTAATGTAGGTGATTATGTATTGCTATACAACTCTCGTTTAAGTTTTTTTGCAGGAAAACTTCTCTCTAAATGGGAAGGCCCCTACGTTATCGAGGAGGTCTATCGTTCTGGCTCCATAAAAATCAACAATTTCGAAGGAACGAATCCAAAGGTGGTAAACGGTCAAAGAATCAAACATTATATCTCAGGTAATCCCATAAATGTTGAAACCAATATTATTGAAACCGTAACCCCGGAGGAATACATAAGGGACACTTTCCAGAATGTTTCAGACTCCAAAAAGGAATAGGTATGTGGTACGGTGAGTAAACCGACTCCAAAACAATTTTTAAGGCAATATTTCTCCGTTTTGGAATATTTAGAAAAATAGAAAAATAAGTGGCAGTCCGAGAAGGACACGAGGGCCCCATGAGGGTGGTCGGCGCGCCCCCCTCCTCTGGGTGCTCCACCCTACCTCGTGAGCACTTCGTGTGCCATCCGGACTCCATTTTCTTGCACGATACGTATTTTGGTCGGTAAAAATTCATTATATATTCTCCCGAAGGTTTTGACTCCCGTATCACGCAAATCTCCTGTGTTCTTGTTTCGAGCTATTTTTTTGACAGATCTAGATTATCATGACGTCCTCAAGTGCCTCCGAGGACAAGTTCTTCGAGAAGGTCATCAACCCTTACCTCGCGGAGGTGCTGCGACACCCTCAAACCATTGAGTTGCGTGATGGGTTGCTGCACATCCGCGATGAAGAGGGACAAAAGGGAACCGGAAGCATGGAGGCGAGGCTCGAAGCAGTGGAGCAACAAGTTTTCAAGTGTCAAGGGATGGTGGAACGTGGACTCAACTCCAACCACATGATGATCGCGGAGTTCACTAGCAATCACAAGTTGGATGCTGACAACATCGGGGAGGCCATCTTCAAGCTTCATGAGAAGATCGAGCACCTCCAAGCCCAAATCTATGACATGCAAAACCAAAACTGTGAGTATGAATATATATTCAAAAGGATCAGTTTGGCTACAGATTTGAGGATCCCGGAGACTCGATCATCCTTCTATGATGGTGAGCCTATGCCTTGGAAGATGGACGACAAGCCCGCATCATTGACAACACTTCCACCTTCTTCATCAGCAAAGGAGACATAATCACATGGGTATGGACACTCCCCTTGGCAACTGCCAAGCTTGGGGGAGGTGCCCGGGTATCGTATCACCATCACAACTCCTATCTTTACCGTTTTTCTTAGTTCGATCCTATTAGTAGTATCTTGATCTAGTAGAATAAAGTTGATGGCATGATCTAGTTTTGAGTTTTGCTTTATGATCTCTCTATGTAATCGAGTCCGTGAGCTATATATAATAAAGATTTGTGTTGTGTTGAGTCAAGGGCTTGATTATTTTGCCATGATCTTGGGTGAATAAAAGAAAAGAAGAAAAAGAATAAAAAGAAACAAAGGTTCATATTGATCTTATCGAAAGTAATGACTTCACATAGAAAGAGTATGATGATTAAAAGTTGTTGGGAGTTGGCAGACATAGCTTCGGTCATCGTTGCAATTAATAGGAAGTAATAAGGAAAGAGAGGTTTCAGATATAGATATATTATTATTGACATCCTTTATGATTGGGAGCACTCATTAAAATATGACATGCTAAAGAGTTGATGTTGGACAAGGAAGACAACGTGATTAGTTATGTTTTCTTATATCTGAGATAAAGTATGTTGTCATGGATCCTCTAACATGTTGAGCTTGCCTTTCCCCCTCATGCTAGCCAAATTCTCAGCACCAAGTAGAGATACTACTTGTGCTTCCAAATACCCTTAAACCAGTTTTGCCATGAGAGTCCACCATATCTACCTACGGATTGAGTAAGATCCTTCAAGTAAGTTGTCATCAGTGCAAAGCAATAAAAATTGCTCTAAATATGTATGATTGATTGGTGTGCGAGAAATAAGCTTTATACGATCTTGTGATGTGAAAGTAATAAAAGCGGCGGACTGCATAATAAAGGTTCAAATCACAAGAGGTAATATAAAGTGACGTTCTTTCGCATTGAGATTTTGTGCATCCAACCATAAAAGCGCATGACAACCTCTGCTTCCCTCTGCGAAGGGCCTATCTTTTATTATTTTCTTCTACCTTATGCAAGAGTCATGGTGATCTTCACCTTTTTTTTCATTTTATCCTTTGGCAAGCATAATTGGATGTAGGGGAGCCTGAGTTATTATTATTGACATTACCCTTGAGGTAAAAGATTGTGGGGCAAAACTATAAGCCCCTATCTTTCTCTGTGTCCGATTAAAACTTCATAACCACAAGTATTCCATGAGTGTTAAAAATTATGAAGGACTAGATGATAGTTGAGTATGTGGACTTGCTTTTTAGCTCTGACATAGACTCTTTCCGATGTTATGATAAATTGCAATTGCTTCAATGACTGAGGTTATAGTTTGTTGGGTCTCAATAAGGTTTCTGATTCATACTTTTGCATTGTGAATAGATCATCACTTGAACACAAGTAATCATATGACAAAATATATATATGTTGCTGTTATGAGAATAATCATGATGCCTTCATGTCTGTATTTTATTTTTATCGACGCCTCTACCTCTATACATGAGGACATATTTATTGTTATCGGCTTTTCGCTTGAGGACAAGCGAGGTCTAAGCTTGGGGGAGTTGATACGTCCATTTTGCATCATGCTTTTATATCGGTATTTATCGCATTACGGGCTGTTATTTCACGTCATGTCACAATACTTACGGCTATTCTCTCTTATTTTACAAGGTTTACATGAAGAGGGAGAATGCCGGCAACTGGAATTCTGGGCTGGAAAAGGAGCAAATATTGGAGACCTATTCTGCGCAACTCCCAAAGCCCTGAAACTCCACAGAATATCTTAAAATAAATAAAGAAAACTCCTCGCCAAAGATGAAGGCCAGGGGGCCCACACCCTGCTCACGAGGGTGGGGGGCGCCCCCCCTCCTAGGGCGTGCCCCTACCTCGTGGGCCCCCTGGTGGCTCTCCGACGCCCATCCTCTCCTATATGAAGTCTTTCGTCAAGAAAAAAATAGAAGCAACCTTTCGGGACGAGACACCGTCGCCACGAGGCGGAACCAATCTAGAGCTCTGGCAGAGTTGTTCTGCCGGGGATACTTCCCTCCGGGAGGGGGAAATCATCGCCATCGTCATCACCAACGCTCCTCTCATTGGGAGAGGGCAATCTCCATCAACATCTTCACCAACACCATCTCATCTCCAAACCCTAGTTCATCTCTTGTATCCAATTCTTGTCTCCAAGTCCGGGACTGGTGCTAGTAGGTTGCTAGTAGTGTTGATTACTCCTTGTAGTTGATGCTAGTTGGTTTATTTGGTGGAAGATCATATGTTCAGATCCTTTATGCATATTATTACCCCTCTGATTATGAACATTAATATGCTTTGTGAGTAGTTACGTTTGTTCCTGAGGACAAGGGAGAAGTCTTGCTATTAGTAGTCATGTGAGTTTGGTATTCGTTCGATATTTTGATGAGATGTATGTTGTCTAGCCTCTAGTGGTGTTATGTGAACGTCGACTACATAACACTTCACCATTATTTGGGCCTAGAGGAAGGCATTGGGAAGTAATAAGTAGATGATGGGTTGCTAGAGTGACAGAAGCTTAAACCCTAGTTTATGTGTTGCTTCGTAAGGGGCTGATTTGCATCCATATGTTTCATGCTATGGTTAGGTTTACCTTAATTCTTTCGTTGTAGTTGCGGATGCTTGCGATAGAGGTTAATCATAAGTGGGATGCTTGTTCAAGTAAGAACAACACCCAAGCACCGGTCCACCCACATATCAAATTATCAAAGTACCGAATGTGAATCATATGGACGTGATGAAAACTAGCTTGACGATATTCACATGTGTCCTCGGGACCGCTTTTCCTTATATAAGAGTTTGTTCCGGCTTGTCCTTTGCTACAAAAAGGATTGGGCCACCTTGCTACACTTTATTTACTTTTGTTACTTGTTGCTCGTTACAATTTATCTTGTCACAAAACTATCTGTTACCACATATTTCAGTACTTGCAGAGAATACCTTGCTGAAAACTGCTTATCATTTCCTTCTGCTCCTCGTTGGGTTCGACACTCTTACTTATCGAAAGGACTACGATAGATCCCCTATACTTGTGGGCCATCATCTTGTTGCTCCAGCCGCCCAAAGCAGCGCCGGTCATGCCGCCTGCTCCTGCCTCCCGTGGCCGGCTGTGCTGCCACGGAGGCCTCACCGCCCCTACTATTCCCACCGCTAGTCAGGCCCTGCGGCGACGGCAGCCTCACACCGCAGCCGAACGAGTGAACCCTCATAATCCTCTCCGCGTGGGCATCCACTGCCGCATCTGCACCAGCTTCGCGTCGTCCCCTTCCTAGGCCTCGCCGTCGTCCATCGCCCTGGTGCTCTCGGCGCGGCGTGGTCAACATGGTCAAGGAACGACTTCCATCGGACGTGGACTGTACGTGGAGAGGCTGACAGCTGGGTCCACGGCGGAAGCAAGAAAGTGCCTCCTTATTACGTGGAAAATAATGATTCCTCCACCTGACAGCAGGGACCCGCCGGACGGGCCACCGTATTTCGCGAAAAAAATGTTTCCCCCCTGACTGCTGGGACCCACCAGCTACACCTTCGCATGCAAGGAAGTGCGTCCGGGCAAAAAAAAAACGATTCGCCCCCTGCCTGCTGGGACCCACCAGCTACATCTTCGCATGCAAGGAAGTGCGTCCGGTCAAAAAAACCAAAATGATTCGCCCCCCTGACTGCTGGGACCCACCAGCTACATCTTCGCAGGCAAGGAAGTGCTTGACAGTCGGGACCCACCTGGTCGAAGCGTATGTAGCGTTGTCATTCTGGTCGCGGACGTGTACGTACATATATACTAGTCGATGTAGAGGCGCGTACGTGTCGTAATAGAGGCGTGCACGTAGCATGTATAGGTACGTACAACGGCCAGGGTGCAAGAAAGAAAATACGGCCACATACGTACATACGGGCAGGGTCTCGAATGCCTACTCGCGCATACGTACGGCCAGGGCTCGTGTACATGGCTGGGTCGGAACGGAGAAACAGCGTCGTCGTCGTGTTCATCGGGAGCAAACGGAATGCGTCGTGTTCATGGGGAGGCAACGGAATGCGTCTTGTTCATCGGGAGGCAACATAATGCGTCGTGTTCATCGGGAGGCAACGGAACGCGTGGGAGCCATGGTCGTGTTCATCGGGAGGGCTTGGACGGAACAGACGATGGAAACGAGGCCCGGCGTACCGCAAAACAGAGGAAACGGACCTCCTACGTTCGGAACGGGGTCCTGTTGATCGGGAGGGGTGTGGCGTACCATAAAACGGACGAAACAGACCTCCAACGGTCGAAACGGGGGTCTTGTTGATCGGGAGGGGTGTGGCATACCGCAAAACGGACGAAACAGACTTGTGTTGGAGCGCTACGGTCGAAACGGGGGTCCTGTTCATCGGGAGAGGTGTGGCGTACCGCAAAATGGGACTCCACGAGATACTGTTCATCTCCACCGTCGACCTCGTCCAGCCTCCACGGGCTCCTGTTCATCCAGCCTCCACCGCGCGCTACTCCACCGGCTACTGTTCAACCACCCCCCTACCATCTACTGTTCATCCAACCCTCCACACCACGGGGTCCTGTTCAACCACCCTTCCACGGGCACCCCTCCACCGTCTACTGTTCATCCAGCCCTCCACACCACGGGGTCCTGTTCATCCACCCCTCCACGGGCACCCCTCCACTGTCTACTGTTCATCCAGCCCTCTACACCATGGGGTCCTGTTCATCCACCCCTCCACGGGCACCCCTCCACCGTCTAATGTTCATCCAGCCCTCCACCACACCACGGGGTCCTGTTCATCCAGAGGCAACGCCACCGCTCACTGTTCATCCAAACCCCCCTGCAACGCTCACTGTTCATCCCAGAGGCAGCATCGATCGGCTTCAGTTAGCAGGAGTAGCGAAGCAATCGCTCGATCGAGTTCAGCTAACAGCCATCGATCGATCGCTCGGGTTCAATAACGCGTAGCCTGCAGTGCAATCGCTCGGGTTCAGTTAGAGCCCAACGCCTCGCTCGGGTTCAGTTAGAGCCAACACCTCGCACACATGCGCGTACGTGTACGAGAGAAACGCGCATCGCTCGGCCTCCGACCTCCCATCGTATCCAGGAACTCCCCGAAATTTTCCTCCCCCTCGCTTCTACCACGGTTTTTTCCGTCATGGACGGCCCAAAGAATGTCATGCAGCTGCGTCTCCGGCCCGCCCAGGACGAAAAACCCATTTTCTGTCATGATTTTTTGTCATAGAAGTAGGAGCCCACCACATCTATGATGATACCGGGTTTTGTCACAATTATCATCATAGAAGTGTCATATGTATGACATAATTTTTTTTCCTTCGGCCCAAAATGTCACGGATGTGTCTTTTTTTGTAGTGTGAGTAGTTTACCATAGACCTTCGGGTCCATAGTTATTAACTAGATGGTTTCTTCTCTCTCTTTGGATCTCAATACAAAGTTCTCCTCGATCTTCTTGGAGATCTATTTGATGTAACTCTTTTTGCGGTGTGTTTGTCGAGATCCGATGAATTGTGGGTTTATGATCAAGATTACCTATGAACAATATTTGAATCTTATCTGAATTCTTTTATGTATGATTGGTTATCTTTGCAAGTCTCTTCGAATTATCAGTTTGGTTTGGCTTACTAGATTGATCTTTCTTGTAATGTGAGAAGTGCTTAGCTTTGGGTTCAATCATGTAGTGCTCAATCCCAGTGATAGTAGGGGAAACGACACGTATTGTATTGTTTCCATCGAGGATAAAAAGATGGGGTTTATATCATATTCCTTGAGTTTATCCCTCTACATCATGTCATCTTACCTAATGCGTTACTCTGTTCTTATGAACTTAATACTCTAGATGCATGCTGGATAGCGGTCGATGTGTGGAGTAATAGTAGTAGATGCATGCAGGAGTTGGTCTACTTTCCACGGACGTGATGCCTATATACATGATCATGCCTAGATATTCTCATAATTTATGCACTTTTCTATCAATTGCTCGACAGTAATTTGTTCACCCACTGTAATACTTATGCTATCTTGAGAGAAGCCACTAGTGAATCCTATGGCCCCCGGGTCTATTTTCCATCATATTAATCTCCCGTCAACAAGTTATTTCTATCGCTGTTTATTTTGCTTTCTTTACTTTTAGTCTTTATCATAAAAATACCAAAAATATTATCTTATCATCTCTATCAGATCTCTCGCATTACATTAGTTGCCATTTGCCTCTCGTTTTCCTCTCCCCCACTTCACACTTGCCGTTTTATTCGCCCTCTCTTTCTGTTCACCTCTTTCTCGTTGTTTTCCTTGTGCCATGGCTGAATCAAAAAGGGCTAAGGGTTCTCTCCAGGGTTTTTCTTTGGATAGTCCCTCTGTCCTCTCTAAGCTCATAAATAATGATGCTATGGAAAGACCTACCGGGGTTATCAATGAGGGTTTGAATAATTTCGATGAAGATGATCCCGGAATTTTTCGTTATTTACTTGATGAGTCTTTGAAAGATGCTTGGGATAGGCTTTTAAGGATCCGAGCTAGCTATGTGCCTCAATATCAAATTGAGATATACCTAAAAAGCTTTTATGTTGGGTTGCCCGCTTCGTTCAAGCAAGTTTTAGATTCTATTTTTGAAGAGTTTTTCTTGAAGGGGACCCCATAGATACGTATGAAAATATGAAAACTACATTTTGGCACCCCATGCGTGAGAAAGTTGAATCCACCTCTCTTTTGTGCTTTTACCAAAACGAAATTATCAAGGAGATGAAGGCTAGCTTAGATGCAAATTTCCGTAGCATGCTTAATCTTTCTTCCACCATTAATGGTCATGTGCTTTCTCAAAATATAAAGATAAATGCTATAGATAATAATTTTTCTCTTTTCTTCCCCAACACCAAAGATGGCAGTACCTAAATCTATCCTTGCCTAAATGCCTAGCTAGGGGCGTTAAACGATACCGCTTGTTGGGAGGCAACCCAATTTTATTTTAGTTTTTTGCTTTTTGGTTCTTTTTAGGAATAAATAATCCATATAGCTTCTGTTTAGATGTGGTTTTGTGTCTTAACTAGTGTTTGTGCCAAGTAGAACCTTTGGGAAGACTTGGGGAAAGTCATTGCAATCTTACTGTAAAAAACAGAAACTTTAGCGCTAACCAAATTAGCTACAACTTTTTACCGGAGAGTGATATTTAGTTGATTCCTTTTGCAGATGATTAATAGATAAATTCCTCACTCCCAGAAATTTATTTTAGAATATTTGGAGTTCCATAAGTTTGCGTTAGTTACAGATTACTACAGAGTGTTCTGTTTTTGACAGATTCTGTTTTTCGTGTGTTGTTTGCTTATTTTGATGAATCTATGGCTATTAATGGATTTTATGAACCATAGAGAAGTTGGAATACAGTAGGTTTAACACCAATATAAATAAATAATGAGTTAATTACAGTACCTTAAAGTGGTGTTTGGTTTTGTTTCGCTAACGGAGCTCACGAGATTTTCTGTTAAGTTTTGTGTCGTGAAGTTTTCAAGTTTTGGGTAAAGGTTTGATGGATTATGGAAAAAGGAGTGGCAAGAGCCTAAGATTGGGGATGCCCAAGGTACCCCAAGGTAAAATCTAAGGATAACCAAAATCCTAAGCTTGGGGATGCCCCGGAAGGCATCCCCTCTTTTGTCTTCGTTCATCGGTAAACTTTACTTGGAGCTATATTTTTATTCACCACATGATATGTGTTTTGCTTGGAGCGTCTTGTATGATTTGAGTCTTTTCTTTTTAGTTCACCACAATCATACTTTCTGTACACACCTTTTGAGAGAGACACACATTAATCGGAATTTGTTAGAATACTCTATGTGCTTCACTTATATCTTTTGAGCTAAACAATTTTGCTCTAGTGCTTCACTTATATCTTTTAGAGCACGGTGGTGGTTATATTTTATAGAAATTATTGATCTCTCATGCTTCACTTATATTATTTTGGGAGTCCTTTAGAACAACATGGTAGTTTGCCTTGGTTATAAAATTAGTCCTAATATGATAGGCATCCAAGTTGGATATAATTAAAACTTCCATATAAGTGCATTGAATACTAAGAGAAGTTAGATACTTGATGATTGTTTTGAGATATGAAGATGGTGATATTAGAGTCATGCTAGTTGAGTAGTTGTGAATTTGAGAAATACTTGTTCTAAAGTTTGTGATTCCCATAGCATGCACGTATGGTGAACCGTTATGTGATGAAGTCGGAGTATGATTTATTTATTGATTGCCTTCCTTATGAGTGGCGGTCGGGGACGAGTGATGGTCTTTTCCTACCAATCTACACTACAAAAAAAATACGCTTCCCTGATGATACGTGTTTGTCACAGTAGGTCGCGTTTTTGTCATGCATGTACATCCATGACAAATTTATGATAGAATCAAGATAGTCATACTTGTGCTGTCATAGAAGTGTTCCATGACATTACCAAAATTATCATCACGGAAGTGTCCACTTCCATGACGATAAATCACGCGTCACAGAAGTGCTTTCGTCAAGGGTGACCGACACGTGGCATCGACCGTAACGGAACGCCGTTAAGCTATCGGGTCCGGTTTTGGATCCGATAACCTGTTAACAGCCCCGACCAATGGGGATTTTCCACGTGTAAAAACACCATTGGCTGGAGGAAACACGTGTCGGCTCACCATTGGGACAGATGTCATCCACTCATTGGACACAAAGCGCCTATGATATGTCGACACGTGGCACGGCCCAACAGAGGCCCATTCCTATGAAAAGGCCGGCCCGTTTGACTTGGTCAAAAGGTGGCGGGACGGCCCACGAAAACCTGTTAACGGCCTATTCGCATATAGCCCATTTACAGCCCGCTAACCCAGGGCCCATTTACGGCCTAACCGAATTAGGCCCAGTAGCGTCATCTAGGCCGTCCAATATAATTCCAGCCCGTTTTAACTTCCGGCCCACGTATGGCCCATGATGTCTTTCGGCCCATATCAGGCCCTTATTACTCTCGGCCCATTAACGGCCCATGGTAAAACTAGCCCGTAATGAACATTGTATCACTTTATACCCATTAACGGCCTGTGGTGAAACTGGCCCGTAATGAACAGTGTATCACTTTATACCCATTAACGGCCCATTATTCCGTTGGGCCGTTTCCAGCCCATGTTATCTTTCGGCCTTCTCAGGGCCCATTTATTCTTGGCTCATTTCCACGTTCGTTTACTTACGGCCCGTTACTGTCATTTTCTTCTTGTGGGCCAAATTCAGCCCGTGGTTATAGTCAGCCCGTTTGTGGCTCGTTAATACGTTGGGCCGTTTTCATAGCGTCATCAAAATACGACCGATTAACGACGACCCGTTATGGTCGGCCCATGAATGGACGATTTCAACTCTAGACCATTTACGGCCATAATGTGGGCTGTTATTGGCCCATGTTTGGCCAACCGATCATAAACACGTAGAAGGTGTTGGGGAACGTAGTAATTTCAAAAAAATTCCTACGCACACACAGGATCATGGTGATGCATAACAACGAGAGGGGAGAGTGTTGTCCACGTACCCTCGTAGACTGAAAGCGGAAGCGTTAGCACAACGCGGTTGATGTAGTTGTACGTCTTCACGATCCGACCGATCCAAGTACCGAACGTATGGCACCTCCGAGTTCAGCACACGTTCAGCTCGATGACGTCCCGCGAACTCTGATCCAGCAGAGCTTCACGGGAGAGTTCCTCAGCACGACAACGTGATGATGGTGATGATGTTGCTATCGATGCAGGGCTTCGCCTAAGCACCGCTACGATATGATCGAGGTGGAATATGGTGGAGGGGGGCACCGCACACGGCTAAGGGATCAAGATATCAATTGTTGTGTCTAGAGGTGCCCCCAGCCCCCGTATATAAAGGATGGAGGAGGGGAGGCCGGCCAGCCCCTAGGGCGCGCCAAAAGTGTGGAGTCCTACTATGACTCCCTAGTCCTAGTAGGATTCCTCCTCCCTCATGGAATAGGAAAAAGGGAATGGAAAAGGAGAAGGAAGGAAGGGGGCGCCCCCCCTCCCTAGTCCAATTCGGACTAGACCATGGGGAGGGGTGCGGCCAAAGGGAAGGGAAAAGGAGAAGGAAGGAAGGGCCCCCCTCCCTAGTCCAATTCGGAGTAGACCATGGGGAAGGGTGTGGCCACCTTTTGAGGCCTTTCTCTCCTTTCCCGTATGGCTCATTAAGGCCTAATACGAATTCCCGTCACTCACCGGTACTCTGAAAATACCCGAATCACTCAGAACCTTTACGATGTTCGAATATAGTCGTCCAGTATATCGATCTTTACGTCTCGACCATTTCGAGACTCCTCGTCATGTCCCAGATCTCATCCGGGACTGCGAACTACCTTAGGTACATCTAATCACATAACTCATAATACAAATCGTCACTGAACGTTAAGCGTGCGGACCCTACGGGTTTGAGAACTATGTAGACATGACCGAGACACATCTCCGGTCAATAAACAATAGCGGAACCTGGATGCTCATATTGGCTCCTACATATTCTACGAAGATCTTTATTGGTCAAACCGCATAACAACATACGTTGTTCCCTTTGTCATCGGTATGTTACTTGCCCGAGATTTGATCGTCAGTATCTCAATACCTTGTTCAATCTCATTACCGGCAAGTCTCTTTACCCATTCCGTAATGCATCATCCTGTAACTAACTCATTAGTCACATTGCTTGCAAGACTTATAGTGATGTGCATTACCGAGAGGGCCTAGAGATACCTCTCCAAGACACGAAGTGACAAATCCTAATCTTGATTCATGCCAACCCAACAAACACCTTCGGAAACACCTATAGAGCATCTTTATAATCACCCATTTATGTTGTGATGTTTGATTGCACACAAAGTGTTCCTTCGGATATTCAGGAGTTGCACAATCTCATAGTCCGAGGTACATATATAAGTCATGAAGAAAGCAGTAGCAATAAAACTGTAACGATCACAATGCTAAGCTAATGAATGGGTCTTGTCCATCACATCATTCTCCTAATGATGTGACCCCGTTCATCAAATAACAACACATGTCTATG
The DNA here is from genome assembly GCA_032464435.1 of Aegilops umbellulata. NCBI lineage: Eukaryota > Viridiplantae > Streptophyta > Magnoliopsida > Poales > Poaceae > Aegilops > Aegilops umbellulata. The sequence continues at coordinate 91,677,272 of CP136060.1, read as the reverse complement.
GCTAGGAAACATAACCATCTTTGATGAACAAGCTAGTCAAGTAGAGGCATACTAGGGACACATTGTTTTGTCTATGTATTCACACATGTATCAAGTTTCCGATTAATACAATTCTAGCATGAATAATTAACATTTATCATGAAATAAGGAAATAAATAATAACTTTATTATTGCCTCTAGGGTATATTTCCTTCAGTCTCCCACTTGCACTAGAGTTAATAATCTATTTCACATCGCCATGTGATTTAACACCAATAGTTCACATCGCCATGTGATTAACACCTATAGTTCACATCGTCATGTGACCAACACCCAAAGGGTTTACTAGAGTCAATAGTCTAGTTCACATTGCTATGTGATTAACACCCAAAGAGTACTAAGGTGTGATCATGTTTTGCTTGTGAGAGAAGTTTAGTCAACGGGTTTGCCACATTCAAATCTGTATGTATTTTGCAAATTTATATGCCAACAATTCTCTGCACGGAGCTACTATAGCTAATTGCTCCCACTTTCAATATGTATCCAGATTGAGACTTAGAGTCATCTGGACCACTGTCAAAACTTGCATCGACGTAACCCTTTACGACGAACCTTTTGTCACTTCCATAATCGAGAAACATATCCTTATTCCACTAAGGATAATTTTGACCGCTGTCCAGTGATCTACTCCTAGGTCACTATTGCGCTCCCTTGCTGAACTCAGTGTAGGGTATACAATAGATCTGGTACACAGCATGGCATACTTTATAGAACTTATGACTGAGGCATAGGGAATGACTCTCATTCTCTTTCTATCTTCTGCTGTGGTCGGGCTTTGAGTCTTACTCAATTTCATACTTTGTAACACATGGAAGAACTCTTTCTTTGACTGTTCCATTTTGAACTACTTCAAAATCTTGTCAAGGTATGTACTCATTGAAAAAACTTATCAAGCGTCTTGATCTATAGATCTTGATGCTTAATATGTAAGCAGCTTTACCAAGGTCTTTCTTTGAAAAACTCCTTTCAAATACTCCTTTATGCTTTCCAGAAAATTCTACATTATTTCCGATCAACAATATGTCATTCTCATATATTTGTCAAAAATGTTGTAGTCCTCCCACTCACTTTCTTGTAAATACAGGCTTCATCACAAGTCTGTATAAAACTATATGCTTTGATCAACTCATCAAAGCGTATATTCCAACTCTGAGATGCTTGCACCAGTCCATAGATGGATCGCTGGAGCTTGCACATTTTGTTAGCACCTTTAGGATCGACAAAACCTTTTGGTTGCATCATATGCAACTCTTCTTTAAGAACTCCATTAGGGAATGCAGTTTTGACATCCATTTGCCAAATTTAATAATCATAAAATGCGGCAATTGCTAACATGATTCGGACAGACTTAAGCATCACTACGGGTGAGAAAGTCTCATCGTAGGCAATCCCCTGAACTTGTCGAAAACCTTTTACAACAAGTCGAGCTTTATGGACATTAACATTACCATCAGTCTTCTTCTTGAAGATCCATTTATTCTCAGTGGCTTGCCTATCATCGGGCAAGTCAACCAAAGTCCACACTTTGTTCTCATACATGGATCCCATCTCAGATGTCATGGCCTCAAGCCATTTTGCGGAATCTGGGCTCATCATCGCTTCCTCATAGTTCGTAGGTTCATCATGGTCTAGTAACATGACTTTCAGAACAGGATTATCGTACCACTTTGGTGCGGATCTTACTCTGGTTGACCTACGAGGTTCAGTAGCAACTTGATCTGAAGTATCATCATCATCATCATTAGCTTCCTCACTAATTGGTGTAGGAGTCATAGATACAGATTTCTATGATGAACTACTTTCCAATAAGGGAGCAGGTACAGTTACCTCATCAAGTTCTACTTTCCTCCCACTCACTTCTTTGAGAGAAACTCCTTCTCTAGAAAGTATCCATTCTCAGCAACGAATGTCTTGCCTTTGGATCTGTGATAGAAGGTGTACCCAACAGTCTCCTTTGGGTATCCTATGAAGACACATTTCTCCGATTTTGGGTTTGAGCTTATCAGGATGAAACTTTTTCACATAAGCATTGCAACCCCAAACTTTTAAGAAACGACAACTTTGGTTTCTTGCCAAACCAGAGTTCATATTGTGTCGTCTCAACGGACTTAGATGGTGCCCTTTTTTTTAACGTGAATGCAGTTGTCTCTAATGCATAACCCCAAAACGATAGTGGTAGATCGGTAAGAGACATCATATATCGCACCATATCTAATAAAGTGCAGTTAAGATGTTCGGACACATCATTACGCTGTGGTGTTCAAGGTGGCGTGAGTTGCGAAACTATTTCGCATTGTTTCAAATGAAGACCAAACTCGTAACTCAAATATTCACCTCCATGATCAGATCGTAGAAACTTTATTTTCTTGTTATGATGATTTTCCACTTCACTCTGAAATTCTTTGAACTTTTCAAATGTTTCAGACTTGTGCTTCATTAAGTAGATATACTCATATCTGCTCAAATCATCTATGAAGGTCGGAAAATAATGATACCCGCCACGGGCATTAACACTCATTGGAACGCATACATCGGTATGTATTATTTCCAACAAGTCAATAGCTCATTCCATTGTTCCAGAGAACGGAGTTTTAGTTATCTTGCCCAAAAGGCATAGTTCGCAAGCATCAAATGATTCATAACCAAGTGATTCCAAAAGTCTATCTTTATGGAGTTTATTCATGCGCTTTACACTGACATGACCCAAACGGCAGTGCCACAAATAAGTTGCACTATCATTATCAACTTTGCATCTTTTGGCATCAATATTACGAATATGTGTATCACTACGACCGAGATCCAACAAACTGTTTCATTGGGTGTATGACCAACAAAACGACAATTATTCTCTGATTTTAAATGAATAACCGTATTGCAATAAACGTGATCAAATCATATTCATGCTCAACGCAAACGCCAAATAACATTTATTTAGGTTTAACACTAATCCCGAAAGTATAGGGAGTGTGTGATGATGATCATATCAATCTTGGAACCACTTCCAACACACATCGTCACTTCATCCTCAACTAATCTCTGTTTATTCTGTAACTCCTGTTTCGAGTTACTAATTTTTTGCATCCGAACAAGTATCAAATACCCAGGGGCTACTATAAACACTAGTATGGTACACATCAATAACATGTATATCAAATATACCCTTGTTCACTTTGCCATCCTTCTTATCCACCAAATATTCAGGGCATTTCCGCTTCCAGTGACCATTTCCTTTGCAGTAGAAGCACTTAGTCTCAGGCTTAGGTCCAGACTTGGGCTTCTTCACTTGAGCAGCAACTTGCTTGTCGTTATTCTTGAAGTTCCCCTTCTTCCCTTTGCCCTTTTCCTTGAAACTAGTGGTCTTGTCAACCATCAACACTTTATGCTCTTTCTTGATTTCTACCTTCATCAATTTCATCATCATGAAAAGCTCGGGAATCGTTTTCTTCATCCCTTGCATACTATAGTTCATCACGAAGTTCTACTAACTTGGTGATGGTGACTAGAGAATTATGTCAATCACTATTTTATCTACAAGATTAACTCCCACTTCATTCAAGCGATTGTAGTACCCAGACAATCTGAGCACATGCTCATTGCTTGAGCTATTCTCCTCCATCTTTTAGCTATAGAACTTGTTGGAGACTTCATATCTCTCAACTCGGGTATTTGCTTGAAATATTAACTTCAACGCCTGGAACATCTCATATGGTCCATGACGTTCAAAACGTCTTTGAAGTCCCGATTCTAAGCCGTTAAGCATGGTGCACTAAACTATCAAGTAGTCATCATATGAGCTAGCCAAACGTTCATAACGTCTGCATCTGCTCCTGCAATAGGTCTGTCACCTAGCGGTGCATCTTGGACATAATTATTCTGTGCAGCAATGAGGATAAACCTCAAGTTACAGACCCAGTCTGTGTAATTGCTACCATCATCTTTCAACTTAGTTTTCTCTAGGAACACATATAAAACATAGGGACGCAATAACGCGAGCTATTGATCTACAACATTATTTGCAAAATACTATCAGGACTAAGTTCATTGTAAATTATAGTTCAATTAATCATATTACTTAAGAACTCCCACTTAGATAGACATCCCTCTAATTATCTAAGTGATCACGTGATCCATATCAACTAAACCATGTCCGATCATCACGTGAGATGGAGTAGTTTTCAATGGTGAACATCACTATGTTGATCATATCTTCTATATGATTCACGCTCGACCTTTCGGTCTCACTGTTCCGAGGCCATATCTGCATATGCTAGGCTCGTCAAGTTTAACCTGAGTATTCCGTGTGTGCAAAATTGTCTTGCACCCGTTGTATTTGAACGTAGAGCTTATCACACCCGATCATCACGTGGTGTCTCAGCACGAAGAACTTTCGCAACGGTTCATACTCAGGGAGAACACTTATACCTTGAAATTTTAGTAAGGGATCATCTTATAAAGCTACCGCCGAACTAAGCAAAATAAGATGTATAAAAGATAAACATCACATGCAATCATAATATGTGACATAATATGGACATCATCATCTTGTGCCTTTGATCTCCATCTCCAAAGCATCGTTATGAAATCCATCGTCACCGGCATGACACCATGATCTCCATCATCTTGATCTATATCAATGTGTCGTCACATGGTCGTCTCGCCAACTATTGCCCTTGCAACTATTGCTATCGCATAACGATAAAGTAAAGCAATTATTTGGCGCTTGCATCTTACGCAATAAAGAGACAACCATAAGGCTTATGCCAGTTGCCGATAACTTCAACAAAACATGATCATCTCATACAATTAAATATAGCATCATGTCTTGACCACATCACATCACAACATGCCCTGCAAAAACAAGTTAGATGTCCTCTACTTTGTTGTTGCAAGTTTTACATGGCTGCTACGGGCTGAGCAAGAACCGCTCTTACCTACGCATCAAAACCACAGCAAAAGTTCGTCAAGTTAGTGTTGTTTTAACCTTCTCAAGGACAGGGCGTAGCCACACTCGGTTCAACTAAAGTTGGAGAAACTGACACCCACCAGCCACCTGTGTGCAAAGCACGTTGGTAAAACTAGTCTCGCGTAAGCGTACGCGTAATTTCGGTCCGGGCCGCTTCATCCAACAATACCGCCGAACCAAAGTATGACATGTTGGTAAGCAGTATGACTTGTATTGCCCACAACTCACTTGTGTTCTACCCGTGCACATAACATCTATGCATAAAACCTAGCTCAGATGCCACTGTTGGGGAATGTAGTAATTCCAAAAAAATTCCTACGCACACACAGGATCATGGTGATGCATAGCAACGAGAGGGGAGAGTGCTGTCCACGTACCCTCGTAGACCGAAAGCGGAAGCATTAGCACAACGTGGTTGATGTAGTCGTACGTCTTCACAATCCGACCGATCCAAGTACCGAACGTACGACACCTCCGAGTTCAGCACACGTTCAGCTCGATGACGTCCCGCGAACTCCGGTCCAGCAGAGCTTCATGGGAGAGTTCTGTCAGCACGACGGCGTGTTGACGGTGATGATGTTGCTACCGACGCAGGGCTTCTCCTAAGCACGACTACGATATGATCGAGGTGGAATATGGTGGAGGGGGGAACCGCACACGGCTAAGAGATCAAGAGATAAATTATTGTGGCTAGAGGTGCCCACTGCCCCCGTATATAAAGGATGGAGGAGGGGAGGCCGGCCAGCCCCTAGGGCGCACCAGAAGTGTGGAGTCCTACTAGGAATCCCTAGTCCTAGTAGGATTCCTCCTCCCACATGGAATAGGAAAAAGGGAAGGGAAAAGGAGAAGGAAGGAAGGGGGCGCCCCCCCTCCCTAGTCCAATTTGAGCTAGACCATGGGGAGGGTGCGGCCACCTTGTGAGGCCTTTCTCTCCTTTCCCGTATGGCCCATTAAGGCCCAATACGAATTCCCGTAACTCTCCGGTACTCCGAAAAATACCCGAATCACTCGGAACTTTTCCGATGTCCGAATATAGTCGTCCAATATATCGATCTTTATGTCTCAACCATTTCGAGACTCCTCGTCATGTCCCTGATCTCATCCGGGACTCCGAACTACCCGCGGTACATCAAATCACATAACTCATAATACAAATCGTCACCGAACGTTAAGCATGCGGACCCTACGGGTTTGAGAACTATGTAGACATGACCGAGACACATCTCCGATCAATAACCAATAGCGGAACCTGGATGCTCATATTGGCTCCTACATATTCTACAAAGATCTTTATCGGTCAAACCGCATAACAACATACCTTGTTCCCTTTGTCATCGGTATGTTACTTGCCCGAGATTTGATCGTCGGTATCTCAATACCTAGTTCAATCTCGTTACCGGCAAGTCTCTTTACTCGTTCCGTAATGCACCATCCCTTAACTAACTCATTAGTCACATTACTTGCAAGACTTATAGTGATGTGCATTACCGAGAGGGCCCAGAGATACCTCTCCGATACACGGAGTGACAAATCCTAATCTTGATTCATGCCAACCCAACAAACACCTTCGGAAACACCTATAGAGCATCTTTATAATCACCCATTTACGTTGTGACATTTGATTGCACACAAAGTGTTCCTCCAGATATTCGGGAGTTGCACAATCTCATAGTCCGAGGAACATGTATAAGTCATGAAGAAAGCAGTAGCAATAAAACTGTAACGATCACAATGCTAAGCTAATGAATGGGTCTTGTCCATCACATCATCCTCCTAATGATGTGATCCCGTTCATCAAATGACAACACATGTCTATGACTAGGAAACATAACCATCTTTGATGAAAAAACTAGTCAAGTAGAGGCATACTAGGGACACATTGTTTTGTCTATGTATTCACACATGTATCAAGTTTCCGGTTAATACAGTTCTAGAATGAATAATAAACATTTATCATGAAATAAGGAAATAAATAATAACTTTATTATTGCCTGTAGGGTATATTTCGTGAAGGCCCATTGATGATACGGCCCATAGAAGGCCCATTGTGTCTACGACCCGTATAAGGCCCATTGTTTCTACGACATGTAGAAGGCCCATTGTTCCTATGGCCCTTAGAAGGCCCATTGTTTCTACGGCCCATAGGAGGCCCATGTTAACTACAGTCGATGGACATCAAAGTTCGCCACCAGTGCAAATATAGGGAACACCCTACACTATACAAAAATGGCTTGTTGTTTTCTTCAGCCGGTGGCTGCACGTTAAGAACAAATTTTGTATCGCACCAAAACAAACTACAACTATAAAACAAAAAGGAAGGTTGGCATAAAATTGAACCGTCTAGCAGATAAATGCACCGCCAGAAGTACAAAAGCTCAGTTCATTTGACCTGACTGTTACGTTTTCATGATGTATTGTCTGATGGAGCACCATAACCTTCGCCTTCAGTTCTCCTAGACTCCTGAACAACATAGCAAATGTCTGATATTCTGGTTTCAAAACCATGCATATCTTGACAACATCGAACAATGTCTCTGTTTGTTTCACAAAGGGTCTCTGTTAGGGAATGGACTTGTGTCTGGAGCACAGATACAACATTATTTTAAGCTTGCATATCTTGATCATGTGGCAGTTTGGACGAGATTGCCTTAACAACCAACCGAGTATTACGCAGTATCATGCTTCTGGCACTATTACTGGACAGGTACCGACCCACTGCAACAAGAGCTGACATTGCGGTTATAGTTGCCTCGCCACCTTCAGAAGGTGGCGGTTCCACCATTTTTTCCATAGCTTGCTGAAAAGTTGTGGTTTTACATTAGTAGTACCAGAACAGAAGATATTAAGGAGGCAACAAAACCAAACAAAATAGCTTTGGTCTATAGACAGAACTTATTCTGGTGAACCCATGTAAAATAATAGTTGTATTTTATTGCAAAGTACATAATAAATCCAGGTTCCAAACTTATGACCATGTACCATCGCTAATGTACCGTCTATTTCTTCACATTGTATTGAGGGCTAAGGATAAAGAGACGAAGTTTATAATACGATAAGCATAGTATGACAACATTCATATCACAAAACAACTGAGAACAGACAAACAGGCAACTGTAACGTTGTGTGGGCAAGTCCAGCACGGAACTAGATTACAAGTCAAGATCAAAGGAACATCACTACTCTCTTTTAAACCTTGTAAGGTGCAATGATACGCTAAGACAATTGTGTATAAAATGGAAAAGAGTAATAGACATTGGCTGCAAACCATGCAGTTCAAGGCACAAGTCAGAGTAAGTAGTAGTTAAAAGGCATGAGGTTAATGACTTACAACAGCGGCTTTGACTGGTGTTGTCATGCCCTTCTTCTTGCTAGTGTGACAGTCCTTGAAGATTTCCACAGCATTTGGTTCAGGTACTTTTTGGTCCTTGCGGGCTTTCCTCTACATTTCGAACAAGTCAATATAGATCTGATAATATGGTACAGCGAAAAGAGTGAAACAACAGCTAATTACAAGAGCCTCGCAGTGTCAATATAGCTACGAGGTCCTGTCGTCTGTTGGAATTTCACTTTCGTACGGTTGGCCTTGTTCTTTGAACAGTTCACCTACAAGAAGATAGATTTGTGTGGCACATGCGTAAATAGGACTTCAACATGTGATCTGATGACATATATATAATGTACCTGATACTTCGGATCGGACCAGTGTTTAACGAGGCCTCTCCAATATTCATCAAATATATTTTCCACTGGAGATGTTTGGGCAAGTTCACTGTTAGCCTTGTCTTAAAAGTGAGTTTTCCTCAAGTTATACCGATATTGTCGCAGAGCAGACTTGAAAACATGGGTGCAAGCTTGTCTGGTTGCATCATCTTGGCTATCCAACTTGAACCTCATATGTTGAAAATTATGGGAGTCTCGTTATCAGCAACCTAGAAAGTATTGGACAGAGCAAGACGATATTACTAGTTTCCATACATAACCATACTTACAGATAAATGGTCGAGGAAGGTGTTGAACTGGGTTTCGTCTTTGTCATTCCTGTACTGAATCCATGTTGGGAGGATATGTACATGACACCTAACAGCAACCGCTGCCTCTGATACTAACTTGGCTGACTCTGTAGCATCACGTGGACTTTTTAAACCTGCCTCAAAACGGATCTCCATTATTCCTCATCTAGATTTAGTTAACCTATCGAGCATTATCCCTGATGTTTGTTTCCTCTTGCGCCTAGGTGCTAGTCCAACCACAAACATAGGAAGTGTTAGTGTACATCAAACTGTGAGACTACATATAAAGAAGCATGCAACTATAACTTGACTCCAGCAACTACCTTCTTGTTGTTGAAGCTCACAAAGTTCATCTGATCTTGACAACTCATCTTGTGTCAAGAGTGCTTCGGAAGTAGTGTCAGGTGGCAAGGGAGCTTGGGAACGTGCTGCTAGCTGAGTTGATGAACGAGTAAATCGTGCAGCTGGTGGTACTGTGGAAGGTGTTTCAACAACTAGGGTTGTCTCTGCTTGTTTAGTGGAAGCTATTTGTTTCTGTTTGACTTGTTCTGCAGCTCGTGTAGCATGGGATACCCTGTTGGTACAATTTTCCACTTGACTTTGACCTTCTATTGCACCATCAGTACCAGCAGAATCTGCAGGATTGTTGCGCTTCCCTTTCCCTGTCGTTCTGTCTTGCTTCCTCTTTCTCTGTGCCATGTTAAGTCAAGCCGACAAGAAAAACGAATAACAATTTAGTTCTTCAGAACAAATGTACTTTGATGTAAGAACATGGTGTGATAGACAGATATTGTATGTTCTAGAAACAGGAACACGTGTCTTAGTCACAAGTATAATGTGTAAAGTAAGCAGATGCAATTCAACAAAATTAGAAGCAATACAAGCTAGACATCATACATAACATGCAACACATATAACAATGCCAAGTTAGAGGGAGCACCTTTGATGGTGCACTAGGGGAGACGTGCTCATCACCAACACTGCTACGTTGAGTGTCTATGCATGTGTTGTCTTGGAAATCATCTTGGGGGGATGGAGGAGTAGAATCTGTAGAGGCCCTCCATTTGAAAGGAGCACCTTCATCTGCTGCCTTGCTAACTTCCATCCGCTTTATTGATTTTGATTTGTCAAGTAAAACCGACAAGAAAAAGCAAAAAAAAATCACTCTTCAGAACTCATTCATGCATGATACTGACAATCACTACTTTGATGTAAGGCAAACACATGATTCCAGGATGGAATAATACGAAAAACAGGACGGCATAGCATATTCACAACTGTTTGTGTAAACTAAGCAGAAACCATTTCACCAAATAAGAAGCAATGCAAGCTAGACACCACGTGAAAGATGCAACCAATATGGCTCTGCCAAGTTAAAAGTGTCCCAGCATAAATGGCATTTCAACAAATTAGAAGCAGCGCATGCTATAAATCATATCAAAGATGCAACTAATATCACACTACATATACTGAAGGTGCCTCGTCATATTGATTTATGCGGGATACAAAAAACAATAGTTTTATGTGAGGACATGCTTAATAGACAGATGTACTATGTACTAAATATAGGAAGGCATGTCACATTAACAGGTATAATGTATAAGCTAAGCAGAATAACACATGCAGTTTAACCAGATTGAAAGAATTACAATCTAGACACCATATGCAACATGCAACCACATATCATGCTGCCAAGTTAGAGCAAGCACCTGCGATGCTAGTGTAGGGGAAATGCGGTAATCAACTACGGAGCTACGTTCACTATCTTCATATAGCCTTGTTGTTTCTTGAGAATCATGTCGAGAGGCTGACGCTGCATTCTTCAAATGAGGAGTATTCCACTTGCCTGACTGCCTCATCATAAGTGATTGATGAGGTATACTGTCACAACCCCAGTTTAGCCTTTGCTTGTCCTTGCATGATCACCATATCATCATGTTTAAATTCCAAAGAAATTTGAAATGGGGATTGTTTAAACCCTAGCATTAAGGAATCCAACTAGGTTCAACTAAAATATTTTCAGTAAATCCAAATGGCTTTCAAAAATGTCCATCATTTATGGAAAATGCTGGAAACAGTAACCAGAGGTGATGCACATTTTTGCATGACATATTGGGCTCTGGATTAATTCATATTGTATTTGCATTTGGGCATTTAAAAGATATAAAATATTTTAAATGCTCAAATAATCATGAACTAAAATCTTTACTGTTGGAAATATTCCAAACAGTAGCCTTGAGAAGTTTCATGATTTTTGAGTTAGTTCTAGTATTTTAATAAAAGCCCTAAGTTGCAGAAGAAATAGAAAAACAAAAAACAATTAAAAAGAGAGAGAGGAACCTCACCTGGGCTTACCTGGCAGCCCAGCTGGCCCAGCCCACCTGGCGGCCCAGCCCACCACCGCTTCCCCCTCTGTCGCCTTCCTCCCCGCGCCAGTCGGACGAGCGCGTGGCCGACGCACGCCGGCGCACGCCCGGCCACCTCTTGCTTGCCGCTCCCCCTCGTCGCCCTGGGCCTCCCTCACAGCGCCACGCGGCCCTCTCGACCCCTCTCACTTCTCCCTGGACTCCTCCCCCCTCCTCTGCTCTCTGCTCCGCGCCGCCCGAGCGGAGCTCGTCGCCACCGACGCCGTTCGCCGCGGCCACAGCCACTGCCAGACCTCCCTGACGCCTCCCAAAGCTCCGCCTCGACTCTCTCGTCCTCTCCACCGACTCACGCGTCCTCGGCTACCCTACATCATCGTCCTCACCGACGGGCGCCCGAGATTGCCACCGTTGATTCGCCGGCCCCAGCGCTTCCCCGACGTCGCCGTCACCTCTGCTAGCCCCGCAGTGAGCTCCTCTCCAGTTCCCCCTTGTTCTCCTCCTCTAGCTCGTCCTCTAGCAGCTGTCACCGCCGGAGCCGTGAGCTTAGCTCCGCCGGCCATGGCGCCACCGCGGCCACCGCCCCTGCCGCTCGTGTCGGAGCGCGTCACCGTGCCCAGGAAGCCCCCAGGAGCCTAACGCACTCACCAAATCCTCATCCCGTGCACCGTAGCGCCGAACCCAACCCCGTCCGAACTCCGGCCGCCGCCGCGAGCTCGCTTCCGACGAGCTCGGCCCACCCCAGCTGCTCCCGCTTGCCCCGTTGGATGCGCGCGATCGCCAGCTCCTCGTAGAGCCTCTCCACCGCTCATTTGGTCGCCTGAGCTGCGATTCCGAGCACCTCCGCCGTCTCTGGCGTCGCCGGCGATGAGCCATGGACCAAGTCCGGCGGGTTTGACCCCGCTGACTGTTGACCGGGTGGACCCAGTTGACTCCCTGGGTCACTGACGTGTGGGCCCCAGGCCACTAACTAATTAGGGTTAGTATTAGTTTAGCACTAACTAAATTTAGTTAGTTAACTAACTACTGACCAGTGGGTCCCACTGGTCAGTTTGACCTGGACCGGCTGTTGACCTGCTGAGGTCAGCATGACGTAGCGCTGACGCGGTATTTACTTTCTGGATTTTAAGTAAATCAGAAATGATTTATTTATTTCAGAAATTATCCAAAACTTCTAAAATCCATAGAAGATTAACCGTAGCTCCAAATCAAATAAATTATATATGAAAAATGATCAGAAAAATCCAAAGAATCTGTTTATGCCATGTTCATGCATGTTTGAGCAAGTTAACCTCACTGTTTAGGATGAAACATGATTAGGGCAACTTTGATAATAGCTTTGGAGTTGAGATTTGATGTAGCTTTGAATCCCACTTCAATTAAAATGACTTGTTGTTGCATTAGCCCAAACCACAGCATATTGCCATGTCATGATCATGCATCATATTGTGTATTGCATTGATTGTGTTTCCTTCTCAGTTGCCGGTGTTTGTCCCCTCTCGGTAGGCGTATCCCGACGATGAGTTCGATGACACCGATGAAGAACTATACTATCTTCAGAAGTGCCAGGCAAGCAAAAACCCCCTTGTTCATTCCCATGCAATCCCACTCTCTCGCCCCCGCTCTCTTTTACTGCATTAGGACAACAACGATTCATCTGTTACTTGCTGCGGTAGCTGAACCCCTTATCCTCTGCATGACCTGTCATTGCCACAGTAAATAGATGAAACCCACTAGCATGAGTAGGAGTTGTTTGAGCCCTGATGTGCCTACTCATTCATGCTTGTTTGTCATGCCTGCTACTGCTTAGAGTTGAGTCAGGTCTGATTCATCGGGAATGAATTGGAATGGTGATGAACATGTCCTACTGTTTGTGAGCTAAGTGTGTGAATACGATTTGGTAAAGGTATTGGTGAGAGGCCATGTAGGAGTACATGGTGGGTTGTCTCATTGAAGCCGTCCTCAGAAACTGAGTTCTGTGTTTGTGATCCATGAAACAGTTACTACCACACATTGGGATCCTTAATTGACTCTCTCGGCTTCTTGATCACCCTTGTCCTCTGTCCAGGAGTTGCAAAGTACTTTCTGGTGTTTGTAGTATGCTGGGGGCCGCACGCAGCGCTGACCGTAGGGGTGGGCTGTGTTGCGGTAGGCACGTGGCCGGGCCAGCCGGGCGCCCGTTTGGTGTCTCGGACCCTGTACACATCGTTCGGGGCCGTTAGTGGAAACCTCGGCCGGACTCCCTGCGGATGGAACCCGAATAGGCGATAAACCTGGACTAGAGACTTGAGTGCTTAGGTAGGCCGTGGCCGACACCCTCGCTGGGCTTCCGCTTGAAGGTTGCCGAGTACATGTCATGTAAACGGCGGTAAGTGGTGAGAGCGTGTGTGAAGAAGTACACCCCTGCAGGGTTAACATCATCTATTCGAATAGCCGTGTCCGCGGTAATGGACTTCTGGGTTGCCTATAACAGTTCATAGACAAGTGAAAGTGGATACTCTAAAATGCGCAAGATAAGCGTGAGTGCTATGGATGGCGTTCTCGTAGGGAGACGGGAGAGGATCCATAGTGGTGTATTGATATGGTGAATATGTGGACTCGTGTGCGCCACCTCAAAAGAGTTACTCGCAGTCGTAGTTCAGGTTAGCCACTGAGTCAAAGCTGGCTTGCTGCAGTTAAACTCCACCACCCCCTTTATTGATACCGATGCATATGTAGATAGTTCTGATGTAAGTCTTGCTGGGTACATTTGTACTCACGTTTGCCTATTTTATGTTTTGCAGAGAGACGTCAGTCTCGCTAGTAGTTCCGTGTGGACTTTGACGTTTATCTTGTTACCTCAGCTACGATCTTGTGCCCTCGGCAGGATCTGGTAGATAGTCAGGCTTCTCAGCCTTTTTCATTTGTAGATGTCTGTACTCAGATATGTTAAGCTTCCGCATGTGTTTGACTTGTATGCTCTGAATGTTGGGTCATGAGACCCATGTTTGTAATATCTCGCTCCTCGGAGCCTATTGAATAAATACTTTGAGTCGTAGAGTTATGTTGTGATGCCATGTTGTATCTACTCATATCGGGCATATTGTGTGTATGATTGAAATGCTTGGTATGGGTGGGATCTGACTATCTAGTTGTTTATCCTTGGCAGCCTATCATATGGGGAAATGTAGTCTAGTGCTTCTGAGCGATAGTAGTCCGCTACAGCCCGGTTCACCGGAGTCCTGCTAGCCCAGCACTACTGCTCGGAACACTTGACTGGCCGGCATGTGTTTCACGTCGTTCCTGTGTCTGTCCCTTCGGGGAAATGTCACGCGCTGTTATCCGGAGTCCTGCCTAGCCTGCTACAGCCCGGGTTACCGGAGTCCTGTTAGCCCAGTGCTACAGCCCGGATTCACACGTTGATGACCGACATGCTCGATGTGATTCATGTATGCCTGTCCTCATAGGTTAGCGCCGCTTTGGGTTCACGACTAGCCATGTCGCCCCGGGTTCTCTGCCATATGGATGCTAGCGACACTATCATATACGTGAGCCAAAAGGCGCAAACGGTCCCGGGCCAGGTAAGGTGGCACCCGTGGGAGTACCGTGTGTGAGGCCGCAAAGTGATATGATGTGTTACATGCTGGATCGATGTGGCTTAGGATCGGGGTCCTGACAGCGTTGGTATCAGAGCCTGACTGCCTGTAGGATTACCAAGCCAAACTGGTCGAAGTTGAGTCTAGAAATGCTTTAGTTATGTAAGGGAATTGATTGTGGAAGGGAACGTAAGGCTCTTTTTACTCCTTATACATCATGGCCTTCTGATCTGAGTCAACCTCTTCTCTTCTACGGGGGTTAAGAACTAGGCTTCTCTTCTATCTCTCAGGATGACGTGTTACTAAACCATAGTTGCCTAGGATTGTTGAGTTCAAGCCTCAGTTCGGTTCCTACTACTTCCATGTGTTCTTAGTTGATCTCATAACATTGATATTGTGATGTTGAGTGGCTATGCCACCATTTTGTAGGATGTCTCAAATCATTTTTGAGCATTTACAGCCGTTATGTTGTCCGAGTCATCCCAGGTTTCTAACTAGTCTGATGCATTTGCAAATCCTTTCCTTCCATTCCCGATGTCCTTTTGGTCGGAATAAGCACACTAATCGGTCTGTTGAGGTACCCCATTGCCTTGACATATATGTTGGAACTATTATTATGACCCTAGGTGTCTTGGGGGTTCATCTAGTAATCTAGCAATGCTATGTGTTCTCGGTGTGATGATTCTGGCCACCATTCTCGAAAGCATCCCGTGATGCCGTTTAGTAGTAGATATTCTACTCCTGGGTTCTCGAACCCGAGATTCACTCTACTCACTTCTTGTTGATAGTGTTTGCTAGTTCCATTAGGATAGTGGTAACCTTTGCATTAGTCCTCGAGGTCCATGGTAAATCCTTCTTCCAATACCATGAACTACTTACGGCAGAAGTTCATTGTTGAACCAAAAATCACAACTAGAGTACTCTTGAGGAGTTCTCCATCCATAATTGTGAATCTGCTAGTCCTACCTCTCCGCATGGATTATTCGGAAGAAATTCGTTGAACTTGTTTGACATACTAATCCATACCTCCACAACTCAGAAAATCATATGTTCCTTGAGTTGTCCCTCTTTAGTTATTTTCTGGCCCTCGTCTGTCAATTGATAGTCAAGAATATGTGTGCAATCGTTTAACGATGCCTATTATTCTTGTGGCCGTCAAGTCGTTCTGTTCCGGAATGACTAGGAGAAACAAACTCCAGTACCTCATCCATATCCAGGATTGGGTCAAAGCAGTTGTATTCCACAGATCAAAATGCCAATCCAGCTCTTGTTCTGTTCTACCTTGGAGTGTTACCATCTTTATGTCAAGAAAGTCATGAGAATTGCACCACCTCTTATGAATTCTTGACGCAGTAATACTTCTTGCCATCATTGTTCATTCCTCGGTTTCGTGTTGTTGCAACCGGAATGCCGACAAGTGATTCGTGATGTGTGAAATCAATACTCTGAGCAACTCGTTGCTTGGTAGTAAATGGACAATATTCTCATTCTTAGCGTGTTGGTTATTAAATCATCATCCTAAGATTGATCGTGCTACCTAGTCCTTATTTCTGGTGCACTCTTCGATCAATGAGTTAGGATTATTCAATCCCCTGCTTATTTGATCATGTCATCTTGCCCTGAAAAGCAAGGTTGTTCTCGAGCTTAGTATCATATCGGTGGTTCGTGATTTTCCAAATATCTTCTTGGAAGTATTACCAGGTTGTCACCTGACTGTTATGTTGAGCTCGTGATCAAGTTGGTTCCTTGTGAACCACCCTTTCTCCAAGAATCTGTGTTAGATATCCCTGAGCTAGTTGGTTGAGCTAGACAACAACTTGGAGAGTTGGAAGATAAAGCTTGTCTGACTTAGTTCATGTTAAGGGATATTTTTTGTGGTGTGTGTTGAAGAAAGATGATATCTTCACCAATTGGTCCTCGTGATCAGTTGTTGGATGTATTGTCTTGTCAAAACTTTGACTTGAGTATGGGCTATCGTCAAGTCAAATCAGAACCAACGATGTTCGTAATGTTGTCTTACTCGTGGTTGAGCCCTCGAGCATACACCATTACATCTTTTGGTCTGACCAATACTATCACCGTGTTCACATGATGGTGGAAGTCCAGTGATATGGAAATTCCGATGAGGTGTTGTTGAGCCCATCAGCAGCATTTTGTCTCCCCCATGATTCTTGTACATCAACCTAGTGTTGAAAACTTTGTAAGCAATGCCTTCGTGTTCCGTTCATGAAGCTTATGCTTGGATGGAAGAAGTGGCTTCCTCGAACTCATGTGCTTTAGGTGTAAGTTGCCGCCATGATTTTGAGAAAGGTTTGTTTTGTTTCCTCTGGAATCATCCCAAATCAGTCATGCATACGTGCGAAGTATTCTATGGTTTGGTAGATTAATTACCTCCACTCCATATGTATCCCTAGCACACCAAGCCACTGATTGAATCGTTCAAGGAGAAGAAGTTCCTTCTTAAGAGCATGCCTTATGCAAGGACTTTGATATCCTCGACGATGGTTCCCAACCAGAACTCGGTAGTGTTTTATTATAAGACTACCATGTGGTCATGCTTGTCTAGGACAGCGTGTTCACATGTGTTTAGCAGAACCAGCTCATGTTTTGGAGCTTGCTATCGTAGTTCATTTCCTAAGAATCTTGCAACGTCATTTTGTCGATTTGTGTTGCAAACTTTCATTTTTCTTTCAAGACTTGATGGGTCTGGATTATCCTGTTACCAACTAGATCTGAATCTCAGGCAGATATGATGGTTGGAACTTTTCCAAGATCTATGATGTAGGTCCCGACAAGGTTGATGTCTGGCCGACACACCTAGCCGGAAGATCTACCATTATAGTATCTTGCTTGAACTATTTGACCATCTTCTCCATGAGGATTTTGTGCGAGTTATTGTAGAAGTTGCTTCCTAGGAATTCTCGTGCCCTCAGTTTCTTCGATTACACTGTAACCACTCAAACAGGGGAATCACTCTCGACTGTTGAGTTTTCTTCCCCAGTTACCAGAATCATTTCCAGCATTTGCATTTTGTTCCCAGCTTGCATCTCAGCAATTACTGTTTAGGATCATTTTCAAAAGTGGTCATGTCTTGGTCCCATCCATATCCGGTGATAAGCAAAACTCATCCACTACTTTGTCTTCAACAAGGTAGTCCACATCATCCACTCTGGTGTGAGTATGCCATTCTTTTGAATTCATTCAAACGATCGTTTGTGATTGCCTTAGGCTGGTATAGAGAGTTGCAATGATTTTTGAATCAAAAGTATTTCTTTTTGCCACTTAAGGGAATAGTTCTTCGAGTCACCTTCCCTGAGGTGCCCCGTTACGGGATCATGGCAATTATTCCCTCGCCACCTTGACAACATCCACCATCTTTCTAAGCGTGGAATTGTTGCCCACCAAAACAGACCCCGTCGCTTGTTCTTCCATCCCCCTCGATGTGTTTCATGTCTCAGCTCGAGAGATGTTTCAATGTCTCACTCGATGAGTGATCCTGAGTTGTTCGATCTTCGAGAAGATCGATCCTTCTGGAGTTTTCCCTTTCCTCTCATTGTCATGTTAGTTGGAGTTCTCAGAGCAAGACATCGAGGCAAAGATGGTGATCATATCAAAGTTCATTTAAAGTGCAACCTGGATCGTGAAGATTGTGTTGGTCTTGTGCCCCCTCTGTCTTCTTATCCCACGTCTTGAATCTCAGGGCGAGATTCTTGTTTAGTGGGGGTGAGCTGTCACAACCCCAGTTTAGCCTTTGCTTGTCCTTGCATGATCACCATATCATCATGTTTAAATTCCAAAGAAATTTGAAATGGGGATTGTTTAAACCCTAGCATTAAGGAATCCAACTAGGTTCAACTAAAATATTTTCAGTAAATCCAAATGGCTTTAAAAAATGTCCATCATTTATGGAAAATGCTGGAAACAGTAACCAGAGGTGATGCACATTTTTGCATGACATATTGGGCTCTGGATTAATTCATATTGTATTTGCATTTGGGCATTTAAAAGATATAAAATATTTTAAATGCTCAAATAATCATGAACTAAAATCTTTACTGTTGGAAATATTCCAAACAGTAGCCTTGAGAAGTTTCATGATTTTTGAGTTAGTTCTAGTATTTTAATAAAAGCCCTAAGTTGCAGAAGAAATAGAAAAACAAAAAACAATTAAAAAGAGAGAGAGGAACCTCACCTGGGCTTACCTGGCAGCCCAGCTGGCCCAGCCCACCTGGCGGCCCAGCCCACCACCGCTTCCCCCTCTGTCGCCTTCCTCCCCGCGCCAGTCGGACGAGCGCGTGGCCGACGCACGCCGGCGCACGCCCGGCCACCTCTTGCTTGCCGCTCCCCCTCGTCGCCCTGGGCCTCCCTCACAGCGCCACGCGGCCCTCTCGACCCCTCTCACTTCGCCCTGGACTCCTCCCCCCTCCTCTGCTCTCTGCTCCGCGCCGCCCGAGCGGAGCTCGTCGCCACCGACGCCGTTCGCCGCGGCCACAGCCACTGCCAAACCTCCCTGACGCCTCCCAAAGCTCCGCCTCGACTCTCTCGTCCTCTCCACCGACTCACGCGTCCTCGGCTGCCCTACATCATCGTCCTCACCGACGGGCGCCCGAGATTGCCACCGTTGATTCGCCGGCCCCAGCGCTTCCCCGACGTCGTCGTCACCTCTGCTAGCCCCGCAGTGAGCTCCTCTCCAGTTCCCCCTTGTTCTCCTCCTCTAGCTCGTCCTCTAGCAGCTATCACCGCTGGAGCCGTGAGCTTAGCTCCGCCGGCCATGGCGCCACCGCGGCCACCGCCCCTGCCGCTCGTGTCGGAGCGCGTCACCGTGCCCAGGAAGCCCCCAGGAGCCTAACGCACTCACCAAATCCTCATCCCGTGCACCGTAGCGCCGAACCCAACCCCGTCCGAACTCCGGCCGCCGCCGCGAGCTCGCTTCCGACGAGCTCGGCCCACCCCAGCTTCTCCCGCTTGCCCCGTTGGATGCGCGCGATCGCCAGCTCCCCGTAGAGCCTCTCCGCCGCTCATTTGGTCGCCTGAGCTGCGATTCCGAGCACCTCCGCGTCTCTGGCGTCGCCGGCGATGAGCCGTGGACCAAGTCCGGCGGGTTTGACCCCGCTGACTGTTGACCGGGTGGACCCAGTTGACTCCCTGGGTCACTGACGTGTGGGCCCCAGGCCACTAACTAATTAGGGTTAGTATTAGTTTAGCACTAACTAAATTTAGTTAGTTAACTAACTACTGACCAGTGGGTCCCACTGGTCAGTTTGACCTGGACCGGCTGTTGACCTGCTGAGGTCAGCATGACGTAGCGCTGACGCAGTATTTACTTTCTGGATTTTAAGTAAATCAGAAATGATTTATTTATTTCAGAAATTATCCAAAACTTCTAAAATCCATAGAAGATTAACCGTAGCTCCAAATCAAATAAATTATATATGAAAAATGATCAGAAAAATCCAAAGAATCTGTTTATGCCATGTTCATGCATGTTTGAGCAAGTTAACCTCACTGTTTAGGATGAAACATGATTAGGGCAACTTTGATAATAGCTTTGGAGTTGGGATTTGATGTAGCTTTGAATCCCACTTCAATTAAAATGACTTGTTGTTGCATTAGCCCAAACCACAGCATATTGCCATGTCATGATCATGCATCATATTGTGTATTGCATTGATTGTGTTTCCTTCTCAGTTGCCGGTGTTTGTCCCCTCTCGGTAGGCGTATCCCGACGATGAGTTCGATGACACCGATGAAGAACTATACTATCTTCAGAAGTGCCAGGCAAGCAAAAACCCCCTTGTTCATTCCCATGCAATCCCACTCTCTCGCCCCCGCTCTCTTTTACTGCATTAGGACAACAACGATTCATCTGTTACTTGCTGCGGTAGCTGAACCCCTTATCCTCTGCATGACCTGTCATTGCCACAGTAAATAGATGAAACCCACTAGCATGAGTAGGAGTTGTTTGAGCCCTGATGTGCCTACTCATTCATGCTTGTTTGTCATGCCTGCTACTGCTTAGAGTTGAGTCAGGTCTGATTCATCGGGAATGAATTGGAATGGTGATGAACATGTCCTACTGTTTGTGAGCTAAGTGTGTGAATACGATTTGGTAAAGGTATTGGTGAGAGGCCATGTAGGAGTACATGGTGGGTTGTCTCATTGAAGCCGTCCTCAGAAACTGAGTTCTGTGTTTGTGATCCATGAAACAGTTACTACCACACATTGGGATCCTTAATTGACTCTCTCGGCTTCTTGATCACCCTTGTCCTCTGTCCAGGAGTTGCAAAGTACTTTCTGGTGTTTGTAGTATGCTGGGGGCCGCACGCAGCGCTGACCGTAGGGGTGGGCTGTGTTGCGGTAGGCACGTGGCCGGGCCAGCCGGGCGCCCGTTTGGTGTCTCGGACCCTGTACACATCGTTCGGGGCCGTTAGTGGAAACCTCGGCCGGACTCCCTGCGGATGGAACCCGAATAGGCGATAAACCTGGACTAGAGACTTGAGTGCTTAGGTAGGCCGTGGCCGACACCCTCGCTGGGCTTCCGCTTGAAGGTTGCCGAGTACATGTCGTGTAAATGGCGGTAAGTGGTGAGAGCGTGTGTGAAGAAGTACACCCCTGCAGGGTTAACATCATCTATTCGAATAGCCGTGTCCGCGGTAATGGACTTCTGGGTTGCCTATAACAGTTCATAGACAAGTGAAAGTGGATACTCTAAAATGCGCAAGATAAGCGTGAGTGCTATGGATGGCGTTCTCGTAGGGAGACGGGAGAGGATCCATAGTGGTGTATTGATATGGTGAATATGTGGACTCGTGTGCGCCACCTCAAAAGAGTTACTCGCAGTCGTAGTTCAGGTTAGCCACTGAGTCAAAGCTGGCTTGCTGCAGTTAAACTCCACCACCCCCTTTATTGATACCGATGCATATGTAGATAGTTCTGATGTAAGTCTTGCTGGGTACATTTGTACTCACGTTTGCCTATTTTATGTTTTGCAGAGAGACGTCAGTCTCGCTAGTAGTTCCGTGTGGACTTCGACGTTTAGCTTGTTACCTCAGCTACGATCTTGTGCCCTCGGCAGGATCTGGTAGATAGTCAGGCTTCTCAGCCTTTTTCATTTGTAGATGTCTGTACTCAGATATGTTAAGCTTCCGCATGTGTTTGACTTGTATGCTCTGAATGTTGGGTCATGAGACCCATGTTTGTAATATCTCGCTCCTCGGAGCCTATTGAATAAATACTTTGAGTCGTAGAGTTATGTTGTGATGCCATGTTGTATCTACTCATATCGGGCATATTGTGTGTATGATTGAAATGCTTGGTATGGGTGGGATCCGACTATCTAGTTGTTTATCCTTGGCAGCCTATCATATGGGGAAATGTAGTCTAGTGCTTCTGAGCGATAGTAGTCCGCTACAGCCCGGTTCACCGGAGTCCTGCTAGCCCAGCACTACTGCTCGGAACACTTGACTGGCCGGCATGTGTTTCACGTCGTTCCTGTGTCTGTCCCTTCGGAGAAATGTCACGCGCTGTTATCCGGAGTCCTGCCTAGCCTGCTACAGCCCGGGTTACCGGAGTCCTGTTAGCCCAGTGCTACAGCCCGGATTCACACGTTGATGACCGACATGCTCGATGTGATTCATGTATGCCTGTCCTCATAGGTTAGCGCCGCTTTGGGTTCACGACTAGCCATGTCGCCCCGGGTTCTCTGCCATATGGATGCTAGCGACACTATCATATACGTGAGCCAAAAGGCGCAAACGGTCCCGGGCCAAGTAAGGTGGCACCCGTGGGAGTACCGTGCGTGAGGCCGCAAAGTGATATGATGTGTTACATGCTGGATCGATGTGGCTTAGGATCGGGGTCCTGACATATACACAAGAACATTAGTTTGATGTAAGAACATGGTTAATACACATATGTACTAGTATGTACCAAAAACAGAAAGGCATGTCATATTCAAAGGTATAATGTGAAAGCTAAGTAGATGCAATTTAACCAAATTGGAAGCAAGACATCCGGCTGGAGTGGTGAGAATGATCATCTAGGACCTGAGAGCCTGGTGGGAGGCGGGCTGCTTCGCCACCATCGCGGCTTTTTAGTTGGCTTCCAGGTGATGCCTCTCTTTGCTGGGCTTGTCACTGGCTCGTCCAGTGCCCTGACTAGCTATTTGTCTTTTGGTGCTCACAAGATGGTGGTTCATGTAAAAAATATCTTTCCTTATCTTAATAAAGACGGACTTCGGCCTTTTGAATACAAGCTAGACACCATATGCAACATTCAACCACATATGACACCGCGAAGTTAAAGAAAGCACCTGGGGTGGCTGGGAAATGCAGGTACTCCTCATGGCGAGCGAGATCATCAACTCCAGAGCTACTTTTACTGTCTCCATCTACTGACACTGCACCCTTTATAACGCTGAAACGTGTCTTGCCTAAGCCCAAAGAAATCTGGAGCTGCTTCTCTCTTTTATTTCATGCTTCTATCAACTGATTGGCAGAGTCTGAAATACCCATGCATAAAAAACAATAGTGAGAGTATGGGTGAAGTGTGTGCAGAACTAAAGAACTGTAAAAGTAGCAGATAGTAGGTGGCTGAAAAATAAATGACAAGAGACATATGATAGCTCTACAACATCGCCTGGCAAACAAAATTAGATTCTACTCCGTATGATTTTGTAATATATGAGCACAGGGATGGCTGGGAAATGCAGGTACTCCTCCAGCACACCACCACATGTGGTCATGTCAAGATAACAGTCGACTGAAAATAAATAGGTCAGTCGATTTTTTTAATGAACCATCTGATCTATAAGGAACGGGCAGATGGCCTTCGTCTACCTCCCGCCAGTCACTATTGATGATCTTTCTCGAACCGCCAGCGACCATCGGCCCAGACCCCTGCCTTCGCCGCCCCGCCCTCCCCTCGACCTCCCACCACCGCCGTGCTTGGCAGCACCCCCAGGCCATCCCTTTAATCCCGGCCGACCTCCAGATCGGGTGCCAGTAGCTCTAGGCCCCACACGCCCCTAAGATGAACACCAAGGCGCTGCCTCCGCGGCGTAATAGGCGGACTAGCGCCTGTGACGCCAAAGAATGCTTCCGTTAATTGGGAATCAACTAACCAAGAATTGAAATTAAGGCGGGCGACGGACCTCTAGCTAAGGTGAAATAGTATATGAGGAGAAACCTTGTGCATCGCGAGTTACTAGGAACATCTAGTATCAAGAAGTAGCGGTCAACTAGTGTCTTCTGTGGGATGAATACCGTGCAAGCAGACACATAAGATTTGCACGAATAAGGGAAGAGGAGTACCATTTTCGGTTGCCGGTGTGGTCCCCTCCACATGTCGCGCCGATCTTCTTCTTTTTACAGGGGAAACCGATGTTCTGGAGGGTGCATGCTTGGATGAACCCATTGCCAAATTGTTGGATGTGTTGTCGTGGTCGTATGTCGGCGGAGGGGAAGCAGATCCGAGGCGCCGAAGGACGGCGTAGCAGGAACAACTCCGGTGCGGTGGAGGGTGGCGAAGTTGGAGCGGCAGCGGTGAGGCGCAGGACGGCGTGGTTCAACTAGCTCGGGTATGAACGGCTCGGCCTCGGCTTCAACTACTAGCCATGGAGGGTGTTGCGGTTGAGGTTGCGGTGGACGACGACGTCGGGGTATCGGCTCCTGCGTGATGGAGGAGGGCGGCGGTTGATGGGTGGAATGGGGTGGCAGACGGAGGACGTCGGGGTTTCGCGGCTGGTGGAGAGGTAGTTTTTGCACCGAGGGAGTACGAATGGGGAATCAGACGGGTGGGCAGGGGGGGAGGGGGGAGAACAATGTTTCGGTCTGGGACGCACTTTTTTTTGGCTTTTTTGAACAGAAGATGGGACGTGTTTGTTTGAAATTTGGGGAAAGTACAAACTTTGCCCCCCCTCTTAAATTTCGGACCTACTACGGGTCGGGGGTAGCATGGTAATCCCAGGTGTCCCAAATAGTGGACGAGAGCGATTTCGGCCGCGCGCATGTGTGCTTAGGCGGCCATTGTGTATGTATGTTTTTTCGGAGGCGGTTGCGTAGCGTCTAGATGAAGCTACAAACCTACCCCGGTTTAGACCTTTGGACATCGGGCCGGTAGGTTTCACGGTTCGGAGTTATTGGAAAAGTAATATCCTTGTACTACCAAACATTGGTCTCACGCGGTTTCAGGCGAGTAGAGGCTCTTTTGGCGCTTCGTTCGAAATTTTGAAACACAAGCATTCATGTTTAGAGTACTCTTGAACTTTGAGGATTGACCTAAATAGACAACGTTAAATTTGACCTTGTATGTTTGAAAACCTCATTAAATTATCCGCTTCTTTTTGAAATTTTGACACTTGAAAATCCTATAACTACAATTATTTGTGAATGGAGGAGCTAAATTAGAATCTATTTTGTACACGACTGCATATGCTATTATGTACAAAATCAGAGCAAAGATTGGTGCCCCCATAATTTAGGTATGATTTACAAATGCCATGATATCAAATTCAAATAATTGAATGGACTTCATGTTGAACTCGATTTTTTATACCACCTTAAGTTGAATTCAAATGTATGCTAGTTCATAGGTATCTATTTATAATGTTCATTGTGTAACTTTCGTTAGTATAATGTGCTTTACACACACAACATGAACTATACTCACGTTTATATTCGATTGCTAAAGCGATGCATTGTCTGGAGTTCAAAATACTAACTATGTGGATCAATTGTGTCGAATAATAACATAGACATGCTCAAATTTGATAGAATCTAGATGTCTGATGGATCAATGACC
Organism: Aegilops umbellulata; assembly: GCA_032464435.1. Classification (NCBI taxonomy): domain Eukaryota; kingdom Viridiplantae; phylum Streptophyta; class Magnoliopsida; order Poales; family Poaceae; genus Aegilops; species Aegilops umbellulata. The sequence goes on along the minus strand of CP136060.1, from coordinate 91,651,522 downwards.
GTTCCTTACGCGAATTACAAATATCATGATCCCATCCTAATATTTGGATACAATTTATATCTTTAATCAATGTGTACAGCAGTCTTGTACGTGTAGTTTCAGTCACCATCGGTGGTCTGTCACACATGCTCACACACTCTCTCCCGAGATGTCTTTCTTGCACACATGCTCTCGATATAACCCTCCCTCCCCCTCGTAACCATTTACTACTATTTTCACTAACCTTTATCACAAGCACTCTTCCTCTCGCAAGCATACACACGCACAATCCCCATCGACCCTTTCTATATACATAGACCTACCTACGTGTCTCCTGCACGCACATTATCTTTTGGCTTGTCTCTCATGCATTATCTCACATCTCTCTTCCTAATCGATGAGTATGATTCTAGCAGAGCATTATGTAGGATGCCAATTAAAGTTAGGTTGGATGAATAGTAATATCAGAGATAAAGGGGTTACCTTAGTCCGAGAACCCAGGGTTACAAATCCTAGCTGGCTTTGTCAGTGGACATAGAGTCCTTCACAATTATGATATCTTTGTCTTGTACGACTAGTCATCCATGGGTCTCCCTAAATGCGTCACGAGCCGACCAATGTGACACAGGACGGAACCGAACGAAGGGCCTCACCTCGACCCACCGGACCTCACGCAGTGACACACCCTCTGCCCCCATGTCTCGTTATCTTCTCACACCCACACATACCAACACAGACACCACACACCAAAAATATATTCTCCTGGTGCCTCTATCCACTCCCCCTTGCATATACACACTCAAGGGAATCTCTCGCCGTGATGTCATATTCGTCTCTCTCTCTAGACCACTCTCATTTCTCGTGCTATCTCTCCCATGCCCCCCCTGTCGGCCCCTCTATCCATGCCTCTCTCGAATACGTAATACACACACATACCTCTCTAGGCCCTGCCAAATGCATCAACTACACATTCACACATGTTACATCACGTACCCCATTGATCTAAAAAGCCCTCTCTTCACATTTATTTCACATACAACATTCCTTTTGAATAAAGTGTGGCCAAAAAAATATTTTAGAATTTCTACATATATACAACATTACAAAGTTATATGGAGGAGTATGAACGCTTGCATTGCATGGTGCCCACAATGATATTTATTCCGCACTGTAAATTTGTATATTTTTATACTATACATAAAGTTAGTCATAATAAAGAGAAACGAAGAGCATCTCTCTCTCCATCGCATACCCCCCCTCTACGCCCCTTTCACGTACACACACAAACTATCTCCAGGTCCTCTAAAAGTAAGCCCCCGGCACATTCACACATGTTTCATCTTTCTCTTGCGATATATACAGTGACGATCATTGTATTTGAAGCGAAAGCACGATACGTACACTGGACTTCAGAATCAACTCATTACGGTCACCATTTACGTTTTATGGTTATTATACAGTCACGGGCTCACCGCACAACTCTGTATTTGCTCAAGACACGACTAGTTGACTAGTTAAACGCTCCACGTGGCACCTCTAGTGTTGCATCACATTATCTCACTACTATTGGGCCCACCTGTCGGCTTGTATCTACTCTACATTTACACTCTTATAAAATACTAGCAAGATGCCCATGCGTTGCACGGAACATCAAGATGCATTTGTATGAGTAGTTTATCTTGTGGGAGAAAAGGATGAACAAGGGAAGGCCTTATTTGCAAGTGTGGGGAGGGGTGTGGGTATCTTTTTGCAAAATAGCCATAGTTTCCTTCCTATCCGTCAGATATAGATCGGACGACCTATATTGCAGGATGGCAGGCACACAATCGTCACTGACTATGCTTTTTATAAGAGTAGGGATAAAATACACTCTTATAAAAACAAAGTTGGTGATGATGGTGTGCCTGCCATCCTGCAATATAGGCCGTCTGATTTATATCTGATGGATAGGAAAGAAACTATGACAATTTTGCCTAAGATGTACCCACACACCTCTCCACATTTGCAAATAAGGCCTTCCCTCGTTCATCCTTTTCTCTCACAAGATAAACTAGTCATACAAATGCATCTTGATGTTACGTGCAACGCACGGGCATCTTGCTAGTAAGAATGAAAACAAACGACAAAAAAATATTGGACGGTTGTTCGAATTCATGACCACGGGCACAGCGAACAAGGTGGCCTTGTATTGGTATGCTGCGCCGTCTGTTTTAACACACAGGAGATGGTGTGGTGATTATACACACACGCACGCATGCACACGAACTGCATGCATGCAACACTCACACGAACACATGCACCCACGCACGCACACACGCAGCCACGCACGCACGCAACACTCACATGCACACATGCATGCACACACCAGTACACCACACGACCAACACACACTCTCATGCTCAAGTGCTCAACCTACACGTGCATGCGCACACATCAGGCCCTGACAGACACATACACAACCAGGTGATTCCCACGCACGGGGTGGAGTCTTCTCGTGCCTGCTCAAATTTGTGTTTATCCGACCTTTTCCCTATGCGAACTGACAGGTGGGACCCACAAGGAACATGGTCAATTTAACTAGTCAACATGGTGCCATGCAGACTATTTGGCTGGTCAACAGAGTGCAATCTGATGCTGAACCGTGAGCAAGTGACCGTATAATCACCGCAAAACATATATAGTGACCGTAATCAGCTTATTCTGAAGTCCGGTGAACGTATTACGCTTTTCTCTCTGTGGCCCTCCAAAACTACATCTCTACACGTTCTCGCATGTTACATCTAACAACTATGCAATACAGCACTACTACTACACTCTAACACAATAAATCGTATGTGTTTTTAGTTTTACTAGATATCATATTGTTACTTAATTATTCAGTTTGCATACATTAAAATTGCCTTTGAAATGTATGGCCAGTATCATATACCGCGTAGGAAAAATCCCTCCCTTTCCTGTTTAATCGGGTTTGTATCGATGGATCGTGCGAAACAACAAAACTATAGTACTATATACAGTACAAGTGACAGTTCACTGGGCCGTCGTGTCGTGTACTCCTCCGTCGTAAGAGTGGAGCACTCGCTTTCATAAATCTTATAGTCCCTTTCGTCGACATGTGGGGCATCAAGCTACCGGGTCCACGTGCCATACCGGAATACAGTGCAGAGCAGCCGGGGTGAAGCACCCAGTCATGGCGCCGGCGTAGTAATGAGCAATGAGGCATCAAATCACAAAGTTGCACCTTTCCCGCAATTAAGTTGGAGGGACAAAGTAATAATGCTAAAAAAAGAAGTTGGAGGGACGAAGCAACCGTCATTTCACTCGTTACTGAATCCGCTTCTCCCTCATCTTCTTCAAGTTAACCACGTGTTGCTTCTACCATTGTTCTGCCTCATCTGGGAAGCGGATCGGCTTGGTAAAGCACTGACACGTGGGACTGCATGTTAGCAAACCGCCAGGACAACGTCCTCTAAAAATAAGAAACCCTCCCCCGCCATCCATGTGGCAAAATCACCTCCTTTTTACTAATCTTGATTCTATAATTTTTTAGATAAATATAATTGAGATTTGTATAGATAGCACACAGGAGCAAAACCAAGTGGTACGGTTAAGGGCATCCACAATGTGTAGCCAAATGTGAAAATAGCTTTTGGCATAGTGGGAACTGTCGTGGTTTTGTCACGGCAGATGTCCTAATGAAAGGACTTAGTCGTGGAGCCATCGCGACGGGTTAGCTTGAAGGGGTTAAAGCGGACACAGGGACGCAGAGAGTTTTATACTAGTTCGGCCCCTTCGATGAAGGTAAAAGCCTACGTCTAGTTGTGATGGAATTGATGGGGTTTCGATGACTAGGGAGCAAATAAGCTTCGCCTAAGTCTCGAGTTGTTGTTGTCTGTCCTTGAACCGCCGCCGGGTCGTACCCTTATATACACGGGCGACGCCCGTCGGTCCACAGAGTCCCAACACCGGTTCATACTCGTATCCGGGTTGGTCTCTCCTTATTCCTAACTTACAATACAAGTTTACACATAAAGCCGGTTTACGGCTACAGGTCCTAAACCGACTACAGGCCTTGGGCCCTTATCTGCCTCTTTGGGCTTTAACACCTTTGAACTACTGATGAAGTTAACCCGGCCCAGGTAGGCCAGTTTACGCCCAGTAGTAATATCCCCAACATTAGGCCCCAGATTGATTTGAACGAGTTCATGTCAATCCTTAGCAAAAAATCTTCGTCTTCAACGTCTTCTGTAGTTATTGAACCGCCGTGATGTCACCGTCTCTGGTTGCTGTAAACCGGCATGACATCATCATAGAGATAACATTCATGATACCTTCTTTGTTTAATAGATCCGCAATAACCGAGGCGACAGCTCCGCTTCCAAGATTTATGGTTCCTTGATTCACGCGCCTGACACATGTCTCTTGCCTTATAAATAGGACCGAAGGGTCATTTCTTTTCTCCCCTTCGTCCCCTTTCTCTTCGTCTTCCTCGCGTCGCCAGCCTCGGAGCTCTGCTGCCGCCGTCGACCTTTGCACCGCCTTGGGCCTGCTGCATCAACCTGAACGCACCAGAAAACTGCGGCGATCTTCCGCGCTTTCCTCAGCTCTGTTAGGTCCTTCGCTTTCCTCGACCTAGATCTGTTCTAGGGTTTCTTGTTCTTGCGGTGCTCCGTCAACTGTTCATACTCGTACCCAGATTCCTGGATAGATCTATGAAACTCTGCTCTGATTAGCAGTAGCTTTTAGCATCCGCCTGTAGCTTCATGCTCGAGTCTATAGATCTCACATATTTTCCTGTCCATTGAATCAATACTGTTCTGCCTTAAGCTTTTGAATATTTTCCTATTTTTCTGAACTTGCCTCAGATCCATTGCTGTAATAAGACCTTGTGAAACCTGTTTCTGCATACTTAGCCATCCGCAACCTTAGTTGCTTTCAATGTTTAGATCAGGCGGTTTAACTTAGTATAGAAGAAGTTAATAAACCGGTATATACCATTAGTCCCCTGATTGAACCGCCAGAACTCTTTAGCCATATGACGCCGCTTCATAGAACTCCAGTTTAGATATAATTGCCTCCGGTTTAACATTGTTCATACCGGTGTATACCTTTTACCCAACCCAATCTTGAACTAGAATAACTTATTTTGTAGACTTCACCATGGCCAAACAAGTATATGAGTGCAACTGGGTTCCTTCTCGCGTCACAGAAACTCAACTGAATAATCTTGTCCTGACTGGCGCTTTAAGCAGCAAAAATACCATCCATTGGAGGGTCCCTGGCAAAGAATGCCCGCCCACACCTCAAGAGGGAGAGGTTGTCGTTTTTGCAGATCACTTAGCCCGGGGTTTTAATCCGCCCGGTTCAAAATTCTATCGAGATGTCTTAGCCAACTTTCAACTCCGCCCGCAAGATACTGGCCCCAACTCTGTTACCAACACCTGTCACTTCCAAGTGCTTTGTGAGGCATACTTTCAAGAGGAACCCACAGTTGAGTTGTTTAGAGACTGCTTTCACCTAAACCGCCGCACAGAATTCACTGATGGCTCCAATACAGAACTGGGTGGTGTGGCGATTCAGAAAAGAAAGGAGGTCACTTACCCTCACGCCAAACTGCACAGCCACCCCAAGGAGTGGAATCAATCATGGTTCTATTGCAAAGACACCTCCCCTGCTAATGAAAATCATATGCCTGGCTTTCGTCCGGAGCGGCTTAGCAATACACACCCTTTTCCGCAAAGGTTGACTGCCAAGGAGAGAAGTAAATACGCTCCTCAACTATCCAAGCTCAGAGCCTTCATGGCCAACGGTTTAACAGGAATTGATCTCGCACGTTGTTGGATATCATGCAGTGTATTGCCCCTCAGCCAGCGCTCCGGTTTGATGTGCGAATATACCGGTAGTGTCGATGACCCACTCCGTCATGTTAACATCCAGCTCACAGATGACGAGATCACAGAAGCTGTGAAGAAAATGTTGAACGAACCGGAACACCTCTGCGCTCGAACCGGCCTGCTCCCCTTCTGGGCTACCAACAAACCGCCAGCTGTAAGATTTTGACTATACTTTTTACTGAACATGTCATTACTATTTCTGTATATTCTTTAACATCAACTGCTGCTTAAACAGGGTGATGATCCGTTTTGGAGCAAGAAGCTTCCTCAGGAGAAACCAGAAAAAATAGATAAACCGGAAAGACCAATCTGGCCAAAAACCATAGTCATTAAGAGGCCTGCTCATAAAAGAAAAACCACTGCATCTTCTGATCCGCCCGCTGATGACGATGTGGGTAATCCGGACCTTGAGGTAGAACTTGATTCACTTGGCTTACTTTTCACACGCCTTATTGATGATAATATTTGTCAAGATGATGCCGAAGCTAGCCATGCTGATGCTGAAGAGGTAATCTCTCTTTCTTCTGATTCAAACCCTTTGCCTTCACTAAAAATCCGTCAGGCAAACCAGAAAGTTAAATTTTCTCATCCTCTTTCTTACTTGGATCCCAAATTTCTTATGAAGACCCAACAACACGAAGCTCGTCGCACAACCCGGCACAGCGGCCAGGTAGTTACCTCCGCCGGTTTACCGAACAGTCCGGTTCGGAAACGCCGTTCAGAGGTCTCTAATTTGCTTGTCAGTGCTTATCCTAAAGCGGGTTGTTATCGTCAACCTCTTAATCCGTCTGACTCCGATTATCAGGTTACTTCCCACTCATCCTCTGGCGAGTCATCAGCTACTCAGCTGCCACCACTCAAGACGGTGCTTGGGTAAGCTATACTTATCATAATATTTCTGATACATCATGTTGGAACATATGCTGTATTTGATTTTCATTACTCCTTGTAGGGCCAAGCCTAGACCAAGCAAGAAGGCCCGCCTGGATAAAGCGGCCGAGGAGGATGCCGTTCCTGAACTGGATAAAACACCGGATCCTGAAGCGGTCATTCGTGAATATATACCCAATGACGCCCCACTGCAAGGTGATGATATTATTGCCGAAGAAAGGCCTGCTGACCAGCCCGGAAGCCCCATCAGGATTGAGAAATCCACCAGTCCAATCTGGCCTGCTAGCAAACCAACTGCCCCTGGTCAAACCGGTGACGCCAAGGATGATGAAGTTGTGATTACTGGCATTGGCCGTACTGAACCAAGTAATCCGATCGCCTTATCCAGGCATACTGCCAAAGAAGAATTCGCTACTATGAGCAAGGGCAAGTGGAATGTTGATCTGGCGACTTACGCTGCTTTGAATACCCAAGATCTTCGTTCCGGCTACTTGAACCGGCTGTACACTAGCCGTGACTATGAAGCTGGCCTGGTGAATATGATGAAGGAAAAATTTGAAGTAACTTCCATGTGATGTTTCCTGCTTGGATACTTCAATTTTGTTAACTCTCCTAGCCCCCAAGGTCCGGTTTTGCAATCCTCTTTCAAACTGGGACTTACTATTATAAAACTGAATGCTTCGAAATTCACTGATGTAGCCCCCAAGGGCCGGTTCAACTTAATGTAGTTAAATCGGGACTTAAGTAATTTAACATGGCAGCACCAGAACTTATTTGAGCAAATAGCCATTAGCCCCCAAGTGCCAAGTTGAATACTTGTATTGAGCTTGGGACTTTTGCAATCAATTGACAAATGAAGATCAAATATGCATTAGCCCCCAAGTGCCAAGTGCATAACTTGTTATGTGGTTGGTACTTCAATTCTTGTACCGTTTGTTGAGTCATATGACTGTCTGTATGCTGGCTGAGCTGAAGACCAAAGAAAACCAACTCGCCGATCTTCAAGAGAATGTGAAATCCCAACAAGCTGAAACCTCAAAGGCGAAAGAGGAGTTGACCAGCGCTTTAAGCATCATGGAACAACTGAAGGAGGGCTTCAAGAAAGAGCGGACGGATTGGGCCACTGAGAAGGCCGCTTTGACCAAGAAAATTGAAACTGCTGAAGCTGCCCTTAAACCGGTGGTAGATGAGCTAACCAGCGTAAAGCGGCAAGTGCATGCCATGACTGCAGCCATCTTTGGTAAGCTTCCTTTGACTTCTGTAATAATTTGACCTTCCTATGATAGGTCCGGTTTGTGAACTCTTTGTAATGTTGTAGGTACACACATTAGTCACTTGGGGTCAGATGTTCGGATGAAATTGAAGGCCGCATATACCTTGATCGAACAGCTGTATACTGGAGCGCAGCGGATCATCTCTACTGCATCACATAACAATCCGACGCCTTCTTTAATTCAAGATACTCTTAAGAGGTTGTCAATGCTTCCCGCCCGTATTGTAGAGCTGAAGAAATCTGCTGCTCGAACCGGTGCCATCAATGCCTTAATCCGGGCAAAAGCATGGGTGCCGGATTTCGATCCTATTGAGACAGCTCAAGGTTATCCCAGTTTGAAGGAAGATGGTTCGGAGTTCAATGAGGATGACCTGAGAGCGATAGACCGGGCAGTGCGCCCTGTAGCTTGCCAATTGGCGGAAGAGGCAGACTTGTCGCATTATCAAGCTTAATATAACAACCAGAATAAACGAGTGGCTGCACCGATTCCTGAAGCGGAAAATCTCATCCCTCCAATCCATAAGCATACTTACGCTCTTGATATTGAACCGTCGTCCCTGATCCATGAGGAAGCTGTCTTTCAAGCTCTAATGGGAATCGACTGGACCACTGTTGACTTCCAGCCACTAGGTAGGGAAGAAGAAGCTGAAGCGGCGCAGGACGACCCACAACCGTCAGACCAGGGCGGTGACCAAGCTTGAACCGGAGACCGGTTTAGATGGCTGCTTTGTTATATTCCGCCAAGAAAACAATGAGCTTATTTGGGCACCATGTTGCCTTGTAATAGGATAGCCAATACTCTTGCTTCTGAGATGCCTTCGTGCGTCAGTGCTGATACTTCTGTTTGAAAGATCGAAACCTTCAATCGATATCTCCTGCAATCATAAAATCTTAAACTGCCCCGGTGGTTGTACCGCCAGCCGGTTTATGACCTTCATATATATATGCAAGGAAATTGAGGTATATGATCAAATTTTGTGATACAAAATACCTGCCATCGCTGAGCATGAAGTTGGCTTAACCAATCTTGAAGCGGAGGTTTATAAACCTGTACCGTCAAAGGAGAAAATAGCTCCTGTGTGTACAATGCCGGTTTACCATGTAAACCGTGCCGGGTTACCATAAACACCCTTGTTACTCCATCATGGGATGTTAACAGAAAAAGTTAAACCGGGCAAATAATCTCCAGATTAAAAATGGACCGTGTTCCGTCAATTGACAGTTTGAACCGGTTTAAAACGTTGTCGGTTAACAAAACGCAACAAAAATAAAGCAACAGTTATTAAGAAAAAACATTGAAGCAAAGGCAATGATAAAACCGTTTGCAAAAAGAGGCTTTATTGAGCCGATCAGATGGTGTTACCATGGTCGGAGACGACCAAGCTCCCTATAGGTGTAGCTATGGTTCAAGTCAGCCAGATCCCCAAATGAAATCGTGGCATTTATGCCGATCAAGAGGCGTGGCAATGGTTCGGGTTCGACCAAGCCCCCAAGTGATTCTATGGCCTTAGGCCGATCAAGAGGCGTGACTGGTTCAGACTTGACCATGTCCCCAAGTGATCTGGTGGCTTTCTCCTATCAAAAGGTGTTGCATTGGTTCGGATACGACCAAGCCCCCAAGTGATGTTTATAAAATTTTCAAGGGGTAAACCGGAGGCCGCTTTAAGACAGAACAACTCCGTGTAACCACGCATGATGTAAAAGAACAGATACCCCGCTTTAGCTGAGGCTACGGTTTATTATATTAATCATAATATATACACTGTCATAATATGTACATAAGTAGAGCCGATGGCTTAGGTATAGTAAGGCCGAAGATGAGCTATGCTCCACGGCCTGTTGGTCTCCTCCTCTGATGTACGTGAGTCTTTATGCTCTTGAATATCGATCAGATAGTATGACCCGTTGTGCAGATTCTTGCTGACCATGAATGGTCCCTCCCAAGGTGGGGATAACTTATGCATATCAGTCTGATCTTGGATGAGCCGAAGCACCAAATCTCCCTCTTGAAAGGTTCTGGTTCTAACTCGGCGACTGTGATAACGACGAATATCCTATTGGTAAATCGCCGAGCGGGCAGCTGCTATGTCACGCTCTTCATCCAACCGGTCCAAAGCGTCTTGCCGTGCTGTCTCGTTGTCCGCTTCAACATAAGCCGCCACACGAGGTGAGTCATGACGGATATCACTGAGGAGAACCGCCTCCGCTCCATAGACCATGAAGAACGGCGTGTATCCTGTCGGTCTGTTGGGTGTGGTATTGATGCTCCACAACACAGATGGCAACTCTTCTACCCAACAACCCGGTGTTCTCTGCAAAGGAACCATAAGTCGGGGCTTGATGCCTCTCAAGATCTCCTGATTAGCTCTTTCTGCTTGCCCATTGGACTGTGGGTGCGCCACTGATGAAACGTCAAGTCGGATGTGCTCACGTTCGCATAATTCCTTCATAGCCCCCTTGGACAAATTGGTACCATTATCTGTAATGATACTATGTGGAAAGCCAAACCGGAAAATCACCTTTTTGATGAACTGAACCGCCGTGGCCGCATCACACTTGCTAACAGGTTCTGCCTCCACCCACTTTGTAAATTTGTCAACCGCCACCAGGAGGTGGGTCTTCTTATCCTTGGACCTTTTGAAAGGCCCAACCATATCCAGCCCCCAAGTTGCAAACGGCCAAGTGATTGGAATCATCCTCAATTCCTGAGCCGGCACATGAGCGCGTCTTGAAAACTTTTGGCAACCGTCACACCATCTGACCAGATCCTCCGCATCAGCATGAGCAGTTAACCAATAAAAACCGTGGCGGAACGCCTTAGCCACCAAAGATTTTGAACCGGCGTGATGACCACAATATCCTTCGTGGATCTCACGCAAAATTTCACAGTCTTCCTCAGGAGACACACAGCGTTGGAACGCCCCTGACACACTGCAATGATGCAATTCGCCATTAACAATAGTCATAGACTTGGATCGCTGGATTATCTGCCGGGCCAAGGTTTCGTCCTCTGGTAACTCGCCCCGGTTCATGTACGCAAGATAAGGAAGCGTCCAATCCGGAATATCGTGTAGAGCTGCCACCAATTGAGCCTCAGGATCAGGAATAGCCAAATCCGCTTCACCAGGGAGCTTGACCGACGGGTTGTGCAGCACATCAAGAAAAACATTAGGCGGGACCGATTTACGTTGAGAGCCCAACCGACTTAAAGCGTCCGCCGGTTCATTCTTCCGACGGTCCACGTGGTCCACCTGATACCCCTTGAAGTGACCTGCAACAATATCCACCTCACGACGATATGCAGCCATGAGCGGGTCCTTGGAATTCCAAGTGCCGGACACCTGTTGAGCCACTAGGTCCGAGTCACCGAAGCACTTAACTCGGCTTAGATTCATCTCCTTAGCCATCCGGAGACCATGGAGAAAGGCTTCATACTCAGCTGCATTGTTAGTACAAGGGAACATTAAGCGGAGGACGTAACAGAACTTGTCACCTCGTGGGGAAGTTAATACGACTCCAGCCCCCGAGCCCTCCAATTGCCTGGATCCGTCAAAATGGATGGTCCAATATGTGTGATCCGGCTTCTCTTCAGGTGCTTGCAGCTCCGTCCAATCATTGATGAAATCAACAAGTGCTTGAGACTTCACCGCCGTTCGGGGCACATACTTCAACCCGTGTGGCCCAAGCTCTATAGCCCACTTGGCAATCCGGCCAGTCACTTCCCGGTTCTGGATAATATCCCCTAAAGGAGCAGAACTGACCACTGTGATGGGGTGCCCTTGGAAATACTGCTTCAGCTTCCGGCTTGCCATGAAAACTCCATATACCAGCTTCTGCCAATGCGGATACCTTTTCTTGGAGTACCTCACTGATATAGTAAACCGAACGCTGAACCGGATGCTCCTTACCTGCCTCCTTCCGCTCTACCACAATAGCCACACTGACTGCGCGAGCGTTAGTAGCAACATATAGTAGTAGCGACTCCTTGTCAATGGGAGCGGCAAGCACAGGCGGGTTGGCCCATTGCCGCTTTAAGTCCTCAAATGCCTGATCAGCAGCGGAACTCCAGACGAACTGATCCGTTTTCTTCAACATCTGATACAAAGGAATTGCCTTCTCACCAAGGCGGCTGATAAACCGGCTCAACGCGGCAATCCGGCCAGCCAAACGTTGAACGTCATTGATACACTTCGGTTTAGCCAGGGAGGTGATGGTTGTGATCTTCTCCGGATTAGCCTCAATTCCCCTGTTGGATACCAGAAAACCCAATAACTTGCCTGCCGGTACACCAAAAACACATTTGGCTGGATTGAGCACCATCTTGTACGTCCTCAGGTTACCAAAGGTTTCCTTCAAATCGTCAACCAGAGTCTCCTTCTTCCTTGACTTAACCACAATATCATCCACGTAAGCATGTACATTACGGCCAATCTGCTTGTGAAGGCAACTTTGTACACACCGTTGATAGGTTGCCTGGGCACTCTTGAGCCCAAAGGGCATAGACACATAGCAGAAGGCTCCAAAGGGAGTGATGAACACCGTCTTCTCCTGGTCCTTAACTGCCATTTTGATCTGATGATAACCAGAATATGCATCCAGAAAACTCAAACGCTCGCAACCCGCCGTAGCATCAATGATTTGATCAATACGGGGGAGGGCAAAAGGATCTGCTGGACAAGCCTTATTAAGGTCTGTGTAATCCACACACATATGCCAAGTGTCGTTTTTCTTAAGGAACAACACCGGATTAGCAAGCCACTCAGGGTGAAAAACTTCAACAATAAAACCGGTTGCCAAAAGCCTGGCTACCTCTTCTCCAATAGCTTTGCGTCTTTCTTCGTTAAACCGGCGGAGGAACTGTTTCACCAGTTTGTATTTAGGATCCACATTAAGAGTGTGCTCAGCGAGTTGCCTCGGTACACCTGGCATGTCAGAAGGCTTCCATGCAAAAATGTCCCGAATCTCAAGGATGAACTCGATGAGCGCGCTTTCCTATTTCGGATCCAAATTGGCACTGATGCTGAACTGCTTGGACGAATCGCCAGGCATGAAGTCAACAAGCTTAGTCTCAACTGCTGATTTGAATTTCAAGGCCGGATCATGCTCCGTAGTTGGCTTCTTCAACGGAGTCATATCTGCCGGATCAACATTGTCTTTATAAAATTTCAGATCCTCGGTGGCACAAACCGACTCTGTATAGGCCGCATCTCCTTCCTCACACTCCAAAGCAACTCGATGGCTTCCATGAACCGTAATTGTCCCCTTGTGACTCGGCATCTTGAGCTGCAAGTACACATAACAAGGCCGTGCCATGAACTTGGCGTAGGCCGGTCGCCCAAACAGGGTGTGATACGGACTTTGGATCTTTACCACTTCAAACGTCAGCGTCTCTGTCCTGGAATCATGATCATCTCCAAAGGCCACTTCCAGAGCTATCTTACCAACAGGATATGCTGATTTGCCAGGTACCACACCATGGAACACCGTATTGGACGGTTTGAGATTTTTATCTGTCAATCTCATACGACGGAAGGTCTCATAGTACAAGATATTAATGCTGCTCCCTCCATCCATGAGTACCTTGGTGAACTTATAACCTCCCACCTGAGGTGCCACCACCAACGCTAGCTGACCCAGGTTATCAACCCGGGGTGGGTGATCCTCTCTGCTCCATATGATTGGCTGCTCAGACCAGCGTAAGTAACGGGGCACAGCCGGTTCAACAGAGTTGACTGCCCGCTTCTGAACCTTCCGGTCTCGCTTGTACAAGCTAGTGGTGAAGACATGGTACTGCCCACTATTCAACTGCTTTGGGTTGCTCTGGTAACCTGACTGTTGCTGCTGCTGGTTGTAACCACCCTGGCTATTCTGATTATTCTGATTACTATGTCCGCCCGGATTACCATTGAATCCTGAACCGGAATTTCCTCCACCGTAACCCGGCCCGGATCCTGAGCCACCGCCAGAGCCGTGATCATACTAGAAAGCATTAGAATTTTTGAATTCCTGCATAATGTAACAATCCTTCCAAAGGTGGTTTGCTGGCACCTCCTTCCTCCCATGCTTCGGGCAGGGCTGGTTCAACAGATAGTTTAGGCGGTCCGGGTTAGGGTTAGGCGCTCCACTGTGATTCTGCGGTTTACCCTTACGCCGTTGGCCCTTGTCCTGCGTGTTGGTATTAGCCACGAAGTCCATGTTGCCATCCGCTTTGCGCTTGCCTCCTCCACCATTACCTGTCGGGTGATGTTGCTGACCTTTGGAGTTGCCGTTCTTCTTTCCCTTCCCTGTCTTCTCATCATCAGACTCGGGATCCTTGCTACTATCAGAATCAGCATACTTTACCAAAGCGCCCATGAGAGTCCCTATGTCAGTGCAGTGGCGCTTCATCCGCCGTAATTTCAGCTTTAGGGGCCCAAACCGGCAATTGCCTTCCAAGGTTATAACCGCGGTGTGAGCGTTGATGCAGTCTGATGAATGCGGAACTTGCGAGACCCGGCGCACCCAATGCATCGTTGATTCTCCTTCCTCCTGGACACAGGCAGCTAGATCCACTATCGACATCGGCTGCTTACACGTGTCTTTGAAATTACTGATAAACCGGGCTTGTAACTGGGCCCATGAACTGATAGAATTGGCCGGTAAGCTTTTTAACCATGTACGGGCCATTCCTTCGAGCATCATGGTGAAATACTTTGCACACGCCGCCTCATCCACGTCAAGCATCTCCATGTCCATCTCATAGCTCTCCACCCATGTCTCTGGAGGTTGATCCGCCGTATAATTTGGTACCTTGTGCGGGCCCTTGAAATCCTTGGGCAGGCGCACATTGCGTAAAGCGGGAACAAGGCAAGGCACCCCCAAAGCACTAGAGGTAACTCCGGGCTCGACCATGGTGGTCGGACGAACCGGTGTAAGCTGACGATCTTGATATTGTGCCACTAACTCGGCCTCCCTGCGCGCTCGGGCCCGGTCCACCATTTCCAGAGCATTATCGACACCTCCTGTCGGGTTGTTACCACGGGGCGCTCCTCGCCGTGCATTACTTGACACGGCCAGTTCATCCATATGCCTGCTATAGCTCCAGCTCGAGCGAGGGGTTGAGTGGATCCGATCGCGGCTGTACGAATACGCTTCCTGTTGGACCAAAGCTGTCCTAAGGAGCTCCTTGACCCGGCGCGTCTCTACCGCCTGCGGCGAATCACCTTCAGTTGGAATGGCCTCCAACCATGCAGCAACCGCAACAAGGTTGTCCATCGGGTTGGAGTAGTGACCCGGAGGTGTTGGCACAGCCTGAGGTACACCAGTATTATGATGGGGCAGATCTATTAAACGGGGCTGGATCGGTGCGCCCGTCCCAGGTGCTTCCGCCCGGTTTACCACCGGCGGATTACTGGTTCCCGCTCTGGAGGTGTTGAAGAGGTCTCTGGCTTCAAAGACCGAAGGCAGACGAGATCGGTACTTCCTCCTCATGACTTCCTGCGACGCGTTCTGGTCCAACATGAGCCTGTAGGCCTGTGCATCCAAAGCGGCCCGCTCTGCAGTTATCCTGGCATCTTCAGTTGCTAGGTCCTCCTTAGCCTGAGTGATTTGCTCCCTCACTTTTGCAATTTCCGCGTTGTGAGCGTCCTGGTCCGCCGGGTTAGCCTCTGCCATGAGTGCAGCCAATGCATCGAACATATCCGATAAAACTTGAGCCGGCGGGCGCACAGAGCCTCCTGCCCCGGCAGCCGTCGCCGCTACTGAACCGGAGATCATTGCTGCAGCGGTCGAAGAATGAAGCGCGGCTTGTGTACCGGCCACGAATATTCCAACCCGGTTGGGCAGATCAGAGGGGTCCAGAATACTGTCGCCGTCGGAACAGCCCCCAATCCGGCCATCTTGCAGTTGATACAGAGATTCGGTTTCTCCGGTTGATGACTCGTCGCCAGAGTAAACGACGGTCTCGCCACCAGATTCTGATCCATCCTCATAACTTCCTCCATGGATGACTCCCACGAAGGCACGCTTCACGGTCGGTTTAACCTGGGTAGATTGTGCACGCTGAGCCGTCTCGACGAGGTCGGTGCCGATGTCCGGCTCAGGGCCCGGTTCACCGATCTTGCCGATGAAAACGTGTATGCCACCAAAGGGGACCCGGTACCCGTACTCAATTGAGCCGGCCTCGGGGCCCCAGCCTGCATCGTCGATGTAGAGCTTGCCGCGACGACTGTTAGTCATCCGGCCCACAACGTAGCCCTCGAGTCCTTCAAAGCGGCCCTCCAAGAACTTGAAACCATCGTGCGATAGCCCCACGGTGGGCGCCAACTGTCGTGGTGTTGTCACGGCAGATGTCCTAATGAAAGGACTTAGTCATGGAGCCATCACGACGGGTTAGCTTGAAGGGGTTAAAGCGGACATAGGGACGCATAGAGTTTTATACTAGTTCGGCCCCTTCGATGAAGGTAAAAGCCTACGTCTAGTTGTGATGGAATTGATGGGGTTTCGATGACTAGGGAGCAAATAAGCTTCGCCTAAGTCTCGAGTTGTTGTTGTCTATCCTTGAACTGCTGCCGGGTCGTCCCCTTATATACACGGGCGACGCCCGTCGGTCCACGGAGTCCCAACACCGGTTCATACTCGTATCCGGGTTGGTCTCTCCTTATTCCTAACTTACAATACAAGTTACACATAAAGCCGGTTTACGGCTACAGGTCCTAAACCGACTACAGGCCTTGTGCCCTTATCTGCCTCTTTGGGCTTTAACACCTTTGAACTACTGATGAAGTTAACCCGGCCCAGGTAGGCCGGTTTACGCCCAGTAGTAATATCCCCAACAGGAACCATTGTGGACGGTGTTGCCAAAGCCAAAAGGATGGAACCGAAGCTCCCTGATTGATTGATTGATTGAAGGAATAGAAAAATGCAACGTCTCTCCTCTTTCTCCCGTGCTTGGATGCATGTACAGTATAGAGGACAGAGTCTACTCCACTGTCCCTTCTATCACAAATCACAAAGCAGTGAGGCGTCAAATCACAAAGCACAGACGAAGCAACCATCATTTCACTCTTCGCTGACTCCGCTTCTCCACCGTCTTCTTCGAGAAACCATCTCATCGCACTAAGCTGGACGAACGATGCTATTGTGTACGAGTAGTACTAGTACATTTACGCGTCCTTTGGTTCAACAGACTTCCTGGATGCAAATAAGGCGGTTGTCTCGGCTTGCAGGCGGCACTTGCGAATGACTTACCATGGTCTCCCTCAATGGTGTTCTCCGTCGAACGCACTTCGCCAAACCACAACGTTCGAGATATCGCGATGTCACCGCAATGGGGAAGGAAGTCAAATATAGTTACTACCTCCATTTTTTTGTACACAAGGCCAGTATATCAAAATTACAATTTGCAAAGGGCCACTAACACTAATCGAGGCAAAATTGATGGGGTTTGCCTCGTACTAGCAACCAAGGACATTAATATCCCCTGCATGCATGCAGAAGTGAGAAGGTTTTGCATGGCGGTGCATTAATCAAGTGATGATGAGTGAGATGGTAGCTCTTTGGGATTTGGAGATAAAAATACGCATTAATTGACACGTGAAACAAGGATTTGTATCGATTAATCCCGCGAAGGAAAACCCCGCCTTTCTTTTTTAACACTAGTACTCCTAGTACGTAGTACTAGTACTACATACTTATCCTGTTTGGGTCTAGGCCTTGCATTGCCATACTTAGCCACACATTTTTGCCAAGCTTGCCTAAAGTTTTCAAAATGAAAAGGAGGTACACTTGCGCACGGCTGTCACGGTCGCACCGCACCCTCACACGGTCGCTCCTGCACGCCGCGGTCGCACCGCACCCTCACATGCACAGTCGCTCCTGCACGCCGCAAACCCAACCAAGGGAATGCACCCTCACTGACACGTGTTGTTGCATGTGAACAAACGAAACTCAGCCATCCTATCGCTGACACATAATTTTCGTTCATAGAGTATTTTTATCCAACCGCATGTTGGGGAGTATCCGTACGGCCCATGCGCTGGTCTGTTGGGGAAGAAGAAGAGGTGAGGAAGAAGGGTTAGGAGATGTAGGATATTCAACCAACCTCCTGAAGTGGTAGACTAACCCAAGTCAGGCGACTTGCATAACAATATATGTTTTTACACAGCAAAAGATCCATAAAAACAACAACATAAAGAAAAACTATCACTACTCGCGGAACGAGACGGCCTCGTCGTCTTTGGCTGCCGGCGCAAACCAGCCGTAGCTGCCGACGTGTGTCTCCGCACCGTGGTTGTCCTCGGCCTCTAGCTGCTCGTTCAGGCGGAGCGTGCGGGCGCTCTGCACGGACGAGAGCACCGCCCGGTTCAAGTTGAGGATGTCTGGTTTCGCCTGCAAGAGGGCCTCGATGGCAGCGGCATGCGCTCCGCGTCAAGTCGAGCCTCCGCCGCCCGGTTCAAGTCCAGGATGTCCGGTTCCGCCTGTAGGAGGGCCTCGATGAGAGCGGCATCCGCACGCTCCGCGTCGAGTTGAGCCTCTGCCGCCCGGTTCAAGTCCAAGACGTCCGGTTCCGCCTGCAGGAGGGCCTCGATGGCAGCGGCATCTGCGCGCTCCGCCTCAAGTTGAGCCTCCGCTGCCCGGTTCACATCCACGACATCTGGTTCAGATGTCTACTACACAACCTTCTTCTTGTAGACGTTGTTGGGCCTCCAAGTGCAGAGGTTTGTAGGACAATAGCAAATTTCCCTCAAGTGGATGACCTAAGGTTTATCAATCCATGGGAGGCGTAGGATGAAGATGGTCTCTCTCAAGCAACCCTGCAACTAAATAGCAAAGAGTCTCTTGTGTCCCCAACACACCCAATACAATGGTAAATTGTATAGGTGCACTAGTTCGGCGAAGAGATGGTGATACAAGTGCAATATGGATGGTAGATATAGGTTTTTGTAATCTGAAAATATAAAAACAGCAAGGTAACTAGTAGCAAAAGTGAGCGTAAACGGTATTGCAATGCTAGGAAACAAAGCCTAGGGTTCATACTTTCACTAGTGCAAGTTCTCTCAACAATAATAACATAATTGGATCATATAACTATCCCTCAACATGCAACAAAGAGTCACTTCAAAGTCACTAATAGCGGAGAACAAACGAAGAGATTATGGTAGTGTACGAAACCACCTCAAAGTTATTCTTTCGGATCGATCTATTCAAGAGTTCGTACTAGAATAACACCTTAAGATACAAATCAACCAAAACCCTAATGTCACCTAGATACTCCAATGTCACCTCAAATATCCGTGGGTATGATTATACGATATGCATCACACAATCTCAAATTCATCTATTCAAACCAACACAAAGTACTTCAAAAAGTGCCCAAAGTTTCTACCAGAGAGTCAAGACGAAAACGTGTGCCAACCCCTATGCATAGGTTCATGTGCGGAAACCGTAAGTTGATCACCAAAACATACATCAAGTGAATCAATAGAATACCCCATTGTCACCACGGGTATCCCACACAAGACATACATCAAGTGTTCTCAAATCCTTAAAGACTCAATCCGATAAGATAACTTCAAAGGGAAACTCAATCCATTACAAGAGAGTAGAGGGGGAGAAACATCATAAGATCCAACTATAATAGCAAAGCTCGCGATACATCAAGATCGTGCCAAATCAAGAACACGAGAGAGAGAGAGAGATCAAACACATAGCTACTGGTACATACCCTCAGCCCTGAGGGTGAACTACTCTCTCCTCGTCATGGAGAGCAGCGGGATGATGAAGATGGCCACCGGTGAGGGATTCCCCCTCCGGCAGGGTGCCAGAACAGGGTCCCGATTGGTTTTTGGTGGCTATAGAGGCTTGCGGCGGCAGAACTCCCGATCTATTCTGTTCTCCGATGGTTTTAGGGTATATTGATATATATAGGCGAAAGAAGTCGGTCAGGGGAGCCACGAGGGGCCGACGAGGGTGGAGGGCACGCCTAGGGGGGTGGGCGCGCACCCCTGCCTCGTGCTCTCCTCGTTGATCCCCTAACGTGCACTCCAAGTCTCCCGGATTGCTTTCTTTCCAAAAATAACTCTCCCGAAGGTTTAATTCCGTTTGGACTCCGGATATTCCTTGTCTTCGGAACACTGAAACAAGGGAAAAAGCAGAAACTGACACTGGGCTCTGGGTTAATAGGTTAGTCCCAAAAATAATATATATGTGTTTAATAAAGCCCATAAAAGTCCAAAACAGATAATATAATAGCATGAATACTTCATAAATTATAGATACGTTGGAGACGTGTCAGCATCCCCAAGCTTAATTCCTGCTCGTCCTCGAGTAGGTAAATGATAAAATAAATAATTTATGAAGTGTGAATGCTCGCAGGTGCACAAGTTTGATCAATGATAATTTCAATCACCTTTCCTAAGATCATCATATGTCATAACAGTAGTTCAACTCATAGAACTTTTCATGAGCAAGTAACAAGCTATTCACATGTTAAAGTATAAATCATAAACTTTCTTGAAAACTAACAAACCGTGTTATTAGTCATCAAACAATTACAATTCATCTTATTTTCAGGAAGAGTCTATGTCAGAGCTTTGATTCCGCAAACTTCACATACTCAACTATCATTTAGTCTTCCATGATTGCTACCACTCAAAGCATATTTTCAGAACAAATAGTATTCATCGAACACAGAGAAAGATAGGGGCTTAATATTTCGCCTTCCAACTTTTTACCTCAAGGGTAATGTCAACAATAATAATTCATTCTCAAATATATTTGAATGGCCATATATGCTTAGATCTTTCCATCACATGATGCTTGCCAACTAAAGAGTAGGTTGGAATGAGAAGAAATACTATTGACTCTTGCATAAAAGTGAAGCATATGAATATGTTGCCACCTCGAGTTCTTATACTAACCTTAAATTGTTTTACCACCTCGAGTTCTTATATGTAAAGTCATTACTCCCCATGGGTTAAGCATATGAAACATGTATAATTTCAGATTTATGATATTCAAATCATTCAACCATTTACTCATAGGATATAAGTGAAGCACACGAGTAAATGACAAACTACTCCAAAAAGATATGAGTGAAGATTAATGAGTAGTTAAATAATTATTTAGCTATGTGAAGACTCTCTCTCATTTAATAATTTTAGATCTTGATATTTTATTCAAACAGTAAGCAAAACAAAATAAAATAAAATTACGCTCCAAGCAAAACACATATCATGTGGTGAATAAAAATATAGCTCCAAGTAAAGTTACCGATGAACAAAGACGAAAGAGGGGATGCCATCCGGGGCATCCCCAAGCTTAGGCTCTTGGTTATCCTTGAATATTACTTTGGGGTGCCTTGGGCATCCCCAAGCTTAGGCTATTTCCACTCCTTATTCCATAGTCCGTCGAATATTTACACAAAACATGAAAACTTCACAACACAAAACTCAACAGAAAACTCGTAAGCTCCGTTAGTATAAGAAAATAAAACCACAACTTAGGTACTGTTGTGAACTAATTCTTTATTCATATTTGTGTAATATCTACTGTATTCCAACTTATCTATGGTTCATACCCTCCGATAATACTCATAGATTCATCAAAATAAGCAAACAACACATAGAAAACAGAATCTATCAAAAACAGAACAGTCTGTAGTAATCTGTATCAAAAGTACACTTATGGAACTCCAAAAATTATAAAATAAATTGGTGTACATGAGGAATTTGTCTAGTAATCATCTTCAAAAAGAATAAACTAAATAGCGCTCTCCAGTAAAAAGTTGAAGCTAATCTCGTGAGCGCTAAAGTTTCTGTTTTTTACAGCATGATCATAAAGACTTCACCCAAGTCTTCCCAAAGGTTCAACTTGACACAAACACTAATTATAACATAAAACCGCATCTAACCAGAGGCTAGTTGTATTATTTATTCCAAAAAAACCGAAAAGCAAGAAACTATAATAAAATTGGGTTGCCTCCCAACAAGCGCTATCGTTTAACGCCCCTAGCTAGGCATGATGATTTCAATGATGCTCACATAAAAGATAATAATTGAAGCATAAAGAGAGCATCATGAAGAATATGACTAGCACATTTAAGTCTAACCCACTTCCTATGCATAGGGATTTTGTGAGCAAACAACTTATGGGAACAAGAATGACCTTGCATAGGAAGGCAAAACAAGCATAACTTCAAAACTTTAAGCACATAGAGAGGAAACTTGATATTATTGCAATTCCTACAAGCATATGTTCCTCCCTCATAATAATTTTCAGTAGAATCATGAATAAATTCAACAATATAACCAGCACCTAAAGCATTCTTTTCATGATCTACAAGCATAGAAAATTTACTACTCTCCACGTAAGCAAAATTCTTCTCATTCGGAATAGTGGGAGTATCATAAGAGACTCGTATACTATAAATTGTTTCCACATTAAAAGAGTAATGTTCAGAAAAAGGGTAATCATAATCATGACAAGTTTTATAAATATAATCATCACTACTTTTTATAGCATAAGTTTCATCACAATAATCATCATAAGTAGCAACTTTGTTCTCATCATAATCGATTGAAACCTCTTCCAAGATAGTGGAACCATTACTAAATAAAGTTATGACCTCTCCAAATCCACTTTCATAATTATCATAATAAGATTCAACATACTCCAAAATAGTGGGATCATTAAAGTTGACACTCTTCCAGACCCACTTTCATCAATATAATAATCATAAGTAGGAGGCATGCTATCGCCATAATTAATTTGCATATCAAAACTTGGGAGACTAAAAATGTCATATTCATTAAACATAGCATCCCCAAGCTTGGGACAATCATTAATTGCAGCAAATATATTCTCAAAAACATCATCTTCATCAAACATAGCACCCCCAAGCTTGGGCCTTCTTATATCATAAGCATAATCACTCTCATCATTAATTGTATGGATAGCACCAATAGTGTAGCAATTATCATATTCTTCCAAGAAAGTGCCAAAAAGATTTTCAAGATCACAAGAAGTATCATTATATTCCCAATCATAATCATCACAACAAGCAAATAGGCATAACGAGATCATCATCAAGTGCATCATCTTCCACAATTATTTTTGATTCATTTTCATGGGGCACAACAATAATAGGAGCAACATTATTCGGGGAGATATCTTTTTACCTCTCTTCCTTTTTATTTTCTTCTTCTTCACATCATGTGTGGGTTCAATCCTCTTTTTGGAGCTCCTTATTAATGAGATTGGTTGAATAGAAGGCTCCTCCTCGTTACCTGATTCATCATAAGAAATAATAGGAGAATACTGGGAAGTCTCTTCCCTTTCGTTAGTATTCTCTTCCTCTTCTATTTGTTTTCTTTTCTTTATGTAATTGGCAATATAAGGATTTTCAATGCAATTCACCGCACAATACATATAAATTTCTTCTAGGTCAATATCGAGGAATTTCTCAAGGTTATATTCTGGAATAATCTCAGCTTGACGTTTCATTTATTCATAACCCAAAAGCAAACTAAGTTCATTACAATGTGCAAGGGAAATCAAGTCATCACAATTTTTGGACACGACTCGATCATGAAACAATTTGCATTTGATATTTAAATGACCATGTTCATTGCAAAGTTCACAAGTATGGCAAAGAAATTTTAAATTTTCAGCACTAACATTTAGCCTTTCTTGCAACCATTTAGTTTCTAAATGCTTATGCCTCTTAGAATATCTATCTTCGCTATTTGGTGTGTACTTACAAACCCAATGCACTCCACAAAAATTGTCATGTTTATAGGAGACATTTTCATCACAACTAGTGTAATCATCATTAGTACTATGTATATTCAAGGAGTTCATACTAACAACATTGCAATCATGATCATCATTCAAAGATTTAGTGCCAAACATTTTAACGCATTCTTCTTCTAACACCTTGGCACAATTTTCCTTCCCATCATACTCGTTAAAAAGATGAAGCATATGAGGTAAACTCAATTCCATTTTTTTATAGTTTTCTTTTATAAACTAAACTAGTGCTAAAACAAGAAACAAAAAGATTTGATTGCAAGATCTAAAGATATACCTTCAAGCACTCAACTCCCCGGCAACCCGCGCCAGAAAAGAGCTTGATGTCTACTGCACAACTTTCTTCTTGTAGATGTTGTTGGGCCTCCAAGTGCAAAGGCTTGTAGGACAGTAGCAAATTTCCCTCAAGTGGATGACCTAAGGTTTATCAATCCGTAGGAGGCGTAGGATGAAGATGGTCTCTCCCAAGCAACCCTGCAACCAAATAGCAAAGAGTCTCTTGTGTCCCCAACACACCCAATACAATGGTAAATTGTATAGGTGCACTAATTCAGCGAAGAGATGGTGATACAAGTGCAATATGGATGGTAGATATAGGTTTTTGTAATCTGAAAATATAAAAACAGCAAGGTAACTAGTAGCAAAAGTGAGCGTAAACGGTATTGCAATGCTAGGAAACAAGGCCTCGGGTTCATACTTTCACTAGTGCAAGTTCTCTCAACAATAATAACATAATTGGATCATATAACTATCCCTCAACATGCAACAAAGAGTCACTCCAAAGTCACTAATAGCGGAGAACAAACGAAGAGATTATGGTAGGGTACGAAGCCACCTCAAAGTTATTCTTTTGGATCGATCTATTCAAGAGTTCGTACTAGAATAACACCTTAAGATACAAATCAACCAAAACCCTAATGTCACCTAGATACTCCAATGTCACCTCAAGTATCCATGGGTATGATTATATGATATGCATCACACAATCTCAGATTCATCTAGTCAAGCCAACACAAAGTACTTCAAAGAGTGACCCAACGTTTCTACCGGAGAGTCAAGACGAAAACGTGTGCCAACCCCTATGCATAGGTTCATGGGCGGAACCCGCAAGTTGATCACCAAAACATACATCAAGTGAATCAATAGAATAACCCATTGTCACCACAGGTATCCCACGCAAGACATACATCAAGTGTTCTCAAATCCTTAAAGACTCAATCCGATAAGATAACTTCAAAGGGAAACTCAATCCATTACAAGAGAGTAGAGGGGGTGAAACATCATAAGATCCAACTATAATAGCAAAGCTCACGATACATTAAGATCGTGCCAAATCAACAACACGAGAGAGAGAGAGAGAGAGAGAGATCAAATACATAGCTACTGGTGCATACCCTCAGCCCCGAGGGTGAACTATTCCCTCCTCGTTGATCCTCTGGCGTTCACTCCAAGTCTACTAGTGCCGGTATGATGAAGATGGCCACCGGTGAGGGATCCCCCCTCCGGCAGGGTGCCAGAACAGGGTCCCGATTGGTTTTTGGTGGCTATAGAGGCTTGCGGTGGCGGAACTCCCGATCTATTCTGTTCTCCGATGGTTTTAGGGTATATTGATATATATATATATAGGCAAAAGAAGTCAGTCAGGGGAGCCACGAGGGTGGAGGGCGCGCCCAGGGGGTGGGCGCCCCCTGCCTCGTGGTCTCCTCGTTGATCCCCTGACGTTCACTCCAAGTCTCCCGGATTGCTTTCTTTCCAAAACTAACTCTCCCGAAGGTTTCATTCCGTTTGGACTCCGTTTGGTATTCCTTTTCTTCGAAACACTGAAACAGGGGATAAAACAGAAACTGACACTGGGCTCTGGGTTAATAGGTTAGTCCCAAAAATAATATGTAAGTGTTTAGTAAAGCCCATAAACATCCAAAACAGATAATATAATATCATGAATACTTCATAAATTATAGATACATTGGAGACATATCAGGTTCCGCATGCAGGAGAGCCTCGATGGCAGCGGCATGCGTGCGCTCCGCGTCGAGTTGAGCCTCTGCCTCCCGTTCCTCCTTTAGTATTGCCAGATTGAACCACTGGTCCGCCTGCACCATGGGGGACTTAGACGCCGACACGAAATCGACGTCCATCGTCTCATACCCATCGGGGGCCTTCTGCGCCGCGACCTCCGCCATGAACATTGGATCGGCTTCCTCCTCCTTGTAGCTTCGATCCAGACAACTCGGGGATTGGCCCGCTGCAAAGCGAGCTTGGGAACGGAGGTCTCTGGCGCCGACCGCTGCCGCGATTTCTGCGCGGCGCTCCGGCGCCAGCATCGTGTAGTACGTGATCTTGCGGCGCACCATGGCTTTCTGGCAAACTAGGGGATGCTTGATGCGGGCTAGGGGATCGAAAGGTGGGGGAAGGGGCTGGAGATTAGGTGTGGTTTTAGGGCAGTGGCTGGCGTAGGCCGGGCAACGAAGGTTCTGGTGTGAATAGTGGTTCCAGTGACGACCGGTCAATCGGTTTTGACTGTACATCGCTCTTCTCGCCTTCGCGTTGCAGCCCGGCACGCTGGACCCTCCACGTCGCTCATCGAATGGAACGCGCTTTGTCTTGCGTTTTCGCTCGCTTGTGGGACCGCAGTTGAGAGCAAACCGACATCCCTCCCCTCCCCCACCCGCGTCATTTTATGTGGAGTAAATAAAAACAGAGGGAGTATACTACGGATGAGGATCCCCTGACATGGCCGAACCCATTGAGTAACTGACATGCGAGGCCTAGCAAGCATGGGGTCTGCCAGTAAGTGACCGAAAGGGAGGGTAAGGCAGGGATACATATGTGAAAGGAGCTTCCAATGATATAATTTTCACATTATACATCTCATGTACTATTAATCTTGTCAATAGTCAAATGCGGTTTTGAAAAACGCATTAGAGCATGATTAATAATATAGCCAGTCGATGGCTATAAGGAATTGCCATGTCATCTATAGCCATCATCTATTATATGCACTCATACAGTAGTGTGGGCTATAAGGTTGGCTATTTCCCGCAAAAAAAATTATAAGGTTGGCTATTGTATTAGTACTTTTTCCATCTCCTCTCCATCTCTTTCTTCATATTTATTGTACGTATTTAAATAGGAATGCGTATATAGCTAGGCTCTTGCATGAGAGCTCACTCTCCTTACTTTTTCACATCTCTCTCCTCCACATAGGCCCTATATAAGTGGAAGGAGGGAGTACAACTATGAGCACTGCATACTCTAGTACAGATGTTGTCAGTACTCCACTAGTACTATTGGACAGGGAGCTTAAAAAAAGTTACTATTAGACTGGCTATACGTGGTGAAATCCTAGTAGGAAGAGCATGCGCGAGAACAAGCACATTCACATGGTTGAAAACAAATTGGAAACCATCTCGAGTACAAATCTAGGAGTACGTACGAATCTAACAATATTGATTGGGCGTTGTTGAATGTTGATATTTTTTTTATCAAAGTAGACATACTTTGACTACACATAAAACTTATATGTAAACTAGAAAGGAAGGAGGGAGTATATTGTACATTCAAAAATGAAACGAACATTGAATACCCTTTATATATGATTTGCAGATGCTATGATCACCGGTTCAAAATTTTGAGTCCGCCTTAGGTATCACACATGCCCCCACTCATTCTCTCTTGATTTCATGTCGGGGTCCGGAGATCGACTGAAAGAGGACTAGGGTGGGTACAATACGTTCGTTTCGCTTATGAACGTACAATATACTCCCTCTAATCCACATAGACCCCCCCCCCCCCCCGCGGGTCATTTCTATCATAGAAACAGACCAAACCTTTATCTCCTTGCAGGACACGCAATTGATCTCTGAACATCAATCGATCTCGTCAACATGTGTCGGGGCATGCATGAACCGAATGGGATGCCAAAACTAAGACGTGAACCGACACGTAGTGGAGGCAAAGTGAAACTTCAAATGAATCGTTTGTTTGTATGCATGTCGGAAAAATTACAAATAAACATTGGAAATACAAGCATGGTCTAGGCCCACATGCGAATGATACTCGGCAGAATGTTCAAATGAGGCATGCGGGAGGATGGACTCGACCGGAGGGCGACATGATCGATGGAGAAGAGGGTTGGAGATGAATGAGAAATAAGCAAACGCCACATGATTATACTTGACCGGCTCAAATAAACAATAAGTTGTCTCGCTTGGCCTACATAGTGAAAGGCCTAATGCGCAACGCGGAGCACTGTCGCTCGAATATGGCCGGGAAAACAGGGAAACCGATATGTGGGGCACACCTGTCGGGATGACGTAGCGCAAACTAGTCCAATGGAGGAGCTGCCCCACGACCTCCTAGCTCGCCACCGGTAACCGTTCATGTGGGTCGTGGGGGCCAACAACGTGGCGCAGCTCCAGCACCGCCTCTGGACACGGCAACTGTGGTGAGCGACAGGCTCATCGTCGCTAGACACTGTCGGTTTCAGTGTGCTGAGGGTGTCGTTAGTGCTGTGGCACGACCAACAGCTAGTATGTTTGGTTTGTGCCCAAGGTTGCCCTATCAAAGCATTGGGTAGCCAAAATTTTGGTTGAGGTTTTGGCTGCCCATGATTTGGCCGACATCGGCAAGAAAAATGAACTAGAGTTGGCTAGAGTTCATTGGCATGCCAAAAAAATGGCAACCATCCATTTTTGGGTCATGACCAAAACCTCAAAAAAATGGCAACCATCCAAACAAAGACCAATCTTTGGGTCATGACCAAAATTTTGGTAAGGTGCACTTTGGCCACAATCCAAACACACCCCAACACCCGGCTCGTCGAGGATGCACGGGGCGCCGGGACGTGTCCGCGGAGTGGTGTAGCACGGCCAACTGCATCCTCAGGACATGAGACCATGCCGGGTCGTCTTGCTTTTTCAATGACATGCATCGATCGCATGTGAGCAAAGGGCATCTCCAACGTTGCCACGACCATAGCTGACTACCCTGTCACACCAAAAAAACCTCGTCCCTCGCGCCGTCGCGCGGTGTGTTCCTAGCCAGCGCCAGCTGCCCGCATTCATGTCGCTCGTCCGTATGCCGTCGTTAAGAGGCTTGGTGCCCGAGGAACCAACTCCGGCGACTTAATGACGCACCAGGACGCTTGGCCTCACCGGACTGCGCTACTTAAAGCGGCAATGCCCAGCTAACCTCCACACCATAGCGCATCGTCCTCCTACCTGGCACCACATCCGCCATGACCGCAAGCGCGAACGCTCTGCGGGAGAGCTTGTCTTCGGGGATGGAGCTCGACGTCGCCGCCCTTGCTCAAGTCGCCACACAAGAAGTGGCCACGCTGGCGGCCGACGATGGGAGCACCGTCAGCCACACGTCCTACTTGCCGCCATCCAACGTCCGGCACCGCCGAGGTCGGGGACTCCTCCGAGGATGAGTAGGGCATGGGATGAGGCAAGGCATGGTGCGCCAACTTGTCGGTCCGTCTCCCGTGTTCTACTTTTCCTCGCCGAAGACCGCACCTTCACTTCACGAGTCTTGAACCCCGCCCCCGTATATGGAGATCGCAGATGGAGGACGTCAGTCGCTGCCGTAGAATAGGTTTAGGGTCGGGTTTCTTTTATTTTTCTGTCCTATAAAAGTTCAAAATGTAATGAAAATCTGCCGTGTTTGCATTAATCTCGGACGGTGTATATGAACTTTCACGATAATATAGTATATTGTAGGAGTACTAGCAAGATGCCCGTGTGTTGCACGGAAGATCAAGATCTTGTGGGAGAAAAGGATGAACGAGGGAAGGCCTTATCTGCAAATGCACATTCACGCATTTCACATTTTTCTACATCTACGGGAACCTACGAAAGGGTTAATGTTAATTGCCTCTCTCTCTCTCTCTCTCTCCTCCCCTGGTTTTCATGGTGGTGGGCCCTCCCTCCCCCCAATCTATAATCAACAGCTCACACATTTCACATTATGTTAATTACGTAAGTGGGACTACGTAGGTGTAGCATTACTCGTCCTAAAAAACCCAACTAAGCCAACCTCCCAGCATATCGCGCGGTAAAAGACTCGGCCGCGCCGTTTTAGTCGGGATTGCCGGATTACTAGTTGTAGTATCGATGGATCACGCGAAGCAACAAGTTTTTTTAGGGGGCGAAGCACCTAGTTTAAAAGGAAAAAGGCGGTACACTCACAACACCCCTGTCGCGGTCGCATTGCACCCCACACACGTTCTGTCCTACACACAGCTCACGCAAACGGAACGCGCTTCGGCTTGCCCCTTCACTGACACATGGGACTGCACTTGGAGAAACCGACCATGCGTCAAACTCCCCTCGCCCACCGCGCAAAAATCCTCCCCCCCACACCCCATCCACCCAAAAATTCCCCCCAAATCCTAGATTCAACCGCCCTTCGGCCAACTAGCCAATAATATTCCCCAAACCCCCCTTCCCCCCGTCCCCCTCCACTCCATTCGCTACGCCAAAGCCGCCCTCCCCGCCACACCGATACGTCAGCTCCGCGGTTCGTCGAGGGGACGCACGGCGATCCTCTCGCTCCCACAGTACGCTCTCATAGACTGTCGTCCTCTAGCCGCGCCGCCACCGCTTGCGACGTTCTTGTGGAGGTGCATGGTGGTCAGCGCCACCACCGCTGGCGACGTTCATGTGGAGACGCACGACGGTCAGCTTCTCCCACGGTACGTGCATTCTAGATTGAGGCCCCGTGCATGCCGGTGTAGCGCTGAATGTTAGCTGATAGACGTTGTTAATCTCACTGTTTGCCTAAGTAGCTTAAAGTCAATATGCTCTGCTTAAGAAGCTTCCTTGCCCTGTTCTGCACTCAATCTGCTTAGCTGAGATGGCATGCCAAGGCCGATTAGTTGCTAAAATATCCTGCCATATATTTATTGTGACGTAGATTGTCATGGTCTAGTAGCCAATCTGTTAGGTGAAATAGCTCTACACCGTTTTATACTCGATCTTTGTTGCTGCGATGGCCTTCGATAGTTCGATGGCTGTGTGCTCGGCCTCATTGACTGCTGAAACAGCCTGCCATAATTTAGCACTCAAGTCTGTTTGCTAAATTAGCTTTACATATATTTCGTTACTTAGATCTGCTCGTCCAAATATCTTGCCATAGCTTTAGACATCGACCTAGGTATTTTCTTCTGGACTTCATAAAAAAGCATATTTGTTTTTCTTGTAATATCTAGTAGAAGAACTAATTTGTATGTCTAACATATGGACAGGACTTGGATAACTTCTGCTCAAAGATTCTCCGCTGCATATGTCGAGGGGGTTGAAAACTTCATGAACTCTATCAGAGCTCAGTACGATGGTCCGAAATCAGATGTGTTCTGCCCGTGTACCAGTTGTATGAATTCAGTTACAAGACCCCAGTCAACTGTGCAAAATCATCTACACTTGTATGGGATGTCGGTCACATATACTAGGTGGGTTCATCATGGTGAAGCTGTGAATGACAATGTTACTGACTACGTGGAAGCAGCAGATCACCATCTTGATCTGCCTGATGCTCAGGTGGAAGAGGAGGAGGAGGTGGTGGCGGAGCCAGTGAGTTTGACCAACATTGAAACAATGCTACAAAATGCTCGTGCATTCCGTGAACTTTCACCTGCAGAAGAAAAACGGTGGGCCCGCATGTTGGAACAATGCAACGTGGCTGTCACCCAGGAAATAAGTTGTCAGTATTCTCAGCTATAGTCACCTTTCTTCAGGTGAAGACATCTGAGCGGATGACCAACAAATCATTCGATGCGATGTTGGCTGCTTTCCGCAAAGCTTTCCCAGATGCGCCTGAGCTGCCACACACCTACAGTAAAATGAAGAATTTCCTTCGTGCAGTTGGAATTGGATATGATATGATCCATGTTTGTAAGAATAAGTGTGTTCTGTTCCGGAAGGATTATGCCAACTTAAGTGAATGCCCGAAATGCAAATCATCAAGATGGAAAGATGGCGATGCTATGAAGAGGATTCCTCATAATGTTCTGAGACATTTTCCAATTACACCAAGATTGCAGAGGTTGTTTCATGATGCTGAAACAAGAGAGGATGTACTGTGGCATTCTAGGAACCAGGATTTCAGAGATCAAAATGTAATGAGCCATCCATCACATGGTAGTGTGTGGAAAAGCTTCAATCAGAAGCACGAAATGTTTGCTGCTGACCCGAGAAACATTAGACTTGGCTTAGCTTCAAATGGATTTAACCCATTTGGCCACCAGAGCGCCACATATAGCATGTGGCTAGTGCTTGTTATCCCTTACAACATGCCTCCAAATGTCTGCACCAAAGAATCAAACTACATGATGGCCTTGCTCATCCCAGGTCCAAAAAGTCCTGGAAAGGATTTTGATTTGTTCATGGAGCCTCTTGTGGAGGAACTTCAACAACAATGGAGGGGTGTTCTCACTCGAGACCTATATAGCAGCCCACCAGCTGATTTCTTTCTGCATGCTGTTATAATTTGGTGCATCCATGATTATCCAGCTTTGGGCACTATGTTAGGGCAAACGACACATGATTACAATGCATGTGTTCACTGTGACAGGAATCCGCTGTCATAAGCAATACTTAGCAAGATCTGTTACATTGGACACCGTCGTTTCCTTGCCAAGGACAAGCCGCATCCTAGAAAATACCAAAGACATGTGTTCAATGCAAAGCATGAAAACCGTGATGCACCAAAGATGCTCACCGCCGATGAGTTGCAAGTGGAATTAGAGAAGGTCAGGCATATTACACCAGGAAACCATCCTGATAATGGTAGAGGGAAAAGGAAGCGTGGCAGGGCAGAAGAGAGATTATTGTTTACCCACAGGTCCACTTTGTGGGACTTGGAGTATTGGAAAGATTCGGATCTGCAGCATAATCTTGATGTGATGCACATCGAGAAAAATATATGTGATAGCATTATCGACACACTTCTTAATATTGAAGGCAAGACGAAAGATACCTTAAAATCTAGGATTGATTTGCCACACCTGGGTATCAGAAAGGATTTGCAGGTGCAAGATGAAGGTAAACCACGGGATATGGCACCAGCTGTGTAAGTCTTGGACAAGGTAAAAAGAAAAGAATTTTGCAAGGTCCTGTCACGTGTGAGATTCCCACATGGATTTGCTTCCAACCCTAAAAGGAGAGTCAGTGCAGATGGAGACAAGGTACAAGGGTTGAAAACTCATGGCTGCCACGTCCTACTTCAAAGGATTTTACCTGTTATCCTTAGAGGATTGGGCCGCCCTGACTTATACAGAGCAGTTGCAGAGTTGGGACAATTCTTCAGGGAACTTTGCAGTAGAAATATAAGGATAGATGCTTTGGAGCGTCTTAGAAACAAGATACCAACTATCCTATGCGACCTTGAGAAGATATATCCTCCAGCCTTCTTTGATGTGATGGTGCATTTGGTTGTTCATCTACGTGATGAGGCACTACTTAGAGGTCCAGTATAGTATGGCTGGATGTACCCTATTGAAAGGCGGCTGGGCACTTTCACGGGCTATGTTAGGAACAGAGCTAGACCCGAGGGTTCCATTACAGAGGCCTACATTGCTACAGAAGTGTTGACATTCTGCTCAAAATACATTGAAACAGTTGATCAGCTTAGCAAAGACGTGGATGAAGACAATCCTGGGCTCAATGTTTTCGATTATTCTGTTTGAGTTATAGGGAAGAGTCGACAAGAGGACAAACCTAAAGATTTGGACAAAATGGTTTGGTATGTGTTGAATAACTGTCGTGAGATACTACCTTATATCAAGTAAGTGCTAAGTATTGCAGCTTATACATCGTAATCTACTAAACTTGTAGCACATCCTTACATATTTAGATGTTTGACGCGATCACTATGTTGTGCAGCATCTACAAAAAGGAGTTACTGCCGCAAAATCCAAGAAACATTGACAAACTGGTTATGGCAGGATTTGCGAAATGGTTCAAGAGCCATGTAAGCTTTCGAATTGCACTGTCAGTTTTTTAATATATTGAGTACATAAGATGATCAACTTGTCTATTTTCTAACCATAGGTTAAGAAGATGCGGGAGGATGGGTAGGCAGTTGATGATGCCCTTTACTCACTAGCAATGGGTCCTGATACTCGGGTAAGACATTATGAATTTTGCGTTGTTGGAGATGTGCGCTACAACACCCTTGCACGAGACGAAGGCAGGAAGACACAAAACAGTGCCATCATGAGCACATATGCGTATGACAAAGAGACAACTGAAATGTATGCTAACATAACAGTCATTGTTCAGTTGCAGTACATCTCCAGTTTCGAGGATCATCGGTGTGTGGTTCTGTTGTGCTGTCGTTGGTATAACCTGTTTTCCAGGATCGCAAAACCCAGAGCTGATGATTATTTCAAATCCATCAATGTCAAGGCGGCGTACCAGACCAACGAGCCTTTTATTTTGGCAAATCAAGCAACACAGATATTTTTCTTGGAAGACACATTTCCACGTAGCGATGACTGGAGAGTAGTGCAAAGGTTTGAGCAGAGGAATTCGTTTAATGAAGTTGCACAACAAGATGATGCTTACACTGCTCCTGATGTACAAGATAACACAGATGTTCCTAATATCTTTAAGAACCATCACGTCAATGACGCCGATTGATACGTCTCCAACGTATCTATAATTTTTGATTGCTCCATGCTATATTATCTACTGTTTTGGACAATATTGGGCTTTATTATCCACTTTTATATTATTTTTGGGACTAACCTATTAACCGGAGGCCCAGCCCAGAATTGCTGTTTTTT
Organism: Aegilops umbellulata; assembly: GCA_032464435.1. Lineage (NCBI taxonomy): Eukaryota > Viridiplantae > Streptophyta > Magnoliopsida > Poales > Poaceae > Aegilops > Aegilops umbellulata. Next base: position 91,616,907 of record CP136060.1, on the reverse strand, counting down.
CCCTATTTCAGTGATTTGAAGAAAAGGAATATCAAACGGAGTCCAATTGACCTGAAACTCCACGGAACTTATTTTTGGACCAGAAGAAGCCCACGGAGTACCGGAGTTGCACCAGGGAACTCCCGGGCTGCCCACGAGGGTGGGGGCGCCAACCCCCTAGGGCACGCCCCCTGCCTCATGGACAGCCCAGAGGTCCACCGACGTACTTCTTCCTCCTATATATACCCATATACCCTAAAACGATCGGGGAACAGAATAGATCGGGAGTTCCGCCGCCGCAAGCCTTTGTAGCCACCAAAAACCAATCGGGACCCTGTTCTGGCACCGTGCCGGAGGGGGGGAACCCTCACCGGTGGCCATCTTCGTCATCCCGGGGTTCTCCATGACGAGGAGGGAGTAGCTCACCCTCGGGGCTAAGGGTATGTACCAGTAGCTATGTGTTCAATCTCTCTCTCTCGTGTTCTTGATTTGGCACGATCTTGATGTATCGCGAGCTTTGCTATTATAGTTGGATCTTATGTTGCTTCTCCCCCTCTACACTCTTGTAATGGATTGAGTTTTCCCTTTGAAGTAATCTTATCGGATTGACTCTTTAATGACTTGAGAACACTTGATGTATGTCTTGCCGTGCGTATCTATGGTGACAATGGGATATCACGTGATTCACTTGATGTATGTTTTGGTGATCAACTTGCGGGTTCCGCCCATGAACCTATGCATAGGGGTTGGCACACGTTTTCGTCTTGATTCTCCGGTAGAAACTTTGCGGCACTCTTTGAGGTTCTATGTGTTGGTTGAATAGATGAATCTGAGATTGTGTGATGCATACCGTATAATCATACCCACGGATACTTGAGGTGACATTGGAGTATCTAGGTGACATTAGGGTTTTGGTTGATTTGTGTCTTAAGGTGTTATTCTAGTATGAAATCTAGGGCTGTTTGTGACACTTATAGGAATAGCCCAACGGATTGATTGAAAAGAATAACTTTGAGGTGGTTTCTTACCCTACCATAATCTCTTCGTTTGTTCTCCGCTATTAGTGACTTTGGAGTGACTCTTTGTTGCATGTTGAGGGATAGTTATGTGATCCAATTATGTTATTATTGTTGAGAGAACTTGCACTAGTGAAAGTATGAACCCTAGGCCTTGTTTCCTACCATTGCAATACCGTTTACGCTCACTTTTATTACTTGTTGCCTTACTGTTTTTATATTTTCAGATTACAAAAACCTATATCTACCATCCATATTGCACTTGTATCACCATCCCTTCGCCGAACTAGTGCACCTATACAATTTACCATTGTATTGGGTGTGTTGGGGACACAAGAGACTCTTTGCTATTTGGTTGCAGGGTTGCTTGAGAGAGACCATCTTCATCCTACGCCTCCCACGGATTGATAAACCTTAGGTCATCCACTTGAGGGAAATTTGCTACTGTCCTACAAACCTCTGCACTTGGAGGCCCAACAACGTCTACAAGAAGAAGGTTGTGTACTAGACATCAAGCTCTTTTCTGGCACCGTTGCCGGGGAGGTGAGTGCTTAAAGGTATATCTTTAGATCTTGCAATCGAATCTTTTTGTTTTTTGTTTTAGCACTAGTTTAGTTTATAAAAGAAAACTAAAAATGGAATTGAGTTTACCTCACACGCTTTATCTTTTTAATATCTATCGTGAGTATGATGGGAAGGAAAATTGTGCCAAAGTGTTAGAAGAAGAATGCATTAAAATGTTTGGCACTAAATCTTTGAATGATGAGCATGATTGCAATGTTGTTAGTATGAACTCCTTGAATATCCATAGTGCTAATGATGATTGCACTAGTTATGATGAAAATGTCTCCTATAAACATGTCAATTTTTGTGGAGTGCATTGGGTTTGTGAGTACACACCAAATAGGGAAGATAGATATTGCAAGATGCATAAGTACTTATAAACTAAATTGTTGCAAGAGAGGCTAGATGATTGCGCTGAAAGATTCAATATTTATCGCGCCCCTTGTGAACTTTGCAATGAACATGGTCATTTAAAGCTCTAATGCTATTTGTTTCATGATCAAGTCGTGTCCAAAAATTGTGATAACTTGATTACTCTTGAGCATCATAAAGAGCTTAGTCTTCTTTTGGGTTATGAAGAAATGAAACGTATAACTTAGGGTATTCCAAAGTTTAATCTTGATAGATTTCTTGATTTTGATCTAGAGAAGATTTATATGTATTGTGCGGTGAATTGCATTGAAAATCCTTATATTGTCAATTACATAAAGAAAAGAAAACATATAGAAGATGAAGAGAATGCTAACGAAAGGGAAGAGACTTCCCAATATCCTCCTATTATTTCTTATGATGAATCAGGTAACAAGGAGGAGCCTTGTATTCAACCAATCTCATTAATAAGGAGCTCCAAAAAGAGGATTGAACCCACACATGAGGTAAAGAAGAAGAAAAGAAAAAGGAAGAGAGGTAAAAAGATATCTCTCCCAAATAATGTTGCTCCTATTATTGTTGTGCCTAATGAAAAATAATCAAAAATAATTGTGGAAGATGATGCACTTGATGATAATCTTGTTATGCCTATTGCTTGTTGTGATGATTATGATTGGGAAGATAATGATACTTCTTATGATCTTGAAAATCTTTTTGGCACTTGCTTTGAAGAATATGATAATAATGTTTGCTATACTATTGGTGCTATCCATACTATTAATAATGAGAGTGATTATGCTTATGATATGAAAAGGCCCAAGCTTGGAGAAGCTATGTTTAATGAGGATGACATATTTGAGAATATATTTGCTGCAATTAATGTTTGTCCCAAGCTTGGGGATGCTATGTTTAATGAATATGATATTTTTAGCCTCTCAAGTCTTGATATGCAAAGTTGTTATGATGATAGCATGCCTTCTACCTAGGATGATTATATTGATGAAAGTGGGTTTGGAAGAGTGTCAACTTTAGGAAGTACTGATCCCACTATTTTGGAGGATGTTGAATCTTATAATATTTGTTAAAGTGGATTTGGATAGGTCATGACTTTATTTAGTGATGAGTCCACTAGCTTGGAAGAGGTTTCAATCGATTATGATGAGAACAAAGTTGCTACTTATGATGATTATTGTGATGAAACTTATGCTATAAAGAATAGAGATGATTATATTTATAAAACTTGTCATGATTATGATTCCCCCTTTTCTGAACATTACTCTTTTAATGTGGAAACAATTTCTAGTATTCGAGTTTCTTATGATACTCCCACTATTCCGAATGAGAAGAATTTTGTGGCGAGTAATAAAATTTCTATGCTTGTAGATCATGAAAAGAATGCTTTAGGTGCTGGTTATATTGTTGAATTAATTCATGATGCTACTGAAAATTATTATGAGGGAGGAATATATGCTTGTAGTAATGGCAATAATATCAAGTTTCCTCTCTATGTGCTTAAAGTTTTGAAGTTATGCTTGTTTTGCCTTCCTATGCTAGTTGATTATGGTTCCCATAAGTTGTTTTCTCACAAAATCCCTATGCATAGGAAGTGGGTTAGACTTAAATGTGCTAGTGATATTCTTCATGATGCTCTATTTATGTTTCAATTCTTATCTTTTATGCGAGCATCATTGAAATCATCATGCCTAGCTAGAGGCGTTAAACGTTAGCGCTTGTTGGGAGGAAACACAACATTATATTTGTTCTTTGCTTTTTGGTTCTGTTTAGTAATAAATAATCCATCTAGCTTCTGTTTAGATGTTGTTTTATGTTTTAATTAGTGTTTGTGCCAAGTAGAACCTTTGGGAAGACTTAGGTGAAGTTTTTATGATCATGCTGTAAAAAACAGAAACTTTAGCGCTCATGAGATTAGCTTCAACTTTTTACTGGAGAGTGCTATTTAGTTGATTATTTTTTCAGATGATTACTAGACAAATTCCTCAGGTCCACAAATTTATTTTAGAATTTTTGTAGTTCCAGAAGTTTGCGTTAGTTACAGATTACTACAGACTGTTCTGTTTTTGACAGATTCTGTTTTCTATGTGTTGTTTGCTTATTCTGATGAATCTATGACTAGTAAAATAGTTTATAAACCATAGAGAAGTTGGAATAAAGTAGGATTAACACCAATGTAAATAAATAATGAGTTCATTATAGTACCTTGAAGTGGTGTTTTCTTTTCTTCGCTAACAGAGCTTACGAGTTTTCTGTTAAGTTTTGTGTTGTGAAGTTTTCAAGTTTTGGGTAAAGATTCGATGGACTATGGAATAAGGAGTAGAAAGATCCTAAGGTTGGGGATGCCCAAGGCACCGAAAGGTAATACTCAAGGATAACCAAGCGTCTAAGCTTGGGGATGCCCCGGATGGCATCCCCTCTTTCGTCTTCGTTCATCGGTAACTTTACTTGGAGCTATATTTTTATTCACCACATGATATGTGTTTTGCTTGGAGCATCATGTCATTTTGTTTTGTTTTGCTTGCTATTTGAATAAAGTATCAAGATCTGAAATTCTTAAAATGGGAGAGTCTTCACATAGTTGCATAATTATTCGACTACTTATTGATCTTCACTTATATCTTTCGGAGTAGTTTGTTGTTTGCTCTAGTGCTTCACCTATATCTTTTAGAGCACGGTGGTGGATTTGTTTTATAGAAACTATTGATCTCTCATGCTTCACTTAGATTATTTTGAGAGTCTTAAATAGCATGGTAATTTGCTTAAATAAACCTAATATACTAGGTATTCAAGATTTGTAAAAACTTTCTTATGAGTGTTTTGAATACTAAGAGAAGTTTGATGCTTGATGATTGTTTTGAGATGTGGAGGTGGTGATATTAAAGTTGTGCTAGTTGAGAAGTTGTGAATTTGAGATATACTTGTGTTGAAGCTTGCAAGTTCCGTAGCATGCACGTATGGTAAACGTTATGTAACAAATTTGAAACATGAGGTGTTCTTTGATTGTCCTCCTTATGAGTGGCGGTCGGGGACGAGCGATGGTCTTTTCCTACCAATCTATCCCCCTAGGAGCATGCGCGTAGTGCTTGGTTTTTGATGACTTGTAGATTTTTGCAATAAGTATGTGAGTTCTTTATGACTAATGTTGAGTCCATGGATTATACGCACTCTCACCCTTCCATCATTGCTAGCCTCTTCGGTACCGTGCATTGCCCTTTCTCACATTGAGAGTTGGTGCAAACTTCGTCGGTGCATCCAAACCTCGTGATATGATACGCTCTTTCACACATAAACCTCCTTATATCTTCCTCAAAATAGCCACCATACCTACCTATTATGGCATTCCCATAGTCATTCCGAGATATATTGCCATGCAACTTTCCACCATTCCATCATGACACATTCATCATTGTCATATTGCTTAGCATGATCATGTAGTTGACATAGTATTTGTGGCAAAGCCACCGTTCATAATTCTTTCATACATGTCACTCTTGGTTCATTGCATATCTCGGTACACCGCCGGAGGCATTCATATAGAGTCATACTTTGTTCTAGTATCGAGTTGTAATCATTGAGTTGTAAATAAATAGAAGTGTGATGATCATCATTTTTTAGAGCATTGTCCCAAGTGAGGAATAAAAAAAGAGAAAGGCCATAAAAAAGGAGAAAGGCCATAAAAAAGAGAAAGGCCATAAAAAATAGAAGGCCAAAAAAAGAGAAAAACAGAGAAGGGACAATGCTACTATCCTTTGCCACACTTGTGCTTCAAAGTAGCACCATAATCATCATGATAGAGAGTCTCTTGTTTGTCATTTTCATATACTAGTGGGATTTTTTCATTATAGAACTTGGCTTGTATATTCCAACAATGGGCCTCCTCAAGTGCCCTAGGTCTTCATGAGCAAGCAAGTTGGATGCACACCCACTAGTTTCTTTTGTTGAGCTTTCATACATTTATAGCTCTAGTGCATCCGTTGCATGGCAATCCCTACTCCTTGCATTAACATCAATCAATGGGCATCTCCATAGCCCATTGATTAGCCTAGTTGATGTGAGACTTTCTCCTTTTTGTCTTCTCCACATAACCCCCATCATCATATTTTATTCCACCCATAGTGCTATGTCCATGGCTCGCGCTCGTATATTGCATGAAAGTTTATAGGTTTGAGATTACTAAAGTATGAAACAATTGCTTGGCTTGTCATCGGGGTTGTGCATGATGAGAGCATTCTTGTGTGATGAAAATGGAGCATGACTAAACTATATGATTTTGTAGGGATGAACTTTCTTTGGCCATGTTATTTTGAGAAGACATAATTGCTTAGTTAGTATGCTTGAAGTATTATTATTTTTATGTCAATATGAACTTTTATCTTAAATCTTTCGGATCTGAATATTCATACCACAAGTAAGAAGAATTACATTGAAATTATGCTAACTAGCATTCCACATCAAAAACTATCTTTTTTATCATTTACCTACTCGAGGACGAGCAGGAATTAAGCTTGGGGATGCTTGATACATCTCCAACGTATCTATAATTTTTGATTGCTCCATGCTATATTATCTACTGTTTTGGACAATATAGTGTTATGTCCATGGCTCGCGCTCATATGCCCTTTACTCACTAGCAATGGGTCCTGATACTCGGGTAAGACATTATGAATTTTGCGTTGTTGGAGATGTGCGCTACAACACCCTTGCACGAGACGAAGGCAGGAAGACACAAAACAGTGCCATCATGAGCACATATACGTATGACAAAGAGACAACTGAAATGTATGCTAACATAACAGTCATTGTTCAGTTGCAGTACATCTCCAGTTTCGAGGATCATCGGTGTGTGGTTCTGTTGTGCTGTCGTTGGTATAACCTGTTTTCCAGGATCGCAAAACCCAGAGCTGATGATTATTTCAAATCCATCAATGTCAAGGCGGCGTACCAAACCAACGAGCCTTTTATTTTGGCAAATCAAGCAACACAGATATTTTTCTTGGAAGACACATTTCCACGTAGCGATGACTGGAGAGTAGTGCAAAGGTTTGAGCAGAGGAATTAGTTTAATGAAGTTGCACAACAAGATGATGCTTACACTGCTCCTGATGTACAAGATAACACAGATGTTCCTAATATCTTTGAGAACCATCACGTCAATGACGTCGGTTGATACGTCTCCAATGTATCTATAATTTTTTATTGCTCCATGCTATATTATCTACTGTTTTGGACAATATTGGGCTTTATTATCCACTTTTATATTATTTTTTGGACTAACCTATTAACCAGAGGCCCAGCCCAGAATTGCTGTTTTTTGCCTATTTCAGTGATCTGAAGAAAAGGAATATCAAACGGAGTCCAATTGACCTGAAACTCCACGGAACTTATTTTTGGACCAGAACAAGCCCACGGAGTACCGGAGTTGCACCAGGGGACTCCCGGGCTGCCCATGAGGGTGGGGGGCGCCCACCCCCCTAGGGCACGCCCCCCTGCCTCGTGGACAGCCCAGAGGTCCACCGACGTACTTCTTCCTCCTATATATACCCATATACCCGAAAACGATCGGGGAACAGAATAGATCGGGAGTTCCGTCGCCGCAAGCCTCTGTAGCCACCAAAAACCAATTGGGACCCTGTTCCGGCACCCTGCCGGAGGGGGAACCCTCACCGGTGGCCATCTTCATCATCCCGGCGCTCTCTATGACGAGGAGGGAGTAGTTCACCCTCGGGGCTAAGGATATGTACCAGTAGCTATGTGTTTGATCTCTCTCTCTCTCGTGTTCTTGATTTGGCACGATCTTGATGTATCACGAGCTTTGCTATTATAGTTGGATCTTATGTTGCTTCTCCCCCTCTACACTCTTGTAATGGATTGAGTTTTCCCTTTGAAGTAATCTTATCGGATTGACTCTTTAATGACTTGAGAACACTTGATGTATGTCTTGTCGTGCGTATCTGTGGTGACAATGGGATATCACCAGATTCACTTGATGTATGTTTTGGTGATCAACTTGCGGGTTCCGCCCATGAACCTATGCATAGGGGTTGGCACACGTTTTCGTCTTGATTCTCCGGTAGAAACTTTGGGGCACTCTTTGAGGTTCTATGTGTTGGTTGAATAGATGAATCTAAGATTGTGTGATGCATATCGTATAATCATACCCACGGATATTTGAGGTGACATTGGAGTATCTAGGTGACATTAGGGTTTTGGTTGATTTGTGTCTTAAGGTGTTATTCTAGTATGAACTCTAGGGCTGTTTGTGACACTTATAGGAATAGCCCAACGGATTGATTGGAAAGAATAACTTGGAGGTGGTTTCGTACCCTACCATAATCTCTCTGCTTGTTCTCCGCTATTAGTGACTTTGGAGTGACTCTTTGTTGCATGTTGAGGGATAGTTATGTGATCCAATTATGTTATTATTGTTGAGAGAACTTGCACTAGTGAAAGTATGAACCCTAGGTCTTGTTTCCTACCATTGCAATACCGTTTACGCTCACTTTTATTACTTGTTACCTTGCTGGCTTTATATTTTCAGATTACAAAAACCTATATCTACCATCCATATTGCACTTGTATCACCATCTCTTCGCCGAACTTGTGCACCTATACAATTTACCATTGTATTGGGTGTGTTGGGGACACAAGAGACTCTTTGCTATTTGGTTGCAGGGTTGCTTGAGAGAGACCATCTTCATCCTACGCCTCCCACGGATTGATAAACCTTAGGTCATCCACTTGAGGGAAATTTGCTATTGTCCTACAAACCTCTGCACTCGGAGGCCCAACAACGTCTACAGGAAGAAGGTTGTGTAGTAGACATCACCGGTGAAAAGATTGCGTGTCGTGTTGTGGACATACAAGAGTTGATCAAGAAGAAGCCAACGTTCGAGGATGTTGAGGACGAAGAAGAAGATGACACCATGGGGAATTACGATTCAGACTGATACACATGGCGAAGATGTTGACACTGCTGCTGTGGATGATGATTACATTGATTTTGTTGTATTTGCTTGTCAGAAGACGTTTTTTTATCTACTATGTGAGATTGTGTTTGCTATGACAACTGAAACCTGATGAACATGTTGTTTAGTATTTTCCTGTGAGAACATCACTTGTTATGTATACTGATTTGTGTTTGGTGATTGTATGACGACTAAAACATGATGACATTGTTGTTTAGTTGTACTCATATTTGGCTGTGAAACTTGAATTTGATGACATAGTTTGTTGTTGGACTACAATTTGCTCGACGTCTTTGAATGAGAACAAAGCTGACCCGACAGGTCCTCTACTAATTTATTTATTTATTACCAAAAGGGCATCTGCTATTTATTTATTTATGAGCAAAAGGGGATACCCCCTGATTTCCGTTAATATAAATCATTAGATGTTCACGACATTACGCCCAGCCTGCTACACAGGTTTCATTCATTACTAGTTTCAGCAAAGTGCTCATGTCATAGCCACTGAATACATCACGAGTGCTACATACACTGCAAATAAAGAGATAATCATCCTACAGAGCACGTCGATTTTTCTCATTATCTTCACAAGCTATTTCATCTCCTCATTGTTGTCAAGGCCGTTCAGCAGTTGTTGCTTGGCCATGATCAAAGGAACTGCATCTTTAACCTTCTGCTCTGCATCTTCCTCTTCTGTCGTTCCTTCAGTTACTTGTCCAACACCCCAACCTGCTGGTATCGGGATTCCTCGGCTAACCAAATAATCAGCATAGTTGCACTCCCCCACATCAACAACTTCCTAGAAATACAAATCACATGAATCTTCCCTTTTCTGCATGAATCAAATTGGAAGATCATCAACCAAACTATTAAAAAAATCAGCAACTGAAAGGAGCAGAACAACACTTAAAGATATTATTACCCCATGATTTGGGCATTCGTAGAAGACTCGGCCAGGGTTGAGAATTGTGGTTGAGACGCGACAGATGACTTTGCGTGATTTGCGGCAGTGGCACCACATCAACGGCAGCAGGTTGCGATGAGCAACCGGCTGTGGTGCGCGTGCCGGCGGGGGTGTGATGAGACCCACAGGCAATGGTACGGGTGGCGACTTGGCGCACATTTGGTTGTTGCCTGCTGAAGAGCAGGTGGACGAGCAGCTAGCGAACATGGTTGCTGCGGCCAGAGCTTCTGATGCTAGGCAGAGTAAGTAGAGAAGAGGAGAAGCAAACGTTGGATATGTCAGTTTCATTACTTGCAGAGTAGCATAGCACCATATATAGTCATAGTCTAGGTTTGGATCCGAACCAGCTACAAGAGCACGTCTCTCTTTTTTCTAAAACTCAACAACGTCTCTTTACTGGTACACTAGCTTGTTCTGTACGCCTTCTCAAGTCTTTGATTCCTCCACTTGACATCTGGGACCCACTGGAAGGGCCTCTGCATTTCGTGAAAAAAATGTGCCCCCCGCTAACAGGTCGGACCCACCAGCTATCTTCACACGCAAGGAAGTGCCTCCTTATTACGCACAAAAAAAGAATACTCCCCCTGCCAGCTGGAACCCAGCATCATGGGAGGCTGACTTGTGGGCCTACCAAGTTGACGGGGACGGAGGGCTTTGTCAACTTAGTCCATATGAACGATTCTAGCTCCAGTTACTGTACGATGTTCATCCAATGGCAGTAGTGCTTCTTCAACCTCTGGTCTTCTTGCTCCAGCCGCCCAAACCAGCGCCGTGTGCTCCTACCTCCCGTGGCTGGTTGTGATGCCGCGGAGGCCTCACCGCCCCCTACTACTCCCACCGCTCGCCAGACCATCCCTCTACTCACCCACACCCCCTGTTATTCTGTGGCAACGGCAGCTTCACACAGCAGCCGAATCAGTGAACCCTCATACTCCTCTCCGCGTGGGCATCCACTGCCGCGTCGTCCCCTTCCTAGGCCTCGCCGTCGTCCACCGCCTTGGTGCTCTCGGCGCGGCATGGTCAATGTGGTCAGCGACCGACTTCTATCGGAAGAGTATTGTATGTGGAGAGGCTGACAGTTGGGTCCATGGCCACAGCCCAGTTTTTTTGTGATTTGCCAAGTAAGTCACTTTGTCAGGCCTGTTGGTCTCCAAATCTTTCAAGACGAGGAGAGCTTCATTCGGCTGGCCGAGAAAATAGCCTATCAGTAATGAGAAATGGGTTGTACATTTTTAAAACACATCAAACCGACAATTAGTTTCAAATTTCTTTTTTTCATTTCAAGATTTTAAATTGCATTGATTTTTATGTGTGGACAATTTGTTGCATTTTATATTGATATACATTTATTTTTAAAATCAATTTGAATGTGACACAAAATTTTGGGATTAAAAACAGTTCGGACCGCACCGAAATATGCAAAATTCCGTATAATTTTTTAACCTTGGCCACAATATGGGCTGTAATGCTAACAAAAAGAATATGGGCTCCAAAAAACCTTAAGAATTAGCAAATGGGCTGTAAATTATTAGAAATAATGGCAGATGGGTTGTATGATGTTTTCCACAGATTTGAGGCTTTCCTAAAAAAAGGTTGACGCACAAGCAGTGACTGTTGGATGTCCATCCAACGGCCGTCGTGCTTCTTCAATCTCTGCTCTTCCTGCTCCAGCCGCTCAAACAAGCGCTGGTGGGACTGCCTGCTCTCTCCTCCCCGCGGCCGGCTATGCTGCCGCGAAGGCCTCACCGCCCCACTGTACTCCCATCGCTGGCCTAGCCATCCCTCTACCCACCCACACCTGCTATTATTCTCCGGCGACGGCGGACGAACCAGTATACCCTCATACAGTCGTACTCCCCTCCGTGTAGGAAACAACTACCGAGTCTTCCCTGCCTCCGTGTCGTTCCCTTCCTAGGCCTCGCCGTCGTCCACCGCCCTGGTGCTCTCGGCGCGGCCTGGTCAACATGGTCAACGATCGACATGCATCTGAAGTGGACTGTACGTGGAGAGGCTGACAGTTGGGTCCACGGCCGCATGCAAGGAAATGCCTCCTTATTACGCGCAAAATAATGATTCCTCCACCTGACATCTGGGACCCACCGAAAGGGCCTCTATATTTCGCGAAAAAAACGTTACCGCCGCTGACAGCTTGGACCCACCAGTTATATCTCCGCACGCAAGGAAGTACCTCCTTATTACGCACAAAAAATGAATACTTGATGTCTACTACACAACCTTCTTCTTGTAGACGTTGTTGGGCCTCCAAGTGGAGAGGTTTGTAGGACAGTAGCAAATTTCCCTCAAGTGGATGACCTAAGGTTTATCAATCCGTGGGAGGCGTAGGATGAAGATGGTCTCTCTCAAACAACCCTGCAACCAAACAACAAAGAGTCTCTTGTCTCCCCAACACACCCAATACAATGATAAATTGTATAGGTGCACTAGTTCGGCGAAGAGATGGTGATACAAGTGCAATATGGATGGTAGGTATAGGTTTTTGTAATCTAAAAATATAAAAACAGCAAGGTAACTAGTGATAAAAGTGAGCGTAAACGGTATTGCAATGCTAGGAAACAAGGCCTAGGGTTCATACTTTCACTAGTGCAAGTTCCCTCAACAATAATAACATAATTGGGTCACATAACTATCCCTCAACATGCAACAAAGAGTCACTGCAAAGTCACTAATAGCGGAGAACAAACGAAGAGATTATGGTAGGGTACTAAACCACCTCAAAGTTATCCTTTCTGATCGATCTATTCAAGAGTCCGTAGTAAAATAACATGAAGCTATTCGTTCTGTTCGATCTATCATAGAGTTCGTACTAGAATAACACCTTAAGACACAAATCAACCAAAACCCTAATGTCACCTAGATACTCCAATGTCACCTCAAGTATCCGTGGGTATGATTATACGATATGCATCACACAATCTCAGATTCATCTATTCAAACCAACACAAAGTACTTCAAAGAGTGCTCCAAAGTTTCTACCGGAGAGTCAAGAAGAAAACGTGCCAACCCCTATGCATAAGTTCACGAGCGGAACCCGCAAGTTGATCACCAAAACATTCATCAAGTGGATCATGTGAATATCCCATTGTCACCACGGATAAGCACGGCAAGACATACATCAAGTGTTCTCAAATCCTTAAAGACTCAATCCGACAAGACAACTTCAAGGGGAAAACTAAATCCATTACAAGAGAGTAGAGGGGGAGGAACATCATAAGATCCAACTATAATAGCAAAGCTCGCGATACATCAAGATCATACCACCTCAAGAACATGAGAGAGAGAGATCAAACACATAGGTACTAGTACATACCCTCAGCCCCGAGGGTGAACTACTCCCTGCTTGTCATGGAGAGTGCCGGGATGATGAAGATGGCCACTGGTGAGGGTTCCCCCCTCCGGCAGGGTGCTGGAACAGGGTCCCGATTGGTGTTTGGTGGCTACAGAGGCTTGCGGCGGCAGAACTTCCGATCTATTCTATTCCTCGATGTTTTTAGGATATACGGATATATATAGACGAAAGAAGTTGGTCAGGGGAGCCACGAGGGGCCCATGAGTGTTTAATAAAGCCCATAAACATCCAAAACAGATAATATAATAGCATGAATACTTCATAAATTATAGATACGTTGGAGACGTATCAATACTCCCCCTACTAGCTGGGACCCAGTATAGTGGCAGGCTGACTTGTGGGCCTACTAAGTTGACGGGGACTGAGGGCTTTGTCAACTTAGTCAATATGCACGATTCTAGCTCCAGTGACCGTATGATGTCCATCCAACGGCCGTAGTGTTTCTTCAACCTCTGATCTTCTTGCTCCAGTCGCCCAAACCAGCGTCGGTCGTGCCTCGTGCTCCTGCTTCCCGTGACCAGCTGCGATGCGGCGGAGGCCTCACCGCCCCCTACTACTCCCACCGCTAGCCAGGCCATCCCTCTACTCACCCACACCCGTTGTTATTCTGCAGCGACGGCAGCCTCACACCGCAGTGAACCAGTGAACCCTCGTACTCCTCTCCACATGGGCATCCACTTTCGCGTCTTCCCCGGCTCCGCGTCATCCCCTTCCTAGGCCTCGCTGTCGTCCACCGCCCTGGTGCTCTCGGCGCGGCGTGGTCAATGTGGTCAAGGAACGACTTCCATCGGAATAGTACTGTACGTGGAGAGGCTAACAACTGGGTCCACGACAGCCGCAAGGAAGTGCCTCCTTATTACGTGGAAAAATAATTATTCCTCCACCCGACAGCAGGGACCCACCGGACGGGCCACCGTATTTGGAGAAAAAAACCTTTCCCCCCTGACTGCTGGGACCCACTGGACGGGCCAACATATTTCGCAAAAAAAACGCCCCCCCCCCGCTATCAGCTCGGACCCACCGGAGGTGCCTCCTTATTACGCACAAAAAAAATGAATACTCCCCCTGCTAGTTGGGACCCACCTTGGTGGGAGGTTGACTTGTGGGCCTACTAAGTTGACGGGGACGGAGTGCTTTGTCAACTTAGTCAATATAAACGATTCTAGCTCCAGTGACCGTACAATGTCCATCCAACGGACGTAGTGCTTCTTCAACCTTTGGTCTTCTTGCTCGAGCCGCCCAAAGCAGCGTCGGTTGTGCCGCATGCTCCTGCCTCCCGTGGCCGGCTGTGCTGCCGCGGAGGCCTCACCGCCCCCTACTATTCCCACTGCTAGCCAGGCCCTGCGGCAACAGCAGCCTCACACCGCAGCCGAACCAGTGAACCCTCGTACTCCTCTCCGCGCAAGCTTCCACTGCCGCGTCTTCCCCGGCTCCGCGCCGTCCACTTCCTAGGCCTCGTCGTCGTCCACCGCCCTGGTGCTCTCGGCACAGCGTGGTCAACGTGGTCAAGGAACGGCTTCCATCGGACATGGACTGTACGTGGAGAGGCTGACAGCTGGGTCCACGGCCGCAGCAAGGAAGTGCCTCCTTATTACACGCAAAATAATTATTCCTCCACCTGACAGCGGGGACCCACCGGATGGGCCACCGTATTTTGCGAAAAAAATGTTTCCCCTGACTGCTGGGACCCACCAGCTACATCTTCGCACGCAAGGAAGTGCGTCCTGGCAAAAAAATGATTCGCCCCCCTGACTGCTGGGACCCACCAGCTACATCTTCGCACGCAAGGAAGTGCCTGACAGTCGGGACCCACCTGGTCGAAGCGTACGTAGCGTTTTCATTCTGGTCGCGAACGTGTACGTACATACTAGTTGATGTAGAGGCGCGCACGTGTCGTAGTAGAGGCGCGCACGTAGCATGTACACGTACGCACAGTGGCCAGTGTGCAAGAAAGAAAATACGGTCACATACATACATACGGGCAGGGTCTCGAATGCCTACTCGCGCATACGTATGGCCAGGGCTCGTGTACATGGCTGGGTCGCAACGGAGAAACTGCGTCGTCGTCGTGTTCATGAGGAGCCAACTGGCTGGGTCGGAACGGAATGCGTCGTCGTGTTCATCGGGAGGGCTTGGATGGAACAACCGATGGAAACGAGGCCTGGCGTACTGCAGAACGGAGGAAACGACCTTGTGTTTGACCGGCCATGATGGAAACGTGATCCTTTTCATCGGGAGGGGTCTGGCGTACCGCAAAATGGAGGAAACGGACCTCCTACAGTCGAAACGGGGGTCCTGTTGATCAGGAGGGGTGTGGCGTACCGCAAAACGGGACTCCACGGGATACTGTTCATCTCCACCGTCAACCTCCTCTAGCCTCCACGGGCTACTGTTCATCCACCTGCACCTGTTCATCCACGGGCTCATGTTCATCCAGCCTCCACCGCGCGCTACTCCACCGGCTACTGTTCAACCAGCCCTCTCCACGGGCACTTGTTCAACCACCCCTCCACGGGCTACTGTTCATCCAGCCCTCCACCGTCTATTGTTCATCCTGCCCTCCACGGGGTGGTCCTATTCATCCCGCCCTCCAAGGGGTCCTGTTCATCCAGCCCCAACCGGCTCGATCGATCGGGCTCATGTTCATCCAGAGGCAACATCACGGGGTCCTGTTCATCCACCCCCACCGGGAACTATTCATCCAACCCCCCAGCAATGCTCATTGTTCATCCAGAGGCAGCATCGATCGGCTTCAGTTAGCAGCAGTAGCGAAGGAATCGCTCGATCGGGTTCAGTTAACAGCCATCGATCGATCGCTCGGGTTCAGTAACGCATAGCCTGCAGTGCAATCGCTCGGGTTCAGTTAGAGCCTAACGCCTCGCTCGGGTTTAGTTAGAGCCCAACGCCTCGCACCCCACGTGCGTGCGTGTACGAGAGAAACGCGCATCGCTCGGCCCCGACCACCCACTCTAACCGGGAACACCCCGATATTTTCCTTGCCCTCGCTTCTACCACGGTTTTTTCTGTCATGGACGGCCCAAAGAATGTCATGCAGCTGCGTCTCCGGCCCTCCCAGGACGAAAAGCCCATTTTTTGTCATGATTTTTTGTCATAGAAGTAGGACCCCACCACATCTATGATGATACCGGGTTTTGTCACAATTATCGTCATAGAAGTGTCATAAGTATGACAGGAAAAAAATTCGTTCGGCCCAAAATGTCACGGATGTGTCTTTTTTTTGTAGTGTCACCCACCGTAATACTTATGCTATCTTGAGAGAAGCCACTAGTGAAACCTATGGCCCCCGGGTCTATTTTCCATCATATCAATCTCCTGTCAACAAGTTATTTCTACCGCCGTTTATTTTGTTTTCTTTACTTTTAGTCTTTATCATAAAAATACCAAAAATATTATCTTATCATCTCTATCAGATCTCACTTTTGCAAGTGGCCGTGAAGGGATTGACAACCCCTTTATCACGTTGGTTGCAAGGTTCTTATTTGTTTGTGTAGGTACGAGGGACTTGCGTGTGGCCTCCTACTTGATTGATACCTTGGTTCTCAAAAACTAAGGGAAATACTTACGCTACTTTGCTGCATCACCCTTTCCTCTTCAAGGGAAAAACCAACGCATGCTCAAGAGGTAGAAGACCCCCACATCTCTGGATCCTCCCCTCACCGCTGCCAGAGGCCACCTTTGGGCGAAGTGGCTCCCATCTTGACATTGCAGTGCCCTAGAGATTGGTGGCGCGTCCCCTGTCTGGCTATCGACTTCCTCGCGCAGTGGAGCAAGCTCCATCTCTAGCATCGTAGATCCGTGGCAGCGACACCCGGAGGCTCTTTTGGCCATGTCCTCCCGTGGCTCCCGTGGCGGCCTTCCTTCATCCTAGTGATGGCTCCGCCGGCTATGTCCTCCTTGCTCCCTCACCACCATCACCAGCAGCTTCCCGGTGCGACGCGTCTCCTCGCCGTGCTACATTTTCTTCTAGCGCCCCACACCTGACCTCCGGCTACTTCGACGACCCCTGCCAACTCCTCCTCCCCGTGGCTCGGCCCGGGCATGCTTCTCCTCTCGGGTTGGCTGTAGTGGTACTGGTGGCGGCGAATCTGGGCCTCCTATGCCCAGATATGGCTTGCAGCTATTCATGGTGGCTCGTGTAACTGCAGCGGGGTTGGCAATGATGATTGTTGTTGGTGGTGGTGTGTTCGGCTATGCCCATATCATCTTCTTATTCGGTTATGGGTGTAACTCTCCTTCTGTAAGGGGAAGTTCCAGCCATCGATATAGTTTCCTCATCTTCAAATTCTGATCCGGCGATATTCGGGGTTGTTTGGTCAAAGACCGGTGCGACATTGTTGATCGGCTTGTCGATGCTGGCAGCGGTGACACCTGCTGGTGTCGTCCCTTTCTTGGAGGCACTTCCATGTGCTTTCATCTGTGTCCCTCTTCCAGCACCTGGGGAGCCCAAGATCCAGTCCCTCGCACCGGACGACGACACATCGAACGACGGTGGCATACCGACGTCACCCCCTTCATGAAGGCGATGTCTTGGTTTCTCATGGTGTCTCTGATTTTGGAAATCACGATGTTGGATACTCTGCACAATTTTGGGCCGCTTCTCAAAGCATGGGCAACATCGTCGACGCTTCCGCCATGGCTTCTTCTTTGAAAAAACTTTATTTTTGCCACTCTAGCTTTTGCCCACTTTGCTTATGCTACTCTAGAATTTTACATCTCACTTTTGTCACTCTTAGCTTTTGACAATACATCACAATTTTCATTCCATGGTGAAAGAAAAGAAAAACTCATTTCGCTTTTGCCACTCTCAGCTTTTTAACAATGTATCATGATTGCCACTATAAAATTTTGTTTTTTTCCATGGAATGGCACTTGTGATGCATTCTCAAAAAATTAAGAGTATCAAAGGTGAAATATCAAATTCTAGAGCACCACAAGCAAAGTGGGCAATCACTAGAATGGCAAAACTAAAATTTTCCCTTCTTCCATCGGCCGGGACGGATTCTTCAACCCATTTGCTGAGTCCTATAGACGCTTAAGTTGGGGGGGGGGAGGGATTTGTCTGTCCTGGAATCATGGCCACGCGACCGAGCTACCAGCGTTGGTCGTGACATGGTCTACTTGCTCTAGGTCCCGTCTCCTTGCTCTCTGGCTAGCGTTGGAGCTAGACGATGTGTGTTGTGTTGTGTTAGACTCTGTATATACTGGGCCTTTGTACACGTATTAGTGTCCCCACCTTTAATTGTATTGTACATCATTATGTATTCTCTATATAATGCAAAGGTCACCCCACGTTGGAGGTGTGCCACAAACCCTAAAACCCTTGTCCAATATGGTATCCGACCTAACGATCTAATGTCTTCCGCTCCGCCCCCGCCGCCAGCCGTCGCCGTCGCCTCAAGCGCCACCGCTGCTGCGGTCTCCTTCCCCACCCTCCTGCCGTCGGGCTCTGTCCACATGGATCACGCGTTCCTCCTGCCGTCCGTCGCGCGTCTCCTCAATGGCGGGACTGCGCCCTACATGGCGGAGGGGTCGCTCGGCCCCCTGCAGACCCAATCGACGGGGTCCCTCTTCGCCGGCCCGGTGCCATCACTATACGCCGGCGTGTCTTCCTCGTCGCCCGCTGCATCGGCTCGGTTCCAGCAACCGCCGCCGCCTCCGGCCGCCACGCACTCCCTAGTGCCCGCGCCACCGCCCTTGACTGCATCGCATCCGATGATGCGTGCGGTCGTGCCCGCCCCTGCTGCCTCCATCTATACCGCAGCAGGTCCTGCAATTGCCGACGTCGCCCATGCGACCTATGGCGGCCATGGCGGCTATCCACTGTATGCTGCGCCATACGGCCCTCCGCCACCCGCGCGTCCCTCCTACGGTGCGTACCCTGGCCAGGGCTCGTATGCGGCTCCATCGCGCTATGGTGCATCCTACGCGTACGGCGTCCCATAGGTGTGCGCGCCTGTCACGGCTCCGTCTGCACCGATGTCATCTCCTGCGGCCTTCGTGGACGCTAAAGCTGCTCCAGCCGCGATCTCCTCGCGCGTCGTTCCTGTTCTCGCACCTCCTTCCGGTGAAGCTCAAGCCGGACAATTACCTGTACTGGCCCGCTCAGGGGCTTCCTCTCCTTCGCAACCATTATTTGGAAGGGTTCGTTAATGGCACCCTGGCATGTCCGTCGCCACATCATCCGATGTTCTGTGCGTGGATCTCTCAGGACCAAGCCATCCTCTCGGCCAACCAGTCTTCCCTGGGTGAGAGTGTTGTCGGGCTGGTCCTCTTCGCTGCATCTTCTCACGAGGTGTGGGACATCCTGGAGTCGAGCTTCTCGTCCCAGTCTACTACTCAGTCTATGGCTATCCGTGCCAAGCTTGGTGAGACCCGTGTAACGCCCCGAGACCGATGCTTCAGATGCCTTCCATGTATTTCGAGTTTCGCCGTGTGTTTCAATTGCTTTGTTGCATTCATCATGTCATCTCTTGCATTGTATCATGTCATCTTGCACCCCTTTTAAAAACTCAACTAAATACATTGCATAGATTTTTGATCTATTTAAATCGAGGGAATTCACATGGTGATTTCTCTTTATAACATATCCTCCCAATACTTAGGGAGCTATACTAAACCATTCCATTGGCTTGGAATCACCCATAACACATTTGCTCTGTTCTTCAAATTTCCTTTTATCCAACTCAACTTCAATTCTTCCTTTGGGGCCTTTTAGTAAAATTGAGTTGCAATTTTACTTTATCCAGACATAAATCACATCTGGTGTGTGGGGTCACCTTCTATAGTTTCAATCCATTTGGAGTTCATTTGAATGGGTTTTCGAAATTCAAACTTGCTGAGTTAAATCCAACGCGTGTGGATTTTACTTCCTCTAAAAATCCTCAGGCCATTTTGTCAAGTTCCTCGTATTTTTGTGAGTCCGGGAAAATAATCCCCATGCCCAAAATTTTTGTCCACCCATTTCTTTTCTCTGCTCTTCTTTCTTTGCTTTTCTGTATATGGAAGAGATTTAAAGGAGGGAGAAAGAGGGAGAGCAGCCCAGCCAAGAACTCAGGCCGGCCCATTTGCTCCTGGAGCCCCAGCCGCACCCACCTGTCCTTAACCCTAGCCCGATCGAACCCCCTCTCGATCCCCATCTCTTTCCCTCCAGCGCCGCCAGCGCCCGACCTCCTCGCCGTCTCTCCCGATCGATCCCCTCCTTCCTCGATGCGCCGTCAGAGAGAGAGAGAGAGAGAGAGAGAGAGAGAGAGAGAGAGAGAGCAGCATGCCTCGCACCCGATCCCCAGCAGTCGCCTCCCTTGTTTGATCCTCGAGTCGCCGCCTTGAAGCATCTCCGCCGGAGCAAGCCCGCCGAGCTCCGTCGCGCCCCCTTCCATCAGCAGACGTGCCCTCGTCCCGTCCCCTCTGCCTCCTGCTCGTGCCTGCATCTCTCCGTCGTCAGCCACCTCAAGCTCGCCACCGTGCCAGGACCTCCTCGCCCGCCTCCTCGTCTACCCGGCGCCACCGCCTCGTCAGCTCCGTCGCCAAGGGAGGAGCCCCTCAATCCGTCCCCTTCGGCCCCGACTCCGGCGAGCGCCGCCCCGTCGACTCCTCTACGCGACGCCTCCCCTCTGCTTCCTCGTCCACCGCCGTGCCCGTAGCTCTGCCGTGACTTGGGCAAACTGTCGACCTCACCGCCGGCAAGACCACACGGATGCTCGGCCGAGTACTGTACAGAACGCAAGTACCGCGACGACCTTCGACATGTACCCCTACATTGCACCGAAACGCAGAGTTCCTCGCCGTGACCCCGAACATCTACGGAAACTTGTGCGACTATGAACGTGAACGACTACCGTCGACCCCGAAGACCTCGGTTTCATAAGTTCCCACGACGACTTAAATGTACCCCTCCAGTTCGCCAAGTTCGACTACCGTTGCTACCATGTACAACTACTTCCACTACGTCGCCACGTTTGCTACTACTTCCACTTCAAACCCGTCCACCCCGTAACGTATGCTTCGAAGGTATAACCGCCGGGACGACCGCCATGCACGACTGCATGTTGTATGAGATGCTCATGTTTGCACCGTGTCCGAATTGTCACTCGTTTCCATGCCACTAACCCGTGGGAACCCGGTAGTCGGGAGCACCCCACCATCTTGCATGAAACGCTCGTGCCACGCTTCCTTTTGTGCCGATATCTCCACGAGCTACCGGAACCGATATGTTGTCGTGGCATCATTTTGGATTCGTTGCCGTGGCACCCCTTTCTTCCACCACGGTGACAAATGCTTCATAACATGCTCATGTCAACATTTTCATAAAATGGCATAAAACTTGCATTGTCATCCGCATCATGATAACAACATTTAAAAATGTTTATAATTGTTGTTTCCTTTAAATTGCTATTTATGCATATGAGGATTTTCCGAAAATATTGTTTGATGTTTCCGGCCTCATTTAAACTTGCCTAAATAGTTAGATTAATTATGCTTCACCTCTTGCCATGTTAACCAACATTTAATCTTGTCTTGTTCCAAAACAGGAGAGAACTAAATAATTGTTGTGAAGTTCCATCAATATTCAACTCGTTGCATATTGAGCTTCATTTAACTTGTAGTGTTGTTTGTGCATATTGCCATGCCATGCCTATTTAAATTGGGCATGCATCATACTTGATTGTGCATCATGCCATGTTGATGTGATGGTTGTTTACCATGTTGTTTGCTTCTTTCCGGTTTGCTTCTCTTGTTAGCTTCGGTTTCGTTCCGGAGTTGTGAGGATTCGTTCGACTACGTCCGTTTGTCTTCTTCATGGACTCATTCTTCTTCCTTGCGGGATCTTAGGCAAGATGACCATACCCTCGAAATCACTTCTATCTTTGCTTGCTAGTTGTTCGCTCTATTGCTATGCCGCTATACCTACCACTTGCTATATCATGCCTCCCATGTTGCCATGTCAAGCCTCTAACCATCCTTTCCTAGCAAACCGTTGTTTGGCTAAGTTACCGCTTTTGTTCAGCCCCTCTTATAGCGTTGCTAGTTGCAGGTGAAGATGAAGTTTGTTCCATGTTGGAACATGGATATGTTGGGATATCACAATATCTCTTATTTAATTAATGCATCTATATACTTGGTAAAGGGTGGAAGGCTCGGCCTTATGCCTGGTGTTTTGTTCCACTCTTGCCGCCCTAGTTTCCGTCATACCGGTGTTATGTTCCTTGATATTTCGTTCCTTACGCGGTTGGGTGATTTATGTGACCCCTTGACAGTTCGCCTTGAATAAACCTCCTCCAGCAAGGCCCAACCTTGGTTTTACCATTTGCCACCTAAGCCTTTTTCCCTTGGGTTTCGCGGACTCAAGGGTTATCTTTATTTTAACCCCTGGGCCAGAGCTCCTCTGAGTGCCGGTCCAAACTAGAGACCCGTGCGGGACCGTCCCTTCGCAACTTGGGTTACGTTGGTACCTGTATGCTTAGCTTATCCGGTGTGCCCTGAGAACGAGATATGTGTAGCTCCTATCGGGATTTGTCGGCACAGTCGGGTGGTCTTGCTGGTCTTGTTTTACCATTGTCGAAATGTTTTGTAACCGGGATTCCGAGACTGATCGGGTCTTCCCGGGAGAAGGAATATCCTTCGTTGACCGTGAGAGCTTATGATGGGCTAAGTTGGGACACCCCTGCAGGGCATTATCTTTCGAAAGTCGTGCCCGCGGTAATGTGGCAGATGGGAATTTGTTAATATCCGGTTGTAGAGAACTTGACACTTGACTTAATTAAAATACATCTACCGCGTGTGTAGCCGTGATGGTCTCTTTTCGGCGGAGTCCGGGAAGTGAACACGGTTTGGGTTATGTATGAACGTAAGTAGCTTCAGGATCACTTCTTGATCACTTCTAGCTTCTCGACCGTTGCACTGCTTCTCTTCTCGCTCTTATTTGCATATGTTAGCCACCATTTTTGCTTAGTGCTTGCTGCAGCTCCACCACATTACCCCCTTTCCTACCCATAAGCTTAAATAGTCTTGATCTCGCGGGTGTGAGATTGCTGAGTCCTCGTGACTCATAGATACTTCCAAACAGTTGCAGGGGCCGACGATACCAGTGCAGATGACGCAACCGAGCTCAAGTGGGAGTTCGACGAGGAACATGGTAGTTACTATGTTTCTTTTCCGGATGATCAGTAGTGGAGCCCAGTTGGGACGATCGGGGATCTAGCATTTGGGGTTGTATTCTTTTATTTTGGTTCCATAGTCGGACCTTGATTGTACTCTGAATGATGCTTGTTTAAGTTATGTATTGTGTGAAGTGGCGATTGTAAGCCAACTCTTTATCCCATTCTTGTTCATTACATGGGATTGTGTGAAGATGACTCTTCTTGCGACAAAACCACCATGCGGTTATGCCTCTAAGTCGTGCCTCGACACGTGGGAGATATAGCCGCATCGTGGGCGTTACAAGTTGGTAATCAGAGCCATCCCCGACTTAGGAGCCCCCTGCTTGATCGAATCGCTGGCGTTGTTGAGTCTAGACAAAAAGAAGTTTTGAGTCTTGGGATTATATATATCGAAGAGTAAGATTCTTTTTACTCCTCAGTCCCTTCGTCGCTCTGGTGAGGCCCCCTGACATAGAAGTTTTGACTCTCCGCTCCTCAAATTTCACTAAAATATTTTTTAGGACCACGCGGGTATCTTGGAATCGTTCCGATGGTTTTGTGACAAGAACATTGTTCTTGGTGCCTCCTGACATTTAGGGGTTGTGGCAGTGTCCCGGGGAGTTGAGCTCCGAGGTGTTGCCGTCACAATTTTATTGTTGCAGTTCTGGAATACCTGAGTTTCGCCGACATCGAAAATCTCTTTTATGCAGTTGTTGGTGAGATAACCTCGACGCCACCCAGTACTGGGGCGGGAGTTCGGGAGTATTGCCATAACTCGTATAACGGATGCTTTTCGAAGGTTGAGGTACACGATTTCCGAAGTTTTCTTGGTTATGTGTTGAAGGATGGATACAGCTGGATGTAGGATTTGTTAGTTTGGGTGAGATATTATGCTTCCCCTATATCCCCGACACCTGATTGCATAAATAGAAAGTTTTGGTAGTTTATAAGTGGGAATTCAAGTATCACGTAAGAATTCTTTGCAGCAGACACATGATACGATGTGGATCTATCATATGTTTGTTTCCGGCTTATTTTGCAAGCCAAATCCTTTGTTTTGTTTTAAGTTGTGGTGTTCGAGTTGCTTCAAAGTCAAATGTGGATTCCATACCTTTTCTAAGCGGTGTTCTCATATTTCTATGTGGACGCTAATCCTTCGTGTCTATCGAGTTTGTCATGTCAATTCTTTTCCAACCGGCGTGCTTCTCTTCAAGTGCATCTGATCATTCCAACATTCGTGAGATCAATTCTAAGTGTTCTCAATGGTGTTTATTCCATCTGATCCAAGTTGCCTTTGTTTTCCCACCCTCCCACCCTTTTTCTTCAAGGACTCAGATTTCTTAATCAAGCATCCATTTTATTGTTGTGAAGTCTCTTCATTATTGTGCTTCAATGTTCTTATCCGGTGATTCTCATGAAGATGCTAAAGGAAGCTTCAAGTCTATTATTCTTCGTTCTTTTCTTCTCCGGTGGATTCAGTTCAAGCTTTGTCGATCATATCCTTTCCTCGTTTCAAATGTTTTCTCATGCCGGTGCACCTCTTAATCATCCACCTCTTGCTATTCATGTTTATCTGGAGTGCTGAAGGTATCCCAGAGGATTCATGTTTCTATTCTTAATCCTTTCTATCTATTTCAAGGTCTTACCTTATTCAAGCCATTTAATTGAACCGACGCAATCTCTCTTTTAAATGGTTCAACGGTGTATCTTTTGAGTGGGCCCTAACCCACATGTCCTTTTCCAGGATCTTACCTGACTCTTCTAATTTTCCCGGAGCTATTCTCAAAATCATTTAAAAGTTTGACATAAGAATGAATTTTCATCAGTCAAATGTCTTTCTTCAAGATCTTTCAAATTCTTTTCATCGTTGGTTCAACCTTTCTAATTTTTCATCCCGGAGTATCTCAACAATTCATGGTGATGGTTCTCATCACCATTCTCAACATTTGAAGAACGAAGAAGAGTTTCCCTTAAATCTTGTCCATTCTCTTGAAGATTCATGGTTCTAGCTGGATGCCATCCTCTCATAATTGTTTTCTATCATGAGAAATTCTTTCACCCATCCGGAGCAATTCAGGAGTCTTTCATTTTGATTCTCCAGAGCCCATCATCTCAGTATTTTTCATTCTCAACTTTCAGATCTCATTCTCCAAATCTTCCTGGTGCATCGTTCAAATATCCTCTAATCAGTTCATGATCTCTTCGTTCTCATGTATCTAAATTCTCTCAAGTATCTTCGTCTTTTTTTTCTAATTCTTCCCGGTGTTTTTTATCTTTTCTTCATTCATTTTCAATTTTTACGGTGGTTCGTTCAAGAGTTCCCTTCCTTGGTTATCATATCTATTCATTCGTTCTTTCCAAATCCTATTGGCGGGTCATTGAAGACTTTTCCCAAGTTTGCGCTATATCTATATTAATCCTTTCTACGAGAATAAGTAGTATGCAAAATCTGTTGCTCATCATCAATTTAAATTGGTAAAGGATGCGCATAACATAATTCTATTCTTGCTTCATCCAAGTGATTAATTTCTTCTTTCCGGAGTTGTTCATCATATTACATTTTCGGTTCGAGATGCTTCATCTTTTCTTTCCGGAGTTCCAAGTTTCTTTCGGTTATATCATTTCAAAGCTTCATCTTATCATTGCAAGGCTTCACCTTGTGTTGTCAACTTCTCTTTTCTTTCTATCATACTTTTATTACCGGAGTTCTTCATGGAGTTTCTTCACGGTGGTTCATCAAGGATTTAATTCATTCTCGAAGTGTTCTCAAGATTCTTGTTGGAAGAGCTCAAATATTCTTCTTCCTGCATTCCAAAGTGCAATTCATTCTACCTTATCTTTTGAGATGGTGTTATGTCATTCTTGACAATTTCCTTCATGTTTCATGATTGACAAGTTGTCCGGAATGACATATTTTAAATCCATCATTTTCCTCCTTGGAGCCATCTTGGGTTAGATTTCACCTAAAGCCTTCCTTAAGGAATGTTTCTTATTGTGGTGTCTATCAATGATCCACGTTTTTCACCTATCCTCTCGGCGAAAGTAGTTATCATCTCCTTGTTGACCTCAATCCAATCTTTTGTTTCCATAGTGGCAGAATTTTGCCTCAATTTTGAGAAGTTTTCCATAAGCCCACTACAAGTTTATGCGTTTCGTTGTTGGTTTTCCAACAACTCCGTTATAACCTTCTTGGAAGGGTGCTCTTCAAGCTCTTTTTTGCCAGAAGTTGCATTTTCTTCTCCATTCGTTCATTCCAATGATCTATCTTCTATTCTTTCTTTCGGAGGCATTGTGACGTTGCTCTCTTCACTCATCATCTCGATTTGTGAGGATCGTGTTCTTTTCTTCGATTATTCATTTAACTGGAGTGTCGTGTCTTCCATTTAAGTTCTCTCATCTTATCAAGTTGTGCCTCCCTTCTCAACCGGAGTGCTGTCTGAAATCTTTCTTACCCCTTGTGTCATTCTTTCAATAGTTCCGGAGGCATGGTGTTGTTGATTTCATGAAGTATCCTCTCATATTGTCAAGTTCATATTCAATTCCTTCCATTTTACAGTCGGAGTGCTGCCCAAATTATATCATTGTTATTCCTTCTCTATCTTGTTTTAACTGGAGTGGTTTCAATATCTATCTTGTCACTTAACCACTTAGTTCACATCGTATCCCATGTTCTTCTTAGTGTTTTCAACTTCGTTCATCTCCATTGTATTCTTTTCAAAAATTGTTTAACCTCTGAAGGTTCCTTGGTTTCACTCATTCGTCGAAGAAGCAACTTAGTTTTACCTTTTATCTTCCTCTTCCGTTTCTCTCCGGTGCCATCCTAGATCTCGGGACAAGATCCTCTTGTAGTGGTGGAGTGTTGTAACTCCCCGAGACCGATGCTTCAGATGCCTTCCATGTATTTCGAGTTTCGCCGTGTGTTTCAATTGCTTTGTTGCATTCATCATGCCATCTCTTGCATTGCATCATGTCATCTTGCACCCCTTTCAAAAACTCAACTAAATAAATTGCATAGATTTTTGATCTATTTAAATCGAGGGAATTCACATGGTGATTTGTCTTTATAACATATCATCCTAATACTTAGGGAGCTATACTAAACCATTCCATTGGCTTGGAATCACCCATAACACATTTGCTCTGTTCTTCAAATTTCCTTTTATCCAACTCAACTTCAATTCTTCCTTTGGGGCCTTTTTGTAAAATTGAGTTGCAATTTTACTTTATCCAGAAATGTTCCAAATCTGCCCATAAATCACATCTGGTGTGTAGGGTCACCTTCTATAGTTTCAACCCATTTGGAGTTCATTTGAATGGGCTTTCAAAATTCAAACTTGCCGAGTTAAATCCAACGCGTGTGGATTTTACTTCCTCTAAAAATCCTCAGGCCATTTTGTCAAGTTCCTCGTATTTTTGTGAGTCCAGGAAAATAATCCCCATGCCCAAATTATTTGTCCACCCATTTCTTTTCTCTGCTCTTCTTTCTTTGCTTTTCTGTATATGGAAGAGATTTAAAGGAGGGAGAAAGAGGGAGAGCAGCCCAGCCAAGAACTCAGGCCGGCCCATTTGCTCCTGGAGCCCCAGCCGCACCCACCTGTCCTTAACCCTAGCCCGATCGAACCCCCTCTCGATCCCCATCTCTTTCCCTCCAGCGCCGCCAGCGCCCGACCTCCTCGCTGTCTCTCCCGATCGATCCCCTTCTTCCTCGATGCGCCATCAGAGAGAGAGAGAGAGAGAGCAGCACCATGCCTCGCACCCGATCCCCAGCACAGTCGCCTCCCTTGTTTGATCCTCGAGTCGCCGCCTTGAAGCATCTCCGCTGGAGCAAGCCCGCCGAGCTCCGTCGCGCCCCCTTCCATCAGCAGACGTGCCCTCGTCCCGTCCCCTCTGCCTCCTGCTCGTGCCTGCATCTCTCCGTCGTCAGCCACCTCAAGCTCGCCACCATGCCAGGACCTCCTCGCCCGCCTCCTCGTCTACCCGGCGCCACCGCCTCGGCAGCTCCGTCGCCAGGGGAGGAGCCCCTCGATCCGTCCCCTTCGGCCCCGACTCCGGCGAGCGCCGCCCCGTCGACTCTCCTCCACGCGACGCCTCCCCTCTGCTTCCTCGTCCACCGCTTTTCCCGTCGCTCCGCCGTGACTTGGGCAAGATCGACCTCACCGCCTTCCTGCACGCGCGTGCCCGCTGCTGGTCTCGTGCCAGGGCCCCTCCTCCTGATGGCCATGGTGTCCGTCGTGGCTGTACAGTGCTGGCACGTCGCTGCTGCTTCGCCGCCCGCCTCCCTTCGGTGACCACCAAGACCCGAGGCCTTTTGTGTTGCTTCATTTGGATGTGTCAAGTTCCTCTACTACCTGTGTATGACTACATGGATTCGCCAAGTACACCACCGGCAAGACCACACGGATGCTCGGCCGAGTACTGTACAGAACGCAAGTACCGCGACGACCTTCGACATGTACCCCTACATCGCACCGAAACGCCGAGTTCCTCGCCATGACCCCAAACGTCTACGGAAACTTGTGCGACTATGAACGTGAACGACTACCGTCGACCCCGAAGACCTCGGATTCCTCAAGTTCCCACGACGACTTAAGTGTACCCCTCCGGTTCGCCAAGTTCGACTACCGTTGCTACCATGTACAACTACTTCCACTATGCTGCCACGTGTGCTACTACTTCCACTTCGAACCCGTCCGCCCCGTAACGTATGCTTCGAAGGTATAACCGCCGGGACGACCGCCATGAACGAATGCATGTTGTATGAGATGCTCATGTTTGCACCGTGTCCGAATTGTCACTCGTTGACATGCCACTAACCCGTGGGAACCGGGTAGTCGGGAGCACCCCACCATCTTGCATGACACGCTCGCGCCATGCTTCCTTTTGCGCCGATATCTCCACGAGCTACCTGAACCGTTATGTTGCCGTGGCACCATTTTCGGATTCGTTGCCGTGGTACCCTTTTCTTCCACCACGGTGACAAATGCTTCATAACATGCTCATGTCAACATTTTCATAAAATGGCATAAAACTTGCATTGTCATCCGCATCATGATAACAACATTTAAAAATGTTTATAATTGTTGTTTCCTTTAAATTGCTATTTATGCACATGGGGATTTTCTGAAAATATTGTTTGATGTTTCCGGCCTCATTTAAACTTGCCTAAATAGTTAGATTAATTATGCTTCATCTCTTGCCATGTTAACCAACATTTAATCTTGTCTTGTTCCTAAACAGGAGAGAACTAAATAATTGTTGTGAAGTTCCATCAATATTCAACTCGTTGCATATTGAGCTCCATTTAACTTGTAGTGTTGTTTGTGCATATTGTCATGCCATGCCTATTTAAACCGGACATGTATCATACTTGATTGTGCATCATGCTATTTTGATGTGATGGTTGTTTACCATGTTGTTTGCTTCTTTCCGGTTTGCTTCTCTCGTTAGCTTCGGTTTCGTTCCGGAGTTGTGAGGATTCGTTCGACTACGTCTGTTTGTCTTCTTCATGGACTCGTTCTTCTTCCTTGCGGGATCTCAGGCAAGATGACCATACCCTCGAAATCACTTCTATCTTTGCTTGCTAGTTGTTCGCTCTATTGCTATGCCGCTATACCTACCACTTGCTATATCATGCCTCCCATGTTGCCATGTCAAGCCTCTAACCATCCTTTCCTAGCAAACCGTTGTTTGGCTAAGTTACCGCTTTTGTTCAGCCCCTCTTATAGCGTTGCTAGTTGCAGGTGAAGATGAAGTTTGTCCCATGTTGGAACATGGATATGTTGGGATATCACAATATCTCTTATTTAATTAATGCATCTATATACTTGGTAAAGGGTGGAAGGCTCGGCCTTATGCCTGGTGTTTTGTTCCACTCTTGCCGCCCTAGTTTCCGTCATACCGGTGTTATGTTCCTTGATATTGCGTTCCTTACGCGGTTGTGTGATTTATGTGACCCCTTGACAGTTCGCCTTGAATAAAACTCCTCCAGCAAGGCCCAACCTTGGTTTTACCATTTTCCACCTAAGCCCTTTTCCCTTGGGTTTCGCGGACTCAAGGGTCATCTTTATTTTAACCCCGGGCCAGTGCTACTCTGAGCGCCGGTCCAAACTAGAGCACCATGCGGGACCGTCCCTTGGCAACTTGGGTTACGTTGGTACCTGTACGCTTAGCTTATCCGGTGTGCCCTGAGAACGAGATATGTGCAGCTCCTATCGGGATTTGTCAGCACAGTCGGGTGGTCTTGCTGGTCTTGTTTTACCATTGTCGAAATGTCTTGTAACCGGGATTCGGAGACTGATCGGGTCTTCCCGGGAGAAGGAATATCCTTCGTTGACCGTGAGAGCTTATGATGGGCTAAGTTGGGACACCCCTGCAGGGCATTATTTTTCGAAAGCCGTGCCCGCGGTTATGTGGCAGATGGGAATTTGTTAATATCCGGTTGTAGAGAACTTGACACTTGACTTAATTAAAATACATCTACCGCGTGTGTAGCCGTGATGGTCTCTTTTCGGCGGAGTCCGGGAAGTGAACACGGTTTGGGTTATGTATGAACGTAAGTAGCTTCAGGATCACTTCTTGATCACTTCTAGCTTCTCGACCGTTGCACTGCTTCTCTTCTCGCTCTTATTTGCGTATGTTAGCCACCATTTTTGCTTAGTGCTTGCTGCAGCTCCACCACATTACCCCCTTTCCTACCCATAAGCTTAAATAGTCTTGATCTCGCGGGTGTGAGATTGTTGAGTCCTCGTGACTCACAGATACTTCCAAACAGTTGCAGGTGCCGACGATGCCAGTGCAGATGACGCAACCGAGCTCAAGTGGGAGTTCGACGAGGAACATGGTAGTTACTATGTTTCTTTTCCGGATGATCAGTAGTAGAGCCCAGTTGGCACGATCAGGGATCTAGCATTTGGGGTTGTCTTCTTTTATTTTGGTTCCGTAGTCGGACCTTGATTGTACTCTGAATGATGCTTGTTTAAGTTATGTATTGTGTGAAGTGGCAATTGTAAGCCAACTCTTTATCCCATTCTTGTTCATTACATGGGATTGTGTGAAGATGACCCTTCTTGCGACAAAACCACCATGCGGTTATGCCTCTAAGTCGTGCCTCGACACGTGGGAGATATAGCCGCATCATGGGCGTTACAACCCGTAAGGACAATGGTACGGTGACCGCCTTCTACAAAAAAGTCAAGAAGTTGGCCGACACTCTCACTTCCATTGGAGAGCCCCTTCGTGACACCGAGTTCACGGCCTTCATCCTAGCCGGCCTCGACAGCGACTACAACTCGCTTGCCGAGGTGATCAATGAACGCAAGGAGCCTATTCGCCCTCAGGAACTCTACAACTGTCTCCTATCTACGGAGCAGCGGCTCAATGCGCGCCGCCCTGACATCTCCACTGACTCCTCTGTCAACGTCGTGTATCGCGGCAAAGGAGGCGGCCGTGGTTCTTCTGCAGCTCCCTCCTCCGGGGGGAAAATCCGGCGCCACGCCCCCTGCTCAGCAGCAGGCCCCGCGTCCTGGCGCCTCGATGGTCATCGTCGACGGTCGCGCCTGCGCCTGCTGTACAGCATGCGGTGCGACCCAGCCGTGCCAACTCTGTGGCCTGCCCCACCATGTCGCCTCCCACTGCCATCGCCGTTTCAAGACTGGTTTCCTCGGCCTCGGCAATAATGGCAAGGGCAACGATCGTCAAGTGAACATGGCGCAACAGGGGCAACAGGGGCACACTCCCTCATGCCCGGTTGATCCCTCTTGGTACATGGATACTGGAGCCACAACTCATGTCACGAATGAACTGGGAAAGCTTACCATTCAGCAGCCCTACTGTGGGCACTACAAGGTTCACACAGCTAATGGGGCAGGTATGCACATCTCGCATGTTGGTCAGGCATCACTTCTCACAAACACCTCTAGGACATTGCATCTTAGAAATATTCTTCGTGTTCCCACAGTTGCACGTAACTTACTCTCCGTTCCTAAACTTACACGGGATAATAACGTTTTTTTATGAATTTCACCCATTTCATCTCTTTGTTAAGGATCGTGCTACGAGGAACATACTTCTTAGAGTTCGCTACCGTCGTGGCTTATATGCTCTTGATGCGCCTACCACCGTCCCCGCTCCTGCTACCGCATTCCAAGTCTTCAATGGCATTCGTGTATCTCCTTCACTATGGCACTCTCGCCTTGGTCACCCAGCATCACCCATTGTTCGCCGTGTTCTCCACCATCATGAGCTACTGTCAGAGTCTAGTAATAAAGACGTTGCTATCTGTGATGCCTGTCAGGAAAGCAAAAGCCATCAGTTACCTTTTTCTGTTTCTACACATACAGTCAAAACTCCTCTTGAGCTTGTGTTTTCATATGTATGGGGTCCTGCCCAGCTGTCCGTTAGTGGGCACGAATATTATGTCAGTTTCATTGATGCTTATAGTCGCTTTACTTGGATTTGTCTTCTTAAGCATAAATCTGATGTGTTTGATGTGTTTTTAAAATTTCAAGCACATGTTGAGCGTCGCCTTAATCATAAAATCATTCACGTATAGTCGGATTGGGGGGAGGGGGGAGTACCACAATCTTAGTACTTTGAAAAACTTGGAGTCGCTCATCGTGTGTCTTGCCCACATACACACCAGCAGAATGGTCCAGCTGAACGTAAGCATCGTCATATTGTTGAAACCGGGTTAACCTTGCTCGCTCATGCATCTGTCCCGTTTCGTTTCTGGAGTGATGCCTTTACTACAGCCTATTTTCTCATAAATAGGCTTCCTTCGCGGCTCCTTCATATGAAAACTCCACTTGAACTCTGGTCAGATTCCTGATTACACGTTTCTCGAAGTGTTTGGTTGTGTGTGCTGGCCGCATCTCCGTCCTTATAATAATCGCAAGCTTGAGTTCCATTCGAAAAAATGTGTCTTTCTTGGGTACAGTTCTGTTCACAAAGGGTATAAGTGCCTTCATGTCCCGTCTAATCGCGTGTATATTTCATGAGATGTTGTCTTTGATGAGCATGTTTTTCCCTTTTCTGCTCTCCCCCCACCTGACACTAGTTCCACACTGCCGGTGCACCCATCCACTATATTGGTTGATCAATTTGTAGATGCTCCACATTCGCCCTCTTTGTTGTCTAACCATGGTGCAGGTATTGGGAGATGTGCACGGCTGGAGCTCCTGGACGAGGTTGATCCTCTGGCTCCCTCGTCCCCGCCCGATCACGTCGATCGTCTGGCACCCTGCATGTCCCATGCAATGTGCCCGCCCGCGCCCGAGACAGTGGCCTTAGCGGCCTCTGCACCGTGCACCAGCGCCCCGGCCCAGTCGCTGCTTGTGCCATCCGACGCCTCGGCCCAGTGGGCCGCCTCGCCTTCGCCCGCGTCCCCAGCACTGACGCCTGGGTCGTCTTCGCCTGGGCTGTCCCCACCTGGGAGCCATGCGCCATCCGTGTCGCCGGTGCGGCACTCGTCGCCCAGCTTGCCTGGGCCGGCGTCGCCCTCCAGTGGGTCGGCGTCTCCTGTTGCGTCCACACCGTTAATGCCTCCGACCGCATCAACGTCTGTTATGACGGATGTTGCGCTCTCTTCGCCACCGTTACCGCCGGTCTCACCACCTACTCCGCCCCATGTCTTGCGTCCTCATACACACATCAAAAGTGGGTTGGCTCTTTCTAAGAAGCGCACGGATGGCACGGTTGCCTGGCTTGCGACTTGCATGGCGCAGGCCCAGTCGGACCCTACTGTCGAGCCACGGCACTTTCAGGCTGCCCTGAGTATCCCTCACTGGCGCACTGCGATGGAACAAGAATACCAGGCTCTTCTCAAGAATGACACATGGTGTTTGGTTCCTCCCAAGGATGTTGTCAACGTCATTGATTCCAAGTGGGTTTTCATGCTAAAGAAACATGTCGATGGCTCTATTGAGAGATACAAGGCCAGACTGGTTGCTAAAGGCTTCAAACAGCGCCATGGTCTTGATTATGAAGACACCTTCAGTCTCGTGGTCAAACCTACCACTGTCCGGCTTCTGCTCTCACTAGCTATTACTCGAGGATGGTCTCTTGGTCAGCTTGATGTTCAGAACGCTTTCCTTCATGGTGTCCTTGAGGAGGAGGTTTACATGCG
This sequence comes from Aegilops umbellulata, assembly GCA_032464435.1. Lineage (NCBI taxonomy): Eukaryota > Viridiplantae > Streptophyta > Magnoliopsida > Poales > Poaceae > Aegilops > Aegilops umbellulata. The sequence goes on along the minus strand of CP136060.1, from coordinate 91,582,389 downwards.
TCAGCCTCCCGGTTTTGTTGATCTAGCTCGTCCGCAGCATCTGTGTCGTCTTGTCAAGGCGCTCTATGGTCTGAAGCAAGCTCTGCGTGCTTGGCATGCACATCTTGGCACCACACTTCGGGCTCATGGGTTTGTTCCCTCTATGGCTGATACCTCATTGTTCCTCCTTCAGCGTCCTACAGTTACTATGTATCTGTTGGTCTACGTTGATGATATCATCCTTGTCAGCTCCTCGGACTATGCTGCGGATTGCTTGGTTTCTGCTTTGAGTGCTGATTTTGCTGTTAAGGATCTTGGTCAGCTTCATTATTTCCTTGGGCTGGAGGTTCTGCACTCTGGTTCTGGCTTGACACTTACTCAGCAGAAGTACTTTCTTGATATCCCTCGACGGGCTGGTATGCTCCATTGCAAGACGGCTACTACACCTATGTCCTCTACTAGACCTGGCCATCCTTCGGGCCGGGCCGGGCTTCGGGCCGGGCCTGACCAAGCCCGAGGTAGAAAACTCAGGCCCGAGCCCGGCCCGGCCCGGCCGTCGGGCCTAGTTTTCAGGCCCGAGCTCGGCCCATCACAGCAAAAAACACGTCGGGCCTCGGGCCTCGGGCCGGGCCTCTTCAGTAAATGGCATAAACAGCGGGCCCAGGCCCGGCCCGACCTAGTCTTCGGGCTCAAAACTTAGGCCCAGGCCCGGCCCGGGAGCAGCGTCGGGCCGGGTCGGGCCGGGCTTTTTCGGGTCGGGCTGTTCGGGCCGGGCGGCCCATGGCCAGGACTATCCTCTACTGACAGATTCTCTACCCTTGATGGTTCTCTTCTCTCCACTGATGAGGCTACTGAGTATCGCAGTATTGTTGGTGGCCTGCAGTACTTGACTATCACTCGTCCTGATGTCTCTTATGCTATCAACCGTGTCTGCCAGTTTCTTCATGCACCTCGAGATTCTCACTGGATTGCAGTTAAGCGCATCTTGCGCTATATTCGGTTGACTGCTTCTTACAGCTTGCATCTGCAACCGGACCCCTCTGGAGTTCTCTCTGCGTTCTCTGATGCAGACTGGGCTGGGAGTTCGGATGACAGCCGATCAACGGGGGGATATGCAGTGTTCCTTGGTTCTAATTTGACCGCCTGGAGTGCTCGTAAACAAGCAACAGTGTCCCGCAGTAGCACTGAAACTGAGTACAAAGCAGTTGCAAATGCCACAGCTGAGCTTATTTGGATACGGTCTTTGCTCCGAGAGTTGAAGATCTCTCAGAAGCAGCCGCCGGTCCTTTGGTGTGATAACATCCGTGCTACGTATTTGTCTTTAAATCCAGTTTTTCATACTCGCACCAAACACATCGAGGTTGATTATCATTTTGTCAGGGGACGTGTTGCCCATAAACTGCTTCTTATCAAGTTCATCCCTTCAAAGAATCAGCTTGCTGACATCTTCACGAAGCCGCCGCCTCTTCCTCAGTTTGAAGGTTGTAGGCGCAATCTCAACCTGGTGAATTCTTCAGAGCCTGGTTAAGATTGAGGAAGGGTATTAGACTCTGTATATATTGGGCCTTTGTACACGTATTAGTGTCCCCATCTGTAATTGTATTGTACATCATTATGTACTCTCTATATAATGCAAAGGTCACCTCACGTTGAAGATGTGCCACAAACCCTAAAACCCTTGTCTAATATGTTGTATCCCTTCCCCTCTCCTCTACGCAACCTTTTGCTTGGTCTCATACGCATGTTGCTTGGTCTCATACGCATCCATTCCATGCACCCCCGTGTCTCCCAATTACCTCCATGTAGTCCCGTCCCTGTCCAGGCCTGGCTGGTCATGAACTAGCTTAGCTTCGCCTGACTGGCCTCCCAATTGCAACATGACAAGAACCAATCAAATCAAAACTCCAATCCAAGATGCCCATCAATTGTTTGCTTGTCAATTGTACGCGTACAGCACGGGGACCCGTGGAACCCTAACGCGTGGCGAACCGGTGACTCGACGAGCACCTCTGCATTCCGAGACCAGCGACATGTATCCACGTATTTTTCTCGCCGACTGCAGACTTTGACGTATTGCCCGTCGGCCAAATATCTTAGGCGACCGGCCGGGTTGTCATAGTTTTTCAAAACAAAAACAAGAGCGGAACGAGATCGTGCGAGCGCCGCGCGAAGGCGAGTCCGTCGTGCCGCGCATTCATCTGCGTCGATCATGCTCGCACATTTTCGGCCTCGAGCCCCAACCATCACCGGTCAACTCCTGATCGACGCTTGCAATTTTTTTCGCCATCATTGCGCTTAACCGTATGGATTAGTATAGTAGGAGTATTATAAATAAAAATAACAAACTGACCATGACTGAACCCCGCTCGTCGCCTGAAATGATTCAGCCTGCCGGCGACGAAACAGTTGGAGAGCCATGTGCGGCTCCCTTGCCCAGAAGTATTCAAACTGTTTTCCTTTTCGGCGTGTAGTGCTAGCTAAGACCAGATTGAGTTTTAGGTGGCGCCTACAATGATTAGCATAGCTGCTCGATCAGAGCAACAAATTCATGAAAATTGACGCGCAGTTTGGCCAAACATATTCAGAGCTTGGGCATTGCTGTTGCACCTTGTCCCGGGTGTAGACGAGACAGACTCGCGGCTTATTTTGGTGTCGGTTTGCACAGTTTTTGTGTGTATCAATGGAGATCCACAGGATCACACGATGGCACGGCACATGTGCCCAGATCCGTAGGAAATTCTCTCAGCTAGGAAACAGCCAAACGTGTATGTATGATGCATGTGACGGGATGTGGGAAAACCTATCCATCCGGCGGCTGGCGTCCCGCGCGCCGCGCCGCCAATTCTGGGATCCAAGCGTGAAACCGTGGCCAAGTATCAACGAGTTAATTACACAATAGTACCACATTTAGGGCGGTGGTGGCGAATTGGTACCACTTTTGAAAATCTTTACGTGTCAGTACCACGTTTGAGGCGAACCGTTGCGAATCAGGCTAAACATCGTATTTCTACGTATTGACGCTGGAACTGACCGCCCGGGCCTGCGCGTCAGCTGCCACGCTGACGAATCGGTACGCGCCCGCTCGCTCGATAGGTGCGGTCCGGCTCGAACCGGCCCGTGCTCTGTCTCTCTTCCTCCTCGCTCGTGCTCGCTCCTCTCTGCTCGCTCCGCCCTCGTCGCCGCCCGCAGCGTTGCCGGACCGGACCGCCGCCGCCCGCCATGGTTTTCGAAGACGAAAGCAGTGACGACACTTCCAGCCTGCCGTACATGCACTCGACCTCATCCATGGACGGGCTGAACCAGGTGATTTTCGTTGAGCTAGGTTTAGGGTTAGGGTTACAGATTTGGGGCTTTTTTGCTTTGATTGATTTCGCTGGGTTTTGATTTGGGCATTTTGTTTGTACGAGCTTCGGCAGGTCCCTTTCAGCGTTGAAGATCCAGATTACCACGGGCTTGAGCTGGAAACGATGTCGCCATGTGAGAAGCACGGGAAGGCATCTGAGAGGCTTGTTGCATTTGAAGGAAAAGACACAGGGAGAAGGTTCTTAGCATGTGCAGAGCCGGTATGAACTGTAGGCTGATAGTGGGATATTATATGTCATATTATTCCTCATGCGCACAATCCTCATGTTCCAAGCTAACAATCATAACCTTATCACTTTAATTGAGTTTACAAGAAAAAGTGATAAAGGGAGACTTACATGTCACAAGGATAACTGATCTGCTATATAGTATGTTGACATGAGTAAAAGGGCTTATTATTAGGGCATATTTAGCTTGGCAGTGGAATCTTTACTGTCATTTTGTTAGGGCTTATTATTAGGGCATATTTAGCTTGGCAGTGGAATCTGTACTGTCATTTTGTTAGGGCTGATTATTCACTTTTGCAACAGCAGTAGCTTGTGTAGTTTAATGACAGTGCTACTGTTATTTTGCAGTGGGATTGTTTTTGCCCACATGTGAAATATTCAGTTTAAGACTTCTACAGGTTTTAAGTTGTTATTGTGGCATTTTTATGTAGTTGAATGACAGTGGTACTGTTAATTATGTTGCAGTTACTTTTGTTCCTGTTTGGAACTAAATATTGATTGAACTGTAAGTTTTATGTTGGGATGCACCTGCTGTTATGTATGTAAATGCTACAAATATTCAGTTGAATGGATAGTATGTACTGCAAATGCTTTGGCAGTTCACCAAGTTTGCAGTTTGAGATTGCTTTTGTAGGTGATTAGCAAAAACTAGTTTAAATCTGTAGCTGACTAGTGTTGTAATTTGTCATGCTGTTATTTAGTGGGTAGGTACATCTCAATTATCACTGTAGCTTAGTGATATTATTATTACCAATGTAGAAAGGACAAAACAGTGCTATTGCTTTGCACTAGTTATGCACTAACTTGTTTATTTTTTATCTTTTTTTTCTTTTTGCAGGAAGGGCAGAATTGTGGGTTTGTTGAATGGGTTGATCACCAGTGGCCCCCAACAATGCAAAATGCATTGTTGAAGCTGTGGGCAATGGTTGAAGATAGCAGGAGTGCTAGGGTGAATGATAATCTTGAAAGTTCTTTCACTATCCACCACTTGACAGAAGAGAAGAACAACCTGGAGGCCAACTATGACAAGCTAGTCCAAGATGTGCATCAGCTTATGAGCTTCCAGGAGGATAGGGTGGTGGATTTCAGACAACTGCAGTCTGTCGTTACATATCAGCATGAATGCAGAAGTGAACTGGTGGCTGATATGAAGGCACAGATGGCAAAGAAAGGTGCAGAGTTTGAGAAGTTTAAGCAGAATTATGATGCGCTACTGAACCTGACAAGAGCTCAAGCTACAGTCATCCAGAACCTGAAGTTGAAGCATATTACTGATAAGCAATTGCTTACTGAAGCTAAGATGAACTTGGAGTTGAAGAATGCAGAGCTCACAAAGTCTGAGGAGAAGCTCACCCAAGATAAGCTAGAGTTGAAGTTTCAAGTTGCTGATTTGCTCAAGGGAAAGGAAAAGCATGGTGAAGAGAAGGGGCAGCTAGAGCTTCAAATTGCTGAGCTGATTAAGGCAGAGGAGAAGCTGAAGGAGAAGATGAAGGGGATCCAGGCCATCTTAGAGAAGTGAAGAAAATGAATATGAGACTAGTGGGCAATGCTGACCATTTGGGCATGATGGTTGTGTAGTGTATGGCTCTACTAAATGTGAACTTCTCTAAGATGAACAATGGATGTGTATGTATGTAGTATATATGCTTTTCATCCTTTTGTGAGAAAAGGATGAACTATGCATCTAAACTCCACTATGTATTGTGAACAATGGTTGTGTACTTTATAATATGTTGAACTCTAGTAAGTATTGTTTGTTATGTGTGTTATGTTTGCTAAACTTCAGATTATGATTTCTCATGCACTAGGTTTTGATGATTATGTTAGCATTGGAAGACTATTTGATGGTTATGTTAGACCCTAATGGTTACTTTAGTGGCATCAACCAAATAGCAAAACAATAACATTAAAGTATGAACATAAACCATCAAGATATCCATTGGCATCAGCACAAGTTGCTTTAGTGGCATCAAACTCTAAATAATACACATGTAGCATGAGCACAAGTTGTTGCTGTGTCATCAAAGCAAAATAAAGCACAATGTATCATCAGCACAAGTTGCTTGCAGTGGCATCAAACCAAAATAAAACACAATGTATCATCAGCACAAGTTGCTGCAGTGGCATCAAACCCAAATAAAGCACATTGTAGCAGCAGCACAAGTTACTGGAGTTTGCATCACCTTCTGCCACCTCTACTAGCATTGAACCAGGCCATCCATCCAGTGTGTGTGCCGTCAGTTGGTGGAGGAGCACTAGAAGTTGAGGCACCATACTGCCTTGGGGCAGAGAAAGGCCTTGAAGAATGAGCACCTCTCCCAGCAGAAGATTGAGCACTAGAAGATGCTCTTCCAGATCCTCTTCCACCACCAGACCTTCTTCCAGCACCTTTACCAGCACCACTTCCACCACCTCTACCAGCAGCACTTCCAGTTCTTCCTCCAGCTGGAGCAGCTCTTGGTGTTGGTGCAGGAGCTGTAGTTGTTGGTGCAGGAGCTCTAGTTGTTGGTGGAGCAGCTCTAGGTGTTGCTGAAGCAGCTCTAGGTGTTGTTGCAGGAGCTGTAGGAGTTGTAGGAGCAACACCCCTTCCTTGTGGTTTCCTTGCAGCAGGCTTGGAAAACAATTCAAAGGAAACACACTTAATAATACTAAAAGTAAAAAATGCACAAGGGATAAAGGTAATTTACAGAAACAACAAATTGAAGAAGTAGTTCAAAGGGGCTTACCACATGTTTGTTCTTTCTTAAGGCCAACTCAGGTTTCAACTGTTTAAGGCAACTTGTGTATTTATGCCCTTGCAATCCACAATTGCTACAAGTTATTGTCCCCATTCTTGAGGTGGACTTTGGCTTTGGAACTTCAAAATTTCCCTGTATCCTCTTCTCTTTCTTTCTTCCTTTCTTGATTTTAAATGCTGGTGGTTCTATGTCTGGACCTGGGGTCTTTGTCCAGTCATGCTCACCAGGGACAGGATATATCATAGGTTCATATGCTGCCAAGTAATATGGTTTCTTGAAAAATTTGCTTACAAAGTCCTCTGGAAACCTTTTTGCCTTGTTAATTGCTGAGATGGCATGGTTACATGGGATGCCACTGAGGTCCCACTTTCTGCAACCACAGGTTTCAAGTTCCAAATTTACAGCATGTGTTTGCTCCCCACTAGTTACTTGCCACAAGTTAACACCTGCTTGAATGGGTTTGCAGTACCTGGCCCTTTCCTTTTCACTCTCCAACTTCTCACTGTAATGTGGTGTGATCTCCCATCTAGCCTCCTTTCCACTCTCTTTATTCCTGTGCCACCTGACCATCTGCTTATCCTTTATGCCATCACACATAGTTCTTATTGGTTTTTTCCTATGATCTAGGATGTACTTGTTGAAAACCTCAGACAAATTGTTGACAACTAAGTCAGCCTTGCAATTTGTGTCAAATGCATGCCTAGCCCAGGTATTCTTGGGTATTGCACTAAGCCACTGCCAAGCTTCCTCACTCTCAGCTTTGAGATCATCCATTGCTTTATTAAATTTGTGTTCATTATATGCATAACTGGCATTATCCATGCACTTCTTAAGGTCTTCCCCCCTAAAGCCAGCATTTTGGAAGTTTGCATATATGTGTCTTAAGCAGAACCTTTGATTACTGTTAGGAAAAACTTTACTCACTGCATACAGTAGCCCCTGGTGCACACCATTTAAACAACTAAGCTACTGTGTAATACACATGTCAACACATATTTAGCAGGCAATGTAAGGTGGATAGACATACCTTCTGTCTGTCTGACATTATAGTACATGGACCATACTGTCCAACTTCTCCTCCAAGAAAAAGCTTCAATTGGTGTAGAAACCAGCACCAGTTTGCTTTGTCCTCTTGTCCAACAATGCCAAATGCCAGTGGATATATGTTGTTATTGCCATCTCTACCAGTGGCAGCAAGGATTTGTGCACCAGTGGTCAGCTTGATAAAACATCCATCAATACCTAAAACAAGGTGTAAACATAACATGTTAAATGCATTTATATGTGCAAGCTATTGAAACTAAAAAAATCAAAGTCATGTACAAGCTAAAATGAACCAACCAATGAATGGTCTACACCCCTGTAGAAATCCCTCCCTTGCTCCATTGCTGCAGTAAAACATTGCATGGAATCTGGGTCCTGGATGTGGGATTTTTTGAGTGGATGCTAGAGTTACAGTGGTGACTACAACCCTACTCCCAGGGTTTGTATCCATGACAGTCTGAGCATAGTCTCTCAGCCTTGGGTATTGCTTCCTATGATCTCCCAACACAGCCTCAACAGCTAGGTTTTTTGCCCTATATGCCATAGCCTTGGGCACATCCACACCATACTTTTCCATGTAGGCATTAATAAGTGTATGTATGCTAGTACTGACATCAGATCTGAATAGTGGCTCATATTGCTTTGCAAGCCACTTGGCACTTACCCTGCTTGTTTCAGTAGAACTAGGGCAAGTGTGTTGTAATCTCATCTTCTTAATTGCAAAAGTGTTTTCCCCTTTTATAACAGCTGCCACAATGCAGAACTTGCATTGTGAATTCTTGCAATGCACAATGATCCTCTGATCTGAGTTCCTGTGATACTTGAAGTCTCTGCACTGAGTGATGTGCAGGCTCAACAAAGCATCTCTGAATTGATGTTGATCTCTGAAACACATTTGCAGTTATAGTTGTTGGTGTGGTTGCTCCAAATCCTCATTGTACCATACTCTAGGTGGCCTCTTCTTTGCCCTGCTCTTCCTTTTCTCAGGTAGCACAAATGCTAGTGGCTGAAACCCATCATCTTCACTGTCCTTAAGTAAACTATTATCTTCTTCATCTGATGATGGTTTCCAATCAGGTTGCACTTCTTCTAAAACACTGGAATGTGACCTTGTTGTTGGTCCCTTCCTCCTTACTTGCAGCTTCTGCTTCTTCTTTGTTGGCACATATATTTTTTCTTCCTCTTCTTGAACAATAGGCTCATCATCATCCAACTCAAATAATTCCTCTACCTCTGTGTCACCCTCATAATGCACTGGTTCTTCCTCCTCTGTTTCTTCTTCTGATTCTTCTTCCTCTGTTTCTTCCTCATATTGTTCTTGTACTTCTTCCTCTTCCTCTTCTGGTTCTCTCTGTCTGTTTCCCTCTTCCATCTCCATGTCTTCAGCATCATTCATTTCCTCATTATAGTTAGGCCTTAAATCCCCAATATAATAAGGGTTAGTGTCACTTCATATTGCCCTTCAGATGAAGATGCATAACTGGCATCATAGCCATCCTGTTCTTCTTCCACAACTTCTTTTAACTTTGGATTTAGAACACTCCTGCTCTCTTGTGTCAAAACAGCAGGGCCTACAGGTGCAATAGAGCAGCTACTCTGACCTTCATAAGCAACACCTTGCTGATCAACAGCATAAACAGGAGGATCAGCCAGATCATAAACCACAGGCTCAGAATAAACAATAGGATCTAAATTTTTCTTCTTTGCAAAACCCTTCTGTGCATCACTGACAGCTGGTCTACAAGCCCTAAATAACAAATTAAGCACCAAACTCTCCTCATTCTGCCTCTTGATCAACTGTAGTTTAACATTACTATCAACCAATTCCAAACACTGCTCTCCTGGGGTCCCCATGTAAAACAGCAGTGAATCATCAATACTAAAGCCTTGTGTTTCCATCAAAGTAACCAAATTCAGATATGTCACATCTGAACAGCTTAACTTCCTCTCTAACACATCATTATTGTCAAAATGGATCCTAACATTCCATATGTCTTCATATAAACTACAATTCACATGCAATTTTCCTAATCAGTACACTATAACCCTAATTACAAATTAATTGAGAAGAGAAAAAGAGAGAAAACTTACAGGACGCCGCCGAAACCGTGGGTCACCTCGTGGCTACAGCTAGGATTCGCCACCCATTGTTGTGCCAGCCGTACCCGCTGCTCCATGGACAGTGCGGGCTCCATGAACTCGTCATCGTCGCTGGAGTATGCGTCAGAGCTCGAGTAGCCATCGCCGCCCTCGATTGGAGATGTCCCCTCGATTCCTCCTGCCGCGCGGCTGCCGAAGAGGGGATTGTTTGCGCCACCGCCATCGCTGTTGCCGCCACCGCCGCTGCCGCCACCATCGCCCGGGGTCGCCGCCGCCATCGCCATACAGAGGTGCTGTGGAGCTAGGGTTCGTCCACGAAGAGAGGAAGAGAGGAAAGGAGAGGGAGGACAGAGCATGGGCCGGTCCGGTTCGAGCCGGACCGCACCTATCGAGCGAGCGGGCGCGTACCGATTTGCCAGCGTGGCAGCTGACGCGCGGGCCCGGGCGGTCAGTTCCAGCGTCAATACGTAGAAATACGAGGTTTAGCCCGATTCGCAACGGTTCGCCTCAAACGTGGTACTGACACGTAAAAATTTTCAAAAGTGGTACCAATTCGCCACCACCGCCCCAAATGTGGTACTATCGTGTAATTAACTCAATATCAACGGGTCCCAGCGCAACATAAGGTTGAGTTGGACTAGCGGTCGATGGTGCGGACGGGGCCGCTCTCGCGCGGTGATCGCCGAAATGGAGACTGTCAGATTAAGGATTCAATTAGCTAACGAAAACTAGAGAGCCAGGAAATTGTGGAACCGATGAGTCGAAGCATCGAAATTGAAACTATAATGGGTTTTCACCTTCGAGAGCAAGTCCGAGTAATATGTGTGCAACGCTCTTAACAAGAAAATAGGCTTGGGACTTTTTTTTAGGGGGCTTGGGACAAATTGACAAGGCCTAAAAATGAGGGAGGCATGGGTTCGATTATTTAACCAAGCACTTTTGGCTAAGTAGGCTTGGAGGTTAGTGGTTAGCCAAGGCTTGCTATGTGCCAAGGTGATGAAAGCAAAATATTATCCCTAGGGGCATATTCTTGACATTGTCTTTCCGCATTCGGCGCCGGTTAATTGGCAATGTATTTTGCATGGTTTGGAGTTGCTTAAAATCCGGAGTTATTTGAAGAATGTGTGATGGGTCTACTGTTAATATTTGGAGTGGTAATTGGCTTCCAAGAACACCTTTGGCCTTAAAATCATTGCTAAGAAGAATAGGACCAGGATAAAGTGGGTGCCTGATCTGATCTTTGAGTGAACCAAGGAGATGGGATAAGAATTTGATTAGATACTTGTTTTATCCCCATGATGTAGAGGAGATTTAAAAGTTGCATTTCAGTCGCCGGGGATGGTGATTTTATTGCTTGGCACTTTAAGAAGAATAGTTTGTTCTCGGTCAAAAGCTCATACAAGCTAGCGCTAAGTATGAAGGACCGTAAAGAAGATGAGGGGCAGTATAGCGGTGTTGTGTTGGGGAAAAAGAGTTTAGGATACTATGTGGAAGGCCAATATTTCTTAGAAAATTCGATTTTCGCATGGCGTGCCGCCACCAGTAGTTTGGCACTTAAGGCAAATAGAGTATCGCGCCATTAAGCCACCTCTAGCACGTGCTCTATTGGTGGAGTGGAAGATGAAAGTATTTTTCATATGCTCGTCATTTGCCCAAAGGACTATGCGTTACGTATGACTATGAGGGAAATATGGGACTTACCGAGGGAGGAGGTTTTCAGTATACTGAGGCAGGCTGGCTGCAAATTCTTTTGGACCAGTTGAGTTTGGCATTTGAGCGGTGACTTGATTTTGTAAAGGAAAGGAATCAATTTCAGCCTCACCTAGGTTTGTGGCTAATTGTTGGTCGTCCTTTGCATCATGTCACTCCTGTCATGAGGTGGATTCCAACAATAAAGGTGAATGAGTGTTATACGGATTAAGGAATAACCCCCCACCTTTTGCTTATATCAACATCAATGTCGATGCAATCTTCGCGGAGAGCAGTAGCACTGCAAGTGTCGGGATGGTGGCCAGGGACTCGTTTGGAAAGGTCATCATCTCATCGTGGATTTTATTAGGCATTGTACAAGTGTGGAGGAAGCGGAACTTCGAGCTTGCCTTGTCGGCCTTTGTATAGGTATCACTATCCACAATCTCATTATTTTAGAGACTGATTGCGTTTTTGTGGCTGCGGCCCTTGCAAATGAAATTTTTGACAGGTCCCCTCTGGTCGATTTGACGAAGGAAGCGTTGAGTATATCAAAGTTTACAAATAATTTTAAAGTCTCCAAGACTAATCGATTGGCCAACGTGGTGGCTCATCAGATTGCGAAGTTTAGCTTTGATAATAGTCATATGGTGTCCTTGTTAACAATGTTCCACCCTCTGTGGCGAAGGCTATAATGAACGATTGTAATAACTTTTTATTTAATTGATATATGAGGTGATGTTTTCCTTCTGAAAACAAGAAAACACTGTGTGATCACCATCATTGTCAAGTACAAAAGTAAAGCCCCCCCCCCCCCCCCTTCGCTCCTTAACATCAACAAAATCAAGAGAGTTATTCTTTGGCCCGATAAAGAAAAAAAGGAATGCACAATGCAAGGTAAATTGGAAGGTCGTTTGTCCATCGTAAGGCCTTGGGGGTCTCAGGGTGCTCCACCTTCAAAAGTTTGGGAGGGCTTTTCCAATTACGTTGGCCATGGGATGAATGGAGAGAGTCATGCAAGATGTGGGTTGTGAAACCTATGCAACGACGATGATATGGATTTCTGTTGAAAATAATGTGATGGCTACCATTCATATAATTCTGAATCTACTCATAGGCATGAATGACATTAATAGATCTACCAAAATTAATCTGGCAAACATATACATGAAAACTAGAATGTCATAAGAAAAACCATAGTTTCAGTGATAATGACATGGGAATGGGATCGGCCAAAACTAGCATGTCATTAGATAAGCCCTAGTTTCACTGGTAATGAAAACTAGCACACACTCATATCACCGCTCCCACCAATTGCCGCTAGCACCAACTCATCTACAGGAACAACTTCCGTGAAGGATGTCATACCATCAGAGACACAGAGCCGACACCACACCATCCAGAATAGAGGGAGAAGAGATCGGAAGAAGAAGAATAGTCAGAGATCCATTCCTTCTCCTTTACCCATATCCAATTCCATTCACCACAACATCATCGTATGGAGGGAATTCCAAGTTGTAAGATAAGGGTTCAAAACTCTATTTTCACTCATCCTAAGGTTGAGATCCGTTAAATCATTATTCTTATTGTGGATCTTCACGATAATACCGATATGATTTCTGTTGTCTTCATCTTTGTGTTGTATGGTTATTATCCTTCCATGCATGAGTAATTTCCCCTAGGCGTGAGAGATGTAGGGGATTATTAAGATTCATTTGTGTCTAATCTATTTATCATCATTTGTTATTATAGTTTAATGATTTTTGTAGTAAGTTGTTTATCTTTGGTGCATGTAATGTGTGTTGTCGAATTTAAGGGTCCAAGCAACATGATCTAAAGACCTACACAAGTAACACATACTGTTTAGCGGATCTATGACCTCTAGGTGACAAGTGTTGATATCTATCAGGAGCGAAGACAATATGAGATAACGGTGATCCACCGAACTTAATGCATTGTTTCGATCTCATAACCCTAATTGCGGAAACAATCATGTAATGGAAACATCGAAGCAGGACTATAGGGAAGAACAAATATAGTGTGGAGGAGTTCAACCACTCAAGGGTGATCCGCCTACTGAACAAAAAATCTACGTATTAGAATCACAACTGAAGGTAACTGGTATTACCGTCGCACTGATACACTTGATTCGAAGTTTCTCCGCGCCTAACTTCTTTACTAGAGCTTTCAATTGTATCATTGTGTTATTTACTTTTAATTCATTATTATTCTAGCTGCAACCTTCAACTCTTTTCACCACCATTAGTATATTTGTTTACGCGACAATAATGCCATTTGTAGATTTCCAGACAGTTACTTCGCACAAGGCCGGTGACAACATGTGTGTGATCGAAACACCACTCACAATACTCTCTTCCTCTCTTCATTGGAAATGATAACTATAGGGATACTTACACGAAGGTGCTACTCTACCTTGTGTGTATTGCAGCCCATCAAGTGTGGCCACGTGGGATCCTAGGCACCGCCTCGCGACACCCATTGGCCTATATTTTTTATTCACGGAGAAAACATGGGATTTTTCTAGCACTGTCTACGAGGCGGAAAAGAGGGGAGCAATTTTGCCCTCTGCAGACTGTTCTGCCGGAGATCCATCCCTTCGGCAGGGGGAATTCAAAACTAGCATCATTGCCAGCAGTCTGTTCATCATTGCTATCATCTTCTCCATCATCATTTTCATCAACACCATCATCTCCCTCAACCATAGATTTCTGATCTACGAAATTTTACCCCAGATCTTTTGTTGAGTATAGTTTCTCGTGTTGGTTACTCATTGTAGTTGATGCTTAGAAGTTTTATTGGTGAAAGATCCATATGTTCAGATTGTTAATCATTTTTTCGTCTTCAATGATCATGATCTATATGATGTGTTGTGATTAGCCCGTTATGTTCTTGAGGACATGGGATAAAACTTGTTACTATTAATCTTGTGAAGTTTGAAAGTTCAATGTTTTGATATTATGTTGTGATGCAACTCTCTAGTGGATATGTCGAACATTGACTACATATCACTTTGCCTTCATGGGCCTGGAGGAGAGCATTGTGTGATTATTATTATTATCTATGGTGGATAGTTGGAGTGTAAAAAATTACCAAAACCTAAGTTTATGAACCGTTGCATGAGGGGATGTTGGTTCTCCAAAGTTTATTGCTATGGTTAGATGATATCTTAATTATTGTTTTGTTTGTGGATCACTTGCATAGAAGGTATAATCATAAGTATGTTGTTGTTCCTGTATGAACAACGCATTATCTTAGGTTTCATCGCACAACAAATTATCAAAGCAACGAACATTAACTCAATGAAACTAGATGAAAGTTAACTTGGGAAACTCTCATGTGTCCTCAAAAGCAATTTCATCGGTATACGTAAAACGACCGGCTTGTCCTTATCACGATTAAGAATGGGTTCACTTGCTTTACTGCACTTCTGTTACTATTTACCTCTTGCAATTTCTCTTATGATCAATTAATCATCAAGCAATCATTGCAGCTTTTACACTGATTTCTTACTAGTTTTTATTAACTAAATCTTTCTGCTCCTGGTTAGATTCGGCACTCTTATTTATCAAAAAGACTATGATAGATCCCTACACTTGTGGGTTATCAGAAGCCGCCCCGCTACCATGGCCGACAGGCTTTGCTCACTATCTCTGACGCTAGCTAGGGACACGAAGTGGAGGTGGTGGGAGTGGCGGCTAGGATTTCGCTCAAGCCGGCCCCAAGGCCCCTGAGAGCGACATGGGTGTGGTTACTTAAAAAAAACTCTTTTCATGTATGCTAGTTGTCATTTTATTTATCAAACTCTTTCAAGATGAAAACCTCACATGCAAAAATTTCTTTAGCGTAGGCGAATATGTTTTAGGGAAGCTCACGGAAACTTCAATGGGAGTCACCAAAACAGACATCCTCAATTATCCGCTAACACGTTCGAACGTGTCCGTGAACATTAGTTGAGGACAGTTTATGAGATCTCAGACGTCTATCGTGTTCGTGAACATTTGATAAAAAAAAAATTTAACGGGCAACATTTGATAATCCATGTTGGACCTTCCTCGAGTTTGGGAACGGTTTGTAAGGCGATTTGGAGATATGCGTTGGACCGAACGTGTAAGCCAAAGGAGTTTTTACCGAGCAAATCCCCCCCCCCCCCCCCCCAATATATTTAAATGTCGGTTCTAATTTTAAAGTTAGTGTCCCATATTCTATTGCCCAATGTTTATCTCATTTTTGTATATATTTTTCAGTAGAAGAAGCTTTTAATATGTCAATCACAAACGAACAATCTAAATAACGCAAAAACCACGACACCTTGGCAATAGTAAAGTCATATAAGACCTAAATTATGATATGCCACGGAGGAAGCGGATTGATTTGAAGATTATCCTGCCGACCATGTTGGATAAAAGCCAAATATTTCACCGATGAATTGTTCAAATCATGTCGCAATTTTTTCAACATTTCAGCTTATTTTTCAGAAAAAAAAGATAAATCAGTTCAAAGTCGTCGGCAGTGGAAACTTTAAAGCAGAAATTAAGCCGCATTCCGGCCAAATCCTGAAGCGGGTTAGGACCACTATAAAGCATTGCCCTCTCTCCAGGTCTCACCACCACCGCTATCTCCGCCTCGGTCTCTCCATTTCGTCTCCCCGGTCGTCGTGTCCGGTGTTCCCCTACAGGCCGGCCTCCTCCCCCTCCATCGACCACTGCAGCTTAGGGCGGACCCATACTCATGGAGAAACGGAGAAGAAGCGTGTGCGCCGTGGCGGCGGCGGCCCTGGTCGCGGCAATGCTGTCCTCACTGGGCGGGGCGGCGTACGGCGGCGGCATGTCGCCGGGCTACTACAAGACGACGTGCCCGCAGCTGGAGGACATCGTGCTGAAGGAGGTGACCAGGAAGAAGAACGAGACGATCGTCACCATCCCGGCGGTGCTCCGGCTCTTCTTCCACGACTGCCTCGTCAATGTGAGTCCATCGTCCCTCCGCCCATGGATCAAACACCTGATACATGTGCCAAGCTTGCATTGGACGCCTTGTTCTTGCTTTATTCTGCTATAAATTGTTCGTGCATCAGACTAATTAGAGAGGATTTGGGGTGGCTGGTGGAACAGAAGATACTAGAACGAGATGAGCGCATTTGATTGATTCGTCTATCAGCTTTTGATTCCTCAGCAGTTTCTTCTTGATTCTCCAAAATAATAATTCAGCGGTTCTTGTGAGCTCCAACTGTTCTCCAGCCTGCTCGGATTTGGAATAAAGCCAGCGATTCCACACTTTTCTTTATTAAAAAAAAGGATAAAGCTGCAAGTGGACACTCCTTTCCAGTGGTAGCAAGCTTGCAGGGCTTCTTCCCACGCCAATTCTCATTAGAGATTTCTCTTGATGAAATTGGCCTTTTTCTCTTGAGATCAAACATTAGCAGCACAAAAAGGCGATTAGTTAAAGTAAGGGGAATTAGCCAGCTGCGTCGTTTAGGAGGCAGCTGGAGCTAGGGAGGTGGAGGTGGAAGGAACAACTCGATCGCCTCGCGTGGTCGTCGGTTGCGACAGCCTATGCGTGCATGTGACAGCGCGACTTTTCACCTGCTATCCGAATTATCAAATTCCCGCCCTGTCGGATGGATCTCTCTGGCCTCGGCGTGTTCGGCGTTCGCCGCAGATCATCATCAGCCCAGCTCTACGTTTGCTTGTTTTTTTTTTTTATGAACAGCGTTCAGCTTGTTCGAAGCTGTGAAGAATAAAGATCGAAGAGATGCCTCTGTCGTGCGCGTAATGATGTTTAGTGCCGCTCTGCCATTCTTTATTTCCTTTTTCTTTTTTGGGTTGACCTACACATAGTAGGATGCAGGAGCGTGAAGGCATGTAGCCATGTAGGCCACCAGTTGTGTCGGACCCACTTGGAGCGTCCCTGCCTATACTTGGATGCAACATAAGCCTTTTCTATGGATTTCGCTACAAAATCCAAAGTCTCATTTTTTTAAGCATGATTTTCTTTTTCTTTTGCGATGTTAGCGTGACAAATCGAACGCCTTAGATACTAGCAAATTGCAATGTCGCGAGGATGAATATTTTGTCATGCTTGCTAAGGAAATTATCGTCTTGGGGAAAATGTAAGTTGCCATAAAAACATTAAAATTACCATGCTTAAATATTTGTTGTCAGATTTTTAGCATTTCCGTTTTCTATTGACACAATGTGTTCCTAAAACAAACACAGATCATAAAACCTTACTATCCACATAAGTTGTATGAAGATTGTCCCATGTGAGGACATGGTAATCTAAAGATTAAGCAACTCGAAATGGGTTACGCAAAATCCGAATCCGGAGTACTACATTGTCATGGGTTAATCACCGTCAGATACTGCTCCGTCCATATTCCCGTTTCAGGCCGTTGCCATTTTCAGTACAACTGTGAGTGATTATGTTTGCTAACCCCACTTGCAATCACAGGGCTGTGACGCTTCGGTCCTGATAGCCTCTCGCAACGAAGACGCCGAGAAGAACTCCCCCGACGACGACTCCCTCGCCGGCGACGGCTACGACACCGTCAACCGGGTCAAAGCGGCTGTCGAGCAGAAGTGCCCCGGCGTGGTCTCCTGCGCCGACATCCTCGCCCTCGCCGCCAGAGACGTCGTCCACCTGGTAAGTAGTATGCCTTGATCTCTAGTTCTCTACACGCCGGTAACATTTTCACTGCATCGTCCTTCAGTTCTGAAACCCTGCGCTGAGTAAATGATTTGGCTGCAGGCGTCCGGCCCCTACTGGACCGTGGAGCTCGGCCGGCTCGACGGCCTCGTCTCCAAGGCCAGCGACGTCGAGGACAAGCTGCCCGGCCCGGACATGCACGTCAAGGAGCTCACCGACATCTTCTACCGCAGCGGCCTGTCCCAGCGCGACATGGTGGCGCTCTCCGGCGCCCACACCGTCGGGTTCGCGCACTGCAGCCGCTTCACCAAGCGGCTGTACAACTACAGCAGCACCGTGAAGCTGGACCCGTCGTTCAACCCGGAGTACGCGAAGCGGCTCATGGAGGCCTGCCCGCCCGACGTCGGCCCGACCATCGCAGTCAACATGGACCCCTTCAGCCCCGTCGTCTTCGACAACATCTACTACCAAAACCTCAGGAACGGCATCGGCCTCTTCACCTCCGACCAGGCGCTCTTCACCGATGGGGGGTCAAGGAAGACGGTGGAGGAGTTCGCCGACAGCGAGCCGAGGTTCTTCCAGGCTTTCGTGGAGTCGATGATGAAGGTGGGGAGACTAGGGGTGAAGACCGGCAGCGGTGGAGAGATCAGAAGAGACTGCACTGCCTTCAACCACTAAATGGCCGCGCGCGGCAGTGACTGTAATTCAGATGTTTTTTTTTTCTGAGTTTGGTATACATGTACCGTTTCTTAGTAGGGGTTTTTGATAGACATACGCTGAGCTTGATTCTTTTGCATACGCAATCCATCCAATGTTTGAGGGTTGCTGTTTTTTCCTTTTCTCGGTTTTTGATTATTGTTTGTGGGTGCATTTTTGTACAGCCTGAAGAGTGTAATGCCATTGATGCATGATTATATCTCGAAAAAAAAAAGGTTATTCTGATGAATAGGACAAATATAGGGAAATGGTTCTGATTCAGTTTGCCCAAATGCATCTTTGTCACTAAGAGATGATCATCTGCGACAAAGGAAATTCAAAAGATGAGGAAAAGAACAAGACACCAGTTTTTTCTTCTTTTTTAGCGCAGAGAACCAAGACACCAGTTGATTGGTCACACTACTTTAAGGGCTTCAGTAGTACCCCAACAGGCAACAGGTAAGAATTGAGAATAAACCCCTGGTACGTTGTCTTTCGTCTGAGAAGTCTCTTCAAATCTCCCCCTGTGTTTTAACATTTTCATACACTTGATGACACTGTCAAGTGGCACTGTGGCAGTAACCAACATACCAGGATGTCATAGCTTTTTACCACACATCATATGGATTGACTCCCGTAGCAATGTTTGCAGTGCAACCGCTGAACAAGTGTAAAACCTACACCCAGGAAGATGACTCCGAAAATACATGACGTGTACTGTGAAAACCTCTGAGACCTTTGGGTTGTGGGGGTTTTGGAGGAATTTTGTAGGATAGGATTTTCAATCGAAAAATTCCTTTGGAGCCCTTTCGTTTGTACTCCCTCTGTTTATATATGTAAGTCTTTTTAGAGATGATTAGTAATGGACGGTGACAGATCACAGGTGGGATTGCTAACCATCCACTTAAGCTTGTTTTGCAGATAACCCTCCTCCTCTTAGGTCTCCTTTGGTTCATAGGACAGGGATATCATATGAATAGGATAGTCATAGAAAATGAGATGGCATGTACCTCAATTCTTATAGAAAAAGAGACGCCATTCATTTTAGAGGATAAGAACTTTTCGATTAGGTTGGAGGTAATGTTTTTTTTCTTTGCTTTGAAATGTGTAGGATGGGAACCAACCCTACATAGGAATAGAAATCCATTCCTACGAACCAAAGGGGTCTAAGGAATTTTTTCTATAGGAATCCTATCCCATAGAAGTCCTACAAAATTTCTACAAACAAGAGAAATAATTTGGGTTTTTTTCTTCTAAAAGGGGATTACCCCGGTCTCTGCATCATAGGATGCATGTGGCTGTTGTTTCTACTCTGCATTCAGCTGGCGCTGCCGCAGGGAACCGATGCCGCCGCTGACACTGCCCCATGGAGCTGCGCCGCACCATCTCCTAACGCTGCAGGGAGATGCCCTAGAGGAGTTGGGCGAGCCGGTCGCGGATGCCGACGCATGAAAGTGTCCTTGGCCTTCCAATAAATGAGACTATTCGTTCTAACATTCATAAGAATCTACCAATCGAGCTCCACTAGGAGATGGGGGCGACTAGGGCGACTCCACGGGCGACCGTGGAGGCGACCGTCGCGCCGCGTCCTCCCGCGGCGGCGGCCCGGGCGGACATCGGCGACCGTTTCTGGGCCCTGTTGGCATCGGAC
This sequence comes from Aegilops umbellulata, assembly GCA_032464435.1. NCBI lineage: Eukaryota > Viridiplantae > Streptophyta > Magnoliopsida > Poales > Poaceae > Aegilops > Aegilops umbellulata. The sequence continues at coordinate 91,562,239 of CP136060.1, read as the reverse complement.
GAGGAGGATGCCGACTGGGATGGCGATGACTCAGGGGGTTCGCCGCCGTCGTCTACTCCTTCGGATTTGATATGTGAGTTCTTTCATTCAGGCTATGACGAAGATGAGGTGGCCACAACCGTAGACAAGGTTGTGCCGGTGGAGGATCCAGCGCGGGTCGGGCTTCTTCCGGACGAGAGGAAGGAAATGGTGCGCCATATCGTTCACCGGAGAACTGCGGCATCGGCAGTCAGGCCGTGGAAGGGCCCTTTACCTAAGGTACGCCTTCCAAACCTCACGCTTTTTGATTTAATTCATCCGGATTCGTGGACGGTGGTCAAGAAGAGAAGGCCGGATCGCCGGTTGAGAGCCGGATCGCTGCCGGCGGCGGTGGCTGCGGTGCCGTCGAGGTCGCCCATCGAGATACGTGAGGCTCGTAGCGAGCGCTTGAACCAGCTGCTGGGCCGGTTTGGGTCGGGTTCAACATGCGTTGATGCGTTGCTAGTTGGGCCGGAGATGGCTGGGTATGAGGCCCAGGCCATACCGGGCGCCACATGCATAGCCACAGGCGCTGCATGCACGGACGTGATTGAGTCCTCCTGCGCGTGTGTGGTTGCATCTTCGCCTAGGGTTCGTTGGCGCGGGACACCTGTTCTACCTCCGTGCGGTCCTGGCCGTGCTCGCAGGATACCTCCACTGCGTGCGATGGCTGGCCGATGAGCGGTGGCCGCCGGCGGCGAAGTCCCAAGCGGCTGCGAGCAGGGCCGGGGCTGTCGTGCCGCCGCCGCCTGGGGGTGCTGGACGAGGGGTCCCCGGCGCGGGGCTTAGCGCAGCCGGTGCTGGGCTGGCTGTAGCCGGCGCCGGGCGAGGCGCTCCTACCCCTAATCTGGCCCCGGGTCGGGCTAGCGGCAACCAAGGGCCTCGGGTCGGGCTAGCGGCAACCAAGGGCCGCGACCGCCCGTGCTTGCGGCGGCCAGGCCGCCGGTGTTACCCGCGGGAAGAGGGGGACCCGCTGGTCCCCGACCTACGGGGCCTACGCCTGCCAAGCCGCCGGTGCTACCCGCAGGAAGAGGGGGCCCCACTGGACCGCGGCCTCCGGGGCCAACGCCTCCGGTGGCTACTGATATGGGTCGTGGCGGCGGGTCTGGCCCGAGACCAGTGGTGCCGGTCCCGGGTGGTTTTCTGCCTCGGGCGGCTCCGCCGCCGCACTATGTCGCGAGGCCGGCTCAGAACCGTTCGGGGCCTTCGCAGACTAGGCAAAATTTGACAGTTAGAAAGTCTTTTGAGCCGCCCCGAGGTCAGTGGGGTGATGATGGTGTTGATGCGTATGGAGACGGAAAACACCGTGGTTCCTCGTCTACTGGTGGAGGCCGAGGCTATGCTTGGCAGAGTGACGGGACTGCTGAGAGACCGTTTCTCAGGCCTCCTGGTGGCTTTGTCGAGGGGGCATCCGGTCCGGATCACCGCCAGAGAGGTGGCTATCGTGGACATCGGGGTGGTCGGGGTGGTGGCCGTGGGAGGTATCGTCGGCAGCCTCCGCCCTCGGCTGTTGTTGACCATGCGGCTACCGCTGTTGAGGCAGATAACGCTCAATCTACTGATCTTTCTAGTCAGGCGATGGAGGTGGTAACGGCCCTGGCCAATGTGATGTTCCTGTGCCTGGGGCTGTGGCTGAGGCGTCTGACAGATCTGATTCAGAGAGGGCGTCCAAGTGGGCGCGCAAGAAGGAAAGGATGCTCTGTTACCGGTGTGGTGAGAAGGGCCATTCTATTGCAGAGTGCGTGGCAGAGCTGTGTGACTCGTGTGGCAAGCCAGCACATGATTCGGGAGAGTGCCCGTTTTTGCGTGACCAGGCTCCATCTCTGACTATGTATGGGCTTTACTGTGCGGAGCTTTTGTTCTTCGAGTCCCCGGCCGCGAGGAAGATTCCTGAGGAGACACAGTGCTTGACTACCGGCATTGTGAAAGCAACTCAGGGCGAGGTGACAAAGGCTCAGATTATCCGGAGGCTTCAGGAGTTGGCACCGGGTGACTTCCAGTGGGAGCTGGTCAGCCTCGAAGCTAATGTCTTCAAGGTGGATTTCCCTTCTGTGGAGGATTTGCAGAAACTGCTGAGCTTTGACTTGTGTAGAGTTCCTGGTACTAAGTGTATTTTGGAGTTTCACGAGTGGACGAAGGTGGAGCCTAAAGGAAATCCGCTTACACAGGTCTGGTTGAGGTTTTCTGGGGCCCCATCTAAGCCTTTGCAGGATGTTCGAGTTGTGGCCAGTATGGGTATCATGGTTGGGAAGACGGAGAGAGTGGATATGGCTTTCACTCCGGCTCATGGAGTGGCTCGGATCTTGGTGAGTGTTCTGAATGTTGATTTTGTGCCTGATGTGGTCCACTGGACATATAGGGGCGAGGTATTCCCGCTCGACATAGAGTTTGAGGACGTTGAGATGTTTGCTAAGGAGGTTAATGGGGATGATGTTGATATGCACGAGAGTGACAGCGGTGCAGGAGCCAAGGGGGCGTCGACCGAGTCCACCCGAGAGGGGCCGACCGGGTCTCACCCAGATGCTCAGTTGCCTGGGGAGAGGACCGGGGTTGATCCGGCACCATCACCTTCGGTGCCTACGACGTCGTTGCGTTTTGGGTCCTTTGCGCCTGCTTGTGCGCCTCCCAGACTTTGGAGTGATCGGGTGGAGACTGATGATGTGTTTGAACACACGCTTCCTTTGTTGGACTTTGAGGGGGCTGCAGTTCGGGAAGTGGAGCCGGAGGTTGCTTCTATTTCCCTTGCTTCACCGGTTCACGTGGCTCCGGTGATGTCTTCTACGTTCGAGGTGGGCCTTGGGGGTGGGGGGGCAGGGCAGGTGGCCTTGACCTCTCCCCTCCCTATACCGACGCCGGTGACGCCGGTCGTGTCGGGGCCAGCCTGCGCTGGCAGGGCGAGCCTGAGGCAGGCGGCTTCGGCTCTTCCTCCTCAGGTCCTGGCAGTGGCACCAGCGTCTCCCGTGGCGCTGGGGGAGGGGGGCTGGGGCAGGTGACCCTAGACCTCCCTTCCTCGTCTGCGGTCAGGAGGACCGTGCCTTCTGCGACTTCGACGCTTCGCTATGAGCCGGTGGGTGGGGCAGGAGGAGGGAGTGGGCAGGTGGCCCCAGCTGTCCCGTCTCTTGTCCTACCCATAGGGCACTTGTCTGAGGGCCTTGGGAGCCCGCAGCCGCCTACTCTGTTCACTAGAGAGGAGGTTGTTGCCTTTGGCGGGATCCTGGACCCGGTCTCGACGGGGATACAGATGAGTGCTCGCGTTCTGGACCTTCCGGAGGTGGATGATATGCAGCAGCGATGCGCTATGAGGGCGGCCAAGCTTCACGATGCTGCGATATCTTCTGGTATGTCCGTCAACATATGTAATTCATTATTGCATTTTTCTCATGAGGAGATTATTAGTAATGCAAACCAATTAGGAGTTTCACTAGGGGCCACTGATAATGAAATCTCCAATTCGTTGAATGATATGTTAGATTTAGAGTCGGAGTGGGCCTTAGAGACTATTCGTAATCTTGCTGCGGTTAAACCCATGAATGATGAGGAGATTGATGCGTTAGGGATTAGAGTGCTAGATAATCTGTGTGCGGATCTAGAACCTTCTAATCAGGAGTCTGAGGACGATGATGTGCCCTTTGATGTGGCAGCTGTTAGTTCCCGGTTATGAGGACCGGGCGACAGAGCCCACTAAGCCAATGCGTAAGTGGAAATGAAAGATTTATCCCGATTCTGCAGTTCGTAGGAGTGCTAGGATTCGGACTACTAAAAAATTCCATGATGAATTATGAAAGGAATCTTTTGGAATAGCAGAGGTCTGAAAGACTTGGCTAAAAGAAGGTTTCTTGCTGAGGCTTCTCTGGAACATCGGTTAGATTTCATTGCTCTATCGGAAACCGGTATAGAGAATTTTGCGCCGCAGTTTCTATCATCTGTTGTGGGTGGTATTGATTTCGATGGCATTGCCTCCCGCCGCAAGGTAGATCGGGAGGTATCTTACTGGGTGTGAGATGCGATTCCCTTGAAGTCCGGAGTGTAGTAATGGGCTACTTCGCGGTAAAGTTTCGAGTTAGGTCTAAAGTTGATGGGTTCAACTGGGCTTTGGTGGCGGTTTATGGTGCCGCACAGCCCGAGCTTAAACCGGAGTTTCTGGCGGACCTTGTTCGGATCTGTGGGTCCGAACAGCTTCTGATTTTGGTTGGGGGTGATTTCAATATCATTAGGAGGAGAGAGGAGAAAAATAATGATAGCTTTGACGGCAGGTGGTCGTTTATGTTCAATACCATTATTGAAAGCTTGGATCTAAGGGAGATAGAGCTTTCTGGTAGAAAGTTTACCTGGGCTAATGCTCTGCCAAACCCGACATATGAAAAGCTTGATCGAGTTCTCGCCAGCGTGGAGTGGGAACAGAAGTTCCCTCTTGTTACGGTGCAAGCTCTCACGCGGGGAATTTCCGATCACACACCATTGTTCGTAGACTCAGGGGAGCCGAACCATATGGCAAAACAAAAACACCTTCTCATTCGAGATGGCCTGGTTCGAACGCGAGGGGTTCCTAGACCTGATAGCTAGGGAATGGGCCAAGGGTGTAGGAGGAAGGACGGCGGTCGAGCGCTGGCAGAATAAAATTAGGCATTTGAGAAGTTTCTTACGGGGTTGGGCTAAGCATCTCAGTGGGGTGTATAAGATCGAGAAGGATAGGCTCCTCTCTCTTGTACAAGCCCTGGACATAAAAGACGAATCCGCAATTTTGCTGCCTCCTGAGCTCCAGGTCAAAAATGAGGCGGAGAAGAGGCTGAAAGAACTTCTCCGCGAAGAAGAATTGAAGTGGGCTTTGCGAGCTAAGGTCCGCAAAGTGGTCCAAGGGGACGCGAATACTCAATTCTTTCACCTCATTGGTAATGGTAAGCACAGAAAGAAACGGATCTTTCAGCTTGAACAGGATGAGGGTACTATTTTAGGTCAGGATAATCTCAAAACCTATATTACCGAGTATTATAGACAGTTATTTGGACCTCCGGAGGATAATCGTGTGTCCCTCGATGAGTCCAGGATTGAGGATGTGCCTCAATTGTCTGCTGCTAATAATGATATCCTGGTTGCCCCGTTCTCAGAAAAGGAGGTGTTTGATGCTATTGCACAAATGAAAAATAACAAGGCTCCCGGTCCGGATGGGTTCCCGGCCGAGTTCTATAAAAAGTGCTGGCACATTATTAAGGGGGATTTACTACCTATGTTTCATGATCTATTCTCTGGACAGCTTCAATTATTCCACTTGAATTTTGGAACTATCACATTGCTCCCTAAGAAAACGGATGTTGTGAGGATTGAGCAGTTCAGACCGATCTGCCTCCTCAATGTTAGTTTCCAAATCTTCACCAAGGTCGGGACCAATAGGCTCACACAGATTGCGCAGGCTATGGTGCAACAATCCCAAACTGCTTTCATGCCGGACAGGAACATCCTTGAAGGGGTGGTTGTTCTTCATGAAACGCTCCATCAAATCCATTCCAAAAAATTAGATGGAGTAATTTTTAAGGTGGATTTTGAAAAAGTGTATGATAAGGTTAAGTGGCCATTCCTCCAACAGGCATTGCGTATGAAAGGCTTTGATGAAGCCTGGCGCCGACAGGTCGAATCCTTTACGCAAAAAGGGAGTGTGGGAATTAAAGTGAATGACGATATAGGTCATTACTTCCAGACACATAAAGGCCTCAGACAAGGAGATCCGATGTCCCCTATCCTGTTTAACATTGTGGTGGATATGTTAGCAATTTTAATAGGAAGGGCTAAGGAGAATGGTCAAGTGGGTGGTTTGGTACCTCATCTCGTTGATGGAGGTGTATCCATCCTTCAATACGCAGATGATACAATAATCTTTATGGAGCATGATTTGGCCAAGGCAAGAAATATGAAGCTAGTGTTATGCCTTTTTGAACAATTGACCGGGTTAAAGATTAACTTTCATAAGAGCGAGTTGTTCTGCTTTGGTAGAGCCAAAGACGACCAGGAATCTTATAGGCAATTGTTTGGATGCGAGTTGGGGAGTTTACCCTTCTCATACCTTGGTATTCCGATACACCATCGTAGGCTAACAAATAGAGAATGGAAGTGCATCGAGGATCGATTTGAGAAAAAACTGAGCTGTTGGAAGGGTAAGCTCATGTCATACGGAGGCCGTTTGATATTGATTAATTCGGTGCTCACGAGTATGCCTATGTTTCTCTTATCGTTCTTTGAGGTCCCAGTTGGTGTTAGGAAACGACTAGACTTCTATCGGTCGCGTTTCTTTTGGCAAGGTGATGAACTTCAAAGAAAATACCGGCTTGCTAAATGGGACATCATCTGTAGACCGAAAGACCAAGGGGGCCTTGGTATTGAAAATCTTGAAGTTAAGAACAGATGCCTTCTTAGTAAGTGGCTGTGGAAGCTTTCTTCCGGGACTGAGGCCATGTGGGCGCAGATCCTCCGCAACAAGTACCTCCAGACTAAAACATTGTCCCAGGTCGCAGTCAGGCCGACTGATTCGCCTTTCTGGAAAGGACTAATGAAAGTTAAATAATCAATGTTCAATAGGACGAGATTTGTTATTGGAAATGGTGCAAGTACATGTTTCTGGGAGGATACTTGGCTTGGAGACTCACCTTTAGCCATTCAATATCCGTCTTTATATCGGATTGCTCAATGACGTGAGGTGTTTGTGACAACGGTATTTCAATCTGTCCCCCTTAATATTCAGTTTAGACGGTCGCTAGCGGGCAATCGTTGGGAAGAATGGCTCCATTTAGTTCGGAGACTGATGGAGGTTCAATTTTCTCACCAACCTGATGTATTACGCTGGAAGTTGACTAGTTCTGGAGTATTTACAGTTAATCAATGTATATTGATGTTATTAATTCGAACGCTATTCCAACTTCCAAGTATGTTTGGGCTGTCAAAGTTCCTTTACAAATTAAAGTGTTTATGTGGTTTGTCCATAAACAAGTTATTTTATCAAAGGACAACTTGATAAAGCGTAATTGGACAGGACCTACTAGGTGTAGTTTCTGTGATCGGGATGAGACGATTAAGCATCTATTCTTTGATTGCGCGTTGGCCAAAGTTCTTTGGCGGACGGTCCATATTGCTTTTAATATTACTCCACCGACTTCGGTCAATGCATTATTTGGGACATGGCTTAATGGGGTTGAGCCTGACTTAGCAAGACATATTTGGGTTGGAGTTTGCGCTTTGTTGTGGACTATCTGAAATTGCAGAAATGATTTGGTTTTTAACAGAACATCACGGATTCATTTCTTGCAGGTTATTTTCCGAGCTACGGCACTGATCCGTTCGTGGTCGCTACTCACTCCGATGGAGGCCAGGGAGCATTTGGTTACTGGATCTATCCGTTGGGAGATGGTAGCTCGGGATATCTTGAACCAGTTTGGATGGTGGTCATGTAATAGGATAGGCAATTAGTTTACCTATCTATTTTTAGCCAGCCGGTTGTGGCACCTTTTTCTGGCTAGTTGGTGTATCTAGCCTTTTTTCGCTCTGTGTGAGCTGCCTTTACCTTTTTCTTTTTTTTAAGCTAGAGACTTTGGAACCTTGTTGGCACCTTTTGTTATTTGGTTAATAAGATGGCCGTATGCATCACTCTGATGCAGAGGCCGGGGAGCCCCCCTTTTCAAGAAAAAAAACGCTTGCATAAGGATCTGCTTCACCTACATGCTTGTTTCTGTGGCGTTCATGTGCCAATCTCTTCCCACGATATAGTTGTACTGAATTTTCTTGTTCTTCAATGGTGCAAGCCTTGTGCCTTTGTGATGTAGTACATGAATGTTTGGCGTTGTGAATAATACTCTACACCCTCCGATTCATATTACTTGTCGTAGCATATCACTTGTCGCAGCAGCTTTAGTACAACTTATGCTGCGACAAGTAATATGGATTGAAGGAAGTATTTATTTTGACTTACTAGTGTGAATGGATTGGATAAGTCTGAGGAAATGAATATAGTGGATGCAAAGCTTCTGAACTAGCATGCACTTACCTTTTTTGAATTGGCGATTACAGTGCATTTTGCTGGAGTCCTTTTACAGCTTCTGTTTGGAGCAAAACATGATGGAGAAGAAAGCTAAGTCATTCATCCTGAAAAGTGATGATTCAGACAAATTAAACTAGCTTAGTTTGGTAAAGAGGTAATATCACTGGTAGTCATACACTAGTAGAAAACGGCCCATTTGTCCCGGTTCCTGAACCGGGACTAAAGGGTCGTTACTAATGCCCTGCCCCTTTAGTCCCGGTTCAGTCCAGAATCGAGACAGATGGGCCTTGACGTGACCTGTGCGCCGAGCCCAGGCAGGAGGGCCTTTGGTCCCAGTTGGTGGCACCAACCGGGACCAATAGGCATCCACGCGTCAGCATTTCTGTGGCTGGGGGTTTTATTTTTTCTAAAGGGGGGGTTGGGGTTTTTGGGGGGGTTAATTTAGGTGTTTCATGTATTGTGTTAGCTAGCTAATTAATAGAGAGAAGTGTCCTCTCTTATGTCCGTGCTTGGTCGACGCTACGTACTATACATACGTATAGAGAGGACTAGACACGCTAGCTAGCTAGTAAGCAAACGAAGGAAACAGAAGATCATCATGAACATATATGCATACAGAGAGAAGTGATATCGACCACCTCTCCTTCTCCGAGAGATTGGTCGAACAACAAGTTCTCGTATATCTATCCGACACTACCGGCTACATATATACAATAATTATCTCTTACAAATATAATCTCCTAATTATATACGAAGTCAAGCTCCACATGGTATTCTCCGTCTTCAGGGATCACGTGGTCAAGGAAGAATGCCGCCAATTCCTCTTGAATTGCTCGCATACGATCTGGTGGTAGGAGTTCATCCCGCATCCGAAAGATCTAATTTGAAGAAGGGGGTCAATACATATATATATGAATAAATGAAACTCAACACAAATGATGGTAATAAAATAAAATTGTGAATATTGTTGCTTACGCACTTGATATTGTTCTTCAGTGTCCCCCGTTCACAGGTCATGTAGCGGATGGACTCGCAAACGTAGTATCCACAGAAATCATTCCCTTCATCCTGCCACAACCACTTTACAAGAAATAGAGGTTAATCAAACTGATAAGAAAGAATGCCAAATGGTATTGATGAAACTAGCGCTTGAATCACTAGGAGACGCGAGGAACTGCTACTATAGTACTTACTTTCGGGTATCTAAATTGCAGCTCCTTCGGCAGTCCCGGAGCTTTTTTGGTGAATTTTCTCCAAACCCTGCCAGCCAAAGAAAACAATTACTTGATATCAGGAAATGAAAAAAGTTGCTAATATGGTGGATAATGATCGATTTAACTTACTTCTCAAGGATTTCAGTCATGTCCGCATACTCCTGGGGATCTTTTCGTCTCGAGTCTAAGACGGTTACTAGTCCCTGCTCAAGCTTAATCTCTAGGAGAATATAGTGGAAACTACGCACGCATGCATAACTCATCAATTACATTACTATAACCTGGACTAATATATAAGGGAAACCTATGCACAAGACAGTAACACTCACTTGAAGTTGTAAGGAAAGAGTATTATATCTTTGTTTTCATTTATTACCAACGATCGTAGCAAGTTGGCCTCGGTCTCTCTGGCCTGAAATTCAACCGTATATGCATCTATGAGATTTGTGTTAATGAACCCAATATCACCGACTTGTCTTTGCTTCAATTCGGTGATCTTCAATCTGCATAATATAGTGAGGATAATTATAAATACATGCAATGAAAGAGCTGACCTATATAGAGAGACTTAATGACAGAAGTGGTAGTACTTACAAACAGTAGCAGGTGACTGTTGCTTTATCGAGGGCCCTTTGATTGAAAAAGTGGAAGAACTCCTCAAATGGATAATTCAACAGTTCAATTCCAACGAGGTCATGCTCCTCTCTAACTCTCAGCGTCAAAGTATTCCTCCCCCTAGACTCTCTGCAGGTTTTCATGTACCAATCATGCAATATTCGCATCATCGTTGATAGAGATCTTTCATCATTGACGAGAGGCTTCCCGTACTCGAATCTGTGTACCGCCTCCACCTCCAAGAAATCATAATTTACATCGTCGGGCAGGTAATCTCCAAGATTGTTATAACCGGGCACCATCCTCGGATCATTAGCGACGATGCCGCTAGGCACCTTGAGCGGGGGGCACGATTGGTTCGCTTGTTCGCCGAGCTGGGCAATTTGTTTCCCAGCTCGTCGTTCTTTCATCCTTTGATCACTGACAGTACTTCCCGACCGCTCCGCTTCGACAAATGCCTTTCCAATAATGCGCTCATAGTTGCCTTTCGGCGAAGACTTGGGTGGTTTTCTCAGGGCAGCCAGAGTGCGCTTCGCTTTCACCGGATCTACCTTCTCCTCCGGAGGTGGATGTCTCTGTGCTTTCAACCCTTGAAACCAGTCCTTCACTTCGGTTCACGCGATCTTTGCGTTCTCCTCTGGGGTCATCTTGTATGGTAACTTCTCTGGAGTCTTCAGAGAAGGACCGAATCTGTATTTCCTCCCGCCTCTGGCTGTACTGCTAGACGTTGGCAGAGCAGACGGAGCGGCTGTCTTCTTTCCTTGCTTACGAGGCGGAGGAGTGTCGACACACGAACACATCACCGTGTACCCTCGACGCCGGGGGTGATGCACCGCAGCTCACGTCGAAGGAGACCCGACCGACAGCGCGATACGTAGGATAGTCGGCAGGCGCTTTTGAAGACCCGAAACCCCACACGCCCGGGAGGGACCCCGTCAGGGAGTGTGGCGGCTATGGGCTGCCCTAGGTCGATTCGCTTGCTCCTAGAGCCTCGTGGATCGCTGCCCTCCAACGCGAAGAACGAACGAAGAACGAGAAAGAAAGATACAAGGGTAGGGGATAAAGATAGATGAACACAAAAGTGTAATAGATTGATTGGTTCGATTGGTGTTGTTCAATCGGCCATCACCCCCAACATATATAAGAGGCGGATGGACTTCCCGTACAAGCAAAGGATTCATCTAGGCTTCCCTTACAAAAAATTACATCAATTCACGTCCTAGAGTCCTAGTTCTATTCCAACTCGGATTTTGTCTGAATCTGGCCCAACTTCTGTCTTCCTCCTTGCGTAGGCCGTCGAGCTTGCATATGTCCTCCGATCAAGACGGCCCAAATATGAAACTTGTGCACCTCAATGAGACGAACAATACTTATGTTGAACACTTTTCCAAATAAGACCATCTTGAATATTCTACGAAGCCATCTTTAATATTCAGTCGGACTCGGTCATGTAACGGACTGGATTGTCCGAGCCTCGTAGTGAACTTACAGGCCGTATACTATCTCAGATGATAACGACTCCAAAGCCAAAGTTCACCGTTTTGACGATGCGCACAACTTCCGTGTTGATCACTTTTCCATCCGAGGTCATCCGGATTACCTTTCGGGCACATCTTCAGTTTCACTCGGATCCGAGCTCATCCACTCGAATATTAGAGTTTTTCGTCCGACTGGACCTTTTCACTCGGATGTTAGAGTCTTTCACAAGGAAGACAATCTTTCACTCGGATGACTATAATTTCACTCGGAAGACAATCATTCACTCGGATGACTATATTTCACTCGGAAGGCAATACTCGGATTACTATATTTTCACTCGGAAGCCAATCTTTTACTCGATCGATAAGTTTTCACTCGATCTTTTACTCGATCGGTAGGTTTTCACTCAGATGGTAAACTTTTCACTCGGATTTCCCGACTGAAAACATAGCCTGATCTTGATTTGCCTCTCCAGATTGCATACGACCTTGGATTGAGACAAATTATATATGAAAATAAATCGGCTCGACGAGAAGAAACTTTTCCGTGTTGAAGGTTTTTCAATCCAAGGCCGTTTTGAGGGCCGAATTGCTCACGCATTGCATCAGACACTCATCAACATGTGTCTGGTGTCAAGCGTAATATTTTGGTCTCTGGCGTGTCTAGACCGTATTGACTGTAAATTTTGCATATGAACTCGGATTGAGATGATTTATATATCAAAATCGATTGCCTCGACGAGACGAAGACAATTCCTTAAGCATCCTCCTTCATCCGAGGTCATCTTGAAGACGTGACTGGACAAAAGCCACTCGGAACATTGAATTATGCCACTCGGAGTATAGTTTCGGTCCGTAAGATAAGGTCGAATGAATATAACCGAAACATCAAAGTTGTTCCACTCGGCGACGTGAATCTTTTCATGCTGAAAACCCGTTCACTCGAGACCATCTTCATTGCAATCTGTATCTTGCCAAAATCAGGTGTCAACAAGGAGAAGGACTACGACGCGCCGGAGAAGCCGGAGCGGAGGCGGGTCTCTTCCGCCCTTGCTGATGAGGCGAAGGAGGCGGAGTGCCGCCACGTGCCGGAGAAGGAGCCAGCCGAGTGCCCTGATCGTCACTCGCCGGAGGAGGAGGCGATGGAGGAGGCAGAGTGCCCTGACTCGCCGGAGGAGGAGGAGGAGGAGGAGGCGTCCAGTTCGGAAGGTTGATGAGCTCCTTCCGCCATAGGCATGGAGTCTTCAGAGCAGAACCTAGCCGAGTCTCCCCTTCACCGGTAGGGTGGTCAAGCTGGAGGTCCTCAAATCCCTCCGTTATTTCATCGACCATCACCCTAGCATATCCTTCTGGAATCGGCCGACAGTGAAAAGTTGCACCGGGTTCAGTAGGAAAAACAGAGCCAACAGCCGCCTTGACCTTCATATTCATCCATTGCGTCATAAGGTGGCAATTTTGAGACCCCGTGATAGCATCCACGGGATAGCTGGCAGGAGCCGTCAAGACATGCTCCGGCTGAAGCAGCTCGGTGGAAGCCACGCTGCTTCTCCGCTGAGATGGCGGGGTAGCTTCGGGGGAAGCTTTGGCAGTTCATTTGCTGCGATTTGCTTCTCGTTCCTCTATCGCTTGTACCCTTGCGTGTAGCGCCTGCAGTTGGGTCTGCTGCACTTTCTTCCTCCTCACCTGGCATTTGTAACCACCTGCGTCCAGAAGCCCAGCCTTCCACGGAACGGAGCCTGGCGTGCCTCGTGTCCGTCCAGGGTGCTCAGGATTCCCGAGGGCCATTGTGAGCTCGTCGTTCTCTCTGTCTGGAACGAACGTCCCTTGCTGCGCTGCATCGATATAGTGCTGAAGCCTCGTGACTGGTATTTCCAATTGCTCGTCCGTCCAAATGCACTTCCTTGATACAAGGTCCAAGGTTCCGCCAGCCCTGAAGAACCAAGTCCGGCAACGGTCTGCCAGTTCATTGTCTCTGGTTCGATCCCTTTTTCAAGCAGATCATTCTCAGCCTTGGCCCACTTAGGCCGGGCTACGAGGTAGCCACCTGACCCCGTGCGATGGTGATGCTTCTTCTTCGCAGCATTTTGCTTGTTTGTCGCCGACATCTTCTTACTCTTTTCCGATGTCTTGTGGGCCTCAAATGCGGGCCAGTCATCTCTGATCTTCTCATATTTGCCCTTGAATTCTGGTGTCTCTTTTTTATCGACAAACCTATTCAGGTCTTTCTTCCACCTCCTGAATAGGTCTGTCATCTTCTTAAGAGCAAAAGACTTGATTAATTGCTCTTTAACTGGCTTCTACGGATCATCTTCTGGCGGTAGGGTGAAATTTGACTTCAGCTCAGTCCAAAGATCATTTTTCTGCATATCATTGACATAAGACACCTCAGGGTCTTCCTTAGCCGGCTTTAACCATTGCTGGATGCTGATCGAGATCTTGTCCCTAACCAGAACCCCGCACTGAGCAACAAATGTGTTCTTTGTCCGAATGGGTTCAATCGATTGGCCGTCGCGCGCGATTTCTATGATCTCAAACCTTTCATCCGAGCTCAACTTTTTCTTCGGGCCTCGTCTCTTTACCGAAGTTGTGCTCGATCCGGAGGGCTAGAAAAAAGAACAAAGACGAGAGTTAATTAATATGTGTACATACCAAAACAATGAATGCATCAATTAGCTAGTCAGCACAGGCTTAACTAATATATATACCTGGCCGGACTCGGTTCGGTCACCGGAGCCGTCATCACGGTCTCCTTCTTGCACCGGCATTGGGTCACCGGAGCCGTCCTCACGGTCTCCTTCTTGCACCGGCATTGGGTCACCGGAGCCATCATAATCATAGCCAGCTGCTTCTTCACCCTCTCCTTCCAGACCATCGGTGTCGTTGAGAAACAACGAGCAGACGGCATCACTTCCTTGGGCGATTATGTCCCCCAACAACGCTTCTTTTGCTTCGTCTCGGGGGGTGTCCATAGTTTCTACAAATATTTACAACATGGCAATTATTATTCAAACATGACAGATGCATATATTAGTGGCAAACGTAGAACTAGCTAGCTAATCACAGTAAGGAATCATATTAATTAGTGGCCTCGACGCTCCTTCTCTAGAGTTTGGGGTGGCCTCGACAACGCTTCAAGGGTTTGGGGTGGCCTCGAGAATGCTTCAAGGAGGGGGTAATATCGACAACGACGAGATACATACACGGGAAAATAATGTTAGCGGGAAGGGGGTATATCGACCCCCCCACGTGTTGAAGTTATTGAGGAGGGGGTATATCGACCCCCCCCCACGTGTTGAAGTTATCGGGGAGGGGGTATATCGACGCCCCCCACGTGTTGAAGTTATCGGGGAGGGGGTATATCGATCCCCCCTCGTGTTGGAGTTATCGGGAGGGGGTATATCGACCCCCCCCCCCACGTGTTGAAGTTATCGGGAATTTATATCGACACGACATACGTACATAGGAAAATAATATTATCGGGGAGGGGGTATATTGACCCCCGCCCCACGTGTTGAAGTTATCGGGAGTTTATATCGACACGACATATGTACATGGGAAAATAATATTATCGGGGAGGGGATATATCGACCCCCCCTCGTGTTGAAGTTATCGGGAGGGGTATATCGACGACGACAGACCCGATAAAACATAAGAAACGAAGAATAAATAAAAAGAGAAGAAGAAGAAAGGAATAGCTAGAGGAGAAGATCAGAGAAAAAAAGAAGAAAAAAAAGAGGAGAAGAAGAAAAAAAATTCTTCTCCTCCTCTATTCCTTTCTTCTTCTCCTCTTCTTTTTCTTCTTTTTCCTTCTTCTTATTTATTTCTCCTCTTTTTCTTCTTTCTTCCTCCTCTTATTTTCCTTTTTCCTCTCATTCTTTTTCTTCTTCTTCCTTTCCTAGCTAGATATATAAAACTTTTCTAAAAATGTAACTTTTGCATATATAAAACCTTTTCTTCCTTCTTCTTCCTTCTATTCCTTCTTCCTAGATATATAAAACTTCTTTAAAAATGAAACTAACCTAAAATGTACTAAATCAGAGAACATATATAGATAAAACTTTTCTAAAAAACTAACTTTTGCATATATGTATTTTTAAAACATCATTATAATTGAAAAAAATACATACATACATAAAAAAACATGTAAAAAATACATACATGCATATATGAACATACATAAAAAATACATATATCTAAAAAATACATACATACATATATATATGAAAATCTAAAAACATGTAAAAAATAGCATGTATAATTAAAAAAAACTTGCACGGCGGCGGCGGGGCCGGCAGAGGCGCGGTGCTCACAGAGGTGGCGACGTGTCGGGGCAGGGGACGGCGGCACGGCGACGACGACGGGGCAGGGGCGGCGCGCGTCGGGGCAGGGGACGGCGGCGCGCGGCGACGATGTCGGGCGAGGGCGCGGGCGACGGCGTCGGCCGAGGGCGTGGGCGACGGTGACGACGGGCGCGGGCGACGGGGCAGGGGACGTTGGCGCGCGGCGACGGTGTCGGGCGAGGGCGCAGGCGACGGCAAGGGCGCGGGCGACGGCGACGGCGACGGCGGGGCAGCCTGGCGGCGTCGATGTGCTCGGCGTCGTCGGGGGCAACTGGCGAGGGAAATGTGAAAAATTCCTAAGTGCTGACTTATATAGCAAAGCCATTGGTCCCGGTTCATGGCACCAATGGGGACCAATGGCCTCCTTTAGTCCCGGTTGGTGCCACCAACCAGGACCAAAGGTCTCTTTTCAGCAGCCGAAAGGGCAGGAAGCGGCGGCCTTTGGTCCCGGTTGGTGGCACCAACCGGGACTAAAGGGGGCCATTGGTCCCGGTTGGTGCCACGAACCGGGACCAATGCCCCCCTTTAGTCCCGATTGGTTGCGCTAGCCGCGGCTAAAAGTTTAGTCTCACCTCGCTAGTTGAGAGGGGCTCGGAGTGGTTTATAAGCCCCACTGCGACTGCCCTCTCGAGCTCCTCTCAAATGCAGGCTTACGCGCCTAATCTCATATTATGCTGTGTGTGGGCCTATTGGGCCTTCTGCGGGCCTGAATCCTGGCCCAGGTTGGGTTTCTAGTCGTGTTCAGGCCGTGGTGGCCCAATAGGTGGCAGTTTTTTTTGTTTTTTTATTTTGTTTTTTGCATTATTTATTTTCTTTTGCTTTTTTGCTTTATTTTTTGATTCTTTTTGCTTTTAGGTTAGAAAAATTATAAACTTTCTGTTAGTGCCATGAGTTTTCAAATTTAAATAGTTAAAATTTGAATTTTTTAAATAGTTAAAATTTGAATAGTTAAAATTTGAATTCTTTGAAATTTGTGTGAATCACAAGTTTGTGATTAACTTTACTATAAAAATAGTTTTTTTTCATTTTTTCTTTTGTTTTTTGCATTATTTATTTTCTTTTTTTTGCTTTTTTTAAATTCTTTTTGCCTTTAGTTTTAGAAAAATTATAAACTTTCTGTTAGTGCCATTAGTTTTAGAAAAATTATAAACTTTCTGTTAGTGCCATTAGTTCTCAAATTTGAATAGTTAAAATTTGAATTCTTTGAAATTTGTGTGAATCACAAGTTTGTGATTAACTTTACTATAAAAATAGTTTTTTTAAGTTTTTTTGTTTTGTTTTTTGCATTATTTATTTTCTTTCATTTTTTGCTTTAATTTTTAATTCTTTTTGCTTTTAGGTTAGCAAAATTATAAACTTTCTGTTAGTGCCATTAGTTTTAGAAAAAATATAAACTTTATATTAGTTCCATTAGTTTTAAAATTTGAATAGTTAAAATTTGAATTCTTTGAAATTTGTATGAATCACAAGTTTGTTATTAACTTTACTAAAAAAATGAACATAGATACGCCTATAGAGAAAATTCAACCTAAATTCATAATACATTTCTATGAATTTCAGAGAAATTCACTATGAATGTAGGTCAAATTCCTTGTATAGGGGCATCTATTTTTACTTTGAGAGGAGCTCAACAAGGCAGAGAGGGACGAGCTTATAAACCGGTGTAAGGGCCCTTCGGTTAGCGAGGTGGGACTAAACTCTGACCACAACGGGGACCAACCCTTGCCACAAACCGGGACTAATGGTCATGGGCCAGGGGCGAAGCGCATTGATCCCGGTTCGTGCGTGGAACCGGGACTAAAAGGTCCAGACGAACCGGGACCAATGGCCCACGTGGATGCCCTCTTGAGAGTGTTCTTGGTGAGAACATAGTTGACAAGGAGCGAACCGGGATTAATGGTATTACGAGGGCCGAACCATAAGACATTAAAGCATTTCAAATGAACTCGTCTGTTACAAAGTTGGCATGGTATCATCATAATAATTGCGGGAGAAAGTCTTCACTTTTTCTTCGCTTGTGTCATTTGCTTATTGCGCCGTAACCATGGATAATCTTCATCGTTTATCAGGATGCTTGGGTCAGCCTTGACTTTGAAGGGAGGAATTTCATGAAACTTTTCATAATCTTCAAACATGTCTGTCTTGCCCTCAACTCCCGGGATGTCCCTTTTTCCTGAAAGAACTATGTGGCGCTTTGGCTCATCGTATGATGTATTCGCTTCCTTATCTTTTTTTTTTCTCGGTCTGGTAGACATGTCCTTCACATAGATAACATGTGCCACATCATTGGCTAGGACGAACGGTTCGTCAGTGTACCCAAGATTTTTCAGATCCACTGTTGTCATTCCGCACTGTGGGTCTACCTGTACCCAGCCTTCTGACAGATTGACCCATTTGTAAACAAAGGGACCTTAAAATCATGTCCGTAGTCAAGTTCCCATATGTCCACTATGTAACCATAATATGTGTCCTTTCCCCTCTCGGTTGTTGCATCAAAACGGACACCGCTGTTTTGGTTGGTGCTCTTTTGATCTTGGTCAATCGTGTAAAATGTATTCCCATTTATCTTGTATCCTTTGTAAATCAATACAGTCAAAGATGGTCCCCTGGACAACAAGTACAGCTCATCACAAACAGTGTTGTCACCTCTGAGACGTGTTTCCAACCAACTGCTGAAAGTCCTGATGTGTTCACATGTAATCCAGTCGTCGCACTGCTCCGGGTGTTTGAAGCGCAGACTGTTCTTGTGTTCATCGACATACGGGGTCACCAAGGTAGAGTTCTGTAGAACTGTGTAGTGTGCTTGAGACCAAGAATATCCATCCCTGCATATTATTGAGTCCCTTCCAAGTGTGCCTTTTCCAGTCAGTCTCCCCTCATACCGCGATTTAGGGAGACCTATCTTCTTAAGGCCAGGAATGAAGTCAACACAAAACCCGATGACATCCTCTGTTTGATGGCCCATGGAGATGTTTCCTTCTGGCCTAGCGCGGTTATGTACATATTTCTTTAGGACTCCCATGAACCTCTCAAAGGGGAACATATTGTGTAGAAATATGGGCCATAGAATGACAATCTCGTCGACTAGATGAACTAGAACGTGCGTCATGATATTGAAGAAGGATGGTGGGAACACCAGCTCGAAACTGACAAGACATTGTGCCACATCACTCCTTAGCCTTGGTACGATTTCTGGATCGATCACCTTCTGAGAGATTGCATTGAGGAATGCACATAGCTTCACAATGGCTAATCGGACGTTTTCCGGTAGAAGCCCCCTCAATGCAACCGGAAGCAGTTGCGTCATAATCATGTGGCAGTCATGAGACTTTAGGTTCTGGAACTTTTTCTCTGGCATATTTATTATTCCCTTTATATTCGATGAGAAGCTAGTCGGGACCTTCATACTGAGCAGGCATTCAAAGAATATTTCTTTCTCTTCTTTCGTAAGAGCGTAGCTGGAAGGACCTTCATACTGCTTCGGAGACATGCCGTCTTTTCCGTGCAAACGTTGCAGGTCCTCCCGTGCCTCAGGTGTATCTTTTGTCTTTCCATACACGCCCGAGAAGCCTAGCAGGTTCACGCAAAGGTTCTTCGTCACGTGTATCACGTCGATTGAAGAGCGGACCTCTAGGTCTTTCCAGTAGGGTAGGTCCCAAAATATAGATTTATTCTTCCACATGGGTGCGTGTCCTGTTGGGGAACGTAGTAATTTCAAAATTTTCCTACGCACACGCAAGATCATGGTGATGCATAGCAACGAGATGGGAGAGTGTTGTCTACATACCCTTGTAGAGCGTAAGCGGAAGCGTTATATCAACGCGGTTGATGTAGTCGTACATCTTCACGATCCAACCGATCCAAGCACCGAAAACACGGCACCTCCGAGTTCTGCACACGTTCGGCTCGGTGACGTCCTCGCCTTCTCGATCTAGCAAGAGGACGCGGAATAAAATGAAACGACTAAAACACAAGAGACAATCCAAGGGGGGAGCTAAGGTATGCAACACAGATACTACCATGTGGTACTATATAGACTATTTTATTATTTTAAATATGTTCATATACTATATCTAAGATATTTCAAAGCAAGTTACATGTAAAAATTGCATATGAGCCCATAGTTTTTGTTATATTTACGAAATACGTATATATTTGTACATAAAAAAGAGCGTACTAAAAACATGGTACATACTACCTAAAATTAGTATATATACTACCTAATCATTGTTATATACTACATACTACACATACATACTCTCAGTTTCGGTAGATACTACATACAACATACAAAACGCACGTGGTGGTAACTACCACCGCTTGTAAAAAACATTTGTCATATATATATATATATATATATATATATATATATATATATATATGGTCGCGCTATTCGTCACCCTGGGTGAGGAATTCTTATTCCTCACCCCACCCCATCTCCCACGGCCAGGTTGTTTTGAACGGAAGAAAGGAACACATGTGGAGTAAGATTACGGTCTGTAAAAAGAAACCCACGCGCCACACCCATTGCCACCCTAAAATCAAAAGGTTGACGGTGTAAACTTACGGCGTGGTCAATTGTGTGCGCACCTCCTTTTGGACCGTAAGAAAACCAAAGAGTGGCCACGTTTCTCAATAAAAAAAAGTGGCCACGTAAGCCTTAAGTATAATGTGCAAACGTGCTATTGGTTTGCAGTAGGCAAATCGATCTTCTTGTGCTACCCAATGACCATTGCATGCTCGCGTAACGTGCTTCCTCCTGCAGAAAAGAGTAGCCGGCGGCAGATCAACCGCACCATCACCCAATACGTGGCCGATGACATCCTCACACAGCTGTGATATGTGAGAGGTACGGAGAAGAAACACCAGATATAGTCCGTTCTGAAGACCAGTGGATATACCAGCTGCGTACATCGAGGTGTGCTTAGTTGATGAATGCTAATCGTCAATGAGTTCAGAACGCCAGTGTAAAATACCTTATGCAAATGTAAGAATTCTCAGTACAAGCAACACATCAGATTTATCAACAGTTTGCAGTGACGGTGTAAAATACCTTATGTTAACGACAGAATTCTTGGTGTACATAAGACCACACCAACGTTTATAGAACACAGATGGACTGTGGTTTTTTATATATGTGCCAGTAAAAAATATGGGAAGCTTCATTACGCAGAATACCAACAACATGATAATAAACAAACTCCATGAAACAATACGAAATTTGCCTCATCGATTGCAAAGGTCTCTACAAAGTTGGCAATGTCAGAAGACGAATGAAATTGTGATTGTCCAGTCATATTAGAAATTGCAACACTGAGCAATCATCTCAGTCTTCCGGAATGAATATATTGTGCAATCCCTGAAAGTAAAAATAGATGTTTTTCATATGCGCTCTGAAACATCCAAGCATGGTCACCAACTTTTCAGTGCTGCAACATCTGTCGTCCATTGATAGCATGCTTCTTAAGAAAATGGAAAGAGTCTTACAAAATGTTACGAGAGAAAAGATTTTTTAGCCAAACAAGAAGGGCATATACAGAGCTCCATCAGGATGAGACCACCACTAACACTGCAACCTATAAACACGCCAGTTAGGAATAGCAGGATTGGATGCAAGTTCCTGTCAAAATCAAAACGAAATACACGGATTAATGCTCCTGTATAATATTGATTACCCAATGGGGATAAGCACAAGCATCGGATGGTGTGAAAATGCATTACCAACAACCTAGAATTGGCCATCATTCGTCATAATGATCCTTTGAAAAAAAAGTGCGAGAGCAAACACATCATCGTCAGTATAGCTCAGTAGAATTAGAAGCTAGTAAGATCATGTACACCCAAATTCAAATTCAGGATAACCTCAAGTATATATACTCTGCCTGCCAACATTTAACAAATAGATTTTTTTTAAATAAGAATTAACCAATATACGTTCATAGGAGAGCTAGCTAGTTTCTTTTGTTTTGCGGGGAGAGAGCTAGCTATTTTTTAACTTAAAAATTCAGCATTCACTTAATTCACAAAGTTCAAGAGAAACTGAAGTTTGTACCGCAAACTTGTACATATTCTTCCGTTCTGTATTGCCCAGTCAATTTATGGACTAGAATGCACGTGAGAAAATGTAAAACTATCTTTAAGTTCCTTGCAGATTGCAAAAGAAAATAGAAATATAAATTTGAAACGGTCGCTAATTTGCATTGCTAATTGAGGATATATGTGTGCAACGGAAAGAGATCATTTAGACATCTGCTCGCAACCTTGATGATTTCCCTCTGAATAAATTCAGCAAAACAGTTTAATCACATGCCTTAATCATATTACGAGCAACAGGTTTCATTATGCTTAAGTGGTACCTAAATACATCAAGGCGAACTCCGAGTCACGGAGCTCGAATGGTAAGGACGCTGGCCATGTTTGAAGGATCAAAAACTAATTAACAAGGTATATTTGTTCATCCAGCTTATGGGGACTATATATTCTTGTGTGCCTAACCGTGAGAACAACATACTTACCATTTTCTCGCCTGCGCAGAATTGCCTCGTATCCAACTCCGTTGCATACATCTTCTGCTCTGAGATTTCTTGCAGAATTTCAATCCTCATTTGCCTAATAAATTCACAGAACATAAAGCTGGTGTCATCACTTCAAATCTTATCTTACGAATAGCATAAAACTAAATTCCGTGTAAACAAAACTCCCCTCTGATTTGAAGCCCGTAAGTTTGTGCATATTTCCATTAACAAATTCATAGTGAATTAGTATTGCCACCTAGGTACTGGCTGGTTCTTTATGTACAGCATTACTAATATTCAGTAAATTCAGAAGCATCATTTATAGCTACAAGGCTGCAAATTCTTGCAATTTTTTGACGGTGAATTTTACAGAAAAACAAAATCACAAAGAGGATTCACATGCCCCATGAGAAACAAAAATTAATCTCAACTGGATCAAAATTTGATGTTGTAGTGTTGTTCATCCTTCACCACAGTTTGATACTGAATTCACATCGGCCTTGTTCGGTTGCATTTGATTTGAAGGGGTTTGTGAGGGATTAAATCGCCTGTAAGTCAAAATCCTCCCCAATCCCTTCAAACCCCTCCAATCCCCTTGGAGAAGGGATTAACCGAACAAGTCATCCTTGAATTGATCTTCAGACGCCCGTCTACACCGTAACCACCTTCCCTGCAGGGCTGCAGGTACTACACAGGCTCCCCATATTTCTCTCATTTCATACCTTGGCCTCTCTTCCTCT
This sequence comes from Aegilops umbellulata, assembly GCA_032464435.1. Taxonomy (NCBI): domain Eukaryota; kingdom Viridiplantae; phylum Streptophyta; class Magnoliopsida; order Poales; family Poaceae; genus Aegilops; species Aegilops umbellulata. The sequence goes on along the minus strand of CP136060.1, from coordinate 91,539,299 downwards.
TCCCCTGCTTGCTCCCCTCCCAATAACAAATAACCCTGACCTAACAATTCAGAAATTCATGGAGGATGAGAGAGGAATAATAGGAGGAAAGATTTCATACCGGCGGGAGGACCGCCGATTGTGGAGAGGGGCGCCGGAGAAGTTCGTTGTCGCCGCCGAGCTTGCGCCGGACCTTTGCAGCGCCCACGTCGCCTCCAGATCGCTGCCGCGTGAGACAGGGAAAGGGAAATACTCCACGCGCAATAGAGGTAGCCATCGCCTCCTGGTCGTCCCTCCGGTGTCGTGGCTGTCGCCGCCTCCGCAATGGCAATATAGGAAGGGGCCGGGGGAGAGAGGAATGTCGTCGAGTAATAAGAAAACTGCTCGCACGTTTTTTTTCTAGTACGATGGAGTGGGCTAGATCGTAGGCCCAGCTAACCGTTTCCATGACGTAAAATTACATCGGTGGATTGTGATTTCAGCTGACCATTGCTCGAGTCGATCGACTAGGGTGAGGAATTACTTATTCTTCACCCTGGGTCATTAATAGAGTAACTATATATATATATATATATATATATATATATATATATATATATATATATATATATATATAGTGTTACTATTCATCACCCAGGGTGCAGAATAAGTTATTCTTCATCCGAGGTAATCTTACGACCATTTCATAATTAAATTACGTTTGAAATTCAAATAGTTACATTTCTATCAATTCACGACGTAAAATTTGACATAAGAAAAAATAAAAATATAGGTCATAAGACAAAAAATTTACATTTTATGTGTATTTTACACTATGTTTTTACATTTGTAATTTTACATAACATAAAATATTTTTTTCGACGATTATATATTTCTTACGGTCTCTTTTTACTTCAGAAATAAGGCAAACTTTGCGGAACGTCAAATTACGGTCCATTGATGGTAAAATAGAGGGAGGTGATTCCTCTGACGAATAGTCCCTCCCTCCCTCCCTCCCTCCCTCCCTCCCTCCCTCCCTCCCTCCCTCCCTCCCTCTCTCTCTCTCTCTCTCTCTCTCTCTCTCTCTCTCTCTCTCTCTCTCTCTCTCTCTCTCTCTCTCTCTCTCTCTCTCTCTCTCTCTCTCTCTCTCTCTCTCTCTCTCTCTCTCTCTCTCTCTCTCTCTCTATATATATATATATATATATATATATATATATATATATATATATATATATATATATATATCAGATTCCGAATTACGATACTGACACTGATGAGGTTCAAAGGTACACAAGCAGTTGGAATACAAAGCAGGAGAGCGGCCATGTGAACAGAGTGTATTAATCGCCCATATATTTACAAAGGAAACAACCCAGGCATGAAGGAGCACTTGTTAGCCTCTACACACGGATATCGCCATGGCCGAAACTGAAATAAGATGGCTAAAAGCGCTTCGCAGGGCGTGGCATGCCTAGCCATTCGACTTCCCCTTTCACTCCGGGGCTCAGAGTCCAGGATATGTATTCATCCATCCCATACCCTGAACACATGCAATGGACAAGGACTCAACACATAATAGTATACAGATTTTAACCAAGAAATTAGACAACAAAGTGAATCTAAATCATCCAAACCTGAAAAAAGGACGGTTTATATCCAAGTAGCCTGATAGTCTAGATGGACAGCAACATGGCTGATAGCAGCCATTGTTGCCCATAAGCAACCAAGTGATGTGGTGGTAAGTGCTTGCGAGCAAAGCTCAAGCAGGGAACTGCTCGTACAGGCATATTGATAAGAAACCATCCATTTACAGCAACTTCAACCAAAATCCTTGGATCTCCAAAAGGCACCTCGCCTCCTAAAACAGCATGAAGACAAACAAGGAACTACCAGTGAGAATGTGAAGTGTTAACATAGGCCCCAAGAAGAATCAAAAGAATTTTGAAAAGGAAAGCACAGGAGAAGACACTGTGATTACCGTGATGTTTCTACTTCTTCCTGCCCCGCTTGCTCGAAATGCTTCGAGCATTGGCACGCACGGATGGTTCAGACCTGAAAATGCCACGCTGAATGTAGCAGTTTTGCAATGCAAGCAAACCACCTGGGTATAAGTAAAGAATTGTCCAGTACCTCTTTGCATTGGAAGTCTGACCAGGCGATGTTAAGTTATCTTTCTGAATGTCAACACTAAGCTGTGGTGTCTTCTCCTTTCCAGCGATAGACTCATTAACTGATCCTAATGTTTCACCGGTCTGTGGGAGGAAACACGCGTAAATAAGTAAGCATACACAAAAAATGTATGCTTCAAAACACAGACACAGATGATCTGGAAGTTACCAAGCCCTTGCTGTCTGCATCAACAAGCTCATTGTCGATTGGGTCAGATACTGGATTGACATACGAGACAACTACATTGTCTTTAAAAAGAACCAGCTGAGACATTGGTTTAATTTCAGAGGCCGCACCGCTGTCAAGGAAAGAGGAAACACGTATGAAATACAATGGTGCACCAATAACTTATAAAAAGAATGTCAAGTTGAGTGGAGTTGTGCGGACCCAGTCACAGATGGCTTCATGACGGAAGGAGGCGAAGATAAAGTAGGCAGAAGAGCATGACTCTAATTAGAATAAAAAATAGGATTAAATAGTAGGAAAAAGCACAGAAACAGGGCAAGTAATCAATGCAGAAGAGCACTTGTGAGAAGAAAAGGGATGAACCTCAGGAATCATGGTGATTGAAGGTGGGGAGTGGAGCTGCTTGGCGCCATATTGCTCGATGGCGTACCTAGCACCCCTGGAGCAGGAGGACTGTCATTGGGCAAGGAGCTTGAGCTAGTTGATCCAGTCGTAACACTTGAAGCCTGATACGCCACAGAAGACTGGCTGCTTTCCTAGAGGCGTGTCAAGCCTAAGTACTTGGAATGACAGATCATCATCATCACTGGTGAAACACTAGCTTGATGTGGAGACAATGAAACGGAACTTCCGCGATATAACAGCAGAGAGCTCTCGTGAGGTGATAGGGTCTCCACTGGCAAATTGGATGATCTCTTGAAGTGGGGCAATAGGTGACCGTCCATCAGCGGTGCTCCAACCAGTTCCCTTCTCACTCTGTCCAAAAACACAAATTCAGCCTCACCAGGCTCATTGACCTCAGCATCAAGAAGAAAAGGCAAAGATACATGTTAAAAGCAATGAACAGAAACAAGATAGGGGGCCCGTTGCCTGCCGAACGGTGGGACAGCAAATAGGACATTGAGATGGTAATGGATATGATTTTAGCGTGTTTTAAACATATATCATACCGACGAATAAAGTTTGCACCCAAAATGCACGCAGTTACATATAGGAATTGCTTTATCTGGCATACATAAAGAGGATGGCATGATCATAGAATATACATGAGGCTACACTCTTCTGCAGGTACAAAAGCATAGGATCCCGAGTCTGAGAAATTTTAATGCAGAGTAGAACGGCGAAGGGCCTCCTCCATTCGGCTGTAACAATGAGGGTAAGCTGGAAAAACAGTTTGAATACAGGGTTTGTATATGACTGGTGGTGGGTGAAATTGAATAGAATATTTCATCAAGCAAATTAAGATACTACTACTTCGTACTCCTTACACAAGCATATCATCATGAATCTAATGGGGGCAGTGATTCGATCTTCAAAGCCTCCATAACTTTTGCTTCTACACATCCATTCCTAGAGCACATTTAGCCTGCTCTGTGTGTTGCATGTTGTTGGCAGCAGAAAAGTAGAACTACCAAAATTAATCCAATAACTAATTAGGCAAAGCAGTGTAGGAGCCAAACATGTTCATAGCTAAGCGTAGTTTGCATTCACAGGGATAACCAATCTATAACTTAGTATCCTATATGGGACCACCGGATCACGCCGTTCAAAAGGCGAAACAACAAATGAACTCAGAAAAATACACACCTCTAGAGTATGCATCATGTGCCCTGCAGAGTCTCCTTCCATCAATGATATACCGGGAGCTTATATCAATCGAAGCACAGAAAAATATTCCAGTCAACCATTGTTCAATGTAATTGTAATAAGCTTCAAGAAGAACTAATATTTCAAAGCAAACCAAATACTCACATCACCACAAGCAAGCATAAACAGCCCATGTTGTTAAGTTGAATTTGAACTTCGGAAGCAAAATAATATAGGAAAGAAACAATTCAATAAGTAAATCATTGATTCCTATTTTGCAAGGACCCGAGGTATTTGCAGTTCACAGTACATATAAATCAAACTGTGAGAAACAGCAACATGTAAGTAATTAACCGTTGAGGGATTATATTAGCAAGCAAAAGCCCCTTTCCAATTTTCAAGCAAGTAGACAAAATCCCTGAATATATTACAGTTTACAGCGAACCTTTGTAATGCTGTTTTTACGTTTCTGAAAGACCCCATGGAGAAAATAAGCATCTACAAGTTCTTGCTGATATGATTCAAATATTCAAAATTTGTTGTTCCTAACAAAACCTGCAGAGTCTAAAGCTAAATTAACATCATACTGACTATCCAAGAGCGACAACAACAGACACAGCCCATCAGAAGGCGCTACCATTAACAGAACTGTAAGCACATCAGGCACATAATCTCAAATCCTCTCTCTAACCAACCATGTAAACCAGACTGACACTATCATAATAGCCCAGTGAGCCCAAATCCGACACTCTCTTCCTAACCAACCATAATATAAGCAAGGACGAACCGAAACAAGCCAGCATTGACACCATCATAATAAGTTAGGGAGACCAAATCAAACAACAGAGGCCAATGAACAGGCCATTCTTCCCATTCTCTTTCAGAAGCACCAATCCAACACAAACAAACCGAACCCTTTGTTTTGCACACGTCACTGGAAAAAGAACATCATGTTACTGGAAAAGCAAATCTGAAGGTGCCAAGTAAAAACACAAGACTAAATGGACATGAGCCAAGTAGACCAATCCAAATGCACCAGATCAATCCAAATACAGTAGACCAATCCAAAAGACACATGTCCTTCTGCATCCACCTCTTCCTGAAAACTCACTACAATCCTAGCAACCTATGCTCACATGAGGGAAAGATCCCAGCCTTAGGAAGATCCAGACTAAGAAAAAGCACACACATGTCAGCCACAAGCAAACAAACAAGGAAGAATTGAGAACCACTAAAATCCAACCAGAGGACACCACTATCTGTCTCCACCAACATAAGAATCTGTCTCCACCAACCAGAGGACAACACAATCTCTCGATCTAAAAATGAGCAATGCACCACAGAATAATGGAAACCTATGTTCAGGAAGCAAGATTTTAAGACGCTGCACCGCCAGGTTTTTATCCGTCTCCACTTATTGCACTGAAGACATGCAACTCCAACAGTCTTCTGTATTGGCCTTGTTCAATCTCGGTCTCATTTGCACCATGTAATAAAAGGAGTTCGATAACGCAATCTTCCCAGTCAATACCATCACATGGGTCTGTTCTCCGTTTCTTCTTCCCAGAGTCGGGAGCGTCTGACATCTCCACAGGATGTTCTCCATGTCGTCTCTTTCGACCCAGCTTCTTCCTGCTATTTTTTTGTGGTGGACAAGCATCTTCATTTCCATGAACAGCCGGTGAATCAATTGCATTTGCAGTACGCGCAGCAGGAGCCTTCCTAATTGCATCGATTCGACACTTAGCAGCTTCAATTCGTGCTCTCCTTCGCTTCTGATGCTCCAATCCAGCAGTAAACGACGGAGGAGGTGCATCATAGCCAATGTCAATATCTGCTACCTCCTCAAGCGGCATGCGCTTGGTCCGATTATCATCCAGCGAATCCATCCATGGTTCCAGCTCCAGCCCTATCCTCCGCTGCTTCCTCCTGTTAGCAACTTTCCCAACCTTCCCAAGTTCCTTCAGCTTAGAGAGCCTCTTTAAGACATTCTGGTAAGCATCTGACAGGCAATCCTCTGAGATCTTCAAATCCCCTGATTCCTTGCCCTCTTTCCCAGAATTCTCGAAATCCAAATCATCAACATCCAGGGGAACAATCTGGAGGTACTTGGACTCGTCCTCATCAACAGATGAGTACACCTGCACAATGCCGGCGATGTCCGGAGCGAAGCTCTCAAGAAAAAGTTCCGATGGGTCGGACTGTGACCGCATCTCCATGAGCCAGAGCAGCATTGGGGCGTTCAGGAGCAGGTTTCTGGCATTGACGTCGGCACCCCACGGAAGCAACTTCTGCGCGACATGCACCAGCACTTTAACGAGCTCCTTGTATCGGAGACGGCTGGTGTGCACGACCGCCGACATCTCCTGGGCAATGTCTTCCACAGAAACCTCAGCGACCTTGTTCAGCTCTGCGGCGAAGGCAATCAGGCCGGCGAGAAGTGGGAGTGGGTGCCGCCCGGTGGTGAGCGACCACTTGGAGGAGCAGCGGAGGAGAAATCTGGCTTGGGAGAGAATCGCTCTCGTCTTCTCCTCGCCCGCAGCGGTGGTGAGCTTGTACGAGCCGAGCACGGCGCGTTCGAGCGCGGCCTGGTAGTCGAAGGAAGGGAGGGGGGGAAGGGAGAGGTGGGAGGCGATGCGGGATACGAGGTCACCGAGCGCGACCGTGGTGCAGGACGCGGCCTCGGCAGCCTCGGCGAGGGAGAGCGGGAGGCGGTGAGATCGCGCGACGAGGAAGGAGCAGGCGGCGGCGAGGGCCGGGAGGAAGGTGGTGCCGGGGGTGGCGAGGTTCCCGGCGGTTGCGGATTTGGCCATGGTGAGGATCTCCTCGGCGCGGGTGGGCGAGAGGCCGAGTTGGATGGCCATGGAGGTGATGACGTTGGAGGCGGCGGCAAGCTTGAGCTCGCGGTAGGGGGACTGGGAGAGGTGGCGGACCAGGGAGGCGGCGCGGAAATCGAGCTGGCCGTCCTCGGTGAAGGCGGTCGGGTTGTAAAACTCGGAGGCGCCGGCGTCGTGTTGGAGGCCGCAGGAGGTGCAGACGAGCGCGCCCGAGCCCGGGTCCGGCGACACCGAGTCCTCGCCACAGGACCAGCACCGAGAACCCATCGCACGGGCGGTCGGCGGCCGGCGCGGCGGGGAGGGCAGATGCCTAGGGCGGCGGCTTGAGGCCAAGAAACGATGTGGGGATTCGATTGGAGTTGGGAGGACGGCCAATTCGAAGCCGCTCCCTTCGTGACGGCTCGAACGACTTCGTGGTGTGTGATTGCCTCGTCAACCGACCTAGGAGTAGGAGTTACTCTGGGTTCCTTTTATATCGGGAACCGACTTAAGGTTCGTAAATCTGTTTTCCAAAACCACAAAATTCGCTGGGTTTGTACTACCATACCTACAGGGAAACTTGCAATCTGACGAGACGGTGCTCCAATGTGTTATTCCCAAAAAAGTCAGAGCTCTCCAGATTTAGCACAATATCGGCCCAATTGCACTTTGTAAGGTGCTTTATAAGATACCTCGAAGGTTCTGGCCTTGCGGCTAAGGCCGGGACTCGATGATGTTATTTCGAAAGAAGAAAGTGCATTCGTCCCGGTCCCGCGTCGTCTCATAACGGTCAATATGTTTATTGCGTACTGGATTATTATCTTTTTATCTACGAGATTATAAGCCGTTATCTTAAGAGGAATCAGAATATTGCCTAGTTTTCTCGCAAGCATCGGATGAAGGGGCAGCAAAACTTCATGATATTTTGGAGCTTTACCGGTGGGGGTCTGGTTATAACTTGTAAACAGAAGAAATTCCGCAATATTTTTTATCCAAAACAATACTTATGACATGAAGACTTTGGTCCACCAACATTATAGAATGGGCGATGCTAGGCGCCGGCACACCGGCCGAACCGTTTCGGCCGGTCCAGCCCTGGGCGCCCGATGCAGTGATTAAAGACCGTCAGATCTGTCCCTCGTTTCTTCCTCCTCACGAGTCATTTTTCAAAAAAAAAAAAAGCAACGGCCTGAGCGCCGCCGAGACCACGCTATACCCCGCGAGAAAAAGGCCGAGCTTGAAGCACCACCGCGGCGTTCCCTCGTCGCCGGTGGGCGCCCTCGCCGGCCTTCCGTGTTTGCCCAAGAACCGCGCTCGCCATGGATGCAGCTCCGCCGCCCGCGCTCATAGGAGATCTGCGCTCGCCATGGATGCAGCTCCGCTGGCCGTGCTCGCCATGGATGCAGCTTCGCCGTCCCCTCTCGCCATGGATGGATCCCGCCCGCGCACGCCATGGATGCAGCTCCGCCTCGCTGGCGATTGACTGGTTCTAGCAAATATAATTGGCCGTTGTAGCATTTTTCGTTGTTGGTCGTAGCAAAATGGAGACACGGTTGCAACAAAAAAGAAAGGTCGTCATTGTCGCTGGTTGTAGCTCACCGTTGCAGGTAGCAAACATTTGCATTTTAAAAAATGAACGGATGTAACAAAACCCGTTGCCGGACGTAGCAAATAACTATGACAGTTGTAACAAAAAGCCGTCGTCGTCGTCGCGGGTCGCAGCTCGGCCGTGATGGATGTAGCAAAACATTATGCCGGTTGTAGCAAAAAGCGATGCTAGTTGTAGCAAAACCGCGATGCCGGCTATGTGTTGTAGCAAAACGTGATGCTAGTTGTAGCAAAATGCTATGCCAGTTGTAGCAAAAATCTATGCCGGTTGAAGCATGTAGCAAAACTGCAGCATTTTATCATCTTCTTCCACCTCCAGCCGTCGCTGGTTGAAGCTTTCTTATTTTCATAGTGTCTAGTTGTAGCTTTCTCTCTCAATGGTTGGAGCTTTTTCCAACAAACCGTTGAAGCTTTTCTACCAAAAGTTGTAGCTATTTTCTTTTTAGCAGCACTTGGTCAAGGCTTTTTGTGTTGTTTCGGTTGAAGCTTTTTTAATCAAAGGTTGTAGCATTTCATGTCAACGGTTGTAGCTTTCCGGCGATGGCTCTGACCGCTTGTAGCTTTCTCTACATCCGGTTGAAGCTTTTCATCTAGGGGGATGAAGCTTTTTTAAAACGGTTGCAACATGAGGGGGTGCGACGATTCTGCAGAAGCCTCCGGCGTCGTCCATCGCCGCCCGGCTCGTCGGCGGCGAGGCAGAAGCACGAGGCACGTGGGAGTTGCAACCAACGGGAATGGGATTGGTCAACGACCTTGCTGCATCCAACGGCGAGCGGGGCTGCAAGCGTGGCGGAGTGAGATCTACATCCATGGCCGGCGGGGGATCGATCTTCCATGGCCGACGGCGAGTCACTCACGCGCTACAGCGACAGAGGCAAGAGCTGCGGGCATCGGCGCTGCGTGCTGCAACGACGGAGGCAGGAGACGAGGATGGGGCGAGATCCCGCGGAGCTGGGAGACGGGGATGGGGTGGGATCTGCGGGAGGTTGAAGAAAAGCAGCGATTTGGATGGCCCGCGTCCTACGTGTCGCTTGGTGGATGGCTGAGGCGGAGCGCGCGTGGACGCGACCGGCCGAGTGTTTCGGCCGGCGCCCCGGCCCCAAACGTTTCCCTTATAGAATTGATCATGAGGCATTGGTGAAAAAATATTTAGGACTGCCTACAGCCCTTGGCTGATCTATTGATGCCTGTTAAACACTAGTAGAAAAAGGGTCAAATGTGAAGCACATTAGTGTCGGTTTGTAACAGAACTGGCACTAATGTGATCAATAGTACCGGTTCGTGGCGGCGATCAATAGTACCGGGTCATGGCGAACCTTTAGTACCGGTTCATGCCACGAACTGGTACTAAAGAGGTTGTGGCAGCCTGCGGTCAGGCTATGGCCCCACCATCACCATTTAGTGCCGGTTCGTACCATGAACCGGTACTAATGAGGTTATGGCAAGCTGTTTTTAGTCCCACCTCGCTCCCCTAACAAGGTTTTTACCACCTTAAATATGTTACTTCTCAAACTATCACAAGCACTTGGTCTTCATTGAACTCTATGTGTAGAATTTGTGGCCGCAATATGAGTCTTCACCGGTTTACAAATCATTGAGGACTCATATTGACAATTTATATTGTACACAGAAAGATCATTCATGATCAAAGTATTTTTGATGTATAAGATCATAATGACAATTCAAACTGTAAAGAAATATAAGATCATGATCTAAATGCTCTTATATTTTTTGCGTTCAGTATGCACTATTCAAAGCGACGCCATCATTTTTCAACCATTTCTGCCTTCATTTGTTATTTTTCATGCATTTAATAATTTGTTTTGAGAGCTAAATGACCTTGAAATTGAAAAGCACTACAAATAAAATCTGAAAAAGTTGAAACTTGGCATGGTATCTTCATTTCACCCACATAGCATGTGCAAAAAAGTAGAGAGGGTTACGGCAAAAACTGAATGCACTTCGTTTACAAACTGGACAATCTCTTTCGAAGTATTTGGGTTTCTGACGAAAACTCATCTGTTACAAAGGCATTTCATTTTTTTGAACTTATTACAACTCCAGATTTTTGTGCATTCAGTATGCACCATTTAAAGCGACGCCATCAACTTTCAACCATTTCTGCCTTCATTTGCTATTTTTTATGCATTTAATGATTTGTTTTGAGCTAAATGGCCCTGAAATTGAAAAGCACTACAAAATGAGACACATTAGTCCCGGTTTGAATTTGAGCCGGCACTAATGTGTCCATTAGTGCCGGTTCCAACGGCTAGGCGGGAGGAGCTCTTTAGTACCGGTTTATAAGTCCCACCTCGCGAAGAGAGAGGCACTAGAAGCAGTTTATAAGCCCTGAGTGCAGAGACGATGAAGAAGAGGCTCAATGCTCACGTTGCTTAGCTTCAAGCCTTGAGGAATATGGTAGACTACACGGAGCTATGTGCAGTGCAGTTTACACTATTCCGAAAGGCTTGAAGCTAATTAACGAGCATTGCACCTCTTTTTTATTTTTAATAACTTATTACAACTCCGGACTTCTTCTGTTAAGCCAAAAACTGAAGTATTTTTAATAACCTAAAGTATCAGGGCCGGTTTCAGACGAAAACTCATCTGTTACACCGGCACTTCATTTTTTAAAACTTATTATAACTCCAGACTTTCAACCATCAACTTGGCACGGTATATAAAAATAAATGAATAGAGGAAAATAAATAAAGCAGAAAAGAAAAAAAAAGCAGAAAAGAAAAAATAACAGAGAAGAAAAAATATAAAAAAATACTCAGAAATAAATAGAAGAAAATAAATATAGTAGAAAAGAAAAGAAAAACTACTCAGAAATAAATAGAAAAAAAATAAAGCAGAAAAGAAAAAAACTACATAAAAAAATTTGGGGTGCTGCCCTGTGGGCCTGCTAGACCACAGGCGTGCAATTTCAGGCCCACAAGGCCCAGCAGACTCACAGGACAGCGCGCCGTAGTTAGGCCCAGAAGCCTGCTTTATAGAGGAGATCGAAATGGCAGCCGCGGCTGGGTTTATAAACCAGTGCGGCTTCCCTTCCCTGGCGAGGTGGGACTAAACTTTGTGCACCGCGGGTGGTAGCGCACCACCTTTAGTACCGGTTGGTGGCTCCAACCGGTACTAAAGGGTGGTCTTTAGTACCGGTTGGAGGCACAAACCGGTACTAATGGCCTGCTCTTCCCGCCTCTTAGCCTGGCCAAAGTTGGTCTTTAGTACCGGTTGGTGGCTCCTACCGGTACTAAAGGCCTCTCCTATATATACAACACTTACGAAAATTTTCAGTTAGTTGTTCGTCTTCGTCGCCGCCCCCGCCCCTGCCCCGTATCGCGCTCCGTCCCCGTCGCCGTCGTCGCGCCCCAGCCGTCCCCGGCGTCGGGCGCGCCCCGGCCGTCCACGCCCCCATCGTCGCGCGCGCCCGGCCGTCCCTGTCCCCGTCGTCGCGCGCGCCCCGACCGTCCTCGCCCCCGTCGCGCCGTCCCCGTCGTCGCCGTCTCGCGCCCCGACCGTCCTCGCCCCCGTCGCGCCGTCCCCACCGTCGCCGTCTCGCGCCGCCGCCCGTATGCCGCTGCCCCGTCGCGCCGTCCCCGTCGTTGCCGTCTTGCGCCGCCGCCCGTACGCCGCCGCCCCCGCTCGTACGTACACACACACATACACACACACACACACAATTTTTTTACTTATTTTTTGTTTTCTGTTTTTTAGATTAATGCATGTCAAATTGTTAATTAGATGAATTACCTAGATAAGAATGTTAGATTAATGTGAAATGTTAGATATGAATTAGATAGAAAAGTTAAATATTAATGTCAATTGTTAGATGAATTATAGCTAGATAGTAATTAGGTATATGAGATTTGAACTAGTTGAATTAATATAACTAGTTTATTTTTAGTAAATGCTTAGTTGAATTAATAGAACTAGTTGAATTAATAGAACTAGTTGAATTAGTTGAAATAATAGAACTAATAATATTGTTTCACCTATATATAGAACTTAACTAGCTAGATGTTAATGTTAATGATTTTTTTATATATTTTTAGTTTATATAAATTTTAGATTAATGTCAAATGTTAGATGAATTAGATATGAAATAATAGAACTAGTAATATTGTTTCACCTATATATAGAACTTAACTAGCTAGATGTTAATGTTAATGATTTTTTTATATATTTTTAGTTTATATAAATGTTAGATTAATGTCAAATGTTAGATGAATTAGATAGAAATATATGTTAGATATTAATGTCAAATGTTAGATGAATATTAGAATTAGCTAGATATTAATTAATGTTAGATAGTAAGTGTTTAATGTTTCACCTATATGAACATAGAAAATGTCGTCTGATGATGAAAAATATGTCATTATGTGCGAAGACTGTGAAGACCAACGCGGTCTGTGCGACAGAAATTTCTTTGTTGATAATAGCCGCTTCAGCATCAAGCTGGATGAGACATTCGAAGTGGATACAGTAAGTCACAACGGCAATTATTTTTTTGTAATATAAGCATTATACTTATGCTTCATTTGCTTCAACTTACAATTTTAAATTTTCACTGTTCTACTAGCGCATCCCCTGCCATGCAAGAATTTTTGTTTTGGATAAGATAGGTTTCAGTGTTATGGAAACTATGGAGGTAAAGAGAGTTTACCTGAAGATCGAGCATGCTTATACTTTCAACGTCAAATTATACAATGCAGATACGTACACCTATTTTGAATGCAAAACTTGGCAAACACTATGCAAGGCTTATGCATTTGAGCCTGATATGGTTATCACCTTTGATATTTGTCCGGAAGATGATATTGAAGGTAATATCGGCATCTGGGTCGATGTGCAGACGCCTCCAGTTCTACCATTATGTGAGTTTCTCAACCATATTTATGTCTTTGATATTGTTTATTCAAAAATAGTTGACAACTTATTTCCATTGACAACTTATTTCCATTCAAGCAAACATGTCCGGCGCTTGATAGATAGGACCTACTACTGTCCTGGAGCTGCACTAAACTGCGAGGAGATAAGTCATTATGTTTCATGGCTTGAGGATCTTCATACTGTTAAGATAAATTTTCTTCCTGGACTTAGAAATGTTAGTACTCAAAACGTGCGACCAATAGTGATCGTATTGAACTACGGTCACATTAATTTTTACTATTAAGATTTTTTACTATTTGTCCTCAGTGCATCTTTTGCATACATTAATTTTTTGCTAAACTTTCATTGCTAAGTATATTAATTACTATACGATGTTCTTCAACAGGGACTCCCGATGACAGTTGTGCCTCAGTGGATCAAGACTAAAGGTCACATGTCAATGGTTAGCTTACGGCTAAGATATCCTACATTGCACATGAGTGCATTCAGGATTTCTAAAAGCGATGAATGCTTAATAGTGAAAGATTGGAGCAAAATTGTTAATGATCCCAGCAAAGAAGTACTAGGGGGCAACAATGAGAAGCGCAGCCCATGATTAGGAGACAGGTTCATCTGCATGCTCCAGTATGATGAATCAGGAGAGCTATACATGTTCTATGCTATTTTACCTAAGAGAGAGCAGCAGGAGTGATTTAGCTAGTTCATGCTTTTAGTACTTTTGTCCTCTCATGTCCGTGTTCTTCTTCCTGAACTTAATCTCAAAGGGGTGATTTTCTTTTGTGGTGTTAATTATGAACGCTTATAATATCATGACCATGCTGAAATCGATGATATCTTTGCTTCTGGTACAAGTGAAGCTTTTTTCTTTAAGTTAGTGTTGGTGGTGATTAGATAGCGGTAATGACTATGATGATTAAACAGTGGTAATAACGACTATGATGATTTTTAGCGAGCTAGTTTACTGTTGTTGATGGTATGATGCAAGAGTTTTTATATTAATATGATGATGATGATGAGTTATTATATCATTTATGAAATAAACCGCAGATTAGTTTCAGCTGGATGGATCCTAGCTAAGTGATCAAGTATATTCCATATCCATATTATACTTGATCATCTATAATTAAGTGATCAAGTATAATACGGATATGGCATATACTTCACTTAGCTAGCTAGGATCCACATGCATCCAATCGAAACTAATATGCGGTACTTTCATCTACTGATTTAACAACTAAAATAATCACTAAATTAAATTGAAAACACAAAATTAAAGGAAAAATAAAAAATAATACCAAAACACCCCCAAACATTTAGTACCGGTTGGTTACCAACCGGTACTAATGTCCTGCACGCACCCTGGCCTGGCTCGTGCCATGTGGGGGCACTTTAGCGCCGGTTCGTGATGAACCAGTACTAAAGGGGGGACCTTTAGTCCCCACTCTTTAGTGCTGGTTGCAGAACCGACACTAAAGGCCCTTACGAACCGACGCTAAAGCCCGGTTCTGCACTAGTGAGAATAAATCCGAGGCCACCGTCGATCATCCGAGGACCAAGCAATCACACGAGCACGACACCGAGATTTGTTAACGAGGTTCACCGATATGGCTACATCCCCGGGGCCTGACTATGGGCGCTCCTCCCCATGACACCGCTACAATACCGCACCCGGTTGCCCTGGATGCCAGCACATGCCACCGGCTTCCCCTGCGTTCTGATGCTATTATGTTGGCATAGGTTACATCGTGTGTCTAGCCCCGCTATATATGAGAGGCCGAGGATACAAGTGTCCTACTAGTATACGACTCCATGTCCTATCTAAACACAATACTACTACAAGTCCAACTGTAACCTACCTTGTACACTATATTCGACACAACTCCAACAAACTCCACCTTGGCGAATATACTCTACCGCCCTGAATTCGTCAATGCGTCAAACTTTCATGTACATTGGACTTGAGCTTATCACGTGAGTACCGCTGCTACTCGAAAGACTCCATATGACTCCACCTGCAACTTGTAGTCCCTCCTTTTCTTGACCACAGTCAACACTCGAGCAAAATTAAGTTCCTTGTTACTCTAGTTTGTGCTCTCAACTTTCAGAGTATCCGTCCAACGCAATCACACACTGATCACTGACCTGCGCAAAAATGAACAACTCACATATTGGGTGTCACACATAAGAGTTACCTGAACTCAACGCCACCACTCCTTTCTTGACCGTCTATCTGAAACTTCAAGGAATTTCACCATTGCTTGTAGTCATCCCGAGTCAAATTCGCAGTTGTCTCACCACATGTATGACCACCAGAGCCCTGGCCCGTCTTCATGCCCCATGCATACCACATGCCTCGCCGCTATTACCGCGTCGAGCCTCCGCTATCCTGGTCGAGTCTCAAGGGTCGTGAACCCACATCACTCAACCCCCACTGCAGAGTACCACCGATCATCACCGACTAATGACGAGTTTCATGCTTCCATCAGACCACTGGGCTCCAGTCCGAACTACATGTCCCTCGCTTTTCCCGCTTGCTGAATAGGCTTCGACCCCGTCGACTTACACCATAGCCCCTCAATCCAGCTCCACCTTCAACATGACTCCATGGTAGATGATCAGTCCACCCACGCGTCCCGCCGACTTCAAGCCCTCATGTGTGCACCGTCTGGAATCAACCCCGCGCCATAGTCTTGTCGAAGCCACACAAGCCCTCGGGCCTGCACCACGTGTTTCCATGCCCCAGAAGTCGGTCACCATCAGCATCATGCTCCTATGTCGTCGTCGCTGATCCCACCACCGTCTCCTGTACCAACCGACTCGTGTCGATCCATCGACTGATCAGTCCGACCCAACCGAACTCGTTCGACTGTATGACATGCTCGAGGCTCCCAAACCCTCTTCCGCGAATTTCCATCCATCACACATAATTCCTGTAACACCCCAAAAATTTAACCATGATTTATTGATTTAAAATTTTGCCAGGAAATTAAATTTTCATTTTTCTGGATTTATCTTTTGCTTTCAGGACCACTCTTTTCTTTGATATTGTGGAGTTTTCACCTCAAGTGAAAACTTTTCAAAAATATTGTTGGACTTGTATACCCTCTCAAGAAAACATTTCTTTTTATCTGTGGAATTAATTATATAATTATTTTTCCTGAGCTTTATTTCTTTAAAAATGGTTTCTCGTGGTTTTAGGGTTCAATTTGCACTACAACCCTTTGATAGATTCATTTCAAAATTTTACCAAAAAATGGGGATGACATGTGATGTTCCTAAATCACTTTTATGCAAAAATCTCTTTTAACCATTGGGGATTTTGAGCCCTACCCCAAGTTTTCAAATCTGGTCCAGTTTGTAAAATTGCACTACAACCTATTTAAATAATTCTTAAAAGTTTCCACCAAAATTATGGGATGTTAGTGGGAGTATATTGTGCAACTTTATGCAAAAATCCATTGATGTTCTTTGAAAAATTTGAGCAAATCATCCTCATTTTCATTCTGGTCCAGCTTGGTGTATTGTACTGCAATCATATTTTTTTCTTGCTCTTTTTGCCATGGGATTTGTCCTGCTTGAAGTACACCCTACCAAACCCTTAAATCCAGGAGATTGGACCCATTGGAGTATTATTGGTCATTGCAAATATGCCTTTTATTTTCTGTCCAGAACTATAGATTTGCAAAACTTGCACTAGCAAGTTTCTGGTCTTACCCAAATGGCCTTGCCATCATCACCTACACCTAAGGAGACCCCAATCTGGAGATTTTGGCCACCCCAAGAGATGCCTAGATGGCCATAGCATTTTGTCAAACACCGTAAGTGCATGAATAGATTTGGCATAAAACCTAGTTTACATTTTGAACCTGGTTGCTTTGCCTAAACAGCATGTCTCATGGCTCTACCTTAGTCCATAACCCCACCCTGCTAAACTTCCTGGCATGCCTTGGCATTTTGCCGAACACGCAACGTGCATGCGCTGGGCGCACCCAGAGTGCATGTTTTGCACGCGCGCGCACCGAGTCGCCGCATCACACTGCCGCCTCCCCGCGCCTGCCCTGGCCCCTTCCCGCTCCCAGCCAACGCGCCCCGACCCCTCCCTCGCCGTAGAGCCGCCCTGGCCCCCTCCTGGCGCCCCACAGCGCCACCGCCGCAAGCCGCCGACGGCCGCAGCAGGGCTCTGCCATGGACGGTGCCGCCCGAGCCACAGCCGCGCGCCAGCTGCCCCTGGAACAGCCCGAGCTTATCCTCGAGCACGTCCGCTAGCGCCCGTCGCCGCCACGCGCCCCCTGGCTATAGAACGGCGGTTCACCGACGATCTTATCCCCGGCCGCCACAGAACCGACCTCGGCCGCCTATAAAAGGAGCCCCCGAGCCTGTCCAGACCCTTAGGCGACCTCAAGCCATTCCTCTAAAGCCCCCACAGCCAGCAATCGACGGCGGGAAGCCTTCTTCCTCGTCTCCGGCCAGTTCGGTCGCCGCCACACTCCGGTGTCGTTCGTCGCAAGAAGAGCCCCCCAGCCCATCCGGTGCCACCATCTTCTTCCCCTCGATCTTGCAGAGCCGCCCAGCCTCTCAGCTTCGATTGGGAGCCACCGCAGCTCGAGTCCCCAATCCTCCTGAAGCCATCGTCCGTCGCGGAGCTCATCGCCGGCGACTCCCTCCACATCCGCCAACCTAGCAACCACTGGGAGGACTGCCCTGGACCGGCGGATCCATCCCTGCCCTCGGAACCCCGTGGGGAGCCGCGGTTCGTCGACGGCAATCGCCGGAGCCCCGCCACCGTTCGGACAGAGGAGGGAGGAGGCGCGGGCGACTGGTCAAACCTGACCAGTGGGCCCAAGGGACCCACTGTCAGTGACCCCGAGCCGGCCCGCGCTGGTTTAAGTGGAGGCACAAACCCAGAAGTACGTCTCCTCCGTCCCGAAAATGTATTCTATCCGAACCGTTTTTATTTTTCTGTTTTAATTAAAAACAGATTTTTGACTGAACTTTGACTGGCTATAACTTTTAAAATATAAGTCCATTTGATTTGATTCTTTTTTCTGTTGTTCCTCAAATTCTTCCTAGTTTATTTTCATATTTATTTGAAAATTTTCCAAAACAACTTTTTGTACTTGTAGGATCGAAAGTATGTCTAGAGGGGGGGGGGTGATTAGACTACTTGACCAAATAAAAATCTAGCCTTTTTCCAATTTTAGTTCTTGGCAGATTTTAACTATCTTAGCACAAGTCAAGCAATCTCCACACAATTCAAGCAAGCATGCAAAAGAGTATATGAGCAGCGAAAAGTAAAGCATGCAACTTGCAAGAATGTAAAGGGAAGGGTTTGGAGGATTCAAACGCAATTGGAGACACGAATGTTTTTATCGTGGTTCCGATAGGTGGTGCTATCGTACATCCACGTTGATGGAAACTTCAACCCACAGAGGGTAACGGTTGTGCGAGTCCACGGAGGGCTCCACCCACGAAGGGTCCACGAAGAAGCAACCTTGTCTATTCCATCACGGTCGTCGCCCACGAAGGACTTGCCTCACTAGCGGTAGATCTTCACGAAGTAGGCGATCTCCTTGCCCTTAAAAACTCCTTGGTTCAACTCCACAATCTTGTCGGAGGCTCCCAAGTGACACCTAGCCAATCTAGGAGACACCACTCTCCAAGAAGTAACAAATGGTGTGTTGATGATGAACTCCTTGCTCTTGTGCTTCAAATGATAGTCTCCCCAACACTCAACTCTCTCTCACAGGATTTGGATTTGGTGGAAAGAAGATTTGAGTGGAAAGCAACTTGGGGAAGGCTAGAGATCAAGATTCATATGGTAGGAATGGAATATCTTGACCTCAACACAAGTGTAGGTGGTTCTCTCTCAAAAAATGTATATTGGAAGTGTAGGTATGTTCTGATGGCTCTCTCCACAAATGAAGAGTGGGTGGAGGGATATATATAGCCTCCACACAAAATCTAACCGTTACACACAATTTGCCAAACTCGGTGGGACCGAATGGTTAAACTCGGTCGGACCGATTCAGCAAACCTAGTGACCATTAGGATTTTCGGTGGGACTGAGATGCAACTCGGTAGGACCGATATGGTTAGGGTTAGGGCATAACGTAATCTCGGTGTGACCGATTACACAAACTCGGTGGAACCGATTTTGGTAATAAGCTAACTAGAGAGTTGGTCAGGTAAACTCGGTGGGACCGATTCGCTCATCTCGGTGAGACCGAAATGTTACAAAAGGGAAACAGAGAGTTTACATTGCAATCTTGGTGGGATCGATCGCTCATCTCGGTTGTACCGAAACGTTACGAAGGGAAACAGAGAGATTATGTAACGCCCTCGATGCGGCTATATCTCCCACGTGTCGAAGCACGACTTAGAGGCATAACCGCATTGAAAGCAATGTCGCAAGTGAGGTAATCTTCACACAACCCATGTAATACATAAGGGAAAGAGATACATAGTTGGCTTACCATCGCCACTTCACACAAATACATGAATAAGACATTACATCATACAACTACAATCAGGGCCCGACTACGGAGCCAAAATAAAAGAAGAAACCCCAAAAGTGACAAAGGACCAAGATCGACCCCAACTGGGCTCCACTACTGATCGACTAGAACGAAACAACATAAAGGACAAGATCTACATCGAACTCCTCCTTGAGCTCGGGTGCGTCACCTGCACGGTCTCATCGGCACCTGCAAACTGGTATTGGAAGTATCTGGTGAGTCACGAGGACTCAGCAATCTCACACCCGCGAGATCAAGACTATTTAAGCTTAAAGGTAGGGTAAAAGGTATGAGGTGGAGCTGCAGCAAGCGAGTAGCATATATGGTGGCTAACATACGCAAAAGAGAGCGAGAAGAGAAGGCAAAGCACGGTCGAACAACTATGATCAATAAGTGATCCTGAACTACTTACGTCAGACATAACTCCAACAACCGTGTTCACTTCCCGGACCCCGCCGAGAAGAGACCATCACGGTTACACACGCGGTTGGTGTATTTTAGTTAAGATCAACTTCGGGTTTTCTACAACCGGACATTAACAAATTCCCATCTGCCCATAACCGCGGGCACGACTTTCGAAAGTTCAAAACCCTGCAGGGGTGTCCCAACTTAGCCCATGATAAGCTCTCGCGATCAACGAAGGATATTCCTTCTCCCCGGGAAGACCCGATCAGTCTCGGAATCCCGGCTACAAGACATTTCGACAGCAATAAAACAAGTCCAGCAAAGCCGCCCGATGCGCCGACATCCTGATAGGAGCTGCACATATCTCGTTCTCAGGGCAACACCGGATGAGCAGTCCGTACAACTAAAACCAGCCCTCAAGTTTCCTTGAGGTGGCGCTGCAAAGGGCTCTAGTTCGGACCAACACTTAGACAAGCATTGGCCCGGGGGGGCTGAATAAAGATGACCCTTGGGTTAATTACTCCCAAGGGAAAATAGGTGGTGGTGAGGCAAATGGTAAAACCAAGGTTGGGCCTCGCTGGAAAAGTCTTATTCAAAGCGAACTGTCAAGGGAGTCCCATAAATCACCCGACCGCGTTAGGGACGCAAAATCCGGGAACATAACACCGATATGACGGAAACTAGGGCGGCAAGAGTGGAACAAAACACCAGGCATAAGGCCGAGCCTTCCACCCTTTACCAGGTATATAGATGCATTAATTAAATAAGATATATTGTGATATCCCAACAAGTAAACATGTTCCAACAAGGAACAACAAGTCCATGTTCCAACAAGGAACAAACTTCATCTTCACCTGCAACTAACAACGCTATAAGAGGGGCTGAGCAAAGCGGTAACATAGCCAAACAACGGTTTGCTAGGACAAGGTGGGTTAGAGGCTGACATGGCAATATGGGTGGCATGATATAGCAAGTGGTAGGTATCGCAGCATAGGCATAGCAAAAGAGCGAGCAATCTAGCGAGCAAAGATAGAAGTGATTTCGAGGGTATGGTCATCTTGCCTGAGATCCCGCAAGGAAGAAGAACGAGTCCATGAAGAAGACAAACGGACGGAGTCGAACGAATCCTCACAACTCCGGAACGAAACCGAAGCTAACGAGAGAAACAACCCGGAAAGAAGCAAACAACATAGTAAACAACCAACACATAAACATGGCATGATGCACAATCAAGTATGATGCATGTCCGGTTTAAATAAGCATGGCATGGCAAAGTGCAGCAAACAACACTGCAAGTTAAGTGGAGCTCAATATGCAACGAGTTGCATATTGACAAAACACCACAACAATTATTTAGTTCTCTTTTGCTTATGTACCCAACAATATTAAATGTTTTTAAACATGGCAAGAGGTGAAGCACAACAAAACTACCTATCTAGGCAATTTAAATGAGGCCGGAACAACAAACAACAATTCCGGAAAATCCTCATATGCATATTTCGAATTTGGTACTGTTCTGCCTAAAACATTATTTTAATGTTATTAAACAGCAAAATAAAGTGCACCAAGTTAATCTATGCATTTTTCTACCCCATTTACATATAAAGTTTATTAAAATCCGAGTTACGGTTATTTAGTTATGGAATAAATCATTTTAACATGGCAATTAGCAAAATAAATGCAAACAACAATTTTAAGCATTTTAAATGTTGTTTTCATGATGCGGATGACGATTTCAAGTTTTATGCAATTTTATGAAAATGTTAACATGAGCATGAAGAAGCATTTGTCATCGTGGCGGAAAGAAAGTGTGCCACGGCAACGAATCCGAAAATGATGCCACGGCAACATATCGGTTTCGATAACTCGATTGAGATACCGATGCAAAAGAAAGGGTGACGGAAGCGAGTTGAGCATGATGATGGGGTGATCCCGGATACCGGGTTCCCACGGGACGACGGCATGGCAAACGAGTCGGAACGTGCAAGAGACAATTCGATCACGGTGCAAAACTCGAGCATCTCATATAACACACGCATTCGTTCCACGGCGATCGTTCTCAGCGGTTATACCTTTGAAGCGTATATTTACGGAACGAGTCGAGATCGTCGAAGGAAGTAGTGGTACACGGGCCGTAGTGGAAGTAGGGGTACATGACGACGGTAGAGGTACTCGCGACGGTAGTCGTTCACGTTCACGTTACACGGGTCTTCGGCGACGGACGTCGTGGTACTTGGCGATAGTTCCCTGTTCAGAGGTCATTGGGCTTGGAGGCGATGATGCGGTCAAACGGGCGCTGCTGGTGCGCTCGTTCACCTCGCGTGGACGGAGCAGAAGGGGCCGGGGCGACGCGAGCGAAGCAGAGCAGCGCGGCAGGAGTCAGCGGGCGCGTCTCGTCCTCCTGCTCGAAGCAGAGGATGCAGGGGCACACGGCGACCTGCGGGGCTTCACCGGCGACTGGGCTTGCCGGCACAGAGCGACCGGAGGCGGGGAAGGCGCGAGGACGTAGACGAGAAGGAGCGAGGCCGCCGGCGTGGCGCTCCTGGACGGGCAGCAAGAGGCGGGCGCTGGTCGCTGCTGGGCGCGGAGGAAGATGGCTGCGGGCACGGGGACCTGCTCCGTTGAGGCAGGAGGAGGCCGGGGCAGGAGCGGCGCGGGTCGTGGTCGTCGGCGGTGACCGGACGCGGCGGCGGGATGGCGAGGGGCAGGTCGGGCGATGCAGCTTCCTGCTGCTGGTGGCGCTGCTTGCGGCCGACGGCGACGCAAGGTGGAGGAGGCCGAGGGGGTCAAGCGAGGGAGATGGCGGCGCGAGGGAGTGGTGAGGCACGGGAGGAGAGAAGGGGAGTCGTGGGATCGAGGGGAGGAAGATCGAGGGAGAGAGATGGGATCGAGGGAGCGGGTGGCTGGCGGCGCTGGGTGGAAGGGAACGAGAGGGAGAGGGGGATCGGGCAGGGGGGCCTTGGAGGGAGAGAGAGATGGTGATGGGCTAGGGTTTGCTCGGTGGGGCGCCGGCTGGGCCTGCGCGGGAGCAAATGGGCCTGCTGGCGCGCGGGGCTAGCTGGGCCAGCCTGGGAGGCCGAGGCCCAGGTAGGTGGCTGCTGCTGGGTTGTACTGCTGCTGCTGCTTTCTTTTCTTTTCCATTTCTTCAGGCAGAAATACAAAAAGGAAAGAGCAGGGGGAAAAGAAGAGGAGCTAGAGAAATATAAAAATATTCTCATGATCCTGAGCATGCTCACTATTTAATAAAAATAGTTTGGAGATTTATAAAGGAAGTAAAATAATTCAAGTTTGAATTAAATTCGAACTTGAACCATTTTAAACCCTAACCAAAACTATTCCGATTGGGATGAAGTTTGGCAGAGAGGCTAGGTACATGGTGTTAGAATTTTGGGGAAAAGAAGAGTATTTTTTGGTGGAGGCAAAATGGCACTGCAAGAATGGAAGAAAAGGAAAGGAAGGAGAAGGGAAGGAGCAAAGGTTTGAAGAGGTGACAAGGGTACGCACAAGATGCTCATGGAAACAACATGAATGACAAAATGCAACATGGCAAGCACGAAGCTATACTTGATATGACCAAGATGCAACATAAGATGGCATGATGACACGATGCGATGCAAAATAAAAATAAAAGAGCAAGCACAAAAGAAACACCGGAGATCACGAAAAAAACATGGAAGTCTTCTGAAGCGTCGGTCTCGGGGCGTTACAACACTCCACCACTACGAGAGGATCTCGTCCCGAGATCTAGGATAGCGCCGGATAGAAAACGGAAGAAGAAAGAGGTAAATCTAAGTTGCTTCTTCGACAAACGAGTGAAACCATAAACCTTGGGATGTTGAGAAAAATGAAAGAAAGAAAACAACGAAGATGAGCAAAATTGAGAACACTCCGTTAGAAAAGAGAAACAAAGAACATACTAGAACCTTGAGAGGTTGCAAAGCTTGAAGAAATGACACGACGGAGGTGAAAAAAAATTTAAAACACTCCGTTAGATAAGAGGAACATGGGATACGACGAGAACCAAGAGGTTAAGTGACAAGGTAGATATTGAAAACACTCCGGTTAAAACTAGATAGAGAAGGAATAAGATTGATATAATTTGGGCAGCACTCCGACTGAAAATGGAAGGAAAAGAACAAGAACTTGACAAGATGAGAGGATACTTGATGAAATCAACAACACACTGTCTCCACAACAATTAAACGAATGACACAAGGGGTAAGAATGATTGCAGACAGCACTCTGGTTGAGAAGTGAGGCAAAATTTTATAAGATGAAAAGAACTTAAAGAGATGATACAACACTCCGGTTGACAGAGGAACGATAGACACAACACTCCGGTTAAATGGATAAGCAAGGAAAAGAACAATGCCTTCGGGACAAAAGAAAGAGTGGAATCGAGAGAACAAAGAAGAGAACAACAACTTCTATTACAATTGAATTTGAAAGAGCCTCCTTAAAAAAAAGATTGAACTGAGTTGTTTGAAAAACAACAACGGTAAGAATAAGCTTGTAGCGGGCTTATGAAAACATCTCAACATTATGAGGTGAGCTTCTGCCACCAATGGAAACAAATGATTGGATTGATATCAACAAGGAGACGAGAAAATTATTTCACCGGGAGGACAAACGAAGAATTTGGGTCATTGATAAGCACCATAAATAGCAACAATCCTTAGGGAAAGCTTTAGGTGAAATATAACCCAAGATAACTCCAATGAAGAGATTGATGGATTTTAAATACCTCATTCTTGACAACATGTGAGTCATGAGACATGAACTCCAATTATCAAGAATGACATAATACCACCTCGAATGATACGGTTGACAGGATTGCACTTTAAAATGGAAGATAAAGAATACTTGGCTCCTCTGAAAAGAATCTCGATGAACACTTCGAGAAGGAATTAAATCCTTGATGAACCATCATGTAGAGCCTCCATGAAGAACTCCGGTAATAAAAGAATGATCACAAAAAAAATGAAGGATGAGAAGAATAAGGTTGAAGCCTTGCAATGATTAGATGGATCTCCGTGGTGATATAATTGCGAGAGCTTGGAACTCCGGAAATGAAAAGATGAAGCATCTCGAACTGAGAAATGTGACAAGATGAACAACTCTGGAAAGACGAAACTAGACCACTTGGATGAAACAAGAACAAGAATTACATTATGCTTATCCTTCACCAATTTAAATTGATGACAAGCAATGGATTTGGCATACTACTTATTCTCGTAGAAAGGATTAAGATAGATATAGCGCAGACTTGAGAAGGTCTTCAACGAACCACCCGTAGGATTGGAAAGGACGAATGAATCTATATGATAACAAAGGAAGAAGGATCTTGAACGAACCACCGTAAGAATTGAAAATGAACGAAGAAAAAATAAAGAAACACCGGTAAGAATTAGAAAACGAATAAAGATACTTGACAGAATTTTGATACATGAGAACGAAGAGATCATGAACTGATTAGAGTATATTTGAACGATGCACCGGTAAGATTTGGAGAACGATAGACGAAGCTGAGAATGAATAATTCTGAGATGATGGGCTCCGAAGAAACAAACTGAAAAGACTCCTGAAATGCTCCGGATGGTTGAAAAGAATTCTCACAATCGAAAACAATTATGAGAGGGTGGCATCAAGTTAGAACCATGAATCTTGAAGGGAATGGACCAAGATTTAAGAGAAACTCTTCTTCGGTCTTCGAAATCCGAGAATGACGACAAGAAACACCACCATGAATTGTTGAGGCACTCCGGAATGAAAATTAGAAAGGTTGAACCAACGATGAAAGAATTTGGATGCGATCTTGGAGAAGGCACATGACTGATGAAAAATTCATTCTTACGTCAAACTTCAAAAGAACTTGAGAATACCTCCGGGAAAAATTAGAAGAGTCAGGTAAGATCCTGGAAAAAGACTTGTGGGTTAGGGCCCACTCAAAAGAAACACCGTTGAATGATTACTTGAAAAGAAGATTGCACCGGTTGAATTAAATGGCTAGAATGAGATAACAATCTTGAAATAGCTTGAACGGATTAAGAATGGAAACACGAATCTTCTGAGATATCTTCATCACTCCGGAATAAATGAATAGTGAGAGGTGAATGATTAAGAGATACACCAGCATTAGAAAACATTAGAAACGAGGAAAAGATATGATCGATAAAGCTTGAATAGAATCCACCGGAGAAGAAATAGGACGAAGAATGGTGAACTTGAAACTCCTGACCATCTTCATGATAATCGCTGGATAAGAACATTGGAGGAAAGAATGAAGAAACTTCCATCAATAGAAGGATACTTGATTAAGAAATCTGAGTCCTTGAGGAAAAAGAAAGGGTGGGAGGGCGGGAAAAATAAAGACAACTTGGGAACGGTTGAAACAAACACCGTTGAGCAGAACTGATAGTTGATCTGGCAGAAATTGAACGAATATGATGAACTTGAAGGGAAGCACACCGGTTGAAAAGAATTAACATGACAACCTCGATGATCAAGAAGGATTGGTATCCACATAGGGATATGAGAACACCGCTTAGAATAAGGTATGGAATCAACACTTGACATTGAAGCAACTCGAATACCACAAAACAAAATCAAAACAAAGGATTGGCTTGCGAAATAAGCCGGAAACAAACATATGATAGATCCCATGTCGTATCATGTGTCTGTTGGAAAGATATCCTACGAGATACTTGAATTCCCATCTATAAACTCCTGAAACTTTCCGGTTATGCAATCAGGTGTTGGGGATACAGGGGAAGCATAATATCTCACCCAAACTAGCAAATCCTACAACCAGCTGTATCCATCCTTCAACACATAACCAAGAAACCTTCGGAAATCGTCTACCTCAACCTTCGAAAACACATCCGTTATACAAGTCATGGCAATACTCCTGCACTCGCCACAGTACTGGGCTATCAGGGTTATCTCACCAACAACTGTACAAAAGAGATTTTCGATGTCGGCGTACTAAACTCAGGTATTCCAAAACCGCAACGATTAATCCCATCTCGGTGAGACCGAGATCCCTATCAGTAAGAAATATTTGCCTAGGGTTTGTGTCAGTGGCTATGACATTTGAAACTCGGTGGCGCCGAATAGAAAGAATCAGTGGGGCCGAGTTTGACTTTTGGTTTAGGTCATATGTGGATGTGGGAAGGTAGCTGAGGATTTGGGAGCATATCACTAAGCACTTTGAGCAAGCGAGCCATTAAGCAACACCTCATACCTTCTTGATAGTATTGGCTTTTCCTATAGACTCAATGCGATCTTGGATCACTAAAATATAAAATGTAGAGTCTTGAGCTTCAAGCTTGAGCCAAACTTTTTGTCCTTAGAATTTTGAGGGATCCACTTTCCTCATCCATGCCATGCCATTCATTGAGCTTTTCCTGAAATATTAATATTGGAATAATGTTAGCTCAATGAGCTATATGTTGTTAGGAATTACCAAAACCACCCAGGGATAGTTGCACTTTCAATCTCCCCCTTTTTGGTAATTGATGACAACATATACATCAAAGCTTTGACAAATGATAATAAGAGTGAAAGATATTGTCGCTTTGAGAAGTATGTGAAAAGCAAGAGCTCCCCCTAAATTTGTGCATATCTTAAGATTTGCTTTGGACTGCAAATGCACAATGAGTTAGGATCATGGGTTACTCTTCCATGTCACATACATCTTGGTGGAGCGCTCAAAATGATAAGAATTAAATACATGCACTCATCACCAAGCAAAGTGAATGATCAAATAGGGATAAAATGATAGTATCATCCAACAAGCATTAATGTAGCATATGATCAAACACACATGATCATCCAAGTATCACAAACAAGCTGATAAAGTTCAACCACCAAAGCAAGAGAGAATAAAAAGCAACTCTCTCTCTCGAAGCCTATGATCTATACATTTTTCTCCCCCTTTGGCAACAAGTTACCAAAAAGTTCATAGAAAATGCATAGCACTAAAATGACTCTCAGGCTTGATCTTCAGGTGGTGGTGTCCAGATAACGCCAAGGACGAAGGCTTCTGTTGATGTAGATGGAGCTGTTGGGGTAGGTGCTGGAGCTGGTGGCACTGAAGCTGTAGCTGGTGCAGATGAAGTGGCTCTAGTGTCTGTTACTGGCTCTGTAGATGATCTCTGAGCTCGAGGCACTCTGGCAAATGCATCAGTGGTTGTTCTGCCCTTCCTCTCCTGCATGTCATCCTGTAGCTGCTCCACAACTGACTGAATCTCAGTTACTTTGACATCTAAATCATAGAATTTTTGTTCCATGATTCTTTCCAGGCTCTCCTGGTTTTGAGTTAGGGTGGCCAACCCCTTCTCAATCCTCAGACTTGATGCTATCAAATAACCAAGCTGGTCCTGCTTGCTTTCAAAAAGTACTCAGATGCCTCCTCTTGAGTTGGCATCTTGGCAGCCTTCTCTTTCTTTGCTTTCTCCTTCTTCTCTTGAGCTTGTGCTGATGATGGTTCATTCTCATTCATCACAACTTGATTGTCCTTGAAGTCTGGGTAGATAGGCAAGTGTTCCTTATCCAACAAGTATGTGCCTGTGCCCATCTTTGAGTTAATCAACTCCTGAATTTGTGGGGCATATCCACAACTTCTCTTTTTGTCTGCTGCTGTCCTCTTGATAGTCTCAACCATGAGGCTCATGACCTTGAATTTCTGTGGCACATCAAATATGTGTAGCAAATTAATTGCATGGCCTCTGATCATGTTGTGGTCACCTGACTTGGGCAAGAGAGTGTGCCTAAGGATCCAATTGATCATTGGCAGTCCTGATAGAAGAAAATGGACTGACCCAAACTTGAAAGTCTCAAGAGCTTTGTCTGGGATCTCCTTGTACATCCGTGACATAGAATTGTGATCCATCTTTTTCTTGGCATAAACATCCAAGTCATCTTCACTTTCCTTTGGGGCATTGATCAGATTGGCCCATTCCTCAATAGTTGATTGGTACCTTGTACCTTTAGACATCCATACTATCCTGCCATCTGGATAGAAGTGTGTTGTGGAGTAGAATTGCATTATGAGCTCCTCATTCCACTTTGTGAGCTTCTGCCCAACAAAGTCTGCAACTCCACAAGCACTGAAGTTGTCATACACTCCAGGATAGTGTTCTTCATTCTCCTTCATGTAGGTCCAGTCGACCCACCTCATGTCACACACTATAGGTTTCTTGTAAAGCAGCACTGTCTCATAGAAATATTACTGTTCCTTGGTGTGGAACCTGTAATCCACAACAGTTCTTCTTCTTGTAGCATATGGATCTGTCTCTCTCCATTTCCTCAGTCCTGAGTCTCTTCTGAGCTTCATGTTCTCAGCCACAGGATGAGCATCATTGTGGTCTGGAATCTTGGGCTTCAACTTTCTTAGAACATGCTCTTCATCTTCTTCTTCAGCAACAACAGTCTCGGGCACTGGGGCCTTGTTCTTCTCAGCAGCAGATATGTTTCTAGTATTCCTCTTTGGTGCAGTCTTGGGCTTGGAGGCAGCTTTGGGTGCTTCTTTGGGCTTTGATGAAGCAACCCATTCCTGATAGCATCACCCATAAGCTTCTGGGCCTTAGGTGCTGGTGCAGCAACCTCTTCTTCTTGTTCTTCTTCTTCCTCTTCTGAATCTCTCCTCATAGAGGGTTTGCCAAGAACTCTGGCAGTAGTGGTTCTGACTCTTTTTCTTTTTATCTTGGCCAACAGCTTCCTCTTCTGTCTCAATGGTAAACTTTATGGTTTCTCCAGTGGCAACCTTCCTAGGTTTGGAAGTGGGAACTCTCCTTTCAGGTGCCTTCTTCTGCATACCTGGCTTTGTGGCTGCAGCTGAGCCATATTCCTTTTTGAGCACCTTCTTCTTTGATGTGGCTTCCTCTTCCTCTGCCACATAATCTTCATCCTCAGATTCTGAAGTTCTTTTCTTGCTTGCTCTAGTGGCAGCCTTTGGCAAATTGCTTGGGGTGCTTCTGCTACCCTCATCTGAGCTGCTAGAGGGACTAGTGCCCTCACTCATGTGCACCTGCTCCTCTGACTTGTTCTGGCTGTTACTCTGGTCAAACATGTTGCAAACACTAACTGCAGACCCTGTGAATAGATTGTAGATGAGATAGAGTGGATGAGCATCACAAAATACATAGATTTTTGCAAAAGAATGAGTCAAAAACTTAGTTTTAGTTTTCCACAGAAAGCATTTCGGATCAACCGATTTGCAAACTCGGTGATACCGAAGTAGTTTTTGGAACCAAAACTAGTGAACTCGGTCAGACCGAGTCACAATTCGGTGGGACCGATTCGCTCATCTCGGTGAGACCGAAATGTTACAAAAGGGAAACAGAGAGTTTACATTGCAATCTCGGTGGGACCGATCGCTCATCTCGGTTGTACCAAAACGTTACGAAGGGAAACAGAGAGATTAATCCCATCTCGGTGAGACCGAGATCCCTATCAGTAAGAAAGATTTGCCTAGGGTTTGTGTCAGTGGCTATGACATTTGAAACTCGGTGGCGCCGAATAGAAAGAATCAGTGGGGCCGAGTTTGACTTTTGGTTTAGGTCATATGTGGATGTGGGAAGGTAGCTGAGGATTTGGGAGCATATCACTAAGCACTTTGAGCAAGCGAGCCATTAAGCAACACCTCATCCCTTCTTGATAGTATTGGCTTTTCCTATAGACTCAATGCGATCTTGGATCACTAAAATATAAAATGTAGAGTCTTGAGCTTCAAGCTTGAGCCAAACTTTTTGTCCTTAGAATTTTGAGGGATCCACTTTCCTCATCCATGCCATGCCATTCATTGAGCTTTTCCTGAAATATTAATATTGGAATAATGTTAGCTCAATGAGCTATATGTTATTAGGAATTACCAAAACCACCCAGGGATAGTTGCACTTTCAGTACTGTTTTGAAACTATGTGTTAATTCAAATTTTTCTTAAAATAGGATTATGGAGAGAGAGAGAAGAAAACTTTCAAAAGTTTTGGAATGCACCCTGCCTATCCACAACTTGAAGGCAAGCATTCTGAACCCTGGAATAATATTTTTGTGCGTTGTTTGATACGGTTACAACACCACCTTGACATGGAGCATTCGTTATTTTATATGATGATATGATCATACACATGAGTGCAAAATGAAGATTCTTTGCTGTTGGAAATGGATATGCTTGTGATACTAATCACCCTCGTATGCCTTTCATGCCTACCGGAAGGGAGCCGGGAAAGTCTCTGTCTTGGGTAGACACGAGCTTGTCCCTAAACCTTCGTCGAGACAGTTATATCCGGTGGGACATGGTGAGGCATGATGAGTGGTGATTCTGTCTGGTTGGTGTGAAATATACTTCTTATGCTAATCATGCAGGAAATACTTTAACCTCCTGAGTCAACCATAGATCGAGTCTTGTTCCAGTAACCTCCATTCTTGATTCGTGCTACCACTTGTCCCTGCCATGGGTAGGGTACGGTTCAATAAATTGTCAACCCCTTTCCTAGCACACACCGTACATAGAGGCCAAGGTGGAAGATACCGGCTGCATCTAGTAGGCATGCCACTTGGTCCGGGGCATGGGTGTTTTCCGGTTGGGACCGAGAGGGGGGCACCCCTTAGAGCGCGCGATATAAATTTGATCCCATGCTAATCGAGGTTGTAGCCTCCCCACTTAGAGTTTCGCTTGACGGGTGTCGTGGGTGATTCCAGGCACTGGTAAGTTAGGCTGGTGTGTGCGGTCAGGTGTGTTTTCAATTAAAAGACCGTAGACAGAATTAGTCCCGATGGACTAAAGGAATCCGTTGCTCATGGGTAAAGAGTACACCCTCTACAGAGATTATATCTATTCGAATAGCCGTGTCCATGGTTAAGGACTACAGTCTGGGATGGGTCAAGTGTCGGTCTTAGTGTCGGTCTTCGGATGGAAGATTGCTAAACCAAAACATGGACCATGACTTGTGACACATGATGATTATGATTACTATTATGGACTAACCATTTACATTATTTGAATTATTGGGTATCCCTGGGACGATTCTACCTCCTGGATATTCACTGTGATCACTCTCATATAAGCCCTTTATGTGGTGTCGCGGAGACGCCTGACTGTGGCATGCTTGCTATTCTTTTACTTTAAAAGCCCTTTATGTGGTGTTGCTGAGACGCCCGACTATGGCATGCTTGCCACTCATTTATTTTATAAGCCCTTTATGTGACGTCTCTCAGACGCCCGACTGAGGCATGCTTTATATTATTATCCTTTCGAGGCGTCGCTTCAGACACCCGATCGGTGCATTCTACTCCCTTAGTGCATATTCATGTTGTATATGAATAACCCGCTTGCGTGCATCATGGATGTTTATTTTGTGACTGACGTGTGATCATAGAATAGTTTCAAGAGCATGACTACTATTTGCTATATTATACATGTGTTTTTAATGTTTGCGAGTACATTAAAAGTACTCACTGGCTTGTCCCTGGCTATTGTCTTGGCCAGATTTCTTGCATGGAGAGGAGCACTGCGATGACAACCCCAGAACCTACGCAATGGTGATAGCAGTCTCGCGAAGATAGGAGTTATCCAGGTCAGCTGTTCCTGTGGGAAATGGAGTCCCATAGACGTTGATGATCCGCAAACCGCTTCCGCCATCAACCACTAGAAACCATTTGTTGTACTCATAGGCCAGAATGGTCTTGTACTACATATCTTGTATTTTGCTTGGAGTTTGTGTATCAAGTTGGTGCCTCATCAGCTAACAGTAATCCTGGGGCTGGTGAGCACAAGGGCCATTTTTTGGGAAATTAATATCCTGAAAATCCGGTCCTGACAACCTTGGTATCAGAGCTAGACTGACCATTGGCTAATCCTATCTTAGCCAGGTCGAAAAACCTAGGTTAACCAACCCACCAGACCTTAACCTAACCCCGGCCAAGCTTCTCGTGTAAGATAGCCACACAGTGACCCCGACACTTTTGGCAGTCGGTGCCCAACCTATCAGCCTAGCCTGTCGATCACGCGCCAGTGACCGACACCTAAAATGTCTTATTCGCAAGCGTGCGGAGGAAGACTTCGTCCCCTTTTTCTATAAAAAGGGCACGCTAGCCTCAACCTAGCACAACACAGCCTCTACCCCCAAACCAAGATAAAATGCCAGGACCCATTGTTCACAATGAGACCACAGCAACCAACCTTGGAGGTTTTGTGACCGTGCTAGCAAACCTCACCCGGCGTGCCTTTGCATTAGAAGAGCCCCCAGAATATGTTGTGTACCAAGGGCCCATGAGCGGTGAGAACCATCAATTCTGGGCCACTGTGCACGTCTATGGTAGGGGTCTATCTCCAGAGTGCTCCTACAGGTTCACCGGAAGGACAACTTCCTTCGAGCCACAAGCCATCCAACTGGCTGCCCGAGAGGCTATAGTTCAACTCCGGCACTTGTCGCCCAGAGTTAACTGTCGCTCGTTCTACTACTACCCCAGCCATGATGGGTATGGTAGGCCACCCTAGCTTGCCAACGGAGATCACGAGACGGATCCTGCATTGTTGCATCTGGTGCGCTATGTAAGGGCACTAGAGGGAATGTTCGATCAAATCACTCTTGACCTGATCGCAGCTCGTGGAGAACTGATCCGCCGAGCCCCGGCAAGAAGATAAGATGAGCTCGACGCCGACAACCCAGTCGTGCTGTTCGGACAATCGATCGAGACCTTGAGATCAGCCCCAGCCATCAACCAAGGTGCTATGGTGTCCCCAGAAGTGCTTCATCGCCTTTTGGGAACACGCTCCAATGGGATTGTGGCCAACAATCCCCGCGATGGTCATCATCGCTACCCCAACTCTGCAGTTCCTCAACCCCCTCCAGCTAACCCCGACGGTGAAACCCGTGGAGAAGCCTCGACGTCCACTAGGCAAGCCCGCTTAGATATTAACGAGGTAGACTAAGTCACTCGAGTAGTACCGGGTCTTAGTATGTCCACGCCCTGTGATTGTGTGATCTTGTATCGCCATATTTGAATGTTGTCTGCTTGTGCGCCCCTATTTCAAATAGTAGCCATGCATAAGTGTATTGGTGTACGACTGCATTTTTAATTCCGGATGTAGCTACCAAAAACCAACCCCGACGACACCCGCAGGAATATGTCACTTTTGTGAGATATGTGTATCCGTGGCATTGACCCGACCCCATAGAGCAGAACCAACAAAATAGTTGCCCCTCACCATGATAAAATAACCCAGCTCATATGCTATATAAAAGGCCACCTCGTGACCTTACCGAGTATCCCTCACCTTGTGCACAACCCTCACAACTATTCCTTTGCCATGTCGAGCCCTAGTATTTATCTGAGGACTCCAGATGCAACCCCAGGTAGTTTTGTTAAAATATTGTGGGACTTTACCTGCAGTACCATGAGTTCTATCCGTCCACCCCAGTACGAATTGCTCAAATTGAGGGTCACCCCATCCACCTCGAAATATTGGGCAGTGGTGCACATCCCTCCCACAAACCCAAACCAAGACCCAACGGAAGTCTCCTTCGTGGGGAAATCTATGCTGACTCCGCAGATGGCCATAGAAGCTGCTGCGTATGAAGCGCTTGCTCGCCTTCGATTCGCGGTACCCTATGCCAGCGAACGAGGGTATTATTATTTCCCGAGTCGTGCAGCACCCGGAGAAGTAACCTCTTTTCCCGGTGGGCGAATTGAGAGAGACCCAGTACTGCCAACCTTGCCTAGTATGTCATCGCGCAAGAGCGTTTGACCCAACGGGTAATGGGTTATCTCCAGAGCCTCGCTGATTTAAATCCTCAGACGGCCCGACCAGGAGAGACGCGTTCATCGACTAGTCAAGCCGCTTTCCCCGATAGAAGAAGAGTGTGCCCCGGTACTAGAGACGTTTTCTCAGGACCCGGTCCAATTACCATTTTCATTGTAGACGTCACTACTGTAATTATTGTCCCAGCAATTATTTATGTGTTGCAGCTTATGCTTGTACCCTAAGTTTGTGCTATGAGTAAACTATTTGGCTCCAGCTTATGGGAGTATTATTTTTTCAAAACAGCCATTAGCAAATCTCGAGGACGATATTTTTTAAGGGGGGTAGTGCTGTAACACCCCAAAAATTTAACCATGATTTATTGATTTAAAATTTTGCCAGGAAATTAATTTTTCATTTTTCTGGATTTATCTTTCGATTTCAGGACCACTCTTTTCTTTGATATTGTGGAGTTTTCACCTCAAGTGAAAACTTTTCAAAAATATTGTTGGACTTGTATACCCTATCAAGAAAACATTTCTTTTTATCTATGGAATTAATTATATAATTATTTTTCCTGAGCTTTATTTCTTTAAAAATGGTTTCTCATGGTTTTAGGGTTCAATTTGCACTACAACCCTTTCATAGATTCATTTCAAAATTTCACCAAAAATTGGGGATGACATGTGATGTTCATAAATCACTTTTATGCAAAAATCTCTTTTAACCATTGGGGATTTTGAGACCTACCCCAAGTTTTCAAATCTGGTCCAGTTTGTAAAATTGCACTACAACCTATTTAAATAATTCTTAAAAGTTTCCACCAAAATTATGGGATGTTAGTGGGAGTATATTGTGCAACTTTATGCAAAAATCCATTGATGTTCTTTGAAAAATTAGAGCAAATCATCCTCATCTTCATTCTGGTCCAGCTTAGTGTATTGTACTGCAACCATATTTTTTCTTGCTCTTTTTGCCATGGGATTTGTCCTGCTTGAAGTACACCCTACCAAACCCTTAAGTCTAGGAGATTGGACCCATTGGAGTATTATTGGTCCATGCAAATATGCCTTTTATTTTCTGTCCAGAACTCTAGATTTGCAAAACTTGCACTAGCAAGTTTCTGGTCTTGCCCAAATGGCCTTGCCATCATCACCTACACCTAAGGAGACCCCAATCTGGAGATTTTGGCCACCCCAAGAGATGCCTAGATGGCAATAGCATTTTGTCAAACACTTTAAGTGCATGAACAGAATTGGCATAAAACCTAGTTTACATTTTGAACCTGCTTGGTTTGCCTAAACAGCATGTCTCATGGCTCTACCTTAGTCCATAACCCCACCCTGCTAAACCTCATGTGGATTGGAGCCCCCTGGCATGCCTTGGCATTTTGCCAAACACGCAGCGTGCGTGCGTTGGGCGCGCCCAGAGCGCACGTTTTGCACGCGCGCGCACCGAGTCGCCGCGTCACACTGCCGCCTCCCCGCGCCCACTCTGGCCCCTTCCCGCTCCCAGCCAATGCGCCCCAACCCCTCCCTCGCCGCAGAGCCACCCTGGCCCCCTCCTGGCGCCCCACAGCGCCACCGCCGCAAGCCGCCGACGGCCGCAGCAGGGCTCTGCCATGGACGGCGCCGCCCGAGCCACAACCGCGCGCCAGCTGCCCCTGGAACAACCCGAGCTTATCCTCGAGCACGTCCGCTAGCGCCCGTCGCCGCCACGCGCCCCTGGCTACAGAACGGCGGTTCGCCGAAGATCTTATCCCCGGCCGCCACGGAACCGACCTCAGCCGCCTATAAAAGGAGCCCCCGAGCCCGTCTAGACCCTCAGCGACCTCAAGCCATTCCTCTAAAGCCCCCACAGCCAGCGATCGACGGCGGGAATGTTGGGGGTCGTAGCAGAAATTAAAATTTTCCTACGCATCACCAAGATCTATCCATGGAGTATTCTAGCAACGAGGGGATAGGAGAGCATCTACATACCACTTGTAGATCGCAACGGAAGCGTTCAAGAAGAACGTGGATGATGGAGTCGTACTCGCCATGATTCAGATCACCGATGACCAAGTGCCGAACGGACAGCACCTCCGCGTTCAACACACGTACGGGATGATCGACGTCTCCTCCTTCTTGATCCAGCAAGGGGAAGGAGAGGTTGAGGAAGAAGACTTCAACAGCAGCACGACGGCGTGGTGGTGGTGGAGAAGTAGTACTCCGGCAGGGCTTCGCCAGGCGCGTGACGGAGGAGGAGAGGTGTTGGGGAGGGGAGGGGCTGCGCCTTGTTGTGTGTTGCTGCCCACCCCTCACCCCCACTATTTATAGGGGAAGGGGCAAGGGGGCCGGCCCCCTCTAGATAGATCTAGAGGGGGGGCGGCGGCCAGGGAGGGGGGCTTGCCCCCCAAGCAAGGGGGGCGCCCCCACTAGGGTTTCCCCCAAACCCTAGGCGCATGGGCCCAAGGGAAGGGGGCGCGCCCAGCCCTCCAGGGGCTGGTTCCCTGCCCCTTGTGGCCCATGAGGCCCTCCGAGAGGGCTGGCCCCTCAAGGTGGACCCCCGGAACCTCTCTGGTGGCCCCGGTACAATACCAATATGCCCCCGAAACTTCCCGGTGTCCGTATGACAACTTCCCATATATAAATCTTCACCTCCGGACCATTCCGGAACACCTCGTGACATCCGGGATATCATCCGGGACTCCGAACAACATTCGGTAATCACATACAAGTCTTCCTAATAACCCTAGCATCACCGAACCTTAAGTGTGTAGACCCTACGGGTTCGGGAGACATGCAGACATGACCGAGACGACTCTTCGGTCAATAACCAACAGCGGGATCTGGATACCCATGTTGGCTCCCACATGCTTCTCGATGATGTCATCGGATGAACCACGATGTCGAGGACTTAATCAATCTCGTACTCAATTCCCTTTGTCTAGCGGTACGATACTTGCCCGCGATTCGATCGTCGGTATACCGATACCTTGTTCAATCTCGTTACCGGCAAGTCTCTTTACTCGTTCCCGTAACACATCATCCCGTGAACAACACCTTGATCACATTGAGCTCATTATGATGATGTCTTACCGAGTGGGCCCAGAGATACCTCTCCGTCATACGGAGTGACAAATCCCAGTCTCGATTCATGCCAACCCAACAAACACTTTCGGAGATACCTGTAGTGCACCTTTATAGTCACCCAGTTATGTTGTGACGTTTGATACACCCAAAGCACTCCTACGGCATCCGGGAGTTGCATAATCTCATGGTTAAGGAATGATACTTGACATTCAGAAAAGCTCTAGCAAACGAACTACACGATCTTTGTGCTATGCTTAGGTTTGGGTCTTGTCCATCACATCATTCTCCTAATGATGTGATCCCGTTATCAATGACATCCCCATGTCCATAGTCAGGAAACCATGACCATCTATTGATCAACGAGCTAGTCAACTAGAGGCTTACTAGGGACACATTGTGGTCTATGTATTCACACATGTATTATGATTTCCGAACAATACAATTATAGCATGAACAATAGACAATTATCATGAACAAGGAAATATAATAATCCTTTTATTATTGCCTCTAGGGCATATTTCCAACAGTCTCCCACTTGCACTAGAGACAATAGTCTAGTTACATTGTGATGAATCGCACACCCATGGAATTTTGGTGTTGATCATGTTTTGCTCTAGGGAGAGGTTTAGTCAACGGATCTGCCACATTCAGGTCTGTATGTACTTTACAAATCTCTATGTCTCCATTTTGAACACTTTCACGAATGGAGTTGAAGCGACGCTTGATATGCCTGGTCTTCCTGTGAAACCTGGGCTCCTTCGCAAGGGCAATTGCTCCAGTGTTGTCACAGAAGAGAGTCATCGGGTCCGACGCATTGGGTATGACTCCTAGGTCGGTAATGAACTCCTTCACCCAGACTGCTTCTTGTGCTGCCTCCGAGGCTGCCATATACTCTGCTTCACATGTAGATCCCGCCACGACGCTTTGCTTGCAACTGCACCAGCTTACTGCCCCTCCATTCAAAATATACACGTATCCGGTTTGTGACTTGGAGTCATCCAGATCTGTGTCGAAGCTGGCGTCGACGTAACCCTTTACGACAAGCTCTTCGGCACCTCCATAAACGAGAAACATATCCTTAGTCCTTTTCAGGTACTTCAGGATGTTTTTGACCGCTGTCCAGTGTTCCTTGCCGGGATTACTTTGGTACCTACCTACCAAACTTACGGCAAGGTTTACATCGGGTCTGGTACACAACATGGCATACATAATAGACCCTATGGCTGAGGCATAGGGGATGACACTCATCTCTTCTATATCTTTTGCCGTGGTCGGGCATTGAGCCGTGCTCAATCGCACACCTTGCAATACAGGCAAGAACCCCTTCTTGGACTGATCCATTTTGAACTTCTTCAAAATCTTGTCAAGGTACGTACTTTGTGAAAGACCGATGAGGCGTCTTGATCTATCTCTATAGATCTTGATGCCTAATATATAAGCAGCTTCTCCAAGGTCCTTCATTGAAAAACATTTGTTCAAATAGGCCTTTATGCTTTCCAAGAATTCTATATCATTTCCCATCAATAGTATGTCATCCACATATAATATGAGAAATGCTACGGAGCTCCCACTCACTTTCTTGTAAACGCAGGCTTCTCCATAAGTCTGCATAAACCCAAACGCTTTGATCATCTCATCAAAGCGAATGTTCCAACTCCGAGATGCTTGTACCAGCCCATAGATAGAGCGCTGGAGCTTGCATACTTTGTTAGCATTCTTAGGATCGACAAAACCTTCCGGCTGCATCATATACAATTCTTCCTTAAGAAAGCCGTTAAGGAATGCCGTTTTGACGTCCATTTGCCATATCTCATAATCATAGTATGCGGCAATCGCTAACATGATTCGGACGGACTTCAGCTTCGCTACGGGAGATAAAGTCTCATCGTAGTCAACCCCTTGAACTTGTCGATAACCCTTAGCGACAAGTCGAGCTTTATAGATGGTCACATTACCATCCGCGTCTGTCTTCTTCTTAAAGATCCATTTATTTTCTATGGCTCGTCGATCATCGGGCAAGTCATTCAAAGTCCATACTTTGTTTTCATACATGGATTCTATCTCGGATTTCATGGCTTCTACCCATTTGTCGGAATCTGGGCCTGCCATCGCTTCTTCATAGTTCGAAGGTTCACCGTTGTCCAACAACATGATTTCCAGGACAGGGTTGCCGTACCACTCTGGTGCGGAACGTGTCCTTGTGGACCTACGAAGTTCTGTAGGAGTTTGATCAGAAGTATATTGATCATCATCATTAACCTCCTCTCTAATCGGTGCAAGCACCACAGGAACATTTTCCTGAGCTGTGCTATTCTGATTTTCAAGAGGTAGTACTTCATCAAGCTCTACTTTCCTCCCACTTACTTCTTTCGCGAGAAACTCTTTCTCTAGAAAGGACCCGTTCTTGGCAACAAAGATCTTGCCCTCGGATCTTAGGTAGAAGGTATACCCAACTGTTTCTTTGGGATATCCTATGAAGACGCATTTTTCCGATTTGGGTTCGAGCTTTTCAGGTTGAAGTTTCTTGACATAAGCATCGCATCCCCAAACTTTTAGAAACGACAGCTTAGGTTTCTTCCCAAACCATAATTCATACGGTGTCGTCTCAACGGATTTAGACGGTGCCCTATTTAAAGTGAATGCGGCTGTCTCTAGAGCGTATCCCCAAAATGATAGCGGTAGATCTGTAAGAGACATCATAGACCGCACCATATCCAATAGAGTGCGATTACGCCGTTCGGACACACCATTACGCTGAGGTGTTCCAGGCGGCGTGAGTTGTGAAACGATTCCACATTTTCTTAAGTGTGAGCCAAATTCGTGACTTAAATATTCTCCCCCACGATCTGATCATAAGAACTTTATTTTTCTGTCACGTTGATTCTCAACCTCACTCTGAAACTCCTTGAACTTTTCAAAGGTCTCAGACTTGTGTTTCATCAAGTAGACATACCCATATCTACTCAAATCATCAGTGAGAGTGAGAACATAACGATAGCCTCCGCGAGCCTCAACGCTCATTGGACCACACACATCTGTATGTATGATTTCCAACAAGTTGGTTGCTCGCTCCATTGTCCCTGAGAATGGAGTCTTGGTCATTTTGCCCATGAGGCATGGTTCGCATGTGTCAAATGATTCATAATCGAGAGACTCTAAAAGTCCATCAGCATGGAGCTTCTTCATGCGCTTGACACCAATGTGACCAAGGCGGCAGTGCCACAAGTATGTGGGACTATCGTTATCAACTTTACATCTTTTGGTATTCACACTATGAATATGTGTATTATCACGCACGAGTTAAGAAACCATTGACCATCGGAGCATGACCATAAAACATATCACTCATATAAATAGAACAACCATTATTCTCGGATTTAAATGAGTAGCCATCTCGCATTAAACGAGATCCAGATACAATGTTCATGCTCAAACTTGGTACTAAATAACAATTATTGAGGTTCGAAACTAATCCCGTAGGTAAATGTAGAGGCAGCGTGCCGACGGCGATCACATCGACCCTGGAACCATTCCCGACGCGCATCGTCACCTCGTCCTTCGCCAGTCTCCGTTTATTCCGCAGCTCCTGTTTTGAGTTACAAATATGAGCAACGGCACCGGTATCAAATACCCAGGAGCTACTACGAGCCCTGGTAAGGTACACATCAATTACATGTATATCACATATACCTTTAGTGTTACCGGCCTTCTTATCTGCTAAGTACTTGGGGCAATTCCGCTTCCAGTGACCATTTCCCTT
Source organism: Aegilops umbellulata (assembly GCA_032464435.1). Taxonomy (NCBI): domain Eukaryota; kingdom Viridiplantae; phylum Streptophyta; class Magnoliopsida; order Poales; family Poaceae; genus Aegilops; species Aegilops umbellulata. Next base: position 91,497,582 of record CP136060.1, on the reverse strand, counting down.
GCAATAAAAGCACTCAGTTTCAGGTTTGGGTCCATTCTTTGACTTCTTCCTGGCAACTGATTTACCAGGCGCGGCAACCTCCTTGCCGTCCTTCTTGAAGTTCTTCTTACCCTTGCCTTTCTTGAACTTAGTGGTTTTATTCACCATCAACACTTGATGTTCCTTTTTGATCTCCACCTCTGCAGATTTCAGCATTGAATACAACTCGGGAATGGTCTTTTCCATCCCCTGCATATTGTAGTTCATCACGAAGCTCTTGTAGCTAGGTGGGAGCGACTGAAGGATTCTGTCAATGACCGCCTCATCCGGGAGATTAACTTCCAGCTGAGTCAAGCGGTTGTGCAACCCAGACATCTTGAGTATGTGTTCACTGACAGAGCTATTTTCCTCCATCTTACAGCTAAAGAACTTGTCGGAGACCTCATATCTCTCAACCCGGGCATGAGCTTGGAAAATCAATTTCAGCTCCTCGAACATCTCATATGCTCTGTGTTGCTCAAAACGCTTTTGGAGCCCCGGTTCTAAGCTGTAAAGCATGCCGCACTGAACGAGGGAGTAATCATCAGTACGTGACTGATGGGCGTTCATAACATCCTGGTTTTCTGGGAATGGTGCTTCACCTAGCGGTGCTTCTAGGACATAATCTTTCTTGGCTGCTATGAGGATGATCCTCAGGTTCCGGACCCAGTCCGAATAATTGCTGCCATCATCTTTCAGCTTGGTTTTCTCTAGGAATGCGTTGAAGTTGAGGGTGACATTACCGTGGGCCATTTGATCTACAAGACATATTGTAAAGATTTAGACTAAGTTCATGATAATTAAGTTCATCTAATCAAATTAATGAATGAACTCCCACTCAGATTTGACATCCCTCTAGTCATCTAAGTGATACATGATCCGAGTCAACTAGGCCGTGTCCGATCATCACGTGAGATGGACTAGTTATCATCGGTGAACATCTCCATGTTGATCGTATCTTCTATACGACTCATGTTCGACCTTTCGGTCCTCCGTGTTCCGAGGCCATGTCTGTACATGCTAGGCTCGTCAATCCAACCTAAGTGTATTGCGTGTGTAAATCTGGCTTACACCCGTTGTATGCGAACGTAAGAACCTATCACACCCGATCATCACGTGGTGCTTCCGAACGACGAACCTTAGCAACGGTGCACAGTTAGGGAGAACACATTTTTGATGTTTTAATGAGGGATCATCTTATTTATGCTACCGTCGTTCTAAGCAAATAAGATGTAAAAACATGATAAACATCACATGCAATCAAATAGTGACATGATATGGCCAATATCATTTCGCTCCTTTGATCTCCATCTTTGGGGCGCCATGTTCATCATCGTCACCGGCATGACACCATGATCTCCATCATCATGATCTCCATCATCGTGTCTTCGTGAAGTTGTCACGTCAACTATTACTTCTACTACTATGGCTAACGCTTTAGCAATAAAGTAAAGTAATTACATGACGATTTAAGTTGACACACAGGTCATAAATAAATAAAGACAACTCCTATGGCTACTGCCGGTTGTCATACTCATCGACATGCAAGTCGTGATTCCTATTACAATAACAAGATCATCTCATACATCACATACATGATTCATCACAACTTCTGGCCATATCACAACACAAAGCACTTGCTGCAAAAACAAGTTAGACGTCCTCTAATTGTTGTCGCAAGTTTTTACGTGGCTGTTATAGGTTGCTAGCAAGAACGTTTCTTACCTACGTTAAAACCACAACGTGAATTGTCAATCTCTATTTACCCTTCATAAGGACCCTGTTCATCGAATCCGATCCAACTAAAGTGGGAGAGACAGACACCCGCCAGCCACCTTATGCAACTAGTGCATGTCAGTCGGTGGAACCGGTCTCACGTAAGCATACGTGTAAGGTTGGTCCGGGCCGCTTCATCCCACAATACCACTGAATCAAGATAGGACTAGTAATGGCAAGAAGAATTGACAATTCGACGCCCACAACTACTTTGTGTTCTACTCGTGCATAGAAACTACGCATAGACCTAGCTCATGATGCCACTGTTGGGGGTCGTAGCAGAAATTAAAATTTTCCTACGCATCACCAAGATCTATCCATGGAGTATTCTAGCAACGAGGGGATAGGAGAGCATCTACATACCACTTGTAGATCGCAACGGAAGCGTTCAAGAAGAACGTGGATGATGGAGTCGTACTCGCCGTGATTCAGATCACCGATGACCAAGTGCCGAACGGACAACACCTCCGCGTTCAACACACGTACGGGATGATCGACGTCTCCTCCTTCTTGATCCAGCAAGGGGAAGGAGAGGTTGAGGAAGAAGACTTCAACAGCAGCATGAGGGCGTGGTGGTGGTGGAGAAGTAGTACTCCGGTAGGGCTTCGCCAAGCGCGTGACGGAGGAGGAGAGGTGTTGGGGAGGGGAGGGGCTGCGCCTTGTTGTGTGTTGCTGCCCTTCCCTCACCCCCACTATTTATAGGGGAAGGGGCAAGGGGGCCGGCCCCCTCTAGATGAGTTCTAGAGGGGGGCGGCAGCCAGGGAGGGGGGCTTGCCCCCCAAGCAAGGGGGGCGCCCCCACTAGGGTTTCCCCCCAAACCCTAGGCGCATGGGCCCAAGGGAAGGGGGCGCGCCCAGCCCTCCAGGGGCTGGTTCCCTGCCCCTTGTGGCCCATGAGGCCCTCCGAGAGGGCTGGCCCCTCAAGGTGGACCCCCGGAACCTCTCTGGTAGCCCTGGTACAATACCGATATGCCCCCAAAACTTCCGGTGTCCGTATGACAACTTCCCATATATAAATCTTCACCTCCGGACCATTCCGAAACTCCTCGTGACGTCCGGGATCTCATACGGGACTCCGAACAACATTCAGTAATCACATACAAGTCTTCCTAATAACCCTAGCGTCACCGAACCTTAAGTGTGTAGACCCTACGGGTTCGGGAGACATGCAGACATGACCGAGATGACTCTTCGGTCAATAACCAACAGCGGGATCTGGATACCCATGTTGGCTCCCACATGCTCCTCGATGATGTCATCGGATGAACCACGATGTCTAGGACTTAATCAATCCCGTACTCAATTCCCTTTGTCTAGCGGTACGATACTTGCCCGAGATTCGATCGTCGGTATACCGATACCTTGTTCAATCTTGTTACCGGCAAGTCTCTTTACTCGTTCCCGTAACACATCATCCCGTGAACAACACCTTGATCACATTGAGCTCATTATGATGATGTCTTACCGAGTGCGCCCAGTGATACCTCTTCGTCATACGGAGTGACAAATCCCAGTCTCGATTCATGCCAACCCAACAAACACTTTCGGAGATACCTGTAGTGCACCTTTATAGTCACCCAGTTACGTTGTGACGTTTGATACACCCAAAGCACTCCTACGGCATCCGGGAGTTGCATAATCTCATGGTCTAAGGAATGATACTTGACATTCAGAAAAGCTCTAGCAAACGAACTACACGATCTTTGTGCTATGCTTAGGTTTGGGTCTTGCCCATCACATCATTCTCCTAATGATGTGATCCCGTTATCAATGACATCCCCATGTCCATAGTCAGGAAACCATGACCATCTATTGATCAACGAGCTAGTCAACTAGAGGCTTACTAGGGACACATTGTGGTCTATGTATTCACACATGTATTATGATTTCCGAACAATACAATTATAGCATGAACAATAGACAATTATCATGAACAAGGAAATATAATAATCCTTTTATTATTGCCTCTAGGGCATATTTCCAACAGGGAAGCCTTCTTCCTCGTCTCCGACCAGTTCGGTCGCCGCCACACTCCGGTGCCGTTCGTCGCAAGCAGAGCCCCCCCAGCCCATCCGGTGCCACCATCCTCTTCCCCTCGATCTTGCGGAGCCGCCCAGCCTCTCAGCTTCGAATGGGAGCCACCGCAGCTCGAGTCCCCAGTCCTCCCGAAGCCACCGTACGTCGCGGAGCTCATCGTCGGCGACTCCCTCCACCTCCGCCAACCTAGCAACCACTGGGAGGACCGCCCTGGACCGGAGGATCCATCCCTGCCCTCGAAACCCCGTGGGGAGCCGCGGTTCGTTGACGGCAATCACCGGAGCCCCGCCACTGTTCGGACAGAGGAGGGAGGAGGTGCGGGCGACTGGTCAAACCTGACCAGTGGGCCCAAGTGGCCCACTGTCAGTGACCCCGAGCCGGCCCGCGCTGGTTTAAGTGGAGGCGCAAACCCAGAAGTACGTCTTCTCCGTCCCGAAAACATATTCTCTCCGAACCGTTTTTCTTTTTCTGTTTTAATTAAAAACAGATTTTGACTAAACTTTGACTAGCTATAACTTTTAAAATATAAGTCCATTTGATTTGATTCTTTTTCTGCTGTTCCTCAAATTCTGCCTAGTTTATTTTCATATTTATTTGAAAATTTTCCAAAACAACTTTTGTACTGTTTTGAAACTATGTGCTAATTCAAAATTTTCTTAAAATAGGATTATGGGGAGAGAGAAGAAAACTTTCAAAAGTTTTGGAATGCACCCTGCCTATCCACAACTTGAAGGCAAGCATTCTGAACCCTGGCATAATATTTTTTTGTGTTGTTTGATACGGTTACAACACCACCTTGACATGGAGCATTCGTTATTTTATATGATGATATGATCATACGCATGAGTGCAAAATGAAGATTCTTTGCTATTGGAAATGGATATGCTTGTGATAGTAATCACCCTCGTATGCCTTTCATGCCTACCGTAAGGGAGCCGGGAAAGTCTCTGTCTTGGGTAGACACGAGCTTGTCCCTAATCCTTCTCGAGACGGTTATGTCCGGTGGGGCATGGTGAGGCATGATGAGTGGTGATTCTGTCTGGTTGGTGTGAAATATATTTCTTATGCTAATCATGCAGGAAATACTTTAACCTCCTGAGTCGACCATAGATCGAGTCTTGTTCCAGTAACCTCCATGCTTGATTCATGCTACCACTTGTCCCTGCCATGGGTAGGGTACGGTTCAGTAAATTTTCAACCCCTTTCCTAGCACACACCGTACAGAGAGGCCAAGGTGGAAGATACGGGCTGCATCTCGTAGGCATGCCACGTGGTCCGGGGGCATGGGTGTTTTCCGGTTGGGACCGAGAGGGGGGCACCCCTTAGAGCGCGCGATATAAATTTGATCCCATGCTAATCTAGGTTGTAGCCTCCCCACTTAGAGTTTCGCTTAACGGGTGTCGTGGGTGATTCCAGACACCGGTAAGTTAGGCTGGTGTGTGCGGTCAGGTGTGTTTTCAATTAAAAGACCGTAGACGGAATTAGTCTTGATGGACGAAAGGAATCCGTTGCTCGCGGGTAAAGAGTACACCCTCTGCAGAGATTATATCTATTCGAATAGCCGTGTCCATGGTTAAGGACTACAGTCTGGGATGGGTCAAGTGTCGGTCTTAGTATCGGTCTTCGGAGGGAAGATTGCTAAACCAAAACATGGATCATGACTTGTGACACATGATGATTATGATTACTATTATGTACTAACCATTTACATTATTTGAATTATTGGGTATCCCTGGGACGGTTCTACCTCCTGGATATTTACTGTGATCACTCTCATATAAGCCCTTTATGTGGTGTCGTGGAGACGCCTGACTGTGGCATGCTTGCCATTCTTTTACTTTAAAAGCCCTTTATGTGGTGTCGCTGAGACACCCGACTGTGGCATGCTTGCCACTCATTTATTTTATAAGCCCTTTATGTGACGTCGCTCAGACGCCGGACTGAGCCATGCTTTATATTATTATCCTTTCGAGGCGTCGCTTCAGACACTCGATCGGTGCATTCTACTCCCTTAGAGCATATTCATGTTGTATATGAATAACCCGCTTGCGTGCATCATGGATGTTTATTTTGTGACTGACGTGTGATCATAGAATAGTTTCAAGAGCATGACTACTATTTGCTATATTATACCTGTGTTTTTAATGTTTGCGAGTACATTCAAAGTACTCACTGGCTTGTCCCTGGCTATTGTCTTGGCTAGATTTCTTGCATGGAGAGGAGCACTGCGATGACAACCCCAGAACCTATGCAATGGTGATAGCAGTCTCGTGAAGATAGGAGTTATCTAGGTCAGCTGTTCCTGTGGGAAATGGAGTCCCATAGACGCTCATGATCCGCAAACCGCTTCCGCCATCAACCACTAGAAACCATTTGTTGTACTCATAGGTCAGAATGGTCTTGTACTACATATCTTGTATTTTGCTTGGATTTTCTGTATCAAGTTGGTGCCTCATCAGCTAACAATAATCCTGGGGTTGGTGAGCACAAGGGCCATTTTCTGGGAGATTAATATCCCGAAAATCCGGTCTTGAGAATTCCATCTTAGCGGGCATGACTTCCCGCAACGCCCTCAAGCATCCCTGTTGTGCCAACAAATCTTCCATCATTGTCTGCCATAACCCAAGGTTTTCAGTTCCATGAACTTCTCCACCCCAAACCTGATGCCCGATGGCGTCATGATTCTTCGTACAACTGACCTTGTGAAAAAATAACCAAGCTTCCAACACGTGCTCAAGTACACAAGATGCACCTGTAGCAAATTCGTACAAAAAATCCTTCTTGTACTCACGTGTATTAGCTCCCTGCATTGACCTTAACTCCCGATGCTAGCACTGCCTTTGCCAAAGTCCTTGCTTTCCAATGAATATATGTCTTAGATGTTCCTTTCGATCATCGGTATCATCATACCTAGTTCAATCTCGTTACCAGCAAGTCTCTTTACTCATTTCGTAATGCATCATCCCGCAACTAACTCATTAGTCACATTGCTTACAAGGCTTATAGTGATGTGCAATACCTAGAGGGCCCAGAGATACCTCTCCGATACACGAAGTGACAAATCCTAATCTTGATCTATGCCAACCCAACAAACACCTTCGGAGACACCTGTAGAGCATCTTTATAATCATCCAGTTACGTTGTGACGTTTGATAGCACACAAGGTGTTCCTACGGTATTCGGGAGTTGCATAATCTCATAGTCAGAGGAATATGTATAAGTCATGAAGAAAGCAATAGCAATAAAACTTAACGATCATTATGCTAAGCTAATGGATGGGTCTTGTCCATCACATCATTCTCTAATAATGTGATCCTGTTCATCAAATGAAAACACATGTCTATGGTCAGGAAACATAACCATCTTTGATTAACGAGGTAGTCAAGTAGAGGCATACTAGGGACACTATGTTTTGCCTATGCATTCACACATGTACTAAGTTTTCGGTTAATACAATTCTAGCATGAATAATAAATATTTATCATGATATAAGGAAATATAAAATAACAAATTTATTAATGCCTCTAGGGCATATTTCCTTCATTCTCCCACTTGCACTAGAGTCAATTATCTAGTTCACATCGCCATGTGATTTAACACCAATAGTTCGCATCTTTATGTGATTAACACCCATATATAGTTCACATCGCCATGTGACCAATACTAAAAGGTTTACTAGATTCAATAATCTAGTTCACATCGCTATGTGATTAACACCCAAAAAGTACCAAGGTGTGATCATGTTTTGCTTGTGAGAGAAGTTTAGTCAACGGTCTGCAACATTCAGAGCCGTATGTATTTTGCAAATTTTCTATGTCTAAAATGTTCTGCATGGAGCTACTCTAGTTAATTGCTCCCACTTTCAATATGTATCCAGATTGAGACTCAGAGTCATCCGGATTAGTGTCAAAGCTTGCATCGACGTAACTCTTTATGACGAACTCTTTATCACCTCCATAACCGAGAAATATTTCCTTAGTCCTCTTAGATAACTAAGGATAACTTTGACCGCTATCTAGTGATCCACTCCTGGATCACTATCGTACCCCCTTGCCAAACTCATGGCAAGGTACACAATAGGTCTGGTACACAGCATAGCATACTTTATAGAACCTATGGCTGATGCATAGGGAATGACTTTCATTCTCTTTCTATTTTCTACCATGGTCGGGTTTTGAGTCTTACTCAACTTCACACCTTGCAACATAGACAAGAACCCTTTCTTTGACTGATCTATTTTGAACTTCTTCAAAATTTTGCCATGGTATGTACTCATCGAAAGTCTTATCGAGCGTCTTGATCTATCTTTATAGATCTTGATGCCCAATATGTAAGTAGCTTCACCGAGGTTTTTCTTTGAGAACTCCTTTCAAACACTCCTTTATGCTTTCCAGAAAATCCTACATCATTTCTGATCAACAATATGTCATTCACATATACTTATCAGAAAGGCTGTAGTGCTCCCACTCACCTTTTGTAAATACAGGCTTCACCGCAAGTCTGTATAAAACTATATGCTTTGATCAACTCATCAAATCATATATTCCAACTCTGAGATGCTTGCACCAGTCCATAGATGGATCGCTGAAGCTTGCACACTTTGTTAGCACCTTTAGGATTGAGAAAACCTTCTAGTTGCATCATATACAACTCTTCTATAATAAATCCATTAAGGAATGCAATTTTGACATCCATTTGCCAGATTTCATAAAATGCGGCAATTGCTAACATGATTCGGACAGACTTTAAGCATCGATACGAGTGAGAAAATCTCATTGTAGTCAACACCTTGAACTTGTTGAAAACCTTTTGCGACAATTCGAGCTTTGTAGATAGTAACACTACTATCAGCGTCCATCTTCCTCTTGAAGATCTATTTATTCTCAATGGCTTGCCAATCATCGGGCAAGTCAATCAAAGTCCATACTTTGTTCTCATACATGGATCCTATCTCAGAATTCATGGCTTCAAGCCATTTATCAGAATCTGGGCTCATCATCGCTTCCTCATAATTCGTAGGTTTGACATGGTCTAGTAACATGAATTCCAGAACAGGATTATCATACCACTCTGGTGCGGAACGTGCTCTAAGGTTCGGTAGTAACTTGATCCGAAGTTTCATGATCATTATCATTAGCTTCCTCACTAGTTGGTGCAGGCATCACGGGAACGGTTTTCTGTGATGAGCTACTTTCCAATTCGAGGGAAGGTACAATTACCTCATCAAGTTCTACTTTCCTCCCACTCACTTCTTTCGAGAGAAACTCCTTCTCTAGAAGATCCATTTTTAGCAACAACGATCTTGCCTTCGGATCTGTGATATAAGGTGTACCCAACAGTCTCTTTTGGGTATCTATGAAAACACACTTCGCCGATTTGGGTTTGAGCTTATCAAGCTAAAGCTTTTTCACATAAGCATCGCAACCCCAAACTTTAAGAAACGACAACTTAGGTTTCTTGACAAACCACAGTTCATACGGTGTCATCTCAACGAATTTAGATGGTGCCCTATTTAACATGAATGTAGCTGTTTCTAATGCATAACCCCATAAGATAGTGGTAAATCGGTAAGAAACATCATAGATCGCACTATATCTAATAAAGTACGGTTATGACATTCGGACACACCATTACACTGTGGTGTTCCAGGTGGCGTGAGTTGTAAAACTATTCCACATTGTTTTAAATGAAGGCCAAACTCATAACTCAAATATTCGCCTCCGCGATCAGATCGTAGAAACTTTATTTTCTTGTTACAATGATTCTCCACTTGACTCCGAAATTCTTTGAACTTCTCAAATGTTTCAGACTTGTGTTTCATTAAGTAGATATACCCATATCTGCTCAAATCATCTATGAAGGTCAGAAAATAACGATACCCGCCGCGAGCCTCAACACTCATTGGACCAAATACATCAGTATGTATTATTTCCAATAAGTCAGTGGCTCGCTCCATTGTTTCGGAGAACGGAGTCTTAGTCATCTTGCCCATGAGGCATGGTTCGCAAGCATCAAATGACGCATAATCAAGTGATTCCAAAAATCCATTCGCATGGAGTTTCTTCATGCACTTTACACCAGTATGACCTAAACAACAGTGCCACAAATATGTTGCACTATCATTATCAACTTCGCATCTTTTGGCATCAATATTATGAATATGTGTATCACTACGACCGAGATTCCATAAACCATTTACATTGGGTGTATGACCATAGAAGGTTTTATTAATGTAAACAAAACAACAATTACTCTTTGACTTAAATGAATAACCGTATTGCAATAAACATGATCCAGTCATATTCATGCTTCAACGCAAACACCAAATAACATTTATTTAGGTTCAACACTAATACCGAAGGCAGAGGGAGTGTGCGATGGTGATCTTATCAACATTGGAATCACATCCAACACACGTCGTCACTTCGCCCTTAACTAGTCTCTGTTCATTCTGTAACACCTATTTCGAGTTACTAATATTAGCAACTGAACTAGTATCAAATACCCAGTGGCTACTACGAACAGTAGTAAGGTACACAATAATCTTTATATCAAATATACCTTTGTTCACTTTGCCATCCTTCTTATCCGCCAAATGTTTGGGGTAGTTCCACTTCCAGTGACCATTTCCTTTATAGTATTGATACGTCTCCAACGTATCTACTTTTTCTCACGCTTTTCCTCTTGTTTTGGACTCTAATTTGCATGATTTGAATGAAACTAACCCCGGGCCGACGCTGTTTACAGCAGAACTACCATGGTGTTGTTTTTCTGTAGAAATAAAAGTTCCCGGAATAAAACGAAACTTTGCCAGGAATTTTTATGGAATAAAAGAGGATTTTTGGAGCCAACAACCACTAGAGAGGGGCCCCTGGGTGGGCAACCCACCAGGGCACGCCCTGAAGGAAATATGCCCTAGAGGCAATAATAAAGTTATTATCTATTTCCTTATATCATGATAAATGTTTATTATTCATGCTAGAATTGTATTAACCGGAAACATAATACATGTGTGAATACATAGACAAATAGAGTGTCACAAGTATGCCTCTACTTGAATAGCTCGTTGATCAAAGATGGTTATGTTTCCTAGCCATAGACATGAGTTGTCATTTGATTAACGGGATCACATCATTAGGAGAATGATGTGATTGACTTGACCCATTTCGTTAGCTTAGCACACGATCGTTTAGTGTTCTGCTATTGCTTTCTTCATGACTTATACATGTTCCTATGACTATGAGATTATGCAACTCCTGTTTACCGGAGGAACACTTTGTGTGCTACCAAACGTCACAACGTAACTGGGTGATTATAAAGGTGCTCTATAGGTGTCTCCAAAGGTACTTGTTGGGTTGGCGTATTTCGAGATTAGGATTTGTCACTCCGATTGTCGGAGAGGTATATCTGGGCCCACTCGGTAATGCACATCACTATAAGCCTTGCAAGCATTGTAACTAATGAGTTAGTTGTGGGATGATGTATTATGAAACGAGTAAAGAGACTTGCCAGTAAAGAGATTGAACTAGGTATTGAGATACCAACGATCGAATCTCGGGCAAGTAACATACCGATGACAAAGGGAACAAACGTATGTTGTTATGCGGTTTGACCGATAAATATCTTTGTAGAATATGTAGGAGCCAATATGGGCATCCAGGTTCCGCTATTGGTTATTGACCAGAGAAGTGTCTCGGTCATGTCTACATAGTTCTCGAACCCGTAGGGTCCGCACGCTTAACGTTCGTTGACGATATAGTATTATATGAGTTATGTATGTTGGTGACCAAATGTTGTTCGGAGTCCCGGATGAGATCACGGACATGACGAGGAGCTCCGGAATGGTCTGGAGGTAAAGATTCATATATTGGATGATATGGTTAGGCCAAGGGGTCAGGCCCACGGGGCTATAAGTCGGTGCAAAAGGAGTTTTGCGGAGGCGAGGGGGCCAAACACCGGAGACCCTGGTGTCGGTGTCAAAACCGGCGGATCTCGGGTAGGGGGTCCCGAACTATGCGTCTAGGCCAGATGGTAATAGGAGACAAGGGACACGAAGTTTACCCAGGTTCGGGCCCTCTTGATGGAGGTAAAACCCTACTCCTGCTTGATTAATATTGATGATATGGGTAGTACAAGAGTAGATCTACCACGAGATCAAGGAGGCTAAACCCTAGAAGCTAGCCTATGCTATGATTATTGTATGATGAAGTTGTCCTACGGACTAAAACCCTCCGGTTTATATAGACACCAGATAGGGTTAGGGTTACACAAAGTCGGTTACAATGGTAGGAGATCTTGAATATCCGCATCGCCAAGCTTGCCTTCCATGCCAAGGAAAGTCCCTTCTGGACACGGGACGAAGTCTTCAATCTTGTATCTTCATAGTCCAGGAATCCGGCTGAAGGTATTGTCTGGCTATCCGAACACCCCCTAATCCAGGACTCCCTCAGTAGCCCCTGAACCAGGCTTCAATGACGACGAGTCCAGCGCGCAGATTGTCTTCGGCATTGCAAGGCGGGTTCCTCCTCCAAGTTCTTCATAAAATATTGTAAACACCAATAGTAGTGTACGGCTCTGCAAAATAATTTTCCACATATTGCCATAGAGAGAATAATATTAACACAAATCAAATCTGCTGACGTATTCCGCAGTGTATCATCACACTACGGCCAAGTCTTTTACTCGAATCGTTTTCGCTTATCCACCTCAGCACGTTCTGCGAGGCGGTTTCCTTGGCACGTCTTGTCAAAGCAGAGATCGTGTCCCCTTTATTTACGGGATTCTCATCAATACGGTCGTGGGTAACCCAATCATGCCCGTTAGCACGTTTCCTCGATTAAAGGCGAGTCCAAAACGGTTACGGGGAGGGCTCTTGGTATTCAACCTCTTATAAAGAGACCAAGGCCTTACTCCTTTATCCAATCTCAAACGAGTTCGCCCTGTCGCCTCAAGTTCCAACACCCTAGGCTCCAGATTCTAGGCGCTTCGGACCTTCGACAATGTCCGGCTCCGAACTTCAAGGCCGATGGATGCCCTCCTCCGTCACGGAGGAGGACGTGCTAAAGTTGAGAGAACCTAAGTTCTTGACCGGTGAAATTTCTCATAGGTTGCCTGCTCACGGGCAGGCCGTTCCCAGTCCTCAGCCTGGTGAGAGCGTGGTGTTCATATCTCACTTCCTTCGGGGGTTAGGCTTCCCAATGGATCCCTTTGTGAGGGGGCTGCTATTTTATTACGGGCTGGAATTTCACGACTTAGCTCCGGAGTCCATCCTCCATATCTCCTCTTTCATCGTCGTGTGTGAAGCGTTCCTCCGTGTTACCCCTCACTTCGGATTATGGCTCAAGACCTTTAAAGTGGAGCCGAAGATGGTCGAGGGATGGCACACAGAGTGTGGAGGCGCTGTTATAAGTAAGAATGCTGATGCTCCCTGGCCCGAGGGCTTTTTTCAAGAGGAGCTCGGCTTATGGCAACGGGAGTGGTTCTATATCACCGCTCCCAGGGGCACCAAATGGGTGGCGCCGCCTGCCTTTCGCTCGGGTCCCCCACAACAGCTAGGGTCATGGGTCAATAAAGGCCTAGACTGGGGGCCATCTCAAGACGTGCCTCTGTTGCAGGGCCGAATCAGGGATCTCTTGGAAAGAGACCTCAACTTGGTCAAAGTGATGCAAGTTATGCTGATTCGCCGAACCTTGCCCGGCAAACGTCGCCCCCTCCGCTTGTGGGAGTTTAATCCGGAGGGACCATGAGTTCTCCAACATTTTATGGGCGCAACACCCGTGGAGATGTACAAATTGTTCTTCGGATCACAAGCAATGTGTCCGGATTTAACCGAGGATGCAGGTTTAAGCTGCAATCGCCCGGATACTCAAGTAAGTAACCTTGTGCCCGGACTCGCTATCCATATAATTGTCATAAACCTGCCCCTAAAAGAGTTGTTCTTTTAAAAAGAGTGGATAGCGAAGGCAAAGCTGATCAGGTGTCCGGCTCCCCTTCCCGAAACCAGGCCGGATCCCGTGCTTGTCAGGATGTTGAAGATAATGCCTTTGGAGGGAAATAAGGGGGAGGACAAGGAAACTATGGCCTCCTCGAAGGAGGCTGCTCCGAAGGGAGGAACCGACAATTCCTCTCCTAAGGGGAAGAAGAGGGCCGCCTCTGACGACCTGGAGACCATGGCCTCGAAACAGGGGGAAAATCCTCGTCAGAGGGCCCGACGCCGGGGAGTTCCTCGGCCGAACTACGCCCTCAAAGGGATCAGCCCTCCAGCGAGCCGTAAGTAGAGAAAGATTTTCCTTTTGAGGGATGAGAGGAATCCTTGATTTATATCTGAGAAGATTAACCGAAATTTTACCTTGTAGCTTGCGCCTCAGCCCTTCTCAGCAGAGCTCGTCTTCGGGGGATCTTCTTCCGGAGATGATGGAGAGCGGGACGCCTCCCCCTGCCGTACCGCCTAGCGAGGCGGGCGACCCTGAAGTGTCGTCACGAAGGGTTTCTACGAATCCGGCAGGGGCCGACGATAGCTATGTGGTCCCCCAAGATTCTCCGCATCCGGCCTTCGAAAGAGGCCATAGGACAAGTCCGGCACCGTCTGGTGCTCGGCCGGAGGAGCTAAAGATTCTGCTAGGGCGAGCTTCCATCTCAGAGGAGCACCGTGTATTGATGGGCACGGTGATTGAAAGGATTTCATCCGCAGAAAGCAGATTGCATGAGGCCGTCAAGAGTTTACTGACGGGTTTTGAGGTACGTTGGATAATGTACACTTTTGTCAGTTGCGCATAAGTAAGATGCGCCCTGTGTAGATAGTAGCCCCTGAGACTCTGCGCGTCGTCAAGGAATGACGGCACGCAGAGGATCATAATCCCAGGTCTAAGATGTCGCCTTCGAATTTAGGTGGCGAGGTGTCCGGAATCGAGCCAAACTGATGATTTTGCCGAACTAAAGCGGCAACTGGACGTGGCAGATGCCGACATCGCTCTTGTCAACAAGCGGCTTGATGAGGCTCAAGGTATGTAATTCCTCGGGTGACATCATGTAAGAGGAGCTTCATGCCAGTGTCTTACAATGTGTGTGCTTGACGCAGATGGTGCGGCCGCCATGGAGAGTCTTAGGGCAGAACTTGCCCGAGCTAAAGAACAAGCCAGAAAAAGCGATGCGGCTGCCGCGAAAGCCCTTGAAGAGCTGAGAGCCGAACAGGCTGCTCACTGCCGAAGCAAGGAGGAGATGGCCGAGATGGACGTGAAGTTAAAGGGCGCTGCTGCCGTTGCAAACTTCTTGAGAAAGAAGACCGGGCGAGACAGACGGACTTAGAGAAGGCCGTTGCCGATGCCAAGGACGCTCGCTCTGTGATGAGAGCTGCGAAGGAGGAGTTGCGTCAGGCCAAACAGATTGCGGCTGGAAAGCCCTTTATGCTGCGGAGGAATTTTTGCAATCCGAAGTTTGCTCCGTTAGACCGTATGTGGAGTGTGGAGGACACCTATATGGATTTGGCAGCAAGTGCTGCTGATGCGACCGAACACTTTCGAGATCTAAAAGATCGCGAAGTGGAGAAGCTTTTCTGGTCGCAGTTCCACAATCCAGAGCGTCCACTAGCAGTGGACGATCGCCTGGCTCAATGGGCCGAACTGAATAGGTTGTCCAGACTCGCCATGAAGTACATCATGGGCCATGTGTGGCCGGGGAGATCGGAGCCGAAGAGTTATTTCAGCTTGGTGCAGCAATTCCTTGACGCGGTGCCGCGTATCAATGCGATGAAGAGGTCAGCATGCATAGAGGGCGCACGGATGGCTCTTGCTCGTGTCAAGACATACTGGGCAGAGATGGAGACCACCGTTGTTGCGTCCCGAGATTCGGACAAAAGCCGAGTACTCTCCGAGCACTATTTTCAGGAAGTCCTTGAGGGCGCTCGTGTCATAGAGACGCAGTGCTCGAAGGATGCTATGTTATGATAGCATATGTAATTATAAAGCAATATTTTGATAAATTGTATTGGCCTTTTATACTTGTGCCTTCAAGTATTGGGAACACCTCCTGTGCGGCCGTTTTAAGATATATACAAAATCTGAAAGATGGCAGTCGTTGGCTTCAGCCCCCACGCACATAGTGCGGGGGTGCTCGCAGAAGACGCATTTTCACACTTAATCCAATGTCTTGGTCCTACAAAGGAGGTGATAGCGCAGCGGGCCAGGCAACCGGACTATAATGCTTTAACACTTTCACTTAGCCATAGGAGCTTGACAGGGGGACTATTTAGGTAGCCCCTTGGTGGCGACTGTGCTCGCCCGAGTTCGGGGCGCGTATGTGCCTGGCCGGGAAACGACCCTTCGTTAAAGCGGAGGAATCCTATAGATTCCGATAAGTCATCGAGTGGCTGACCAGTCTCACGCTACATCATGACAGTCAGTTTTCGGCTTTCTCTACTGAGGTGCTCGCCCGGCCTAACCAGGGCACAATCGCAATAGTTCTCCTAGTGCTACCTTAGCCGATAGAGCGGAACGTAAGGTAGCCAAACTCAGGAGCCGGGAAACCCAACATTTGACCAAAGACATGATTCGGAGCTGATGCATATAATGCCAAAACTCGCGACGCCGAACACTCCCTAAGGTGTTCGGTCTTTATAAGTGTGGGCAAAACAACACTCTTTATTAAAAAGCCCCTAGTGTCCAGGTACGCGCAAAAATTCTGACGTGGCCACATGCCAAGACGCCAGCCTCCTCCTTGGTAATAGCAGAGAAAACCAGGGGATATGTAGCAACAAGAGACAGTAAAAAAGGTTTACGCAGGGTCTTAATCTAAAAAGAATCCTTAGGACGGGTCCCTACTGCACGTCTGCGCCTGTGTCTCCGTTGTGCCGTATCCTGGACGGGCGCCGCACGACGTTCATCTGTAAAAGAGAGGAACTGAGTTGAAAATGGGTCGTGCCGAACAAGATTTTAAAATAAACAAAGTATAAAGTAAAATATATAAAATTGAGCTTTATTGTCTCTTATTGTATATGTACGGAGCCCTTAGTGCGGAGGTATATGGCCACTAAGCCTGCATCAATGATAATTTTATACCGAACTCGTCTATCCGCGTTCGTGGTCTTTAATGACCTATTCCGAAGTTTCTGGCCGGTAAAGCCATTTTACTGTGGGGCTGTCAAAGCGGCCGCACAGTCCTCCGCTTGGGGGAGGCGCACTTCAATGCTTCCCCTTCAAAGAGATGATGCCTCGTGGACCGGGCATTTTAAGCGTTAGAGATGCATAATGCGGTATTGCGTTAAAGCGGGCGAAAGCTTCGCGTCCTAGTAGTGCTTGATAGCGACTTGAGAATGGGACGATGTGGAAAGTTAGCTTTTTGCGACGGAAGTTATCGGCGTAGCCGAGTATAACTTCAAGCCGAAGAAAACCCATGCACCGGGTGTCCGGACCTGGCGTTACCCCTTGAAAAGAGGTTTTGCTGTGACGGATTCTTGTTGGGTCTATCCCCATGTGATGGATTGTGTCCTGATATATCAAGTTTAGTCCACTGCCGCCGTCCATAGGGACATTTGAAAACTTGAGTCCGCCAATTATTGGATCGAGTACCAAGGTAGTCCAGCCTGCGCTCCTGGTACTTCTTGAATAGTCCAGATGATCGAAGATGATTGGTTTTGACAACCAGTGGCGGGACCCCTTTAGGATGGGTCGTGTGGCGCGTACCTTTATGGGCGTCGCACGTTTTGTTATATGAAGTAGGTTTACTGGTTTTACTTCTTGTGGGAAATTCTTCTGTTTCCTGGTGCTCTGCTTTTGGGGTTCGTCCTTGTCTTCACTTGGTGTTTCGAGCCCCTTGTGTTCGGCGTTGAGTCTGCCGGATTGTTTGAAAACCCAACAATCTCTGTGGGTATGGTTAGCAGGCTTCCCGGGAGTATTGTGTATTTGACATATCCTGTCTAGGATCTTGTTTAAGTTGGATGGATCATCCCTGTTATCTTGGAGGGGCGGCTTTGTCTGATTCTGTTGTGAGCTTTTGAATCCGGCGTTGACTGCCGTACTCTTCGGACTTTCTTCCTTAGTCCGGCAACGGTCCTTATTGCGTTGCGGTTTTTCATTTCCATCCCTAGTTTCGGATGTATTTGGGTCGCTGGTGCTGCATCTTGCCAACCAGCTGTCCTCTCCCGCACAAAAGCGGGTCATGAGGCTTGTCAGTGCGGCCATTGTTCTTGGCTTTTCTTGGCCGAGGTGTCTAGCGAGCCATTCGTCTCGGACGTTATGCCTGAAAGTTGCTAAGGCTTCGGTGTCCGGACAGTCGACTATCTGATTCTTTTTAGTGAGGAATCTATTCCAGAATTGCCGAGCTGATTCTCCGGGCTATTGTGTTATGTGACTGAGGTCGTGAGCATCAGGAGGACGGACACAAGTCCCTTGAAAATTTGCTCGGGAAGCGTCCTCGAGCTCTTCCCAGCTTCCAATTGTGTTTTCAGGAAGGCTTTTGAGCCAATGCCGGGCTGGTCCTTTAAGCTTTAGTGGTAAATATTTGATGGCGTGGAGATCATCTCCTCTAGCCATGTGTATGTGGAGGATGTAATCCTCTATCCAGACTCCAGGGTCTGTTGTTCCATCATATGCCTCTATGTTTACGGGTTTGAATCCCGCTGGAAATTCATAATCTAGGACCTCATCGGTGAAACATAGGGGATGTGCGGCGCCCCTGTATTTGGGTGTGTCGGATTCTGATGATGGTTTTATTGCATTGCTTACGAGAGCTTGCTTTCTTGGCCCATAAATGGACCTGGCTGGGCCATCTTTTTGATGCGAATCCGTAAGTGGGTCGTGTGCCGTCTTAAGTGCGGCGCCATTTGCCGCTTTATGCTGGCTATGGGGTCGTCTATCCGACCGTGTGGCTTTCTTACTTTTTGAGTGCGAGGGCTCTAAGGCCTCTCCGTCGAATTTGGGTAGTAGCTTTCGCTTCGAATAGCTTTTAGTGCGGCGACTATCACCCTATTTGTCTGCGCTGTTGATTACTTTACTCCATCTGATCCTGAGTGCATCTTCTGCAGTCTTGAGCTTCCGCTTCTGTTTTTTCAGGCTACGTGCGGTTGCAACGAGCCTCTTGTGGAGGTTCTTATTCTCCGCGGGTTTATCCGGCGTAAGGTTATCCGGAATGCCATTTTCGCCAGGGGAGGGATGCTCAGTTTCTTCATCCGGGCTGCCCTGTTCGGACAGTTGCTCTAGGGCATGCTCGTCGCCTGCTGGCTCATCCTGCTCTATGGCTGGGGTCTGTATCGAGGCGGGGCTTGGGTCGGCGTTTACGCCGACGCTTTGATTGTTTTTCGAGGGATTGATCCTTCGTTCTATCCCCGTTTTCCTCGTGGTCGCTACCTTTAGGGGTATCCACCATGTACACATCATGAGGTGAGGTGGCCGTCCAATGCCCTATAGGCGTTGGTTCAGATGTGTCTCCTGCATCGTCGTCCATACCGTCGATGTCTTCGGAGTCGAAGTTGAGCACGTCGTTTAAATTGTCGACAGTGGCTACCAAGTGGGTGGTGGGTGGGCTTTGAATTTCTTCATCGTCCGTATCCCATCTTCGCTGACCGTAGTCTGGCCAGGGCTCTCCTGATAAAGAGAGAGACTTTAGAGAATTCAGGATGTCGCTGAAGGGCGAGTGCTGAAATATGTCCGCGGCGGTGAACTCCATGATCGGCGCCCAATCGGATTCGATTGGCAGGGGCGCGGGGGGTTCGGAGTCCGGAGTGGAATCCGGATCCTCGGAGTCACGGGTCATGTAGAGTGCGGGGCTGGCGTTCGGCTCGATTGCCTTTGAGATCGCAGCCCCTGAGGTGGCGTCCAACCGCTCACCCTCGATCGGCGCCGCAGGTTCCGAATTAAGGGTCGGAACCGACGCGCGTGCGGACTCCAGGGCACTGTTCGGCGGCAGAGCTAGATCATGCCCCTCGAGAAAGTGCGGCGCGCTTGGCTATGGCTCGTGTCCGTCGAAGATCAAATCCCCGCGGATGTCAGTCGTGTAGTTTAAGCTTCCAAACCTGACCTGATGGCTAGGGGCGTAGCTTTCGATCTGCTCCAGGCGGCCAAACGAATTGGCCCGCAGTGCAAAGCCGCCGAAGACGAAGATCTGTCCAGGGAGAAAAGCCTCACCCTGGACCGCATCGTCGTTGATGATCAAAGGAGCAATCAGGCCTAAAAGTGACCACACAGAGGAACTCTCAATGAAAGCACCAATGTCGGTGTCAAAACAGGCGGATCTCGGGTAGGGGGTCCCGAACTGTGCGTCTAGGCCGGATGGTAACAGGAGACAAGGGACACGAAGTTTACCCAGGTTCGGGCCCTCTCGATGGAGGTAAAACCCTACTCCTGCTTGATTAATATTGATGATATGGGTAGTACAAGAGTAGATCTACCACGAGATCAAGGAGACTAAACCCTAGAAGCTAGCCTATGCTATGATTGTTGTATGATGGAGTTGTCCTACGGACTAAAACCCTCCGGTTTATATAGACACCGGATAGGGTTAGGGTTACACAAAGTCGGTTACAATGGTAGGAGATCTTGAATATCCACATCGCCAAGCTTGCCTTCCACGCCAAGGAAAGTCCCTTCCGGACACGGGACGAAGTCTTCAATCTTGTATCTTCATAGTCCAGGAGTCCGGCTGAAGGTATTGTCCGACTATCCGAACACCCCGTAATCCAGGACTCCCTCACCTGGCGTCTGGCCCTGGGCCAGACGCCGAGGCCCATGGCGTCTGGGCCAGATGCCAAGGATTGTGGCGTTTGGTCCTGGAGTCCGAGTGGGACTTTTCCTTTCGGGCAAAACCGACTTTGAGGAGGCTTTTACTCCAAGTTTCGACCCCAGGGCTCAACATATAAATAGAGGGGAAGGGCTAGCATCAAAGAGACATCAAGAAACACCAAGCCGTGTGCCGGCAACCTCGTCCCCTCTAGTTTATCCTCCGTCATAGTTTTCGTAGTGCTTAGGCAAAGCCTTGCAGAGATTGTTCTTCACCAACACCGTCACCACGCCGTAGTGCTGCCGGAACTCATCTACTACTTCGCCCCTCTTGCTGGATCGAGAAGGCGAGGACGTCGAGCCGAACGTGTGCAGAACTTGGAGGTGCCGTGCTTTCAGTACTTGGATCGGTCAGATCGGGAAGACGTACGACTACATCAACTGCGTTGATATAACGCTTCCGCTTTCGGTCTACGAGGGTACGTAGACAACACTCTCCCCGCTCGTTGCTATGCATCACCATGATCCTGTGTGTGCGTATGATTTTTTTTTGAAATTACTACGTTCCCTAACGGTGGTATCAGAGCCTGGTTTTATGCGTAGCTATTATATGCACGAGTAGAACACAAGTGAGTTGTGGGTGATATAAGTCGTACTGCTTACCAGCATGTCATACTTTGGTTCGGCGGTATTGTTGGATGAAGCGGCCCGGACCGACATTACGCGTACGCTTACGCGTGACTGGTTTCACCGCCATGCTATGCACATAGGTAACTAGCGGGTGTCAGTTTCTCCAAGTTTAGTTGAACCGAATGTGGCTACACCCGGTCCTTGAGAAGGTTAAAACAACACTAACTTGACAAACTATCATTGTGGTTTTGATGCGTAGGTAAGAACGGTTCTTGCTCAGCCCATAGCAGCCACATAAAACTTGCAACAACAAAGTAGAGGATGTCTAACTTGTTTTTGCAGGGCATGTTGTGATGTTATATGGTCAAGGCATGATGCTATATTTTATTGTATGAGATGATAATGTTTTGTAACCGAGTTATCGGCAACTGGCAGGAGCCATATGGTTGACGCTTTATTGTATGCAATGCAAACGCCCTGTAATGCATTACTTTATCACTAAGCGGTAGCGATAGTTTTAGAAGCATAAGTTGGCGAGATGACAACGATGCTACGATGGAGATCAAGGTGTCGCACCGGTGACGATGGTGTTCATGACGGTGCTTCGGAGATGGAGATCACAAGCACAAGATGATGATGGCCATATCATATCACTTATATTGATTGCATGTGATGTTTATCTTTTATGCATCTTATCTTGCTTTGATTGACGGTAGCATTATAAGATGATCTCTCACTAAATTATCAAGGTATAAGTGTTCTCACTGAGTATGCACCGTTGCGAAAGTTCTTCGTGCTGAGACACCACGTGATGATCGGGTGTGATAGGCTCTACGTTCAAATACAACGGGTGCAAAATAGTTGTACACGCGGAATACTCAGGTTAAACTTGACGAGCCTAGCATATAACAGATATGGCCTCGGAACACTGAGACCGAAAGGGCAAGCGTGCATCATATAGTAGATATGATCAACATAGTGATGTTCACCACTGAAACTAGTCCATCTCACGTGATGATCGGACATGGTTTAGTTGATATGGATCACGTGATCACTTAGATGATTAGAGGGATGTCTATCTAAGTGGGAGTTCTTTAAGTAATATGATTAATTGAACTTTAATTTATCATGAACTTAGTCCTGGTAGTATTAGCATATCTATGTTGTAGATCAATAGCTCGCGATGTTGCTCCCCGTTAATTTTTTATATGTTCCTAGAGAAAAACTATGTTGAAAGATGTTAGTAGCAATGATGCGGATTGGATCCGTGATCTGAGGTTTCTCCTCATTGTTGCACAGAAGAATTATGTCCTTGATGCACCGCTAGGTGACAGACCTGTTGCAGGAGCAGATGCAGACGTTATGAATGTTTTGACAAAAGCTCGGTACGATGACTACTTGATAGTTAAGTGCACCATGCTTTACGGCTTAGAATCGGGACTTCAAAAATGTTTTGAATGCCACGGAGCCCATAAGATGTTCCAAGAGTTGAAATTGGTATTTCATACTCATGCCTGTGTCGAGAGGTATGAGACCTCCGACAGTACTTTGCCTACAAGATGGAGGAGAATAGCTCAATCAGTGAGCATGTGCTCAGATTGTCTGGGTACTACAATTGCTTGAATCAAGTGGGAGTTAATCTTCCAGATAAGATAGTAATTGACAGAATTCTCTAGTCACTATCACCAAGTTACTAGAACTTCATGATGAACTATAATATGCAAGGGCTGACGAAAGTAATTCCCGAGCTCTTCGCGATGCTGAAATCGACGAAGGTAGAAATCAAGAAAGAGCATCAAGTGTTGATGGTTAACAAGACCACTAGTTTCAAGTAAAGGGACAAAGGGAAGAAAAGGGAACTTCAAGAAGAACGGCAAGCAAGTTGTTGCTCAAGTGAAAAAGCCCAAGTCTGGACCTAAGCCTAAAACTGAGTGCTTCTACTGCAAAGGGACTGGTCACTGGAAGTGGAACTGCCCCAAGTATTTGGTGGATAATAAGGATGGCAAAGTGAACAAAGCTATATTTGATATACATGTTATTGATGTGTACTTTACTAGTGTTTATAGCAACCCCTTGGTATTTGATACTGGTTCAGTTGCTAAGAGTAGTAACTCAAAACGGGAGTTGCAGAATGAACAGAGACTAGTTAAGGGTGAAGTGACGATGTGTATTGGAAGTGGTTCCAAGATTGATATGATCATCATCACACACTCTCTATACTTTCAGGATTAGTGTTGAACCTAAATAAGTGTTATTTGGTGTTTGCGTTGAGCATGAATATGATTTGATCATGTTTATTGCAATACGGTTATTCATTTAAGTTAGAGAATATTTGTTGTTCTATTTACATGAATAAAACCTTCTATGGTCATACACCCAATGAAAATGGTTTGTTGGATCTCGATTCTAGTGATGCCCATATTCATAATATTGAAACCAAAAGATGCAACATTAATAATGATAGTGCAACTTATTTGTGGCACTGCCGTTTAGGTCATATTGGTGTAAAGCGCATGAAGAAACTCCATGCTGATGGGTTTTTGGAATCACTTGATGCTTGCGAACCATGCCTCATGGGCAAGATGACTAAGACTCCGTTCTCCGGAACAATGGAGCGAGCAACTGACTTATTGGAAATAATACATACTGATGTATGCAGTCCGATGAGTGTTGAGACTCGCCGCAAGTATCATTATTTTCTGACCTTCACAGATAATTTGAGCAGATATGGGTATATCTACTTGATGAAACACAAGTCTAAAACATTTGAAAAGTTCAACAAATTTCAGAGTGAAGTGGAGAATCATCGTAAAAAAAATAAACGTTTCTACGATATGATCGCAAAGGTAAAATATTTGAGTTACGAGTTTGGCCTTGAGTTAAAACAATGTGAAATAGTTTCACTACTCATGCCACCTGTAACACCATAGTGTAATGGTGTGTCCGAACATCGTAATCGTACTTTATTAGATATGGTGCGATCTATGATGTCTCTTACCGATCTACCACTATCGCTTTGGGGTTATGCATTAGAGACAGCTACATTCACGTTAAATAGGGCACCATCTAAATCCGTTGAGACGACACCGTATGAACTATGGTTTGGCAAGAAACCTAAGCTGTCGTTTCTGAAAGTTTGAGGTTGCGATGCTTATGTGAAAAAGTTTCAACCTGATAAGCTCGAACCCAAATCGGAGAAGTGCGTCTTCATAGGATACCCAAAAGAAAATGTTGGGTACACCTTCTATCATAGTTCCGAAGGCAAGATATTCGTTGCTGAGAATGGATCCTTTCTAGAGAAGGAGTTTCTCTCGAAAGAAGTGAGTGGGAGGAAAGTAGAACTTGATGAGGTAACTGTACCTGCTCCCTTATTGGAAAGTAGTTCATCACATAAATCTATTCCTGTGACTCCTACACCAATTAGTGAGGAAGCTAATGATGATGATCATGTAACTTCAGATCAAGTTACTACCGAACATCATACGTTAACCAGAATAAGATCCACACCAGAGTGGTACGGTAATCCTGTTCTGGAGATCATGTTACTTGAACATGACGAACCTACGAACTATGAGGAAGCGATGATGAGCCCAGATTCCGCAAAATGGCTTGAGGCCATGAAATCTGAGATGGGATCCATGTATGAGAATAAAGTATGGACTTTGATTGACTTGCCCGATAATTGGTGAGCCATTGAGATTAAATGGATCTTCAAGAGGTAGACAGACGCTGATAGTAGTGTTACTATCTTCAAAGCTAGAATTGTCGCAAAAAGGTTTTCGACAAGTTCAAGGTGTTGACTACGATGAGAGTTTATCACTCGTATCTATGCTTAAGTCCGTCCGAATCATGTTAGCAATTGTTGCATTTTATGAAATCTGGCAAATGGATAAACAAAACTGCATTCCTTTATGGATTTATTAAAGAAGAGCTGTATATGATGCAACCAGAAGGTTTTGTCAATCCTAAAGGTGCTAACAAAATGTGCAAGCTCCAGCGATCCATCTGTGGACTGGTGCAAGCATCTCGGAGTTGGAATATATGCTTTGATAAGTTGATCAAAGCATATAGTTTTATACAGACTTGCGGTGAAGCCTGTATTTACAAGAAAGTGAGTGGGAGCACTACAACATTTCTGATAAGTATATGTGAATGACATATTGTTGATAAAAAATGATGTAGAATTATTCTGCAAAGCATAAACGAGTGTTTGAAAGGAGTTTTTCAAAGAAAGACCTCGGTGAAGCTGCTTACATATTGAGCATCAAGATCTATAGAGATAGATCAAGACACTTGATAAGTTTTTTCAATGAGTACATACCTTGACAAGATTTTGAAGTAGTTCAAAATGGAACAGTCAAAGAAAGAGTTCTTGCTTGTGTTACAAGGTGTGAAATTGAGTAAGACTCATAGCCCGACCATGGCAGAAGATAGAAAGAGAATGAAAGTCATTCCCTATGCCTCAGCCATAGGTTCTATAAAGTATGCCATGCTGTGTACGAGATCTATTGTATACCCTACACTAAGTTTGGCAAGGGAGTACAATAGTGATCTAGGAGTAGATCGTTGAACAACGGTCAAAATTATCCTTAGTGGAATAAGTATATGTTTCTCGATTATGGAGGTGACAAAAGGTTCGTCATAAATGGTTACATCGATGCAAGCTTTGACACCGATCTGGACGACTCTAAGTCTCGATCTAGATACATATTGAAAGTGGGAGCTATTAGCTAGCGTAGCTCCGTGCAGAGCATTGTAAACATAGAAATTTGCAAAATACTTACGGATCTAAATGTGACAGACCCGTTGACTAAAATTATCTCACAAGCAAAACATGATCACACCTTAGTACTCTTTGGGTGTTAATCACATAGAAATGTCAACTAGATTACTGACTCTAGTAAACCCTTTGGGTGTTGGTCACATGTCGATGTGAACTATGGGTGTTAACCACATAAAGATGTGAACCATTGATGTTAAATCACATGGCGATGTGAACTAGATTATTGACTCTAGTGCAAGTGGGAGACTGAAGGAAATATGCCCTAGAGGCAATAATAAAGTTTATTATTTATTTCCTTATATCATGATAAATGTTTATTATTCATGCTAGAATTGTATTAACAAGAAACATAATACATGTGTGAATACATAGACAAACAGAGTGTCACTAGTATGCCTCTACTTGACTAGCTCGTTGATCAAAGATGGTTATGTTTCCTAGCCATGGACATGAGTTTTCATTTGATTAACGAGATCACATCATTAGGAGAATGATGTGATTTACTTGACCCATTCCGTTAGCTTAGCACACGATGGTTTAGTATTCTGCTATTGCTTTCTTCATGACTTATACATGTTCCTATGACTATGAGATTATGCAACTCCCGTTTACCGGAGGAACACTTTGTGTGCTACCAAACGTCACAACGTAACTGGGTTTTATAAAGGTGCTCTACAGGTGTCTCCAAAGGTACTTGTTGGGTTGGCATATTTCGAGATTAGGATTTGTCACTCCAATTGTCGGAGAGGTATCTCTGGGCCCACTCGGTAATGCACATCACTATAAGCCTTGCAAGCATTGTAACTAATGAGTTAGTTGCGGGATGATGTATTATGGAACGAGTAAAGAGACTTGCCGGTAAGGAGATTGAACTAGGTATTGAGATACCGACGATCGAATATCGGGCAAGTAACATACCGATGACAAAGGGAACAAACGTATGTTGTTATGCGGTTTGACCGATAAATATCTTCGTAGAATATGTAGGAGCCAATATGGGCATCCAGGTTCCGCTATTGGTTATTGACCAGAGAAGTGTCTCGGTCATGTCTACATAGTTCTCGAACCCGTAGGGTCCGTACGCTTAACGTTCGTTGACGATATAGTATTATATGAGCTATGTATGTTGGTGACCGAATGTTGTTTGGAGTCCCGGATGAGATCATGGACACGACGAGGAGCTCCGAAATGGCCCGGAGGTAAAGATTCACATATTGGATGATATGGTTAGGCCAAGGGGTCAGGACCACGGGGCTATAAGTCGGTGTAAAAGGAGTTTTGCAGAGGCCAGGGGGCCAAACGCCGGAGACCCTGGCGTCTGGGCCAGACGCCAAGGATTGTGGCGTTTTGTCCTGGAGTCCGAGTGGGACTCTTGCCTTTCGGGAAAAACCGACTTTGAGGAGGCTTTTACTCCAAGTTTCGACCCTAGGGCTCAACATATAAATAGAGGTGCAGGGCTAGCACCAAAGAGACATCAAGAAACACCAAGCCGTGTGTCGGCAACCCCGTCCCCTCTAGTTTATCCTCCGTCATAGTTTTCATAGTGCTTAGGCGAAGCCCTACGGAGATTGTTCTTCACCAACACCGTCACCACGCCGTCGTGTTGCCGGAATTCATCTACTACTTTGCCCCTCTTGCTGGATCGAGAAGGCGAGGACGTCACCGAGCCGAACATGTGCAGAACTCGGAGGTGCCGTGCTTTCGGTACTTGGATCGGTCAGATCATGAAGACGTACAACTACATCAACCGCATTGATATAACTCTTCCGCTTTCGGTCTACGAGGGTACGTAGACAACACTCTCCCCTCTTGTTGCTATGCATCACCATGATCCTGTGTATGCGTAGGAATTTTTCTGAAATTACTACGTTCCCCAACACGCCCCCTCTCCTGGCGCGCCCAGGTGGGTTGTACCCACCTGGTGGCCCCACATACCTCAACCTTGACACTATAAATTCCTATTTTCGGAGAAAATAACAAGGGAGAAAGAATTATCGCGTTTCACGAGACGGAGCCGCTGCCAAGCCCTATTCTTCCTCGGGAGGGCAGATCTGGAGTCCGTTTGGGCCTCTGGAGAGGGGGATCTTCGTTCTTCGTCATCACCAACCAATCTCCATCGCCAATTCCATGATGCTCCTTAATAACCCACAAGTATAGGGGATCAATTGTAGCCTCTTTCGATAAGTAAGAGTGTCGAACCCAACGAGGAGCTAAAGGTAGAACAAATATTCCCTCAAGTTCTATCGACCACCGATACAACTCTACGCACGCTTGAAGTTCGCTTTACCTAGAACTAGTATGAAACTAGAAGTACTTTGTATGTGTTGTTGGATAGGTTTGCAAGAATATAAAGAGCATGTAAATAAAAACTAAGGGCTGTTCAGGTAAAGAAGCAATAAAGTTAGTATAGCGAGTGTGGAAAAGTGGTGCTAGGAGTTGCGAAATTGTCCCTAAGAAATTGACTACTTTACTAGACCGATAGCAAGTTTTATGTGGGAGAGGCCACTGCTAGCATGTCATCCCTGACTTGGAATTCTATGCACTTATGATTTGAACTATTAGCACGCATCCACAACTACTAATGTTCATTAAGGTAAAACCCAACCATAGCATTAAGATATATTGGTCCCCCTTCAATCCCGTATGCATCAATTTCTATGCTAGGTTGAAGCTTCTGTCACTCTTGCCCTCCAATACACAGTCCTATAAACACACAACTAACCATATGGTGTGATCCACGTGCGTGCTCATATGATGGGCACCAAAGGACAGCAACATAACCACAAGCAAATTAAACCAATCATAGCAATTCACCAGTTACCGATAGGACAACGAAAATCTACTCAGACATCATAGGATGGCAACACATCATTGGATAATAATATGAAGCATAAAGCACCATGTTCAAGTAGAGGGTACAGCGGGTTGCGGGAGAGTGGACCGCTGTAGATAGATGGGGGAAGGTGATGAAGATGTTGGTGAGGATGATGGAGGTGTTGGTGTAGATTGCGGTGATGATGATGGCCCCGGCGGTGTTCCGGCGCAACCGGAAGCGAGGGGGAGAGAGCCCCCCCTTCTTCTTCTTCTTCCTTGACCTTCTCCCTAGATGGGAGAAGGGTTCTCCCTCTGGTCCTTGGTATCCATGGCGTAGAAGGGGCGAGAGCCCCTCCGAGATTGGATCTGTCTCTCTGTCTCTCTCTGTTTCTGCGTTCTGGATTCTGCCCTTTCACCGTTTCTTTTATAACCGGAGATCCGTAACTCCGATTGGATTGAAATTTGGACATGATTTTTATCCGGATATTAGCTTTCTTGCGGAAAAAGAAGGGCAACAACCTCCTTACGGGGTGTCCACGAGGGTCAGGGGTGCGGCTGCACCCCTGGGGCATGCCCCCTGCCTTGTGGCCCCCTTGGGCATCGTCTCGTGATGATTCCACTTCCCAAAAATCAGATATATTCCAAAAAAATCTCCGTCAATTTTTATTCTGTTTGGACCCTATTTGATATGGATTTTCTGCGAAACAAAAAACATGCAACAAAGAGGAACTGGCACTGGGCACTAGATCAATATGTTAGTCCCAAAAATACTATAAAAAGTTGCCAAAAGTATGTAAAATTTGTAGAATATTGGCATGGAACAATCAAAAATTATAGATACGACGGAGTCGTATCACTCCCCACTGGGAGTGAGTAATTCCTTTGTAGGCTCGCTGGTCGGTGAGGAGTTGGATGAGATTCATCATGTAATTGAGTTAGTTTCGTTAGGGCCTGATCCCTAGTATCCACTATGTTCTTAGATTGATGTTGCTATGACTTTGCTATGCTTAATGCTTGTCACTTTGGGCCCGGGTGCCATGAACTCAGGTCTGAACCGTTTATAAATTCATCATTATATCCATGTTTTAGATCCGATCTTCCAAGTTATAGTCACATACTACCTGTTATGATCCGGCAACCCCGGAGTGACAACAACCGGGCCCACTCCTGGTGATGACCGTAGTTTGACGAGTTCATGTATTCACTATGTGTTAATACTTTGTTCCCGTTCTCTATTAAA
Organism: Aegilops umbellulata; assembly: GCA_032464435.1. Taxonomy (NCBI): domain Eukaryota; kingdom Viridiplantae; phylum Streptophyta; class Magnoliopsida; order Poales; family Poaceae; genus Aegilops; species Aegilops umbellulata. The sequence continues at coordinate 91,467,579 of CP136060.1, read as the reverse complement.
AGGAGGCCTTAATATGCCTTAGTTTCCAATATGGACCCCGCTGCCACGGGAGGGTAGGACAAAAGATGTCATGCAAGTTCTTTTAATAAAGCACGTATGACTATTTATGGAATACATGCCTACATTATATCGATGAACTGGAGCTAGTGCCGTATCGCCCTAGGTTATAACTGTCACATGATGAATATTGAGCAAGTCACCGATCCAATGCCTACAAATTTATTTATATTGATCTTGCTGCGCTACTATTGCTATCATCACTGTTACATGATACGTCCATTTTGCATCATGCTTTTATATCGATATTTATTGCATTATGGGCTGTCAGTGCACATTATCTCACAATACTTATGCCTATTCTCTCTTATTTTACAAGGTTTACATGAAGAGGGAGAATGCCGACAGCTGGAATTCTGGGCTGGAAAAGGAGCAAATATCAGAGACCTATTCTGCACAACTCCAAAAGTCCTGAAACTCCACGGAAGTCATTTTTGGAATTAATAAAAAAACTGAGCAAAGAAACTACCAGAGGGGGCCACACCCTGGCCACGAGGGTGGGAGGCGTGCCCTACCCACCCTGGGTGCGCCCCCTGCCTCATGGGCCCCCTGGCTGGCCTCCGGTGCCCATCTTTGGCTATATGGTGTCTTCTACCCTGGAAAAAATCATAAGCAACCTTGCGGGATGAAACACCGCCGCCACGAGGCGGAACCTTGGCGGAACCAATCTAGAGCTCCGGTAGAGCTGTTCTGCTGGGGACACTTCCCTCCGGGAGGGGGAAATCATCGCCATCATCATCACCAAAGATCCTCTCATCGGGAGGGGGTCAATCTCCATCAACATCTTCACCAGCACCATCTCCTCTCAAACCCTAGTTCATCTCTTGTATCCAATCTTTGTCCCAAAGCCTCAGATTGGTACCTGTGGGTTGCTAGTAGTGTTGATTACTCCTTGTAGTTGATGCTAGTTGGTTTATTTGGTGGGAGATCATATGTTCAGATCCTTTATGCATATTAATACCCCTCTGATTATGAACATAATATGATTTGTGAGTAGTTACGTTTGTCCCTGAGGACATGGGAGAAGTCTTGCTATAAGTAGTCATGTGAATTTGGTATTCATTCGATATTTTGATGAGCTGTATGTTGTCTCTCCTCTAGTGGTGTCATGTGAACGTCGACTACATGACACTTCACCATTGTTTGGGCCTAGAGGAAGGCATTGGGAAGTAATAAGTAGATGATGGGTTGCTAGAGTGACAGAAGCTTAAACCCTAGTTTATGCGTTGCTTCATAAGGGGCTGATTTGGATCCATATGTTTCATGCTATGGTTAGGTTTACCTTAATACTTCTTTTGTAGTTGCGGATGCTTGCAATAGGAGTTAATCATAAGTGGGATGCTTGTCCAAGTAAGGACATCACCCAAGCACCGGTTCACCCACATATCAAATTATCAAAGTACCGAATGCGAATCATATGAGCGTGATGAAAACTAGCTTGACGATAATTCCCATGTGTCCTCGGGAACATTTTCCTTCATATAAGAGTTTGCCTAGGCTTGTCCTTTGCTAAAAAAAGGATTGGGCCACCTTGCTGCACCTTATTTACTTTTATTACTTGTTACCCGTTACAAATTACCTTATCACAAAACTATCTGTTACCTATAATTTCAGTGCTTGCAGAGAATACCTTACTGAAAACCGCTTGTCATTTCCTTCTGCTCCTCGTTGGGTTTGACACTCTTACTTATCGTAAGGACTATGATAATACTGCTTTGCTACTGATCAAGTTGATGCAGATAATTAATCTCCAGGTGTGGTTGAATTGACAACTCAGCTACTAATACCTTCAAATATTCTTTAGCCCCCCTTGTGTCGAATCAATAAATTTGGGTTGAATACTGTACCCTCGAAAACTGTTGCGATCCCCTATACTTGTGGGTTATCAAGACCTTTTCCTGGCGCCATTGCTGGGGAGCGTAGCTATATTTGTTGAGTCACTTGGGATTATTATCATATTATCACTATGAAGAATCTGAAGGATCCAAAGACTAAGATATTTCCCTCAAAGACGAGGGGAGGTAAGGAACTGCCATCCAGTTCTTCTTTAGATTCACCTTCTGTTATGAGTAAACTTGCAACACCACCACATGCTATCAATTCTAATATGTCACAAGTTATTGATGATGCTACTTCTACTATGAATGATGCTTATGAAGATGCGAGTACCTTACTTGACAATGATGATGTGCCACTTGGTGAATTTCTTGATGAACAAATTGCTAGAGTAATACAACATGATGTTGTTGAATCTGATGATGAGCTTGAAACTGAAACTCCTGAAACACCTTCTAGAACTAGCCTTCCTAGATATGAATTGCCTAAGGTACCGGAAGGTTATATTATGAGTGAAGAAACAACTAGAGATATTCTTGCTTGTAAGGATAGAGATGATCTAGAGAAATTGTTATGCAAGTATAAAGAAAAATCTCTGAATGCTAGAATGAAATGTGATCCTAGGTTTTCTACTTCACCTATCTTTATCGATGATAAGGATTATGAATTCTCTGTCGACCCAAAGTTAATTACTTTGGTTGAATCTGATCCTTTCCATGGTTATGAAACTGAAACTATTGCGGCACATCTTACTAAGTTGAATGACATAGCCACCCTTTTTACTCATGATGAGAAAACTCGTTGTTACTTTATTCTCAAATTATTTTCTTTCTCATTAAAGGGTGATGCTAAAGCTTGGTGCAATACTCTTGCTCCTGGTTGTGTGCGTAGTCCCTAGGATATGATTTATTACTTCTCTGAAAAATATTTTCCTGCTCATAAGAAACAAGCTGCCTTATAGGAAATATTTAACTTTGTGCAAACTAAAGAAGAGAGTCTCCCACAAGCTTGGGGGAGGCTTTGCGAGTTACTTAATGCTTTGCCTGATCATCCTCTTAATAAAAATGAAATACTTGATATCTTCTATAATGGACTAACCGATGCTTCTAGGGACTTCCTAGATAGTTGTGCTGGTTGTGTTTTCAGGGAACGAACTATTGCTCAAGCTGAATAATTATTGAATAACATATTGAAAAATTATGATGATTGGACTCTTCCTGAACCACCGGCTAAACCCACTCCAAGTAAGAGGGGCATATTATATCTCAGTCCTGAAGATATGCAAGAGGCAAAGAAATCTATGAAGGAAAAGGGTATTAAAGCTGAGGATGTTAAAAATTTATCTCCTATTGAAGAAATACACGGGCTTAATACACCACCACTGCCTAAGGTGGTAGAGGTAAATTCTCTAATGAGGTTCAATGAAAATGATAATCCTCATAATATGCATCCTAGTCAATGCCTTTATGAGTTTGAAAATTATACTACAAAACAAGATCACTTTAACGCAAATGTTATGAAACAATTGAAATATAATTCTGATATGATTGCTCGCTTGAGTGACTTGTTATTTAGAATCTCAAATGATGTTAGAGGTGTCGGAAAACATGCTTCTATGGTTGAAAATCAGATAGAACAAGTTGTTGATGTCTACTACGCAACCTTCTTCTTGTAGACGTTGTTGGGCCTCCAAGTGCAGAGGTTTGTAGGACAGTAGCAAATTTCCCTCAAGTGGATGACATAAGATTTATCAATCCGTGGGAGGTGTAGGTTGAAGATGGTCTCTCTCAAACAACCCTGCAACCAAATAACAAAGAGTCTCTTGTGTCCCCAACACACCCAATATAATGGTAAATTGTATAGGTGCACTAGTTCGGCGAAGAGATGGTGATACAAGTGCAATATGGATAATAGATATAGGTTTTTGTAATCTGAAAATATAAAAACAACAAGGTAGCAAGCGATAAAAGTGAGCGTAAATGGTATTGCAATGCTAAGAAACAAGGCCTAGGGTTCATACTTTCAGTAGTGCAAGTTCTCTCAACAATAATAACATAATTGGATCATAGAACTATCCCTCAACATGCAACAAAGAGTCACTCCAAAGTCACTAATAGCGGAGAACAAACGAAGAGATTATTGTAGGGTACGAAACCACCTCAAAGTTATTCTTTTGGATCGATCTATTCAAGAGTTCGTACTAGAATAACACCTTAAGACACATATCAACCAAAACCCTAATGTCACCTAGATACTCCAATGTCACCTCAAGTATCTATGGGTATGATTATACGATGTGCATCACACAATCTTAGATTCATCTATTCAACCAACACAAAGAACTTCAAAGAGTGCCCCAAAGTTTCTACCGGAGAGTCAAGACGAAAACGTGTGCCAACCTGTTGTAGGGTGAAACCCTAGAGGGGATCTTTTCACACTTGGAGGGGGAAAAGAGGAAGAACTCTCAAGAACACAAGGCACAAATCACTCAAAACAAACCCAATATCACATCCACTAGAGTGGCACACAAGAGATCGACAAGATTACATGAACAATTCAAGGAAAATAGCACTAGGTAAGTTCTTCCCAGTAGGTGAGGTCTTGATCTTGATCTCCTTCAAGAGGAGGGCTTGATAATACCAAGGATTCTTCCCAAAGAGGGGTCTTGATCTCCAAGAGGAGGAGGATACAAGGAGCAAAGCTCTCTTTGGTGTTCTAAAATACTTTGCTAACCCCACAAATGACCTAGGAGATGAGTATATAAAGACTAGGGACGGACTAGGAGGGGAAGAGGGGTTACATGGGCAAAACCCGGAGAAAACACGAGCTGAACCGGCGTGGTCCGGGCACCCGGGCACATGGGGCCGGGCACCCGGCCTAAACAAGGAGTTGGCTGGGCGAGGTCGGGCACCCGGAGGGGCGGCTGGAGGCCGGCTGGGCCAAGGCCGGGCACCCGGGGCAGCTCCCAGCGGCTGGAGGAGCGGGGGGCTGGGCACCCGGTCGGCCAAGGCCCGGGCACCCGGGGGCGCGGCTGTAGGGACGCAGGAGCCCGGGCACCCGGGGGCTGCAGGTGCCGGGCACCCGGGGTGTCCAGGGGTTTTGCCCCTCCTCCTCCTTCTTCACTCTTCTCCTTCTTCTCTTCTTTCCCTTGCTCCGTGGTCGCTCGAGTCTCCTTCCTTCCCTTCTCACGGTTATCTTCCTCGTACCTAAGAATGAACAATGTTTCCGATGATGGTAGAATCCAATTCTCACATGAATCCAAACGAGACTCGAAAAGGAGAGAGTCAACCTCGTTCTCGATGGTGCGTGCACGTGTCTTGTCATTGGCCCACTTGGTGCTTGCGGTGGTGATGGAGTGTTGGTGCGTGTGGTCGAGGGATTCTCCACATCATCTCCCCCCTTGGGAGAGATCCATCCACGGATCGTGCTCTTCATCACCATGGTACTTGGCCAAGTCTTTGACGTTGAATATGTCGCTTACGTTGTACTTGTTACGTGGGATGTCGACCTTGTATGCGTTGTCGTTGTAGCGTGCTAGCACCTTGAATGGTCCGTTGGCTCTCGGGAGTAGCTTGGACTTGCGTTCCTTGGGGAAGCGGTCCTTGCGGAGATGTATCCATACTTGATCACCCGGTTGGAACACCATCGGAGACTTGTTGATGTTGAGCTTGGAGGCTAGTCGTTGTACTTGGCGCTCGATCGTGGAACGTGTTTCTTCATGCATATTCTTGAGGTAGGTGGCTCTTGCGCTTGCGTCCATGTTTGCTCGTTCTTGAAGCGGTAGAGGGAAGATGTCCAATGGCGACAAAGGGTTGAAGCCGTAGACAACCTCGAAGGGGGACTTGCCGGTTGTAGAATGTCTTGCGCGGTTGTAGGTGTACTCGGCAATGGGTAGGCACTCCTCCCATTCGTTGATGTTCTTCTTTATCAACACGTGTAGGAGAGTTGCAAGCGTCCGGTTGATGACTTCCGTTTGGCCATCGGTTTGAGGGTGGTACGCCGTGGAGAAGAGTAGCTTGATTCTGAGCTTGGCGCATAGCGTCTTCCAAAAGTAGCTTAAGAACTTGACGTCCAGATCCGACACAATTGTCTTTGGCACACCGTGCAACCTCAAGATTTCCCTACAAAAGAGATTGGCAACATGTGAAGCATCGTCTATCTTATTGCATGGGATAAAATGAGCCATTTTAGAGAATCGGTCCACAACAACAAACACAGAGTCCTTGCCATTTTGTGTCCTAGGTAAGCCAAGAACAAAGTCCATGCTAATATCTTCCCAAGGTTGATGTGGAATAGGTAAAGGCATATGTAAACCATGGGATTGAGATTGTGACTTAGCTTTGCAACATGTAGAGCAACGGTTGGTGAAGCGGGTGACATCGCGAAACATCTTGGGCCAAAAGTAGTTCTTTGAGAGCGTGGCATATGTCTTGTCGTGTCCAAAGTGTCCCATGAGTCCACCTCCATGAGCCTCTTGCAAAAGTAACAAATGAAGAGAGGACTCGGGAATGCATAGTTTGTTAGCTCTCATAAGATAACCATCTTTGATATAGTATCATTCCCAAGAAGTATGCGTCACACACTTATCATAAGGAGTAGAAAAATTCACATCGTGCTCATATAAATATTTGATATGATCAAATCCAACAACATTCAATTCAAGTTGAGTAAGTAACATGCATTTGCGGGAAAGGGCATCCGCCACAACATTCTCTTTACCCTTAATGTACTTGATCACATAGGGGAAAGATTCAGTAAATTCACTCCATTTAGCATGTTATTTATTCAACTTGGTTTGGCCTTTAAGGTACTTAAGTGTCTCGTGATCGGTATGTATGACAAACTCATGCGGTCTAAGATAATGTTCCCAAGTATGTAACACACGCACAAGAGCATACAATTCTTTATCATAGATGGGGTAGTTAAGTTGAGCACTGGATAGTTTCTCACTAAAGTATGCAATAGCTCGCTTTTCTTGCATCAAAACTCCACCAATTCCATTACCACTTGCATCACAATGAACCTCAAAAGTTTTGTCAAAGTTGGGTAAAGCAAGAATCGGAGCATGAGTAAGCAAGGATTTGAGCTCATCAAAAGCGGTGGATTGCGAGGGTCCCCAAACAAAAGGAGCATTTTTCTTACTCAAGGCATGCAAAGGGGCGGCAATAGTGCTAAAATCCTTCACAAAGCGACGATAGAAACCCGCAAGGCCAGGAAAACTTCGCACTTGTTGCAAATTGGTGGGTTGTGGCCAAGTTTTAATTGCTTCAATTTTAGACTCATCAACATGGACACCCTTTGAGGAAACAACAAAACCCAAGAAAACAAGCTTGTCAACACCAAAAGTACACCTTTTCATGTTTGCATATAGACGTTCCTTGCGAAGAGTTTGCAAAACAGCCCTAACATGTTTTAGACGTTCTTTGATGGATTTGCTAAAAACAAGTATGTCATTGAAGTAGACCACAACAAAAACTCCAATGTAAGGACGAAGCACAAAATGCATAAGACGCATGAAAGTACCGGGAGCTTTCGATAAACCCATAGGCATAACCAACCACTCGTACAAGCCAAATTTGGTTTTGAAAGCGGTTTTCCATTCGTCACCTTCTTGTATGCGGATTTGATAATGGCCACTTTTAAGGTCAATTTTTGAGAAAATGGTGGCACCGCTAAGCTCATCTAACATATCATCTAGGCGAGGAATGGGATGCCTATAACGAACGATGATAGCATTGATGGGTCTACAATCGGAGCACATGCAAAAACTACCATCTTGCTTGGGCACAAGTATAACCGGAACGGTGCAAGGGCTTAAGCTTTCACGTACATGACCATTGTCGATGAGTTGTTGTACTTTCCGTTAGATCTCCTTAGTTTCTTCGGGGTTGACGCGGTAGGGAGCCTTGTTCGGAAGAGGTGCTCTGGGGATGAGGTCGATCCTATGTTCAATGCCACGTAAAGGAGGAAGACCGGGAGGTAGCTCATCGGGAAGACATCCTCGAATTCCTGCAACAAGTTAGAAAACACTAGAGGAAGAGGATTAGGAGCGTTAGTTTTTGTCACCTCATCCTTGCATAGGAGGACAAAGTGGATGGCACGCGATGGGTTCTCACACACTTTTGTCATCTCTCTTTTTGTGGCTAGGAGGACTAAGTTTTTCTCTCATGGCGAAGAGGCGCTCAATTTCAGCTTGTGGCTCTCACTTTCTTTTTGGTGGATCGCTCTCTCACTAGGATCTCCATGATGGGTGGATGCTTTATTATCGACGATCACTTGGCTTGGTGACATTGTTCGAAGCACATATTCCTTGCCTATCATCTTGAAGCTATAGTGGTTGGTTCTTCCGTTGTGTAAGACTCCGCGGTCGAATTGTCACGGCCTCCCCAAGAGGAGATGGCACACGGACATCGGGACCACGTCGCACTCCAAGGTGTCCTCGTAGGCGCCGATCTTTAAAGAAACTTGCACCGTATGGTCCACTTGAATAGTGCCAGAGTCGCTTAACCATTGCACCTTGTAGGGGCGAGGGTGCTACTTCTTGACCAATTGCAGCCTGGAACATAGCTCTTCACTTGCCAAGTTGTGACAACTTCCTCCATGGATGATGACTTTGACGGAACGCCCATTGATGCCGGCCTTTGTGTGGAAGATGTGGCGCCGTTGGTCTTCGTCTTGGTGGTGTTGAAGCGTCAAGACCTTGGAGACCACAAGAGAGGGACTTGAATCGTTTTCGCAAAACACTTGGGCATCTTCATCTTCGTTCACGCACCGATGCATGGCCACGTGCTCAATGGCTTCCATTTCTTCTTCACTCATCGAGTCATATGTGTCATCATCGTTGAAGATCATTGTACACTTGTTGGTGCATTCGAAGGACTTGTGTCCTCGACCACCACATGTGAAGCACTTGAGTGAACTTGTCTTGACGGTGTCGGTTGGTGGCGCCGAAGATGAGGAAGACTTGGGCTTGTAGGTGCTTGCCGGAGGATGAGTCGAGGAGGGCGTAGCTTGCTTGGAACTTGACTTGTCGCCGGTACTTGGTGATGCTCTAGTTGAGGTAGGAGGTGCCGAAGTTGCGGGAGCTTGGGAGTAGGAGCGGTAGGTCTTGGACGAGTACTTGGCATACTTGAAGTCATCTTGGACTTGTCGCTCGTCCTTGGTCGCTTGATGAACTAGCTCGAGAAGGTTTGAGTATGGTTAGGAATCGGCAATCCGCTTGATTGGGTGGTTGAGGCCGTTCAAGAAGCGTGCCATTGTTTGCTCGTCGTCTTCCTTGACATTGGCTCGTATCATGGCAATCTCCATTTCTTGGTAGTATTCTTCCACCGTCTTCATGCCTTGTTTGAGGAGTTGCAACTTCTTGAAGAGATCATGGGTGTAGTGTGTAGGCACGAATCGAGCTCTCATGACATCCTTCATGGCCGTCCAAGTTGTGATTGGTGGTTCGCCTCTTGTACGTCGTCGCTCAAGCACTTGTTCCCACCAAATGAGAACGTAGTCTTGGAACTCGAGGGAGGCCATGGCGATCTTCTTTTCCTCGTCATAGTTGTGAAGACGGAATATTTTGTCCACCTCCAAGGCCCATGAGAGATACTCTTCGGGATCATTGCTTCCTGAGAACTTGGGCATGGTGAACTTGAGCTTGCCGTATCGGAGTTGTTCATCGAAGTAGCGGTTTTGATGTCGCTCTTGCCGTGGAGGAAGGTCCTCAAATGCTCGTTCCGCGAGATGTCGCTCTTGGCGTGGCGGAGGGTCTTGAAGCACTTGATCCACTTGGTGACGTTCTTGTCTTGGAGGAGGACGAGGGATATGCGCTTGATTGCGCCTTTCTTGTTGTTCTTCGCGTCTCGTGGCTTCTTATTGTATCTTTTGACAAAGAGCTTCATCTTGTTCACGTGCTTCCCGACCACGTTGGGCAACGGCCCGTGTGGAGTCTCGTAGTGCACCGAGGGCCGCTTGAGCTTGAACTTCACGCCGTAGTTATTGTTGTCGAAGTGCTTCGGCATCTTGCTCCTCTTTGTGTAGGCGCACTCGTTCCTCTTGTTCTTGACAGATCGCGGCTTCGTCTTGATGTTGTTGCCGTGGCATGTGTGGAGGCATTTTCTCTTGTTCCCTTGGTAGTTGCGCTTGTTGTCGCGCCCTTTCATGTGCTCGAACTCGGTCTTATAAGCCATTGCCATGGAATGGATTTTCTTGAGCATGGCAATCTTGGGAAGCATCACGTCGCGGGACTCGAGCTCAAGGAGGACTTGTATCATAAGATGAGTAGTCCGAAGAGTGTCGACTTGAGCGGTGGCTTGAGTGGCGCCGTCTTGTTGAACTAGACGAGGAAGGCGGGCGTCGCATGATCATGTTGCGGAGCTCTTCCATTTGTGTAGTGAACTTGTCATCGATGTAGTCGCGGTTCCTTGCTTCCGCTTGATGAATGTTAGCGGCGAGTCGGTCGAGGCGTTCACCCAAGGCCTCATTTTCTTGATGGAGAGCTCTTTGCGCGATGAAGAAGTGGTTCTTGGTGACGAAGTTGTTATCACCATCTTGCTCCACGAAAAGCGGGTTCGCCGACGAACTTGGCCTATCCATCATAACCAAGTGGGGTGAGAAGGAAAGTGAGAGAACAATACTGAAGTTACCTTTTCCGAGGATTGAGGATGTAACAAGTGTCACTCAATGTAATGCCTCAATAGTAGAATTGGAATCGGGTTTGTTTCTCACACCTACAAGTAAAAGGCTTATGGAGGAGCTCGGTTAGGATGGTGGTAAAAATTTCAAGCAAATGTTAGTCAAGATATCGATAAGGTTGAGAAAGTTCACAAAAATGCAAGTAAGGCAAATAGATCAAAGCAAAGAGTATCACTAGGAACACACACACAGAAGATAGATGGGATCCGCACAACCAAGGGGAGAGCTCAAAATGTGCAACCACGGATAATGCTCTTGTTGTGCGAATGCTAGAGAGACGCTAGCTCGATTGCTCAAATGGGCTAGATACGCATGTGCACCAACCTATAAGAGAAACGTGCCGTCTTCAATCCCGACTATGCTATGTATGCAGTGACCAAGATGATATGCAAAATGGCTCAATGCTATTGCTTATAAGCTCTTTGTGTCTCCTTTTTTTTGCTTAAAAGCTTGTCTTTTTGTTTTTTTCACTATGCTTGATGCTCGAGCCAAGTATGGTATGATACAAGCATGTAAGATATGCATGGGAGAGACTTATGGCACTAAGATGATAAGAAGATCACTACGGTGCACAATAGCGTGGCCCGGCAATTCTCAACTCGCTAGTCTCGATGGGTAAGCAACGCAAAACGCTCGGGCTATCAATGCAAAAGCAAAGGTAAGTGTCGTCGAGGTTACATTCCTTTCTTGTGGTTAGCGGTGAAGATGACTCCGAGGTGATGATGAATGGCGGTGATGTCGATGTCACACGTTCCTAAGTAGCCGAAACACCTTAGGAAATGCAAATCGCAACTCAAAATCGGTCAAATGCGGAAGGTGGGTATTTTTGTGAATTTTTTTGGATGGTGGCTAATGGTGGTGGTAATGATATATGTGGAATGGGGATGTCAAGATCTTCCAAACGAGCTAAAGAACACAAAAAACGGACTTGGAAGGTGGAAGTTATGGCCAAAACGGTGTTGGAAGTGGGCTGATTTGGGAGGGGGGGGGGGTGCGGGCACCCGGGGGTGGAGGGTGCGGGTGCCCGAGGTGGACCGTGGCAAACAGCCCGGAGGTGCGGGCACCCGGGGGTTGAGGTGCGGGCTCCCGGTGGTGTCGGGTTTGGGCGGAAAAATTGGGGGAAATGCAAGATTTCATGGATTTCGGGGTGGGAAGGGTGGGGATTGTTGGGGAGGGGCTAGATCCACTTGCCAAACATCAAATCCATGGACCAAAACAACCAAATCTCACAAGATCCAACAAATTGCAAGAAAATTTTTTGGGGCTATTTTTGTGGGGAATTTTCGGATTTAGACGAAAAACACCAAAATCAAGCTAGCAAATGGGGGGATGGGACTCCAAGATGTGAATCAACCTTGCTCATGATACCAAGATGTTGTAGGGTGAAACCCTAGAGGGGATCTTTTCACACTTGGAGGGGGAAAAGAGGAAGAACTCTCAAGAGAACAAGGCACAAATCACTCAAAACAAACCCAATATCACATCCACTAGAGTGGCACACAAGAGATCCACAAGATTACATGAACAATTCAAGGAAAATAGCACTAGGTAAGTTCTTCCCACTAGGTGAGGTCTTGATCTTGATCTCCTTCAAGAGGAGGGCTTGATAATCCCAAGGATTCTTCCCAAAGAGGGGTCTTGATCTCCATGAGGAGGAGGATACAAGGAGCAAAGCTCTCTTTGGTGTTCTAAAATACTTTGCTAACCCCAGAAATGACCTAGGAGATGAGTATATAAAGACTAGGGACGGACTAGGAGGGGAAGAGGGGTTACATGGGCAAAACCCGGAGAAAACACGAGCTGAACCGGCGGGGTCCGGGCACCCGGGCACATGGGGCCGAGCACCTGGCCTAAACAGGGAGGTGGCTGGGCGAGGCCGGGCACCCGGAGGGGCGGCTGGAGGCCGGCTGGGCCAAGGCCGGGCACCCGGGGCCTCAAGCCTGGGCACCCGAGGGGGGGTGCTGGCGGCCTAGTGGAGTGGAGGCCGGGCACTCGGGGCCTCAAGCCCGGGCACTCGGGGCAGCTCCCAGCAGCTGGAGGAGCGAGGGGCCGGGCACCCAGTCGGCCAAGGCCCGGGCACCCAGGGGCGCGACTGTAGGGAGGCAGGAGCCCGGGCACCCGGGGGCTGCAGGTGCCGGGCACCCGGGGTGTCCAGGGGTTTTGCCCCTCCTCCTCCTTCTTCACTCTTCTCCTTCTTCTCTTCTTTCCCTTGCTCCGTGGTCACTCGAGTCTCCTTCCTTCCCTTCTCATGGTCATCTTCCTCGTACCTAAGAATGAACAATGTTTCCGATGATGGTATAATCCAATTCTCACATGAATCCAAACGAGACTCGAAAAGGAGAGAGTCAACCTCATTCTCGATGGCGCGTGCACGTGCTCTTGTCATTGGCCCACTTGGTGCTTGCGGTGGTGATGGAGTGTCGGTGCGTGTGGTCGAGGGATGCTCCACATCACAACCCCTATGCATAGATTCCCAAGGTCACGGAACCCACAAGTTGATCACCAAAACATACATCAAGTGAATCAATAGAATACCCCATTGTCACCACGGGTATCCCACGCAAGACATACATCAAGTGTTCTCAAATCCTTGAAGAATTAATCCGATAAGATAACTTCAATGGGAAAACTCAATCCATTACAAGAGAGTAGAGGGGGAGAAACATCATAAGATCCAACTATAATAGCAAAGCTCGCGATACATCAAAATCGTGCCAAATCAAGAACACGAGAGAGAGAGAGAGAGAGAGAGAGAGATCAAACACATAGCTACTGGTACATACCCTCAGCCCCGAGGGTGAACTACTACCTCCTCATCATGGAGAGTGCCGGGATGATGAAGATGGCCACCGGTGAGGGACCCCCCCTCCGACAGGGTGCCGAAACGGGTCTAGATTGGTTTTCGGTGGCTACAAAGGCTTGCGGTGGCGGAACTCCCTATCTAGGTTATGTTCTGGTGGTTTCTGTATATATAAGAGGTTTTGGCGTCGAGAACAAGTCAGGGGGTCTTCGGGCTGTCCACGAGGTAGGGGGCACGCCTCCCACCCTCGTGGGAAGCCCGGGACTCTTCGGGCCCAACTTTTTTACTCCATGGCCTTCTTCTGGTCCAAAAATAAGCTCCGTCAAGTTTCAGGTCAATTGGACTCCGTTTGGTTTTCCTTTTCTGCGATACTCAAAAACAAGGAAAAAAAATAGAAACTGGCACTGGGCTCTAGGTTAATAGGTTAGTCCCAAAAATCATATAAAATAGCATATAAATGCATATAAAACATCTAAGATGGATAATATAACAACATGAATACTTCATAAATTATAGATACGTTGGAGACGTATCAGCTTCCCCAAGCTTAATTCCTGCTCGTCCTTGAGTAGGTAAATGATAAAAGAAATAATTTATGAAGTGTGAATGCTAGCAGGTGCACAAGTTTGATCAATGATAATTTCAATCACCTTTTCTAGCATCATTATATGTCATAACAGTAGCTCATATCATAAAGCTTCTCATGATCAAGTAACAAGCTATTCACATGTTAAAGTATAGATCATAAACTTTCTTGAAAACTAACAAATAGTTCTCAGTCATCAAACAATTGCAATTCATCTTATTTTCAGGAAGGGTCTATGTAAGAGCTTTGATTTAGCAAATCCCACATACTCAACTATCATATAGTCTTCCATGATTGCTACCACTCAAAGCATATTTTTAGAACAAATAGCATCCATCGAACACAGAGAAAGATAGGGGCTTAATGTTTCGCCTCCCAACTTATTTATCATATAGATAATTGTCAACAATAATAATTCATGATCAAATATATTTGAATGGCCATATATGCTTAGATCTTTCTCCACCACATGATGCTTTCCAACTAAAAAGTTGGTTGGAATGAGGAGGAATACTACTGACTCTTGCATAAAATAAAGATAGGCCCTTCGCAGAGGGAAACAGGGATTTGTAGAGGTGCCAGAGCTCGAAGCTTTAAAATGGAGATGAAAATAATTTTGAGAGGTATGCTTTCATTGTCAACATAACCACCAAGAGTTCCCAATATAGTCCATACTAGATACATTATAGGCAGTTCTCAAACAGAAAGGTAAAGATTTTACTCACGCTCCACCAAATATCACACTCCACGGCTTGTCCAAAACAACGGGTGCCGTCCAACTATCAACAATCCTGGGGGAGTTTTATTTAAATTATTTGCAATTTTGTTTTTGATATTTTGATCATAGGACTGGGCATCCCAGTTACCAGCCATTTTCTCGTGAATGATGAGCGGAGTCCACTCATCGTGAGAATAACCCACCTAGCATGGAAGATACTGACAGCCCCTAATCGCTACATGAGCGATTCGAGCATACAAAAAAGATTATTATTTGAAGGTTTAGAGTTTGGCACATGCAAATTTACTTGGAACGGCAGGTAAATACCACATATAGGTAGATATGGTGGACACTCATGGAAGAAACTTGGTTCAAGGAATTTGGATGCAGAAGCAGTATTCCCGCTTAGTACAGATATTTTGGCTAGCAAGGGATTCTAAATAGCAAGCACCACATGTTAGAGGATCCATAACAATATAACTTCTATACAAATATACCCAAGCATAACTCATTATGTTGTCTTCCTTGTCCAACTTCAACTAATTTGCTCAGGTTTGAAAATAATCAATGGGGATCACAATCATA
This sequence comes from Aegilops umbellulata, assembly GCA_032464435.1. Classification (NCBI taxonomy): domain Eukaryota; kingdom Viridiplantae; phylum Streptophyta; class Magnoliopsida; order Poales; family Poaceae; genus Aegilops; species Aegilops umbellulata. Next base: position 91,452,315 of record CP136060.1, on the reverse strand, counting down.
GAAGATGTCCAAGATAGTATATTTATATGTGAAATCTCTCTTCCTTCAATATTCTTTCATGAATTGTTCAAGTGACCAATACAATGGTTGCTAACCTTCAATAAATTTACCACCTCTACTTCTTATATGTGAAGTCATTACTCCCCATGGGATAAGCATATGAAAAATATATAATTTCAGATTTATGATATTCAAATCATTCAACTATTTACTCATAGGATATAAGTGAAGCACACGAGTAAATGACAAGCTACTCCAAAAAGATATAAGTGAAGATCAATGAATAGTTAAATAATTATGTAGCTTTGTGAAGACTCTCTCTAATTTAAGAATTTCATATCTAACAGCAAGCAAAATAAAATAAAACAACATTTCAAGGATAGCACTCATCATGTGAAGAAGCAAAAACTTAGGCTCAACCGATACTAACCGATAATTGTTGAAGAAGAAAGGTGGGATGCCTACCGGGGCATCCCCAAGCTTAGATGCTTGAGACTTCTTGAAATATTATATTGGGGTGCCTTGGGCATCCCCAAGCTTGAGCTTTTGTGCCTCCTTAATTCCTCTCATATCACGGTTTCCTAAATCTCGAAAGCTTCATCCACACCAAACTCAACAGGAACTCATGAGATAAGTTAGTATAAACCAATGCAAAAACTTTATCATTTTCTATTGTAACAAATCACTAAAATTATTATTCAACATTTCATACTAAATGCCTCTGCATATGTAATACTCCTATCCTCAAATAGAATCATTAAACAAGCAAACATATGCAAACACTGCAAACATAACAGCAATCTGCCAAAACAGTACAGTCTGAGAATGCAATATTCATCATACTTCCCTAACTCCAAACATTATGAAATTATACCACACTGTAGAAAATTTATCATATCTTATTATGCAAAAAGTTTCAAAATTTTATCATATTCTGTCTTTTCTAGGGAATTTTTGCAACAGCGATAAACTTTCTGTTTTGAAACAGCAACATGTATACTTGCAAAATAAGCATGGTGAAGGCTATCCTTGACATTTTTATTGAAAATAAAGATGCAAAACATTATTATAAATAACATAAATAAAATACTAACAAAATAAAATGGCGCTCCAAGCAAAACACATATCATGTGGTGAATAAAAATATAGCTCCAAGTAAAGTTACCGATGAACGAAGACGAAACAGGGGATGCCATCCGGGGCATCCCCAAGCTTAGGATTTTGGTTGTCCTTGAATATTAACTTGGGGTGCCATGTGCATACCCAAGATTAGGCTCTTGCCACTTCTTATTTCATAGTCCATCGAATCTTTACCCAAAACTTGAAAACTTCATAACACGAAACTCAACAGAAAATCTTATGAGCTCCGTTAGTATAAGAAAATAAATCACCACTTAGGTACTGTTGTGAACTCAATATAAATTCATATTGGTGTAATATATAATGTATTCCAACTTTTCTATGGCTCATACCCTCCGATACTACTCATAGATTCATCAAAATAAGCGAACAACACATAGAAAACAGAATCTGTCAAAAACAGAACAGTCTGTAGTAATCTGTATCAAACGTATACTTCTGGAACTCCAAAAATTCTTAAATAAATTGGTGGACCTGAGGAATTTATCTATTAATCTTCTTCAAAAAGAATCAACTTAAAATCACTCTTCTATAAAAATGACAACTAATCTCGTGAGCGCAAAGTTTCTATTTTTTACGGCAAGATCATAAAGACTTCACCCAAGTCTTCCCAAAGGTTCTACTTGGCACAAACACTAATGAAAACATAAAACCACATGTAAACAGATGCCATATGAATTATTTATTACTAAACAGGAGCAAAAAGCAAAGAACAAAAATAAAAATTGGGTTGTCTCCCAACAAGCGCTAACGTTTAACGCCCCTAGCTAGGCATGATGATTTCAATGATGCTCACATAAAAGATAAGAATTGAAGCATAAAGAGAGCAACATGAAGAATATGACTAGCACATTTAAGTCTAACCCACTTCCTATGCATAGGGATTTTGGGAGAAAACAACTTATGGGAACAATAATCAACTAGCATAGGAAGGCAAAACAAGCATAACTTCAAGATTTTAAGAACATAAAGAGGAAACTTGAAATTATTGCAACTCCTACAAGCATATGTTCCTCCCTCATAATAATTTTCAGTAACATCATGAATGAATTCAACAATATAACCATCACATAAAGCATTTTTTTCATGATCTACAAGCATAGAAATTTTATTACTCTCTACATAAGCAAAATTCTTCTCACTCGAAATAGTGGGAGTATCATAAGAAACTCGAATACTATAAATTGTTTCCACATTAAAAGAGTAATGTTCAGAAAAAGGGTAGTCATAATCATGACAAGTTTTATAAATATAATCATCACTACTTTTTATAGCATAAGTGTCATCACAATAATCATCATAAGTAGCAACTTTGTTTTCATCATAATCGATTGAAACCTCTTCCAAGATAGTGGAATCATTACTAAATAAAGTCATGGCCTCTACAAATCCACTTTCATCAATATAACCATCATAAATAGGAAGCATGGTATCATCATAATAAATTTTCTCATCAAAACTTGGGGGGCTAAAAATATCATCTTCATTAAACATAGCATCCCCAAGCTTGGGACAAACATTAATTGCAGCAAATATATTCTCAAACATAGCATCCCCAAGCTTAGGCCTTTTCATATCATAAGCATAATCACTCTCATCATTAATAGTATGGATAGCACCAATAGTATAACTGTTATCATCATCACAATGAGTAATAGGAGCAACATCATTTGGGAGGGATACCTTTTCACCTTTGCTTCTCTGTCTTTTCTTTTTCTTCTTCACATTATGTGTGGGTTTAATCCTCTTTTTGGAGCTCCTTATTAATGAGATTGGTTGAATAGAAGCCTCCTCCTCGCTACCTGATTCATCATAAGAAATAATAGAAAGATATTGGGAAGTCTCTTCCCTTTCATTAGTATTCTCTTCATCTTCTATTTGTTTTTGTGTCTTTATGTAATTGGCAATATAAGGATTTTCAATGCAATTCACCGCACAATACATAAAAATTTCTTCTAGATCAAAATCAAGAAATCTATCAAGATTAGATTTTGGAATACCCTTAGTTATACGTTTCATTTCTTCATACCCCAAAAGAAGACTAAGCTCTTTATGATGCTCAAGGGTAATCAAGTTATCACAATTTTTGGACATGATTCGATCATGAAACAAATAGCATTGGAGCTTTAAATGACCATGTTCATTGCAAAGTTCACAAGGATGGCGATAAATATTGAATCTTTCAGCACAATCATCTAGCCTTTCTTGCAACCATTTAGTGTCCAAATACTTATGCCTCTTGCAAAATCTATCTTCCCTATTTGGTGTGTACTTGCAAGCTCTATGTATTCCACAAAAGTTGACATGCTTATAAGAGACATTTTCATCTTGACTAGTGCAATCACCATTAGTACTATGGATATTCAAAGATTTCATACTAACAACATCGCAATCATGCTCATCATTCAAAGATTTAGTGCCAAACATTTTAATGCATTCTTCTTCTAACATTTTGGCACAAATATCGGAATCCTTATTCTCATGAAAGATATTAAAAAGATGAAGCATATGAGGCACCCTCAATTCCATTTTTTGTAGTTTTATTTTATAAACTAAACTAGTGTTAAAACAAGAAACTAAAAGATTCGATTGCAAGATCTAAAGATATACCTTCAAGCACTCACCTCCCCGGCAACGGCGCCAGAAAAGAGCTTGATGTCTACTACGCAACCTTCTTCTTGTAGACGTTGTTGGGCCTCCAAGTGCAAAGGTTTGTTGGAAAGTAAAAAAGTTCCCTCAAGTGGATGACCTAAGGTTTATCAATCCGTGGGAGGCGTAGGTTGAAGATGGTCTCTCTCAAACAACCCTGCAACCAAGTAACAAAGAGTCTCTTGTGTCCCCAACACACCCAATACAATGGTAAATTGTATAGGTGCACTAGTTCGGCGAAGAGATGGTGATACAAGTGCAATATGGATAATAGATATAGGTTTTTGTAATCTGAAAATATAAAACAGCAAGGTAGCAAGCTATAAAAGTGAGCGTAAACGGTATTGCAATGCTAAGAAACAAGGCCTAGGGTTCATACTTTCACTAGTGCAAGTTCTCTCAACAATAATAACATAATTGGATCATATAACTATCCCTCAACATGCAACAAAGAGTCACTCCAAAGTCACTAATAGCGGAGAACAAACGAAGAGATTATTGTAGGGTACGAAACCAGCTCAAAGTTATTCTTTCGGATCGATCTATTCAAGAGTTCGTACAAGAATAACACCTTAAGACACAAATCAACCAAAACCCTAATGTCACCTAGATACTCCAATGTCACCTCAAGTATCCGTGGGTATGATTATACGATATGCATCACACAATCTCAGATTCATCTATTCAACCAACACAAAGAACTTCAAAGAGTGCCCCAAAGTTTCTACCGGAGAGTCAAGACGAAAACGTGTGCCAACCCCTATGCATAGATTCCCAAGGTCACGGAACCAGCAAGTTGATCACCAAAACATACATCAAGTGAATCAATAGAATACCATCGGATACCACTTACTGAGTTTTGTAACATATGCATGATCTCTTCTGATGGGAGCTTGGCTGAGCCTAGGCCGGCTGAGTTTGAGGACTTCTGTTGCACTTTGACAGTGGGTGATGAGAGAAGAGTGTCAGCCATCACTGCCGATGGCTTACATTTTCCTACTGTTCGTTACTTTGCACTCTTCATTACCAAATGTTTGCTTGCTAGGGAGAAGGTGGGTGCACTTAGTTCACCAGACCTTGCTGTTTTACGTCGTGCATTAGAGGGCGACAACACTTATAGCTTGGGAGCTATTGTGGCTCATCTCCTCCATCTTAATAAATCTCAGGGTAAAATACATGCTGTGATTTTTGCTACTCGTTTGGTGGCTCACTTCGAGGTTGAGATATGCCCTCATGATTACCCTCTGGCTAAGGTTTATCTAGACCGTGCAGCCATGGATCACCATCACTTTCTTGCACATGATCGTCCTGATATTGCCATTCCTTATAACCTGGTCTATAGCATTGAAACTCATGATGTTATCCCCTTGCTTGCACCTGCTTTGTTTGATTCTGTTGCTAGGGGCGGATACCGGATTATGCCTGCAGACATCCTCGCCTACTGGAATGCTCACGCTGCTGCAGAGGCTGCTCAGGAGCCTCAGCAGTGGGATGAGTGGATGCTTGCTCCTCAGGATCCCTACTACAATCGAGGCTACTGATTGACTACCAGGCTAGGCCAAAAGCCTAAGCTTGGGGGAGTACGTGTTTCTCACCGATATTACATTCATGTTCACACATATCATTCCAGTTGTCGGTGTTCACACTTTTTCTTTGTATCATCCATGCTTAGATTTATTTTCTTGCTTTCTTCTTGTGTGTTTGAAAAACTTTAGAAAAATAAAAAAAATTAGTTGTAGTAATTTACTTTCCATGCATGCTTTGTAGTAGAACTAAAAAGAAAATCCAAAAAGATTTCCTTGTTCTTCTTTTGCTTGTTGGGAGCTTCCCCGTGTAAATAGTTTTTCTCATTTTTGCTTTTCTCTTTTATTTGCTTGTTCAAGAAAATCAAAAACTCCAAAAATATTTCAGTGTGTTTCTCTGAATTTGTTTTCTTTTATTCGAGTCTTACCGAGGAGAAGACCACGATCAAAATGTTGAGTGGCTCTCATATGAATAACTGTTGAACTAATAAGAGAAAATTTTACCTTGTCTTCTCCTATTGAATAAAATGTCTTGCAGATTCCAGCTTAGTCAATGACACTCTTGCAATATTATTATTTTCATATCATTCGGCCGTAAAAGGGAAAGGCAATAATGATGATATTCGATGAACTGGTCGTGGCAAAGAGAAACTGATATGAACTTGACTTGGTCTGTTTGTGTAAATATGTTTAACTTGGTATCCATGATTCAACCCATTATTATTAAACATGTTTGCAATGACAATTAGAGATTATAGTTTCTCATGCCATGCATAAGTAGCTAGGAGTGAATAATGATTTATCTTGGATATCAACATAGCGTTAAAATGATTGTGATGTAGTATGATGATATGGTATCCTCCTATGAATGTTCGAGTGGCTTGACTTGGCACATGTTCATGCATGTAGTTGAATCAAAACCAACATAGCCTCTATGATATTTATGTTCATGGTGTTCATATCATACTCATGCTAGTGTCCAATGTTACTTATGCATAATGCATGGTTATGATCGTTGTTGCTCTCTAGCTGGCCGCTTCTCAATCTAATTGCTAGCCTTCGCCTATACTAAGTGGGAACTCTGCTTGTACATCAAAAACCTTGAACCCAAAGTTATTCCAGATGAGTCCACCATACCTACCTATATACGGTATTACCCTGCCATCCTAAGTAAATTTGCATGTGCCACCTCTAAAAACTTCTAAAAATCAACCTTTTGGTGTGCCTGGATTGTTCATGGAACGAAAGGAGGTGGTCGGTATCTTCCATGCTAAGCAGGTTATTCTCAGAGGGGGAGTAAACCATTACCTTTATTGCTTGGGAACCGCCACTAGCGTGCTTATCATGGAAGATGTTGATAACTGATGGTCATGAAGTGAATAAGAAGGGTGCATGTCTCAAAATATCATTTATCTCTGTTTTAAAAATTGAGCTCTGGCACCTCTACAAATCTCTGCTTCCCTCTGCGAAGGGACTTTCTATTTACTTTTATGTTGTGTCATCACCTTCTTAAACAAGCGCCAAAAACTGAGTAGAGCACAACTGTCATGATTTATGCATTATGTGTAGCTAATGTTGGGTGCATCATGACTGGATCTTTTCTACCATGAATTGCAATGTCTAGTCGCTGCTTGAACTTTGGAGGTGCTCTGCATTTATGTTTTGCGGTCTCAGAAAGGGCTAGTGAGATACCACTATTGTCATATTATATCATGGTTGTTTTGACAACGTGTTGCTGTTTGAGATGTCTTTTTATTGCTCGCTAGCTGATTATTTCATTGATATGAGTTAATATAATATTTAAATGTTATTGTCGACATGGTTAGTTATAATGCTGGCTAAAAACCTGGGTGTTGTTTGAGCTTATTTATGCAAACAAGAGCAAAAGAGTTCGTAATTTTTTTTTCTTTCTCACTTTCAGTTTATCAACTAAATTGCTTGAGGACAAGCAAAGGTTTAAGCTTGGGGGAGGGGGTTGATACATCTCCAACGTATCTACTTTTTCTCACGCTTTTCCTCTTGTTTTGGACTCTAGTTTGCATGATTTGAATGAAACTAACCCCGGACTAACGCTGTTTTTAGCAGAAGTACCATGGTGTTGTTTTTGTGGAGAAATAAAAGTTCTCGGAATAAAACAAAACTTTGCAAGGAAATTTTTATGGAATAAAAGAGGATTTTTGGAGCCAACAACCACCAGAGAGGGGCCCCGGGGTGGGCACAACCCACCAGGGCGCGCCACCTCTCCTGGCGCGCCCAGGTGGGTCGTACCCACCTGGTGGCCCCGCAGACCCCCTGACACTATAAATTCCTATTTTCGGAGAAAAAATAAGGGAGAAAGAATTATCGCGTTTCATGAGACGGAGCCGCCGCCAAGCCCTGTTCTTCCTCGGGAGGGCAGAACTGGAGTCCGTTTGGGGCTCCGGAGAGGGGGATCTTCGTTCTTCGTCATCACCAACCAATCTCCATCGCCAATTCCATGATGCTCCCCACCGGGAGTGAGTAATTCCTTCGTAGGCTTGCTGGTCCATGAGGAGTTGGATGAGATTCATCATGTAATCGAGTTAGTTTTTTTAGGGCCTGATCCTTAGTACCCACTATGTTCTTAGATTGATGTTGCTATGAGTTCGCTATGCTTAATGCTTGTCACTTTGGGCCTGGGTGCCATGAACTCAGATTTGAACTGTTTATGAATTCATCATTATTGTTTTAGATCCGATCTTGCAAATTATAGTCACCTACTACGTGTTATGATCCGGCAACCCTGGAGTGACAAAAACCGGGCCCACTCCCAGTGATGACTGTAGTTTGAGGAGTTCATGTATTCACTATGTGTTAATGCTTTGTTCCGGTTCTCTATTAAAAGGAGGCCTTAATATCCCTTAGTTTCCAATATGGACCCCGCTGCCACGAGAGGGTAGGACAAAAGATGTCATGCAAGTTATTTTAATAAAGCACGTATGACTATTTACAGAATACATGCCTACATTATATCGATGAACTGGAGCTAGTTTCGTATAGCCCTAGGTTATAACTGTCACATGATGAATATCATCCAACAAGTCATCGATCAAATGCCTACGAATTTATTTATATTGATCTTGCTGCGTTACTATTGCTATCATCACTGTTACACTTGCTGCAAATTATTGCTATCACTGTTACTGTTACCATTGCTGCTGCTACTACTACTATCAAAACAATCAAACTACTTTGCTACTGATCACTTTGCTGCAGATAATTAATCTCGAGGTGTGGTTGAATTGACAACTCAGCTGCTAATACCTCAAATATTATTTGGCTCCCCTTGTGTCGAATCTATAAATTTGGGTTGAATACTCTACCCTCGAAAATTGTTGCGATCCCCTATACTTGTGGGTTATCAAGTATAAGCACTCAATTTCAGGCTTGGGTCCAGCTTTGGGCTTCTTCATGGGAGTGGCAACTTGCTTTCCATTCTTCTTGAAGTTTCCTTTTCTTTCCCTTGCCCTTTTACTTGAAACTAGTGATCTTGTCAACCATCAACACTTGATGCTCTTTCTTGATTTCTACCTTCACCGATTTCAGCATCGCGAAGAGCTCGGGAATCGTTTTCAGTGTCCCCTTGCATATTATAGTTCATCACAAAGTTCTAGTATCTTGGTGATAGTGACTAGAGAACTCTATCAATCACTATCTTATCTGGAAGATTAACTCCCACTTGATTCAAGTGATTGTACTACCCAGACATTCTGAGTACATGCTCACTGGCTGAGCCATTCTCCTCCGTCTTGTAGGCAAAGTACTTGTCAAAGTTCTCATACCTCTCGACTCGAGCATGAGTCTGAAATACCAATTTTAGCTCTTGGAACATCTTATATGCTCCGTGGTGTTCAAAATGTTTTTGAAGTCCCGGTTCTAAGCCTTAAAGCATGGTGCACTAAACTATCAAGTAGTCATCATACCGAGCTTGCCAAACGTTCATAACATATGCATCTGCTCCTGCAATAGGTCCGTCACCTAGCGGTGCATCAAGGACATAATTCTTCTGTGCAGCAATGAGGATAATCCTCAGATCACGGACCCTGTCCGCATCATTGCTACTATCAACTTTCAACTTATTTTTCTCTAGGAACATATAAAAAATAAACGGGGAGCTACATCGCAAGCTATTGATCTACAACATAGATATGCAAATACTATCAGGACTAAGTTCATGATAAATTAAAGTTCAATTAATCATATTACTAAAGAACTCCCACTTAGATAGACATCCCTCTAGTCATCTAAATGATCACGTGATCCATATCAACTAAACCATGTCCGATCATCACGTGAGATGGAGTAGTTTTCAATGGTGAACATCTCTATGTTGATCATATCTACTATATGATTCATGTTCGACCTTTCGGTCTCAGTGTTCCGAGGCCATATCTGCATATGCTAGGATCGTCAAGTTTAACCCGAGTATTCTGTGCATGCAAATCTGGCTTGCACCCGTTATATGTGAATGTAGAGCTTATCACACCCGATCATCACGTGGTGTCTCGGCACGATGAACTGTAGCAATGGTGCATACTCAGGGAGAACACTTATACCTTAAAATTTAGTGAGGGATCATCTTATAATGCTACCACCATACTAAGCAAAATAAGATGCATAAAAGATAAACGTCACATGCAATCAAAATATGTGACATGATATGGCCATCATCATCTTGTGTCTTTGATCTCCATCTTGAAAGCACCGTCATGATCTCCATCGTCACCGGCTTGATACCTTGATCTCCGTCGTAGCATCGTTGTCGTCTCGCCAACTATTGCTTCTACGACTATCGCTACCGCTTGATAAAGTAAAGCAATTACATGGCGATTGCAGTTCATACAATAAAGCGACAACCATAAGGCTCCTGCCAGTTGCTGATAACTTTTACAAAACATGATCATCTCATACAAAAACTTATATCACATCATGTCTTGACCATATCACATCACAACAAGCCCTGCAAAAACAAGTTAGACGTCCTCTACTTTGTTGTTGCAAGTTTTACGTGGCTGCTATGGGCTTCTAGCAAGAACCGTTCTTACCTACGCATCAAAACCACAACGATTTTTCGTTAAGTGTGTTGTTTTAACCTTCAACAAGGACCGGTCGTAGTCAAACTCGATTCAACTAAAGTTGGATAAATAGACACCCGCCAGCCACCTGTGTGCAAAGCACGTTGGTAGAACCAGTCTCATGAACGCAGTCATGTAATGTCGGTCCGGGCCGCTTCATCCAACAATACCGCCGAATCAAAGTAAGATGTTGGTGGTAAGTGAGGGAGTCCTGGATTAGGGGGTCCTTGGACAACCGGACTATATCCTTTGGACGGACTGTTGGACTATGAAGATACAAGATTGAAGACTTCGTCTCATGTCCGGATGGGACTCTCCTTGGTGTGGAAGGCAAGCTTGGCAATACGGATATGTAGATCTCCTCAGTTGTAATCGACTCTTTGTAACCCTAGCCCCCTCCGGTGTCTATATAAACCGGAGGGTTTAGTCTGTAGGACAACAACAATCATACCATAGGCTAGCTTCTAGGGTTTAGCCTCTACGATCTCGTGGTAGATCAACTCTTGTAATACTCATATCATCAAGATCAATCAAGCAGGAAGTAGGGTATTACCTCCATCGAGAGGGCCCGAACCTGGCTAAACATCGTTTCCCCCGCCTCCTGTTACCATCCGCCTTAGACGCACAGTTCGGGACCCCCTACCCGAGATCCGCCGGTTTTGACACCGACATTGGTGCTTTCATTGAGAGTTCCACTGTGCCGTCACCATAAGGCTTGATGGCTCCTTCGATCATAGGTAACGATGCGGTCCAAGGTGAGGTTTTCCTCCCCGGACAGATCTTCGTATTCGGCGGCTTCGCACTGCGGGCTAACTCGCTTGGCCATCTGGAGCAGATCGAGAGCTACGCCCCTGGCCACCAGGTCAGGTTCGGAAACTTGAACTACACTGCCGACATCCGCGGAGATTTGATCTTCGATGGATTCGAGCCCATGTCAGGTGCGCCGCATGATCACGACGAGCATGATTTAGTTCTACCGTCGGATAGTGTTCGGGAGACCACACCTGCAACTACTCTGGCCCTCAATCCGGAGCACATTGCGCCATCCGAGGATGGGTGGATAGACCCCGCCATGGAGGCCGCACTCTCAGTGGCAATAGAGCCGGATACTGACTTCACCCCTTACGAGAGACGTGTTGCTGAACCACTGTCTCCGGCCACGGACTCCGAGCTGCCTGCGTCCGTGCCTATCGAATCTGATTGGGCGCCGATCATGGAGTTTACCTCCGCAGATATCTTTCAGCACTCGCCTTTCGGCGACGTGCTAAATTCATTAAGGTCTCTCTCCTTGTCAGGAGAACCTTGGCCGAACTATGTCCGGCTAGAATGGGATGTGGACGACGACGAAATTCGCTGCCCACCCACCACCCACTTAGTAGCCTCTGACAACAATTTGACCGACATGCTCGATTTCGACTCCGAAGACACCGACGGCATGGACGATGATGCAGGAGAGGAACAGGAACCAGTGCCCACAGGGCGCTGGACAGCCACTTCATCACATGACATATACATGGTGGATACACCCAAAGAAAACAATGATGAAGAACGGCAGGATGCAGCGAAGGATAGATCCCTCGAGAAGCAAACAAAGCGTCGGCGTAGGCGCCGCTCCAAATCCCGCCTCGGCAAAAACAGCGATAGTAGCGCAAGAGAAAATAACACCCCAGTCGACTCCAAAGGAAACGACGACCACATCGACCCAGCGGCAGAGCATGATGAAACTGCAAACGGCGAACATAGTACGGATCCGATATCCGAACACGGCGACGCCGAGGATAAAGCTCATCAACCTCCCTCCGGGGAGGAAAACAGTCTGGACGAAGATGCACACATCATCCCGGAAAGGCACTTGGAACAAGAGAACCTCCGCAGAAGGCTTGTTGCCACTGCGAGGAGTCTGAAGAAGCAGAAGCAAAGGCTTAAGGCTGCACAAAATATGCTCAACAGCAGATGGAACAAAGTGCCCGATACCGAAGAAAAGTATGGTGGAAGTTACCACACAAAGAGCTATCCAAAGTGCAAGATATTGCCCGAATTCGACGATGAGGCCTTAGAGCCCACACAGCCGAAAAATAAAATGGCCAACCGGTCGGATCAACCACCTTGTGGCCGCGATAGAGCGGCTAACAAGGCCGCACATAAGTCAACACATGATTTACGTGAGGACTCGCGCCAAAAATCCAGTATGACCAGATCCATTTATGGATCTAGGAAGCGCGCTCCGGTACAAAATCAAAAACTAATACTACAACCGTCTCAATGCCATGATACATCCAAATATAGGGGTGTCGCACACCCCCTATGTTTCACCGATGAGGTGCTGGACCACGAATTTCCAGAAGGATTCAAACCAGTGAACATAGAGGCGTACGACGGGACCACAGACCCTGGGTTCTGGATTGAGGACTTTATCCTCCATATCCATATGGCTCGCGGAGACGATCTCCACGCCATCAAGTACTTGCCCCTCAAGCTTAAAGGACCAGCTCGGCACTGGCTGAAAAGTCTCCCCGAAAACTCAATTGGAAGTTTGGAGGAGCTCGAGGATGCTTTTTGGGCTAATTTTCAAGGGACCTATGTCCGACCTCCGAATGCAGACGATTTAAGTCATATAATTCAATAGCCCATAGAGTCAGCCCGAAAGCTTTGGAACAGGTTTCTCACTAAGAAGAACCAAATCGTCGACTGCCCGGACGCCGAAGCCTTAGCATCTTTCAAGCACAGCGTCCGAGACGAATGGCTCGCCAGACACCTCAGCCAAGAAAAACCGAGAACAATGGCAGCCCTGACAAGCCTCATGACCCGCTTTTGCGCGGGCGAAGATAGCTGGTTAGCCCGCAGTAGCACCAGCGACACAAGCACATCTGAAGTCAGGGATGGCAATGGAAAACCACGACGTAGTAAAAGCAAGCGTCGAAATACAGAAGACAGCCCAGATAATACGGCGGTAAACGCCGGTTTCAGGGGCTCTCGACCAGGTCAGCGGAAAAAGCCTTTCAAAGGCAGCAGAGATGGACCGTCCAGCCTAAACAAGATTCTAGACAAACTATGTCAGATTCATGGCACCCCCGATAAACCTGCAAATCACACCCACAGAGAATCTTGGGTCTTCAAGCAGGCCGGTAAGCTAAACGCCGAACACAAGTGGAGGGAGACACCAAGTGAAGACGAGGACGAGCCTCGCCGGCAAAGCACTAGGGGACAGAAAAATTCCCACCAGAGGTCAAAACAGTGAACGTGATCCACGTGACGAAGAGGAAAAGCAAACATGCACTCCGAGACACACGCGCCGTAGTGCCCGTCACCCATAAGTTCAAACCCTGGTTGGCCTGCCCGATCACTTTTGATCGCAGGGACCACCCGACAAGCATCCGACACGAGGGATTGGCTGCCTTGATGTTAGACCCAATAATAAATGGATACCATCTCACACGAGTCCTTATGGACGGCGGCAGTAGTCTTACTCTGATATATCAGGACACAGTCCGCGAAATGGGGATAGACCCGACAAAAATCAGCCACAATAATACTACCTTCAAGGGAGTAATACTAGGCCCAGTGGCCCGCTGCACGGGCTCTCTATTACTAGAGGTTGTATTTGGTCCTCCCGACAACTTCCGAAGCGAAAAGTTAACCTTGGACATCGCTCCATTCCGAAGTGGCTATCAAGCACTACTCGGAAGAGCGGCTTTCGCTCGTTTTAATGCAGTACCGCATTAAGCTTCTCTCAAGGTTAAGATGCCTGGTCCACGTGGCATCATCACCATTAGAGGAAACATTGAACGTTCCTTACGAGCGGAAGAATGTTCGACGGCTTTAACAGCCGAACACTAAATGGCCCCTCCAACCAGAATAAAGGATCGGTCGTCAAGACCGCGGACACGGCTAGACGAGTCCGGCGCATTACTAGCTATAACAGCTTAGATAAACCCAAGATTGGTTTGATGGTTATACCACCATAGACGGCACCAGGGGCTTCCCGCATGTAATCAGGGCTAGTTCGGCTCAACTTGACTTATCTTGAATTTTAATGGTTTATTGAGAATAACCAATTTTTTTGGCACGACAACTTTCACCTAAGTTCTTCTCTTTTACAGATGACAATCATGCCACACCCGTCCAGGATACGGCACAATGGAGACACAGGCGTAGACGTGTAGCAGGGACCCGCTCAAAGGTTTCTTTTTAGATTAAGACCCTGCGTAAACCTTTTTTTTACTGTCTCTTGTTGTTCACATCCTCCGGATACTTAGTATAACCGAGAAGGATGCTGACGTTATTGGCATTTCGCCACGTCAGAGCATTGCACGTACCTGGACACACGGGGTTCATTATCAAGGGCATTGCTCAGCCCGGCATATGTTATAAAGACCGAATACCTTAGGGAGTGTTCGGCGTCGCGAGTTTGGCCTTATATGCATCAGCTCCGAATTATGTCTTTGGTCAAATGTTGGGTTTGCCCGACTCCCGTGTTTTGCTACCTTACGTTCCACTCTATCGGCTAAGGTGGCACCGGGAGAACTAATGCGATTGTGCCCTGGTTCATCCGGATGAGCACCTCAGTAGAGAAAGCCGAAAACTGACTGTCATGATAAAGCGCGAGACTAGTCAACCACTCGATGACTTAGCGGAATCTTCAGGATTCCTCCGCATTAACGAAGGGCCGTTTCCCAGTCATGTACGTACGCGCCCCATATTCGGACGAGCGCGGAGGTACCAGGGGCTATATAGTAGTCCCACCGTCAAACTCCTATGGCTAAGTGAAAGTGTTAAAGCAATATAGTCCAATTGCCTCGTTCACTGCGCTACCACCTCCTTAATGGACCAAGACGTTGGATCAAGTGTGAATATGCGTTTTTTGCTAACACCCCCGCATTATATGCGTGGGGGCTGAAGCCGACGACTGCAAACTTTCAGGTTATATACATATATACATAAAACGTCCGCACAGGAGGCATCATAATACATTCAGGAAAAAGTATAAACACAACCTTTATAATTCAATAAAACATTGTTTTTACAATGGGAATACATGTCACTAGAACATAATATTCTTCGAGCACTGAGCCTCTATTGAACGAGCACCTTCAAGAACTTCTTCAAAGTAGTGCTCGGCAGATACCCGGCCCACGGCCGAACTCTAGGCTGCAATAGTGGTGGCCTCCATCTCCGCCCAGTATGTCTTGACACGGGCAAGTGCCATCCGCGCACCCTCTATGCATGCCGACCTCTTCATAGCGTCGATGTGCGACACAGCACCAAGGAACTGTTGCACTAAACTAAAATAACTATTCGGCCTTGGCCCTTCCGGCAACAGATGATCGACAAGAGACCTCATAGCAAGTCCGGACAACCTATGGAGCTCAGCCCACTCGGCCATTCGCTCATTCAACAGCAGCGGACGCACTGGAACATTGAACTGTGACCAGAACAGCTTTTCCACTTCACGATCTTTGTGATCCTTAAGTACTCGGCCGCATCAGCAGCACTTGCTGCCAAATCCACGTACGTGTCTGCAGAACTCCATAGTTGATCAAGAGGGGCATACTTTGGATCTCTGAACTTCGTCTGCAACAAAAAGGGCTTCCCAGCCGCGATATCTCCAGCTTGACGCAGCTCCTCCTTCGCCGCCCTGATTTTAGAGCGGGCTTCCTTGGCTGCTACCATGGCCTTCTCCTGGTCCGTCGCCTTCGCTCGGCTTTCTTTTTCAAGAAGCTGGTAACGGTCGATGGCATCTTTTAACTCAACAGCCATCTTGGCTATTTTTTCCTTGCTTTGGCAATGCACAGCCTGTTCGGCTCTCAGCTTTTCGACCGCCTTTAGAGCGGCCACATCACTATTCCTGGCTTGTTCCTTGGCTCGGGAAAGTTCCGCCCGAAGGGTCTCCACGGCAGCAGCTCCATCTGCAGTCACAACATATTAAAGATACTAGCATCATGCTCCTCTTACTAATGTGTTGATCACCGAAGAAATCACATACCCTGTGCCTCGTCGAGCCGCTTGTTGACAAGCACGATGTCGGCATGTGATGTATCAAGTTGCCGCTTTAGCTCGGCAAACTCACAAGTCCGGCTAGCCACCGGACCCTCCGCCACCTGCACATGAAGGCGGCCTGATTATTACCTGGGACTATGATCCTCTATTTGCCCCCGTTCTCGACGGCAACCAGAGTCTCAGGGGATACTATCTGCATAGGGCACTCCTAACGTGTGCGGTATCGTAGAAAACATACACTATTTCACATACCTCAAAGCCTTTCAGCAAACTCATAAAAGCTTCATGCAACCCACTTCCGGCGGATGAAATCCTCTGAATCACCGTACCCATTAGCGTATGATGCGCTTCTGAGATAGCCGCTTGCTCCAGAAGATCCTTCAATGCGTCCGATCGCACACCGGACGGTTCCAGACTCTTTCTGTTGCTCTCCTTAGGAGTCGAATACTAAGGACTTCGGGTGGCCGAAGAATTACCCTCTGGCCTCGGCGGATCAGGAGAAATCCTCCATGACGACACCTCTGGGTCGCCCGCCTCATGAGGCGGGGAGGCATGGGGAGGTGTTTCGCTCTCCATCATCTCCGGAAGAAGATCCCCCAAAGACGAACTCTGTCGAGAAGGGCTACGATCCGAACTACAAGATATATGCTTTGGTTATTGTCCTCAGAGGTAAAGCAGGATATTTTTAATATTAAGTACATCATGTTTACTTACAGCTCGGTGGAGGGCTGATCCCCTTGCAGACACTGTGCGGCAAGGGTACCCTGTGGGGCAGGACCCTTTGGCGAAGATTTCTTCCTCGCTTGGAAACCTTTGTTTCTGGGTCTTCAGAGGTGGTCCTCTTCCTTCCTTGGGGAGAGGGAATTTCATATCCTTCTCCCCGGTTATCCACCTTCGTGGAGGCGCTAAGTTCCCCAGTTTGGATGAATAATGAGTGAGGCCCGCTTTCAGCCTCTTTATTCCCCCCTTTATCTTCCCCTGAGGGCGCCTAATAAGGCACCGGCTCGAGCATTCTGGCCAGTACTGGATCTGCTGAGCCTTCGGGAAGGGGGGCCGAACACCTGATCATCTTCGCCTTTGTTACCTAGTCCTGGTCAAAGAGCGACTTTTCAAAATGATGTTGTGATAAATAAAAAGACAACGTATTCGGCCACAGGATTACTTACTTGGGTATCTGGACGATTGCAGCTCAGACCCGCATCTTCGGTGATGTCCGGACACCTTATTTGTGGTCCGAAGAACAATTTGTACATCTCCTCGAACGTCATGCCGAGGAAGTGCTGAATAGCTCGTGGTCCTTCCGGGTTAAACTCCCACATACGGAGGGGTCGACGTTTTTGCAAGGCGGGACTCGATGAACTAGCATGACTTGCATTACCGCGACCAGGCCGACATCTCTCTCGAGGAGATCTCGGATGCGACTCTGCAATATCGGCACATCATTTGCTAGGCCCCAGTCCAACCCCTTGTTGATCCATGACGTCAGTTGTGGTTGGGGGCCCGAGCGAAAGGCAGGGGGGCCACCCACTTGGTACCCCGGGGAGCTGTAATATAAAACCACTCCCATTGCCATAAACTGGACACCTCCGGGAAGGAACCCTTTGGCCATGGAACATCGGCGCCTTTTCTTATTACGACACCTCTGCACTCTGCGTGTCGCCCCTCAATCATCTTCGGTTTCACATCAAAAGTTTTGAGCCACATGCCGAAGTGTGGGGTAATGCGGAGGAAGGCCTCACACACGACTATGAATGACGAGATGTGAAGGATGGAATCTGGGGCCAGGTCATGGAAATCCAGCCCATAATAGAACATGAGCCCTCTAACAAAGGGATCTAGAGCAAGGCCTAGCCCTCGGAGGAAGTGAGAGATGAATACAATGCTCTCGCCGGGTTCGGGAGTGGGAATGACCTGCCCTTGAGCAGGCAACCTGTGCGAGATTTCACCGGTCAAATACCTAGCCTCTCTTAGCTTCTTGATGTCTTTCTCTGTGACAGAGGAGGGCATCCACCGACCTTGAAGGTTGGATCCGGACATGGTTGAAGGTCCGAAGCGCCTAACCTGAGCCTTGGGTGTTGGAACTCGAGGTGGGGGAGGGATTCGATTGAGTGCGAGAAGAAAAAGGACAGGCCTTGGCCTATTTATAAAGAAGGTGAATATCAAGCATCCTCCTCGTGGTTGTTTGGGACTTGCCTAAAATTGAGGAGTCATACCAACGGGCACGATTGGGTTACCCACATCCGTATTGATGAGAATCCCATGATAAGGGGACACGATCTATGCTTCCATAAGACGTGCCAAGGAAACCGCCTCGCGATATGTGCGGTGGCTGGTTGTGAAAAACAGTTCGAATAATGACCGGGCCGTGGTGTGATGTCATCCTGCAAAATGCGTCAGTAGATTAGATTTGTGGAAATATTATTCTTTCTGCAGTGGTATGTGGAATTTGTTTTGCAGAGCCGGACACTATCCTTGTGTTCAAAATCTTCTATGGAGTATTCAGAGGAGGAACCTGCCTTGCAATGCCGAAGACAATCTGCGCGCCAGACTCATCATCATTGAAGCCTGGTTCAGGGGCTGCTGAGGGAGTCCTGGATTAGGGGGTCCTCGGACAGCCGGACTATTGGACTATGAAGATACAAGATTGAAGACTTCGTCTCGTGTCCGGATGGGACTCTCCTTAGCGTGGAAGGCAAGCTTGGCAATACGGATATGTAGATCTCCTCCCTTGTAACCGACTCTATGTAACCCTAGCCCCCTCCGGTGTCTATATAAACCGGAGGGTTTAGTCCATAGGACAACAACAATCATACCATAGGCTAGCTTCTAGGGTTTAGCCTCTACGATCTCGTGGTAGATCAACTCTTGTAATACTCATATCATCAAGATCAATCAAGCAGGAAGTAGGGTATTACCTCCATCGAGAGGGCCCGAACCTGGGTAAACATCGTGTCCCCCGCCTCCTGTTACCATCCGCCTTAGACGCATAGTTCAGGACCCCCTACCCGAGATCCGTCGGTTTTGACACCGACAGTAAGTAGTATGGCTATTATCGCCCACAACTCTTTGTGTTCTACTCGTGCATATCATCTACCATAGACCTGGCTCGGATGCCACTGTTGGAGAACGTAGCATGCAATTTCAAAAAAATTCCTACGATCACGTAAGATCTATCTAGGAGATGCATAACAACGAGAGGGGGAGAGTGTGTCCACGTACCCTCGTAGACCCAAAGCAGAAGTGTTATGTTAACGCGGTTGATGTAGTCGAACGTCTTCACGATCCAACCGATCCAAGTACCGAACGTACGGCACCTCCGTGTTCAGCACACGTTCAGCTCGATGACGCCCCTCGAACTCTTGATCCAGTAGAGGGTCGAGGGAGAGTTTCGTCAGCACGACGACATGGCGACGGTGTTGGTGATGTGATCCGCGCAGGGCTTCGCCTAAGCACTACGACGCTATAACCGGAGGCGTAAATTGTGGAGGGGGGCACCGCACATGGCTAAGAGAAATCTTGGTGTGTCTTTGGGGTGCCCCCTGCCCACGTATATAAAGGAGGGGGGAGGAGGCCAGCCCAAGGGGGGAGGGGGCGCCAAGAGGAGGGAGTCATACTAGGACTCCGTTCCAAGTAGGATTCGGCCCTCCTCCTTCCTTCCAACGGAGGGGAAAAGGGGAAAGAGGTGGAGAGGGAGAGGAAAGGGGGTCGTGCCCCCCACCCCTTGTCCAATTAGGATTGGGCTTGGGGGAGGGGGGGCACGCACCACCTCCTGTGGATGCCTCCTCCTGTCCACTATGGCCCATGAGGCCCATTAACTTTCCCAGGGGGTTCCTGTAGCCTCCCGGTACTCCGAAAAATCCCCGATCTTCTTTGGATCTATTCCGGTGTCCGTATATAACCTTCAAATATATCAATCTTTACCTCTCGACCATTTCGAGACTCCTCGTCATGTCTGTGATCTCATCCGGTACTCTGAACGAACTTCGGTCACCAAAACACATAACATACAAATCGTCATCGAACATTAAGCGTGCGGACCCTACGGGTTCAAGAACAATGTAGACATGACCGATACACATCTCCGGTAATAACCAATGGCGGAACCTGGATGCTCATATTGGCTTCTACATATTCTATGAAGATCTTTATCGGTCAAACCGCATAACAACATACGTTGTTCCCTTTGTCATCGGTATGTTACTTGCCCGAGATTCGATCGTCGGTATCATCATACCTAGTTCAATCTCGTTATCGGCAAGTCTCTTTACTCGTTTCGTAATGCATCATCTGCAACTAACTCATTAGTCACATTGCTTGCAAGGCTTACAATGATGTGCACTACCGAGAGGGCCCAAAGATACCTCTCCGATACACGGAGTGACAAATCCTAATCTTGATCTATGCCAACCCAACAAACACCTTCGAAGACACCTATAGAGCATCTTTATAATCACCCAGTTACGTTGTGACGTTTGATAGCACATAAGGTGTTCCTCCGGTATTCGGGAGTTGCATAATCTCATAGTCAGAGGAATGTGTATAAGTCATGAAGAAAGCAATAGCAATAAAACTTAACGATCATTATGCTAAGCTAATGGATGGATCTTGTCCATCACATCATTCTCTAATGATGTGATCCTGTTCATCAAATGACAACACATGTCTATAGTCAGGAAACATAACCATCTTTGACTAACGAGCTAGTCAAGTAGAGGCATACCAGGGACACTCTGTTTTGTCTATGTATTCACACATGTACTAAGTTTCCGGTTAATACAATTCTAGCATGAATAATAAACATTTATCATGATATAAGGAAATATAAAATAACAAATTTATTATTGCCTCTAGGGCATATTTCCTTCAGTTGCTCTGGCAGTTTTTCGCACATGCGTAAGCGGTTGATCTCACGGCACTCCACATCATTTGCTGCAGCTCGCTGGGCCCAGTGTATGTAATGTCAGTCCTTTGATCTTCTTTTCTCTCTTTTTTGTCCATAAATGAAATCATGGCATTTTTATGCATGGTTTTTATAACAAGTAACAAGACACTTTGTTATTGTTGTTTACTTCGTTTGAGTATTCTTGTAATAGTGGTATCAATGGGCAACATGAGTTCAACTCTTCATACCCATTGCAGTTCATACATGCGTTCCAACATAGCACTCAACGACGGCTGATTATTTGATCCTTGATCCATGTTTTTTCATGTCTCCATGCCTGAAAGGCTGAAACTAGGCTTTTTCGCACCCGCACAATTTTTTTTGGAGAACCTTAATCTAAAATAGAAAGTGTGTTTTTTCTAGGATGCAGCAGTTCGTATGAAGGATTTCTATCATAAGAAGATGTGTGCATGACATTTTGTATTCTAAAACCATCGCAATTTTTTTTTCAAAAACTGTGCTTTGTTTGGACGACATTTTTAGCAGTTTTTTATCACTTATCACATGGTAGTTTTCAGTAGTAGTCATATGGCGGCAATTATTAGTAGTCACATGGTATTTTTTGTTACTGGAAGCTTGCATGACAGTTTTTATTAAAACTAGGCCATTTGAACACCCAACATCAAAGTATGCTTTAAAAAATGCAGGATGACATGATTTTTTGAATGGCAGTTTATCAGGTTTTTAGCAGTATTCACATGGAAGTTTTAGTAGTACTCGCTAGGCTATTTCAGCTATGTACACATGGCTGATTTATTAAAACTGGCATGACAATTTTAGTGGATCTGACATGGCAGTTTTTTCCTGTTTTTTATTTCTTAAAGAACAACCTTGTGTCATACAACTGTAATTTTACTAACACTCAATTTGCATTTTTCTACATAATTTACATGGCAAAAATACCATCACATGGCAGTATTTTTTTTCAAATACAGTGCTTTGTTTGGATGACATTCTTAGCAGGTTCTTATCAATTATATATGACAGTTTTTAGTAGTAGTGATATGGCAGCATTAATAGTAGTCACATGGCATTTTTTTTGAAGCTTGCATTGCAGTTTTTGTTAAAACTAGGCCATTTTTTCGAGAGTACGCCAAAGGTGTACCTGAATTTTATAGAAGAGAAGAGCATGGGTCAATTTACAAGAAGATCAAGGATGAAAGCGAGCTTCCATCGAGAACACACACCCTAGCACACCCTACACGCTAGCCTATGCCTACACTCTCACAAAACATGCCATAACCTCCTCCTCCTCCCAAGCCCGCCAACCTCCACTCTTTATGCTCCGCAATGATGGCAAGGGCCAGATCTGACGCAGTCTCTACCGGTTGGTCCAATGCAACACTCTGGCGTTGCGTTGCTTCCATAAAGCCCAGGTAGCTGCAATAATCACCGTGTCGAAGCCACGCTTGAAGCCCTTCCTAAAGTGAGCCCTCCTAGCCAGCCACCAATCCAGCAAACTATCCTCCGGCTCTGGAATGTTGCCCTGCAAGCTCAACGCCTCGAAGATGTTATGCCATACTTCCCTAGCATAGACGCATTGTACAAGTATGTGTTCCGTGTTGTCCTCATCTTGCAGGCACATGTAGCAAGTAGACAGGGCATCCTGAAGGCCATGCCTTGCTCTTCTGTCAGACGTCCAAATCCGATGTTGCACTGCCAACCACATGAAGATTTTACAGTTCAGAAGAGCCCAACTCTTCCATATGCAAGTGGCGTATGGAACCCTCTCAGCACCTAGGCAAAGCCTATAGTAGATGGACTTAGCAGTATATGTGCCAGACGGATCTGCCGACCATGAGAAAGAATCTTCTCTGGAAGGGTCTCGTTTGATTGTGTTGATCGCTAGGTTGAGGTGCAAGAGCTGATGTGGCCTCCAAAGTTGACTTTGCCGGTAGTATCAAGCAGCCATGTCCCGTCCTCTAATCCTTCCTCGATCGTGCGGGGGTTGATCGTTCACGTGTCCACCAATGCATGGATGTAAGGCGCAATATCTTTGACCGCGAAGCCATGAATCCACCTATCTCTCCAAAATAGAACTTTGTTACCCACCCCTACCGAAATGTGCACCAAAATGTCGAATACCACACGTGCCTCTTTGTCCACAACCATGGGTAGTCCTTGCCACGGCCTCTCTAGGTCCGTCCGCCTCAACCACTCCCACCTGACTCTCAGGGCCAAGCCTTGCAACTGAAGGTTGTGAACTCCCAATCCACCTAGCCATGTGGGTTTGCAAACCAAGTTCCAAGCAACCAGGCACTGACCACCATTCACTTTGTCTTTGCCAACCCAGAAGAAAGAACGCATCCATTGATCAATCTCTTCAAACACCCAAGTTGGAGCCTCCGTGACCATGAAGTGATGAATGGGTTTGGCCGCGATCACGGACTTAACCAACACGAGTCGTCTTGGGCGGTGCAACAAACCCCTTTGCTAGGCCGGGGCAAACTTCTTAGCTTGGTCGATCATGGGCTGCCAATCCACCCTCGATAGCTGTCTAATTTCTAGTTGAAGTCCAAGGTATTTGCAAGGAAAGCTGCCCAGACAATGATGCAGAAGAGACTCAACCCGATCCCTGTCGCTACTGTTCCCGTGAATCATGATCGCCAACGACTTCTGATAGTTTACCCTTAATCTAGAGGCAGCTCTGAACGACTGCAACACGGATCTGACGAACGTGAGGTCCAATTCCCGGGGCTTAACGAACATGGCCACATCGTCTGCATAGATCGACACTGATTGGTGAGCAGCGATGCCCGTGAAGTTGCTAATGACTCCAATGTTTGCGGCATTGATCATGATTCTAGACAACACATCCATGGCGATCACAAATAGCAGAGGCGAGATGGGATCCCCCTGCCTAAGGCCCTTAGCGTGGATGAAACTTCTTCCAGGAACCCCATTGACGATCACCTTAGTGCTAGCGGTCCTGAGCAGAATCGAGATCCACCCACACCACTTATGGTCGAATCCTTTGCTCCTCATCACATCAAATAGGAATGACAAGTTAAGTGAGTCGAACGACCACGAAATATCAAACTTTAGGAATACACTAGCCTCCTTGCGAGCATGAATCTTCCTGGCCACTTGCCTAACCGGTAGAAAGTTATCGTGCAAGTGTCTTCCACAGATAAAGGCGGACTGATTAGCCGTGACAATCTCTTTCATTCTTTTTCAATCTCTATTCGCAAGCATCTTGGCGAATATCTTGGCCACACCATGCGGGAGACTGATGGGGCTGAAGTCCCCGACCTCCTCAGCATCCAGCTTCTTCGGAATAAGCACAATGTGGGCACGATTGAGCTTGCCGAAGCCACGCCCATCTCCAATGTAGAGTTTTAGGAACACCGCCATGACCTCATTCTTGATTGTGGGCCACGCCTTCTGATAGAATGCTGCACTAAACCCGTCCGGCCCCGGCGCCCGCTTTGGATGCATCTCCTTGATCGTAACCCACACTTCTTCCTTCGTGAAAATCGCATCGAGATCCGAGAGATCGTGTTCAACCATGTCAAGGAAGTCCAGGTCCATGTCTACTTCCCGAGCAATGGCGTGACCCGGTAACTGCTCATATGCCTCTGTGAAGATCTCTTCCTTCCTATCTTGCTGAGAGATCAACTCCCCATTATGCCTAATGTGAGGGATGAAGTTTTTAGACCTCCTTCCGTTCGCCACTTCTTGGAAGAGTTTAGTGTTGGCATCACCCTCGCGGATCCATCTCAGGCGGGATCGTTGTCTTTCGATGGTACGTTGAAGTGAAGCCAACCCCAAAACCACATGCTTGAGAGTTCTCCTCAACCATCTCTCCCTCCAGTTCAACACGCGAACCTCCATGGCTCTGTCTAGCCTAAGAATGACGTAGTTAGCAACAACCATCTGGATTTTAATGTTGCCGGTCTTCCTTTGGCGCCAGGCTTGTAGGGCGGAGGCTGTGTTCCTGAGAAACGCATCTAAACTCTTGAAGGGATCAACAATATCATCCTTTTTTTTGACTATAAACAGTAGGGTAAACACCCCACTGCAACTTTTATTAAGGTAGATGAAACAGAGTAGTCTTATGGGCTTGAGGTAAGCCTAAGAAAACAAAAAACAGAAAAGAAAAGAAAAGAAAAGAAAAGAAAAGAAAAGAAACTAGGAAAAAAACTACAGACAAAAGAAGAAGTAAAATAGATTACAACAGAGAATCCAGCCAGTTAGAGAACATTCTCTCGTGCTTAGTCTTCATTCTATATTTCAGAAGTTTGAGTTCCTCTAAATATATGCACTTCCAGCCTTGGAAAGTTGGAGTAATATTCTCAAATATCTTGTTGTTTCTGGATATCCAGATGGCCCATGATCCAAGAATTATGATCTCCATGAAGAAAGGGAAGTGCAGCTTATTCTTAAGGTCTTGGAAGGCTTCGAGGACTGATAAATTTAGAGTCCTAGTAGGGCAGATGTAGTTCCAGCATTGTTGGGCAAAGGGGCAATCCCAAAACAGATGATGCAGAGTTTCTTCCTGTTGACAATCTCTAACAGCACAGTTGTAAACTTCCAACACAAAGTTTTTCCTCCTTAGCAGATTCCTTGTATTTACTCTATCATGAAGTAGCTTCCAGAAGAACACCTTATGTTTTGGTTGACAGGATGAGTTCCAGATCCAATTGAAGTGTGGTGGGACTTGCTTGTGTCCAATCAGTACTTTGTAGGCCTTGATTGAGGAGTAGAATTCATTCCCCCAAATGTAACTCCAGGTGTCCAGGGCATCTATATGTTCAGATTGTCTTGCTTGGATGCATATGTCTTCCATTTGCAAGAATTCCTCATAGGCTTCAGTTGTGAGTGGTAGATGAAACAGGTCCTGGAGGTATTCTGTGTTGATAACTGTTTGGACAGTTGTATGTGGGTTTCTGACAAAGGAGTGTAAGTGTTGTAGATAATGTTTGAGAATTGAAGTATGCCACAAGTCATCCCAGAAGAAAGCAGTTCTTCCATCTCCCACATTGCATCTTGCCAGGGCTTTGTATTGGTCCATAAGAGCCAAGTTTGCTTTCCACCAGAAAGAGCCAATCATATTATTTCCTGGTAATTGTTCTTCAGAGTAATAACTTTCCCATATAAGTTTTACCCAAGGTATATCATGTCTATTGAATAATTTGTGCAGATTCTTCATCAAAAGTGTTTTATTGTGAGTGTAAATGTCTAGAATGCCCAGACCTCCCTGATTTTTTGGCCTGCAAACTGTGTGCCAGGCTACCAAAGCTGGTCTTCTATCCTCCATGTCAGAGCTTCTCCAAAGGCAGTGTCTCAAGTACTTAATAATCTGTTTCTTAATGGTTACAGGAATGTCTAGGCAGCTCATGAAGAAGATGGATAATGAGGAGAGGA
The DNA here is from genome assembly GCA_032464435.1 of Aegilops umbellulata. Lineage (NCBI taxonomy): Eukaryota > Viridiplantae > Streptophyta > Magnoliopsida > Poales > Poaceae > Aegilops > Aegilops umbellulata. The sequence goes on along the minus strand of CP136060.1, from coordinate 91,425,604 downwards.
CTGATTTGACCAAGAGAACTTTGCATGCTTGGGTCATGAAAGTAGAGAGGCCTGCAAGCCTTTTTGCAATTCTGTAAACAAGAGGTAGACACTGCTCTACAGTTGGTTTATGAATGCCCAAAGGTAGCCCTAGGTATGTAAAAGGGAACAGTCCCCTAGCACATTGCGGTGTGTTAGTGAAAATCTCCACTCTGTCTTCTCTAATGTTGAGAGGTACCATTATAGACTTTGCATAATTAACCTTGAGTCCAGTAGCTGTAGCAAAAGTATTTAAAAGTGCTTTGAGACACACTAGGTGCCTGGCATTAGCTTGCATGATGACCAGAGTATCATCTGCATACTGAACAATTGGGAAATCTGGGCAGGAATTGACCTGTAGTGGAGATGTAATAACATTCAGTCTCATGGCCCTGTTCAAAATACTCTGAAGTAGATCTGCAGCAAGAACAAAGATCAAGGGGGAGTAAGGATCTCCCTGTCTCACTCCTCTCTTGATATAAAATTTCTTCCCAGGCACTCCATTGAGCATGACAGCAGAGGATGTTGTAGTAAATAGCATCTGCATCCATGTGATCCATCTTTCTCCAAATCCTTTTGCTCTAAAAATCTCAATGATTGCTTGATGTTCAATTGTGTCAAATGCCTTTTCAAAATCTAGTTTAATAACCAGCAGTTCCTCTTTTGATTTATGGCATTGGTGTATATATTCATATGCCCATCCTAGGCAGTCTTGAATTACTCTGTCCTTGAGGAATCCATATTGGTTGATGTGAACCAATTTCAGGATAATTTTTTGTAATCTATTAGCCAGCAATTTTGTAATGATTTTAAGAACCCCATTTAGCAGAGAGATTGGCCTGAAGTCATTGGGTGTTAGAGGAACTTCAATTTTTGGAATCAGAGTAATGTAAGATGTGTTTATACTCTCCAAGTTCACAGTACCAGCATGGAAGGCCATGATGAGGTCAATAACATCTTCCTTAATAATATCCCAGCAAGCTTTAATGAACTCATTGTTGAAACCATCAGGTCCTGGTGATTTATCTGATGGTAGGTTTTTGACAACCTCCTCAATTTCCTCCCTGGTGAACTGTTCCTCTAATTGAATAAAGATGGCAGGATCCACTGCTTGGTTATATAAATCATGAAGATCAAAATGCATAGTGTGTCCATTAGATTGTCCCAGTCTTCTTTTGAAAGTATCCCATAGGATAGCAGCTTTTCCTTCATGCTCAGTAACTTCCACTTGATCTGAATTTAGCAACATTGCAATTTTGTTATGCCTATGATTAATGGAAGCCTTTGTGTGGAAAAATTTGGTATTTTCATCTCCAAATTTAACCCCTTTTATTTTGCCTCTCTGTTTCCAGTAAATCTTCTGATTATTCAGAACAGTCAACAAGTATTCCTTGAGCATAGATCTGCAGTTGGCCTCAAATAAGGAGAGGTTTCTGAATTCTTCAACCCAGTCCCAAAAGAATATGCATGCATTGAGATCCTCAATCTGTTTTTTCATGCAGGACAGACTTCTAGCCCGTAACTTCAGAGCTCTTCTTAAATTTTTGAACTTAGCATTAATCTTTTTGGCTTGATCAGTATAACCTACTGGAATGTTCCAAGCTGATTGCACAACTTGTTTGAAGGATCTGTGCTTTAACCAGTAGTTTTCAAACCTAAACACCTTTGATTTAGGAATATTTGTGCAAATTTTTATCATGCAAGGCAAGTGATCAGAAATTGGCTTTGCCAAAGGAAGGGCCATGGAGTTAGGGTAGCTTGTCATCCAGGAAGCAGAGGTAAAGAACCAGTCCAATTTTTCAAGGAGAGGGGATTCCTGCATGTTGCTCCAGCTATATTGTCTTCCTTTCAAAGGTAGCTCAATCAGTCCCAAGTTACTGATGGCTTCATTAAATAATAGCATCTCATTGACATCTCCACCTGGTTTGTTTCTATTCTCTGGTGTTCTGATAAAATTAAAGTCACCCATGATTATCCAATCCACATCATTGGGCATTTGAATGTTGCTAAACCAGTCAATAAATTCAATCTTTTCCTCATGTCTGCAAGGCCCATATATGTTTGAGAGGATCCACATGTCTGAAGAAATATTACATGTGAATTGAATGGAAATAGAGAACTTGTTTTGAAAGAGTAGCTCTCCTGTGAACAAAGCACCATTCCAGGTAGTGAGTATGCCACCAGATGCTCCAATGGAAGGGAGGAATTCAAATTTGGTGAATCTCTGTGGACAAAAGTTGTGAAGGTATGCAAGGTCAAAATTTTCCCTTTTTGTTTCTTGAATACAGACTACACCAGCAGCACTTTCCTCCAATTTCTGTCTAATTGCCAGCCATTTGTCTTGGGCATTAATGCCTCTAATGTTCCAGTTAAGAATGTTCCAAGATCTGTTGTTATTCATGTTTAACCAAGAGGGGGTTATATTCCTTTATCAAGATCCATCTCTTGATATCCACATGAGCCATGCATTGTGATAGTAAGCATAATTGTGAAGCAGGAGTGCATAGAACTTTTCCATGTAACATCCATAATGGATGAATCACATACAGCCATTTGAATGGAACCATTCTGTCGGGGCGGACTGCGTCCCCCGCGAGCACCTATGGGGCCGGAGCCCCTTTCGTTGTCCGGTGAGGGGGGCGGAGGGAGCACGGAGAGCAGATCGAGGCGAGCACACGGGCGGTTTACCCAGGTTCGGGCCGCGATGGACGCGTAAAACCCTACTCCTGCTTGGTTGTATTGAACTGGGGAGCTCGGGAGCTTGGAGAGCTAGCTGCACCGAGCGTATGGCTGTCTGGATCCCAAATCTCCGAACCCCCGGAACCCCTTCTACGTTGCACACGGGCCTCCTTTTATAGCGCAAAGGGGTCACCGACAGGTGTCAACGTAAGAGAAAGGGGTAAAAGTGTAAAAGGGGTGGTAGTTGTAACAGTGCGGGAACAGTGGCGCTACAGTGCGGCACAGTGTTATCATACCTACTTCTGACGGTAGGGGACAAGGGCATTAAATGCCCGTCACGGTCGCCCGGACAGCACCGAGGCGGACCGTTAGGTGCGCCACCGCTCGCCACGATGGTGGCTGCATGCCACCGCATACCCCAGGCCGCGCGGCGCCCCGCCACGTGCCCTTGGGGGAAGCCCCGGAGTGACGCGTGGGCGGGCGAGCTGGAGCGCAGTCCTGAGGTGGCGATTTGCCGCGGCAAGTGGCTTGCCGCGGGGGTCGTCTTCCTGTGCCTGATAGCTTGCCGGCTATCAGGCCTTGCCGGGGCGCATGGCGCGCCGTGGCGGGCTTCTCTTGTGGTGCCTGGGTTCGGCCTTCCCGACAAGCTCCTCTTGTCGGGGTCTCGATCTTCTGTCTCGTATACTTTGTTCTTGGATGGCATTACATGGGCTCGGTCGTCCCGGCAAGCTCCTCTTGCCGGGGTCTTGTCTTCTTGGCCCGGCAAGCTCCTCTCGCCGGGGGCCTTGTCTTCTTGGCCCGGCAAGCTCCTCTTGCCGGGGGCCTTGTCTTGAATGCTTGGTCTTCTCTTGGCGCTTCCTGGGCGGGCCTCGCCGCAGGGTGCTACAACTGCCCGTGCACAAGTCTGGGGTACTAAGGTACCCCTACTTTAGTACACCGACAGGAGCCCTCGGGCCTGGGCCACACACGGTGCCGAGCGTCATTGGGCCAGGCCCTAACAGTGCACGGGCACGCGTGGCCTTGGTCGCGCTGCTCCTTAACTCCGCACCCGTCGCCCCTTCCCCAGGCGGCGCGCGCTTATCGCAGCGTCGTGGGGGCGAAACGCCCGTTCCCTCTTTAAGTGGAGGGAGGTGCGGAGGCGCGGCTCGATTCCGACTTCAAGGCGAAGGACGAGGAGCTCGCCGCGCTCCGGCGGGAGCGCGAGAAGGGTGCGCTCACCCTCGGTGAGCTTCAGGGTCGCTTCGCCGAGAAGATCCAGGAGCTTGACGCCGCCAAGAATTCCAACTCCACTCTGGAGCTGAAATTGGAGGCGCTCGGCAAGGCGCTGGACAGCGCTAAGGAGCGGGAGGCGGCTTTACGGAAGGAGGTCGACGGCAACGAGGAGCTGCTAAGGCGCGCCGCCGTTTCCCAGAACACTTTCAGGGATACGGTGGAGCGGTGGACCGAGGGCCTCGTCGACATCGCCGCCACCATCGACAAGGAGCTGACGTCGCTGGGGATCGAGGGCCACCAGTCCCTCACCGACGAGGACGTCGTGCCCAGCGCCAAGCTCACTTCCTTCTTCCAGGGGGTGGTGCAGGCGCTCCAGCACCTCCGAACGTCGCTTCCGAAGGAGCTGGCCGACGAGACGCGGGAGGCCATCTCCGGGGCCCTCGAGAGGGTGCTGGTGAAGATCGTTTTCCGCAACCCCGACATCAGGCTTACCAACGTCCTCAGGCCCTTGCCGGAGAACGCAGACCTGACGGGGATCCAGGCCCTCATCGCCCCTATCGTCAAGAAGGCGGCCGGGGTCAAGAGGATCGAGGGCGACCGCGTGGACTAGGCCGCCTGCCCCTTTCTCTTATCTCCTTTCCCTGCCGCTGTTAAATATGCCATGGAAACGGCTGGTTAGAGCAGCAGTAAGGCATTTTGTAATATAACTTTTTATCTTAGGCAATGCATCGCACTGTTATCTCCTCTACTTGACCGGCGCCTTGTTTGTTTCCGCCCTACGCTTTCGGGGACTTGCCGGCGTAGGCCTCCGTCTTGCCACGGGCGCCGAGTGCGGGACGTCAGCGGCCCGCTGGCGGGGCTACCACCGGCAAGAAACCTCGCCGGGGCTGGTTGCCGCTCACTCAGGTTGTTGAGCAGGCTCAAGGCAAAGTAAGCGGTGCGACTGCGGTCGCAGCACGCTTAGGGTGCCGGGCGAGCTCGAAACAAAGTGAGGACGCTACTCGGGGTGTAGCACACTCAAGTCGTTGAGCGGACTCGAAACGAAATGAGGGCGGAACCAGTCTCGTGCCGGTCCTTCCGCGCTCAGGCCTCTCAACCAACGCTCGGTCGTTCGAGGGAGATAACTCTTAAAAATTGATGGGGCAATTGCTCGAGCTCCGGCAACTTATCTTTTCTTATCGCTTGCCGCCCGGTAGGGAAAAACCTCCTTGGGCAGCACCTAGCCCGTCATGGGGGTAGGCAAAGGCGCAGGGCCTCACGACCCTCCGGAGCTAGGCGTAGCTACGCTTGGGGATCCGCGCCCCTCTCTGCGCCAAGGATCACATGCAACCGCGGCAAGACTTGGGCAGAGAGGATGGTTGGCGGAACGGGTTCCGGCAACCGCGCTGGCAAGATTCCTCCCACGGTCGGCGTCAACTCGTTCGGCACCCCGGCGGACGAGGCGCGCCGGGGAACGAGGTCGCCTTTTTCGCGGCTTCCGGCGCTAACCGCTGCGGCTACAGGAGCGGCGCAGGATTCGCTGGAAGCGAGCGGTTCGCCCAGCGGCCGGAAGGCGGTCCTCCTCAAGGAGCAGCTGCTTCTTGCCCAGTCTCTGCGCGAGTGGATACTCGAGGAGGGCCGCACACGAGCCCGCGGGAAAGAATGCCAAAGCTTGTCGGGAACCCCCGCTTCAACTGGACAGATCCTCGGATCTGCAGGAGCGGACTGTTCCTCAGCGTTCAGACTGCTGATCTGCTTGCCGGAGCAAGGCTTATCGGGGACACCTGCTTCGACTGGACGGATCCTGGGATCCGCAGGAGCGGGCTGTCCCCCGGTGCCCCCTACCTGGCGCGCCAAAGATGTCGGGGCGGACTGCGTCCCCCGCGAGCACCTATGGGGCCGGAGCCCCTTTCGTTGTCCAGTGAGGGGGGCGGAGGGAGCACGGAGAGCAGATCGAGGCGAGCACACGGGCGGTTTACCCAGGTTCGGGCCGCGATGGACGCGTAAAACCCTACTCCTGCTTGGTTGTATTGAACTGGGGAGCTCGGGAGCTTGGAGAGCTAGCTGCACCGAGCGTATGGCTGTCTGGATCCCAAATCTCCGAACCCCCGGAACCCCTTCTACGTTGCACACGGGCCTCCTTTTATAGCGCAAAGGGGTCACCGACAGGTGTCAACGTAAGAGAAAGGGGTAAAAGTGTAAAAGGGGTGGTAGTTGTAACAGTGCGGGAACAGTGGCGCTACAGTGCGGCACAGTGTTATCATACCTACTTCTGACGGTAGGGGACAAGGGCATTAAATGCCCGTCACGGTCGCCCGGACAGCACCGAGGCGGACCGTTAGGTGCGCCACCGCTCGCCACGATGGTGGCTGCATGCCACCGCATACCCCAGGCCGCGCGGCGCCCCGCCACGTGCCCTTGGGGGAAGCCCCGGAGTGACGCGTGGGCGGGCGAGCTGGAGCGCAGTCCTGAGGTGGCGATTTGCCGCGGCAAGTGGCTTGCCGCGGGGGTCGTCTTCCTGTGCCTGATAGCTTGCCGGCTATCAGGCCTTGCCGGGGCGCATGGCGCGCCGTGGCGGGCTTCTCTTGTGGTGCCTGGGTTCGGCCTTCCCGACAAGCTCCTCTTGTCGGGGTCTCGATCTTCTGTCTCGTATACTTTGTTCTTGGATGGCATTACATGGGCTCGGTCGTCCCGGCAAGCTCCTCTTGCCGGGGTCTTGTCTTCTTGGCCCGGCAAGCTCCTCTTGCCGGGGGCCTTGTCTTCTTGGCCCGGCAAGCTCCTCTTGCCGGGGGCCTTGTCTTGAATGCTTGGTCTTCTCTTGGCGCTTCCTGGGCGGGCCTCGCCGCAGGGTGCTACAACTGCCCGTGCACAAGTCTGGGGTACTAAGGTACCCCTACTTTAGTACACCGACACATTCTGACAAGTAACTTAGTCTCAGAAGATTTACTGTAGTGACAGGATTCAGTTTGCAGCAAAAGATGTCTCATAGGTCCAGAATTTCTCACATTACAAAAGCTACTACATCCAGCACACATAACACATGCAGTCTTAGGATAACAGAACAAAATGCAGCAGCAGGGACTATAACTATTGCAGCACTCTATCATTAATCAAATCTTGGTTGTGCTTCAGCTCCAGTGGCTTTGGACACCTTGGCCACCTCCTCTAGCCCCTTGTTTTTGGGTCTCTTGGATAACTTTTCCTGGAGCTCATCCTCAGACACCTTAAAGAAAGATTTTGTCAAGTTCTTAACCACTTTATTGGGAATAATAGGAGGAATGGCATTACAGGGTAAGCAAGATTTAGCATCACATGTTTTCCTCCTATAGCCATTATTATCTTTCTTAATTCTGTCACTTCTTCTTACCTGAGTTTCTACCAATGGCTCTTTCTCTCTCCTTTTTTTGGAAGTGGCTTCTCCAGGAGGCAATAGGATGACTTTGTTGGGGGACACCTGCAGTAGGGGGCTGCCAGCTCCACTGGAAGAATGGGCAGCTGGACTACTCCCTTCATTTTCCTTACCCACATACTGGAATATCTCCTTACATGTTATGGCCTGTGAGGTTAAGCAGCCATCAGGAATATGGAATAGGAATGTCTCTTCATTATGACAGTTTTCAGTAAGCAAATTCCACAAATTAGACTTAAGCAGGTGTATTGTCCATCCAAACTGATCTGGTGTTAGTAACAGGTGTATTATGAAATTGAACCAACTTACAGGTATTTCAATCTTGAAAGTACTTTTGTTTCCTTGAGTAGCAGGGGCAAAGTTTTGTATCCAAAGGTCCAGACCTTCTTCAGAAATTAAGTGAGAACCATCAATAATATCCAAAGCATGTTGCTTAGCAATTGAGTGAAAATCAAACATATGGGAGGGAGTAGAAGGAAAAGTCCTCTCTGCAATACCTCTAGTACTGAAATTGGATGATGATCCTCCCTGATGGACTGGCACATCCTCTTTCCCTTTGTCTGAAGCAGACAAAACCAGTGGCTGAGAAACAGGTGCTTGAGCAGAAATGTGGGCAGCAATAGCAGAAACTTGTTCTGTGGGAACAACATCCATCTTCTCAACTGTCAGTGGCTGCTCCAGCTGATTATGTTGCACAGTAGAAGATGGTTCACCCTTTGTATGACAAGAGGCTGGATAGGAGCTTCAGAGTCAACCTGTGGCTCTGCTGAAGGATTCTGTTGCCCATCCTGAGCTTGCAAGTTGTTATTTAACTGAGGATCTTCTTCTTCATCATCTGCCTGGTAGGCTAGAGCAATGTTAAGCAGACCCAAAGCCATAGGTTGCACTTGCACTGCCTGATTTACCTCCTCACTTGCTGAATGAGTGAGAGACAGTAATCCATCAGACAGAGATACAGTCGTAGTGATACTGCTATTTGGGTGTCCATCATCATGCTGCACAGGAATTTCCATTTGTTGCTGCATTGGAACCACCAGGTCTTGTTGTGGGAAAGCCCAATGCTGCTCCTGCTCATCTTGTTCGATCGGATCCTCCCAAGCCCCCAACCCTCATTTGGAATGTTAATATTGTGCACTGGCAAAGGTTGGAAACTTGGGAAGTCATTAGCATGCTGTGGCACAGGGTGAGGGTCCACACCCTCTGGAGGAATAGGATCCTCATCTGCCGGCCCCCCTCCCAGCATCTCCTCCAAGAGCACTTCAACTGAACTAGTCCATGATTCCTCCTCAAATCTCTCACCCTCAGACCACCTTATACTTTTGGGTATTTCAATAAGATCAGTCACTCGAGCCTTAACCAGAATCTTCCCTCTTAAAGCATCCTCTCTTTCCCAGCTTATGATTCTCCCCCATTTGGAAATTGCAGTAGCTATGTCATCAGTATTGCAGAAATCAAACGGAACACCCACAAACAGGAGCCAACAAGTCCTATTGAAATTGAGCCTACGCCAGTTTCTTCCCTCGTTGTGTTTTGTAAAGGAAATAAAGACATCTCCGAATGCATGCGGACTTTGTCTAATGAGTCTATCTCTATCTCTGACATGCAAGAACTGCACGTATGCTTCTCCGAAGGGACAGGGTTGGATCTCTCTAAACCCAACATGCGCTTCCTCTTGAAAGAATTCCTCTAGGACATCACGGACATTAGGGAAGAATACCTCATTAGGATGCGGATGGATGGAGGCTATCGCCCAATCTTCATGTCGTCGTGGTCGGTGCGTAAGAATGGCTCGAGAAACCCCTGTTCTTCCCTCGATTTCTTGTATCTGAAACCCTTCTGGCACAAACGGGAGAGGGTCTATCGGAATGTTGGCCATCAGATTGCTCACCGCTGAAGTGGCAACTACAGCCCTCACCGGCGACAAGGACGAACCAGGCGGGTTTGTCAAGGTGGTAGCAGAGGAAGAAGCAGAGTTGGTAGGTGTAGTGGAATGCGAGGAGGCAAGCGTCGGTCTCGGTTGGAAATTTGGAAAATGGTCCTTGACCAGCTCCTTAAATGACGAGACTTGCCTTATTGGTGCTTCTGGCCCAATGCAATGGAACCAGGCCTCAACGGCACCCTCGGCCCAGGCTTCGTCCGGTGGGCTAGGGAAAGAATCAAAATGAATGAAGCGCCACAGCCCAGGAAGGTTTGGGGTGGTACAATTACGTGCAAAATGCCCCGAGTCGCCGCATGCATGGCACGTAACGTACGTTCTCCCATGCATATGCGCAGAGTAATGAGGTTCAATTGGAGGCTCTTTAACACCATGATTAGGCTGTGATGAAGAAGTGGAATTTGCTGAATTAATACTGTCATGAATAGGCCCTGATAAACGCTCGAAAACTGACCGGCCATGTTGGACCACCGAGCTGTAGCTCCGGTGATCACCGGGGTTAGGGACGACGGCACGCCCATTTTTACCCACTAGAGTCCATTCGTTGTCAAGTTCAGCATAATAAGCACGCTCTTCTCTAATCCAATTAGGACCACCAAAATTCCAAAGACTAAAAACCATCTCAAAGTCTTTTTCCACAATTTTGCCCGCATTGTAGATCTCGAACCCCACTGACTTTGAGGCCACCGAAAATTTGTAAGATCTATTTCGTAAGAAACGGACTCTAAATCCTTGCGTATAGCCTCCAAACATAGCAAGGAGAGAGACACTAACCGTGTGAACATCAAGATTGAACGATGCTCGCGAGAAAGAAACCACCATGGTGAACTCCTTTTGACGAAAGCCCGGAGAGAAAACCACCGGATGACCAAACTTGGATCTCATATCTGCCTGGAATTTCTTCCCACGCTCAAAATTGAGGGAAAAAGGAGCCATCGCGGATCTGATGGTGGCTGCCGGGGCCGGAGTGGCCACCGGCAGGAAGTAGGGTGGCTGCCGGGGCCGGAGTGGCCACCGGCAGTAAGGTGTATGGCCGCCGGGGCCGGAGTGGCCACCGACGGGAGGGGCTAGCGGGAGGGGCAACACCTAAGACATTCTATGCTTCGCTCTCTCTTCCAAGTCTTGAACCAAGGTTGCCTCTCTGGACAACTCATCCCCAAGTAACAATATCATCCTCGCACACCCAATCATCTTTCACATCTTGCTCGAACCCCTCCAACAGAGTCCAATAAATCTCGAACCGGAACCTACACTTCGGGCAGAATGGGGCAGATGTAGATAGATGAAGCGGCGCATGGTCCGATATGTTGGTGGAGAGAGCTTGGAGCAAAACATCCGGGAAATTGAGCTCCCAATCAACGGAGACTAACACCCGATCAATCTTGTTCATAACCACCTGCTCTCTTTCGTTGGACCAAGTAAAACGCCTTCCATGCATGTAGATCTCCTTGAGCTCGTTATTATCCATGAACGCTTTAAACTTCCTCATCATGCCCCTGTTGAGGTTCGAATTACTTTTCTCCTCGACTCTGATGATCATATTAAAGTCTCCTAGCACCATCCATGGGCCCAGTGACATGTCCCTTCTATGCTAAAGTTCCACAAGAAACCGAGTCTTAAGCTCACCCCTCGAGGTCCGTATACCACCGACAACCACCATTCCGAGCCATCTTTATTCCGAACCAAACCCAAGATGAAGTTAGTATCCCGAGTAATGTTGTTGATCACCAAGTACGAGCTATCTCACCCCAAAAGGATGCCACCCCTAGTTTCTGACGTAGGTAAATAGGCAAAACCATCAAACGATGGCCAGATGCATTGCATTACCAAATAAGGGTCAAAACCTTCAAGTTTGGTTTCTTGAAGACATACAAGATTGGCCTTAGCCGCTACCACAAACTCCCTGACTGCATTCCTCTTAGCGGGGTTGTTAAGCCCCCTCGTGTTCCAACAAAGCACTTGAGGGTTCCAATCCATGGGAGCCAAGAGCACACCCACACCAACAAGGAACAAGGAACATCAAGTTGTTCCCATTGATGTCTACTACACAACCTTCTTCTTGTAGACGTTATTGGGCCTCCAAGTGCAGAGGTTTGTAGGACAGTAGCAAATTTCCCTCAAGTGGATGACCTAAGGTTTATCAATCTGTGGGAGGCGTAGGATGAAGATGGTCTCTCTCAAACAACCCTGCAACCAAATAACAAAGAGTCTCTTGTGTCCCCAACACACCCAATACAATGTTAAATCGTATAGGTGCACTAGTTCAGCGAAGAGATGGTGATACAAGTGCAATATGGATGGTAGATATAGGTTTTTGTAAACTGAAAATATAAGAACAGCAAGGTAGCAAGTGGTAAAAGTGAGCGTAAACGGTATTGCAATGATAGGAAACAAGGCCTAGGGTTCATACTTTCACTAGTGCAAGTCCTCTCAACAATAATAACATAGTTGGATCATATAACTATCCCTCAACATGCAACAAAGAGTCACTCCAAAGCCACTAATAGCGGAGAACAAAGGAAGAGATTATGGTAGGGTATGAAACCACCTGAAAGTTATTCTTTCCAATCAATCCGTTGGGCTATTCCTATAAGTGTCACAAACAGCCCTAGAGTTCATACTAGAATAACACCTTAAGACACACATCAACCAAAACCCTAATGTCACCTAGATACTCCAATGTCACCTCAAGTATCCGTGGGCATGATTATACGATATGCATCACACAATCTCAATTCATCTATTCAACCAACACATAGAACCTCAAAGAGTGCCCAAAGTTTCTACCGGAGAATCACGACGAAAACGTGTGCCAACCCCTATGCATAGGTTCATGGGCGGAACCCGCAAGTTGGTCACCAAAACATACATCAAGTGGCACGTGATATCCCATTGTCACCACAGAGACGCACGGCAAGACATACATCAAGTGTTCTCAAATATTTAAAGACTCAATCTAATAAGATAACTTCAAGGGGAAAACTCAATCCATTACAAGAGAGAAGAGGGGGAGAAGAAACATAAGATCCAACTATAATAGCAAAGCTCGCGATACATCAAGATCATGCCAAATCAAGAACACGAGAGAGGGAGAGAGAGAGAGAGAGAGAGAGAGAGAGAGAGAGATCAAACACATAGCTACTGGTACATACCCTCAGCCCCGAGGGTGAACTACTCCCTCCTCGTCATGGAGAGCACCGGGATGATAAAGATGGCCACCGGTGAGGGTTCCCCCCTCCGGCAGGGTGCCGGAACAGGGTCCCGAGAGGTTTTTGGTGGCTACAGAGGCTTGCGGCGGCGGAACTCCCGATCTAATCTCCGTTCTGGAAGTTTTACGATACGTAGGTATATATGGGTGAAAGGAGTACGTCGGTGGACCGAAGGGGGGGGCACAAGGCAGGGGGCGTGCCCAGGGGGGTGGGCGCGCCCCTACCCTCGTGAGCACCTCCTTCATCTTCTGACATAGGGTCCAAGTCTATCCGGTAGGTTTCCTTCCATAAATAACTTCTCCAGTTGATTTCGTTCCGTTTCAACTCCGTCTGATATTCCTTTTCTTCGAAACACTGAAATAGGCATAAAACAGAAAATCTGGGTTGGACCTCCGGTTAATAGGTTAGTCCCAAAATTAATATAAAAGTGGATAATAAAGCCCAATATTTCCCAAAACGGTAGATAATATAGCATGGAGCAATCAAAAATTATAGATACGTTGGAGACGTATCACCCATCACCACCGCTGCACCGGAGCTCAGATCAGGAACTGGTGGCACCTCCTTGCCAAACAACGCCGCGATCACCCTCACGTGCTGCTCCCTTAAAGGAGAGTCGAGGATCTCAACCAACTCAGCAATAGTGTCATCATTGCCATCCAAATCCTCCGGGACCAACCCTAGCGCTCTCGTGAGCACGTTCTCCGCCTGCGTGGCCTTGGACTTGGCGGTCGGGGCCCTTTTTACGCTACATGTCGCTCTACATGGAGTGAATAGCTCAGCATCCAGCCTCAAAGAGGACTGCACCTCCATTTGAACACCCAACATCAAAGTATGCTTTCAAAAATGCAGGATGGCATGTTTTTTGTATGACAATTTATCGGGGTTTTAGCAGTACTCACATGGCAGCTTTAGTTGTAGTCACTAGGATATTTAGTAGTGTACACATGGCTGATTTATAAAAGCTAGCATGACAGTTTTAGTGGATCTGACATGAGATTTTTCCCTGTATTTTATAAGAACAACCTTTGTGCCATACAACGGTAATTTTACTGACACCCAATTGGCATTTTCTACACAGTTGACATGGGAAAAATACCGAGTATGTGTGTGCAAGTTATACTTCGTTGCAGCACCACTAATTCTCCCCCTTTTCACCTCTTTTTTCACAATCATCTAGTGGAAGAAACCTCTTCTTTTGCCCAGCAAGAAAATCACACAATAACCAAATTAAACTAGCATGGCATTTTTTGTGCTTTTTCTACACAATAGCGGTAAAATCAGCTTTGTTTTGACCATGTAATTATTAGGTAGATCCTATAGGCAGTTTTCTAAGGGTGTAGCGAGGTGGGGGATGCTTGGATCCATGTCCCCTGTGTTTTCATGGCAGTTCTTGGTCGCAGTAGGGGCTTCGTGTACTGTAGGCAAAAGATGGGAGGAGGTAGGAGATGGAGCGTTTGGTTGGCAAGTTTTGTGGAGATGAAGGCGATGGGAAGGTGGGAGGAGAGGGTTTTGTGGATGGGTTTTCTGACAGGCGGGGGCGGATGGGTTTGCGTGGGTGGGGGAGGGGGGTCGGTGATTGGTTTTGCTGACTAGGATTGTCCGCAAGGGTGGGTTCTCTAGAGCGAAAGGATTCGTTCGCTGGGTTGCTGCATCCAGCGCTAACTAAGAGCAACTCCAACGGGTTGACCCAAACAGACGGTGCATTTGTCCACTTTTTGTCCGTTTGGGTCGGCGCCCACCCGGCGTCCGCCCTGTTTTACATTTGGGTCGGCAATGCGCCCAACGCGCCGACCCATATCATGTCCGCACTCAATTTTTATAAAAGACACGCAGCCATAGATCATGCCAGCGGCCATGCCTCATGCCGGCACCATGCCAGCGCCGGCATACAATGCCGGCTTCAAAAAATATCACCACACAGTTCATGCTGGCGCACTAGCCAGCGGCCGGCACACATGCCAGTGATACGTCTCCAACGTATCTATAATTTTGTATTGTTCCACGCTGTTTTATTATCAATCTTGGATGTTTTATAATCATTTTATAGTCTTTTTATATCATTTTTTGGTACTAACCTATTGACATCGTGCCAAGTGCCAAGTGCTGTTTTTCCATGTTTTTTACATCGCAGGAAATCAATATTGGACGAAGTCCAAATGCCACAAAACTTTACGATGATTTTTGATGGACCAAAAGGAAGAAGTTGGGCCCTGGTTGCACCTGGGGGGAGTCCTGAGGAGGGTACAACCCACCAGGGCACGCCAGGAGGCCCAGGCGCACCCTGGTGGGTTGTGCCCACCTCGGGTAGCCCTCGGACCGCCTCTTTGCTCTACAAATACCCTAATATTCCAGAAACCCCGGGGGAGTCGACGGAATATTCATCCAGCGCCGCAGAGTCTAGAACCACCAGATCCAATCTAGACACCTTCTCGGATGGGGTTCACCACCTCCATTGGTGCCTCTCTGATGATGCGTGAGTAGTTCTTTGTAGACCTACCGGTCCGTAGTTAGTTTCTAGATGGCTTCCTCTGTCTCGCTGAATTCTCAATACAATGGTCTCTTGGAGATCCATATGATGTAACTCTTTTTGCGATGTGTTTGTTGGGATCCGATGAACTTTGAGTTTATGATCAGTTATATCTTTTTATATCCATGAAAGTTATTTGAGTTTCTTTGATCTCTTATATGCATGATCTCTTATAGCCTCGTATTTCTTCTCCGATATTTGGGTTTTGTTTGGCCAACTTGATCTATTTATCTTGCAATGGGAAGAGGTGCCCGGTAGTGGGTTCGATCTTACGGTGCTCGATCCCAGTGACATAAAGGGAAACAACATGTATGTATCGTTGCTACTAAGGATAAAAATATGGGGTCTATATTTATACAATAGATAAACGGATCTTGTCTACATCATGTCATCGTTCTTATTGCATTAGTCCGCTTTTCCATGAACTTAATACAATAGACGCATGCTGGATAGCGGTCGATGTGTAGAGTAATAGTAGTAGATGCAGGCAGGAGTCGGTCTACTAATCTTGAATGTGATACCTATGTAATGATCATTTCCTGGATATCGTCATAATTATTTGAAGTTCTATCAATTGCCCAACAGTAATTTGTTTACCCACCGTTTGCTATTTTTCTCGAGAGAAGCCACTAGTGAAACCTACGGCCCCGTGTCTTCTTTCCCATATATTTGCCTTTGCGATCTACTTTTTCCTTGCATTTATTTTCAGATCTATTAAACCAAAAATACAAAAATACCTTGCTGCAATTTATTCTTATTTATTTTGTTTGGCGTTCGATCTATCAATCTACTAATTTTTCCTCACGTTCGTTTTGCCTATCTTGAGGCGCCGTACCCCGAAAGGGATTGACAACCCCTTTAACACGTCGGGTTGCGAGGATTTGATTCTCCTACTGGTTCAATAACCTTGGTTTCATATCTGAGGGAAATACCTAACGCTGTTGTGCTGCATCATCCCTTCCTCTTTGGGGAAATACCGACGTAGCTTCGAGCGACATCAAAAGGAATTTCTGGCGCCGTTGCCAGGGAGGATATTCAACATATACCAGGTTCCTAGTCACAAATCTCATCTCCTTGAAATTTACATTATTTTTCATTTGCCTCTCATTTTCCTCTCCCCCACTTCACAAAAATTTGCCATTTTATTCCCCTCTCTTTTGCGTTCGCCATTTTCTTGCCGGATCTGTTTTTGAGTGCAATCTTGTTGTGTGGTCATCATGACTCAAGAGAACACCAAGTTATGTGATTTCTCAAATACCAACAACAATGATTTTGTTGGCACTCCGATTGCTCCTTCCGCCACTAGTGCGAAGTCTTGTAATATTAATACTACTTTGCTGAATCTTGTTATGAAAGATCAACTTTCCAGTACTCCTAATGAAGATGTCGCGTCCCATCTTAATACCTTCGTGGAATTATGCGATATGCAGATGAATAAAGATGTGGACAATGATGTGGTCAAGATGAAATTATGTCCATTTTCTTTGCGCGATTTTGCAAAAAAATGGTTCTCTTCTTTGCCTCGCAATAGTATCGATTCTTGGAATAAGTACCAAGATGCTTTCATCACTAAGTATTTTCCACCCGCAAAAATTATTTCCCTTAGAACCCAGATCATGAATTTCAAGCAACTTGAACATGAGCATGTTGCACAATCTTGGGAAAGGATGAAAATGATGCTAAGGAATTGCCCAACTCATGGGTTAAATCTTTGGATGATCATACAAAAATTTTATGCGGGGTTGAACTTTGTTTCTCGTAATCTTCTAGATTCCACCGCGGGTTGTACTTTTATGCAAATTACTTTGGGTGAAGCCACCAAATTGCTTGATAATATTATGGCAAATTATTCACAATGGCATACCGAAAGGGCGCCTACTAGTAAAAAGGTTAATTCGGTTGAAGAAATTTCTTCCTTGAGTGATAAAGTTGATGCTCTTATGAAATTGGTTGCTAGTAAAAGTGCTCATATTGATTTTAATGATATGCCTTTGTGCACTTTTATTGAGCAAAATAGTGATGCCATTGATGTGAATTTTATTCCTCGCAATAATTTCAACAACAATGCTTATAGAGGAAATTTTAATCCTAGGCCTTTTCCTAGTAATTCCTCCAATAATTATGGTAATTCCTATCGAAATCAATCTTACAATAATAATAGGAATGCCTCTGATCTTGAGAATAATATTAAAGAATTTATCAACACGCAAAAAAATTTCAACACTTCCATATAAAAAAAGTTGAATAAGATTGATGATTTGTCTAGAAGTGTTGATAGAATTGCTCATGATGTGGAAAATATCAAGTTGAAAATTTTTGTGCCTAAAGTTGATGAATCAATTACAACCCTTTATGTTTCTATGGGTGAAAGTAAGAAAAGAACTGCTATGCTTAGAGCTAAAAGAGAATTTTTAGAGAAAGCTTTTTCTAGTGATTATTCTTGCAAAGATGATGAAGAACTTAAAATGATTGGCTTTTCTTCTATTGGTTCCTTGTTTAGTAAATATAAGATTGATGAAAAAGGGACAGGAGAAGAGTCAACTTTAGGTAGAAGGCGTCCCAATATTTTGGAGGGTGAAAATCTTGTTGAGAAAATTGATAAAAGTAGGTTTGGAGAGGTCAAAACTTTCGTTAGTGATGCACCCACTCTTTTGGATTACAAAGACTTTAATTATGATAGTAGCTCTTTGATTGATTGTATTTCTTTGTTGCAATCCATGATAAATTCACCCCATGCCTATGAACAAAATAAAGCTTTTCCTAAACATATTGTTGATGCTACGATGAAAGCTTTTGAAGAAAAATTGGAATTAGAGGTATAATTCTTAGAAAATTGCATGATGAATGGGAACCTACTATCAAAGTCAAGATTAAAAATTATGAGTGTTTTGCTTTGTGTGACTTGGGTGCTAGTGTTTCCACCATTCCGAAATCTTTATGTGATGTGCTTGGTCTTACTAATCTTGAAGAATGCTCTTTGAATTACACTTGGCGGATTCTACTATTAAAAAGACTATGGGAAGAATTGATGATGTTCTTATTCTTGCAAATATAAATTATGTGCCCATATATTTTATTGTTCTTGATATTTGTCGGGGGAAATCTGCTTCCTCGAACACCTATGGGGACCGAGCCCCTTTCTTGGTTCGGTGGGGGGCGGAGATCACGCGAAGAGCGGATCGAGGCGATGCACACAAGGGGTTTACCCAGCTTCGGGCCGCAAGGATGCGTAAAACCCTACTGCTGCTTTGTGGTTTGGTATTCTGTTCTTGCTCGGGAGCGTGTGGTGCTACAGTACACACGAGCTGCTGGCGAGACCGAGCGTGGGTGGCCTTCTTTCCTCCCCCTCCCATTGCGCATGGGGCCTCCTTTTATATGTGCAAGGGGTTACCCACAGGTGGCAACGTAGGCGGGGGGCAAAACTGGAAAACGCTGTATTGGGTACAGCTGTTTGCACAGTGCTATCATACCTAACTCTAACGACAGGGGACAAGGGCATTAAATGCCCGTCTGGGTCGCCCAAACAGTGCAGAAAAGGGACCGTCAGGGGCGCCACCGTTTGCCACGACGGCTACCCTGTCAGCGTTGCTTCGCCACCGCATGCCCCTGGCTGCGCAGCCTCTCGCCACGTACGCCTGGAATGGCCCCAGAGCGACGCGTGGGTGGATGAGCTGGAGCGCAGGCGCGGGGTGGTGACTTGCCGCGGCAAGCGCCTTCCCGCAGTTGATGCCTTGTCGCGCCCGGGAGCTTGTCGCTCACCGGTCCTTGCCGGGACGCGGGGCGCGTCGCAGCAAGTCTCTTGTCGTGCCTCGGTCGGCCTTCCCGGCAAGCTCCTCTTGCCGGGGCCTTGTGCTTCGAGCGGTCGTCCCGGCAAGCTCCTCTTGCCGGGGCCTTGCTCTCTTCGGGTGGCCTTCCCGGCAAGCTCCTCCTGCCGGGGCCTTGGCTCAAATACTTTGTTCTTGGATGGCCCGAGAAGGGACCATGGAGGGTTTTGGCGATCACCTGGCAAGCCTTGCCGCGGGGTGCTACGACTGCCCGTGCACAAGTTCGGGGTACTAAGGTACCCCTACTTTAGTACACCGACAGGAGCCCCCGGGCCTGGGCCATACACGGTGCCGAGCGCTGTTGGGCCAGGTCCAAAACAGTGCACGGGCACGCGCGGCCTGGGTCACGCTGCATCTTGCTTCTGCGTCCACCACGCCCTCCCCGAACGGCACGTGTCAAACGCGGCATCGCGGGGAGAGGCGTGCGTGATGTGGGCGGCGTGCGCGGGGCTGAGCCCTGCAGGCACACGTCACGACGCAGGTGATTTGTTTATTCGGAAAGGCGAAACGCCCCCTCCCCCCTTATAAGCAGGGGAAACAGGGGCAGTCTGCCCACCCGCCAGTAGCGATTCCTCGAAAATCTCCGCCACTTCCCAAGAGAAGCAGCTTTCCGCCCCTTCCGTCGCCACCAGTGCTACCGACGCCGTCGACCTCCCTCCCCGCTTCTGCCATGGCCCCGAAGGGCGACAAGGGAAAAGGGAAGGCTGTGAAGTCGGCCGAGGCGCAGCGACTTGAGGCACAGCGAAAGGAGCAGGCAACCTTCCCCCCTGAGCTCGAGGCATTGGACCTGAGGGAGGAATTTTACCTCTTCTGGTCGACGGGGACGCGAGCGCATCCGCGCACGAGGGTTCTTCCCGCTGCCGCCCAGAAGGAGTATCCGAACGGGTACCCCTTCTTTCCTCTGTTCTTCTATTGCGGGCTCTGCCCGCCCTTCTCTGAATTTTTCTGCGACATCATGAACACCTATGGGTTCCACCTCCTTGATTTCACCCCCAATGATGTCCTGACCATGGCAATTTTCGCACATCTTTGCGAAAACTTTGTCGGAGTCTTTCAAAACGTAGCCCTCTTCCGCCACTTCTTCACGCCTCGAGTAGAGAGAGGAGAGCCCCTCTCCGGCGGAATCGCCTGGATATCGAAGCCCGGCAAGAAGGATGCTTATCTGGAGGGAGAGCTCCGCAGCAAATGGGAGGAATGGAGAGCAGACTGGTGCCTGATTGTCGAGGAGAACCCGCAGCCATTCACTGCCGTGCGCCGAACTCCTGTGGTGCGCGGCAGTGATTGGAGCGACGTGGCCCTGGACGACGACAAGCTGCAGATTGCCGTTACCCGGATCCTGCGGCTTAGGCGTGCCGGGCTCACAATTGGCGCCGTTGGCGCAGATTTCCTCCGCCGCCGCATCGCTCCCCTGCAGGAGAAAGGGAGACCCGCCTGGGAGTTCCAGAATGCGGCGGACATCATGAGGCTGCGCCCTGGCCTCAACTTTAATTTCACTGTCTTGGAGCTTGACGGGACGCTCAGGGAGCTGTTCAAGCACGACCCCGACCACCCCGAATGGTTCAAGCTGCCGCGAGGCGTCGTCCCATTGTGCAACAATTCATCGCTCAGCCGCATCCTTGCAATGATGCCGCTGTGCGACTCGCACGTGATCGACCCCACTTGGCAGGAGCCCGCCGGCGATGTCGTGCGGGCGTTCTTCAATGACTTGGTGGAGGTGCCAGTCGACCCCGCCGAGCAGAAGGGCCTCACCCGGGACACCACCGACGAGGAGTTGGCGCGCATCGCCTCCAGGATGGAAGAGGCGGCGGCAGCCGCGGCCGCGGGCGAATTTGGATTCACATTGGCGGAGGCGGACGCGGCGGAGACGGAAAGCCTTGCCGATCGAGCGGAGTTTGTCGGCGAGGAAGAGCCCGCCGGTCACAGCGTCGGGGCGGACAAGCCCACTGAGGACACGAGCGGCTTGCCGGAGGTTGACGCCTCTTCCTCCCGACCTTCGGGTAGCTCGTCGCAGGCGGGGCCCCCGGCTCAACCACGGAGGCGTCTCCGCAAGGCTGGGGAGGTGGTACGGCAAGCGAGCCAGCAACCGCAGCGCCGCGTGACATGCTCCGCTGTGGCAGCAGGAGCGGAGTCTTCGGGGGCCGCGGCTTCTGCTCCTGCCGCTTCTCGCGCCGCGGCGGCAGCTGGAGCGGAGCCGTCCACTGCTCCCGCCAAGCGGCCACGGGAGCCTACTCCCCCACCTCCTCGCGCCAGGAGCAAGCCGGTCTTCGACTTCTCCGCACTCAGCTCCGACGACGAAGAGGAAGATGAGTAGGTCCCTTGTCGAGCTTGTATCCTTTCAATTTTTGTTGTCTCGTCTTGCAGCTCATTTGCTTTTCTCTGAATCTGTTCCTTCCCAGGACTCTGGCCCAGAGAAAGGCAAAGAGGGCAAAGGCCCCGCTGGTCGTCCTCGAGGACGAACCCGCCCCGGCGACAGGGGGTGCGCCTGAGACGACCTTGCCGGACCTGGCAGCCGATCTTCAGAGAAGCCCCCAGTGCAGCCCCCAGCGTAAGTATATGGTTCACTTCCGCTGTTTGGCGCGCGTGGGAGTTCTTCTTCTCTTTTGTTGTTGATATCTGGCTGTTGCTTCGTGTAGGAGCAGAGCAGGCCCAGCAGGAGCGCCCGAAGAGCACTCCCGCCGCGCCGTCTGCGTCGACTACACCGCCAAGGGAGAGTTCCCCGGCAAGGGAGGAGCCCCCGGCAAGGGAGGAGCCCCCGGCAGGGGAGATCTCTCCGGCAAGGGGGAGCTCTCCGGCAGGGGAGGATTCTCTGGCGAGGGATGGCACCAACTACCCCCCCGGCAACGGAGGCCACGGCCGCAGATCCTGCTACCGGTAACCTTTCCCGCGCGGAAACTTCCCTTGGCTCTTCTTTATTTTGATCTTCTTGTCGGGTAGTCGGTTGACTTCTCTCCCTTCTCCGGCCATCAGACCCGTCCGCCACGGACCCGATGGAGACCGAGGTTGTCGTCAAGGAGGGCGCGCGTGGCGATGCCGACGATGTCATCGTCATCGAAGAAGCGGACGGCGCTGATGATTCTGCCGGTGACGGAGATGCCGAAGCCGCCAAGGCCGCCGCTGCAGCAGCTGGCGAGGGGACCGGCGACCGCACTGACGGCCCCGGGGCCGCAGGAGCGCCAAGCGCTTCACCGACCGCCGATCCTGCCGCTGCCACAACGTCGGCCCCCGAGGAGCCCCAGCTAGGCGTCTATCTAAAGGCCGGCGACGACGTCTTCATCAAGCTTCCCTGGGAGTCGAGCTCTAGGGCACCGGTCGAGGGAGAGACCTTGGACGGGGAGGTGCTCGCCTCCACGGGGCTGACGCTGGTCGATACGCCAAGCAGCAGCAGCGACGAGCCCGAGGAGGAGCGGCTGCTCCGAAGGCTAGTGTCACTCTACCGCGCCCGGCAAG
Organism: Aegilops umbellulata; assembly: GCA_032464435.1. Classification (NCBI taxonomy): domain Eukaryota; kingdom Viridiplantae; phylum Streptophyta; class Magnoliopsida; order Poales; family Poaceae; genus Aegilops; species Aegilops umbellulata. Next base: position 91,403,361 of record CP136060.1, on the reverse strand, counting down.
CTAAGGTGGAGCGCCAGGAAGCGCTCGTCGCGAAGGCGGGAGTAGACATGGAGAAGCGCGCCGGGGAGCTCCGGGAGCTCAACCAGGAGGCCCTCCGATCCTTGGCGGAGGAGCGAAGGCAGCTCGACGAGGCGTGGACGGCCTTCATCCTCGAGAAGGCAGAAGCCGAAGAGCAGCAAAGGTTTGCCGCCGCGGGGCTATCTGCGCGGGAAGGTGAGCTGGTGCAGCAGAAAGCCAGCCTCGCCAGCCACGAGGAGGAGGTTGCCGCGCGCGAGCAAGCGCTCAGTGGGGCCCTCAAGAAAGCGCAGGATGCCGCCGCGGCTGCCGAGACCGCCAAGAAGGCGCTGGAGGCGAAGGTGGCGCAGCTCGACACTAATCTCAAGGCGAGCGGTGAGGAGCTCGCCGCGCTCAAACAGGAGCGCGAGAAGGGTGCCCACACCCTCGGCGAGCTGCAGGGCCGCTTCGCCGAGAAGATCAAGGAGCTTGATGCCGCCAAGGACTCCAACGCTGATCTCGAGCTGAAGCTGGACACCTTGACCAAGGCGCTGGAGAGCGCCAAGGAGCGGGAGACAACCTTGCGGAAGGAGGTCGCGGACAACGAGGCGCTGCTGAAAAGCGCCGCAGTTACCCAGAACAACTTCAGGGCGACGGTGGAGCAGTGGACTGAGGGTCTCGTAGACATCGCCGCCGCCATCGACAAGGAGCTAACGCTGCTGGGGATGGAGGGTCACGAGTATCCCTCTGGCGAAAGCGTCCCACCCAGCGCCAAGCTCACTTCGTTCTTCAAAGGCGTGGCGGCGGCCCTTCAGCATCTCCGGAATGCGATCCCAGAGCAGCTGGCCGGCGAGACGCGCGATGCCATCGCCGGAGCCCTCGAGAAGGTGTTGGTGAAGATCGTCTTCCGCAACCCAGGCCTCAAGCTCACCAACGTCCTCAGATCCCTGCCGGCGGACGCTGACCTCGAGGAGATCAGGGCCCTCGTCGCGCCCATTGTGGAGAAGGTGGCCGGGATCAAGAGGATCGAGGGCGACTGTGTGGATTAGACCGCCTGCCCTTTTCTTTTCTTGTCGCTGCTGGCCAAGTTATGAAAGCGATTCATTAGGGCCGCGACAAACTATCTTGTAATATAACTTTATCTTAGGTAGTGATTGCACTGTTATCCCCTCTACTTGATTCCACGCTTTGTATGCTTTTGCCCTACGCTCTTGGGGGACTTGCCGGCGTTGTCACATCCCTAGCTAGGCCATGCATTAGAGTGTGCATCATGTTTAAATTCTCTTAATTCTGAAATGGGAAATGCCAGAACCCCCAGCACACACTTCCCCCCCTGGAAATAACTAGGGTTTACTAAAATTATTTTCAATGAACCTGAAATGCCCTTCTGAAATGTTCACCCCCTTTGTTTTGGGTTTAAACCTTTGACAAAAGTGGTGCACAATTTTCTAGGTCATCCTTAAGTTTCTGACTTAATTCATAAGTATTTGAATTTGGGAAATTAAATGCTATTAAATAATTTAAATGCTCAAATAATTCTGGAAGTAAATGTTTGCTGTTGGAAATAATCCTAACAGAAGACACAAATATTTTCAGGATTTTTGGAAATGTTCTAGTATTTTAAATAAAGCCCAACAGTTTCTGCTAAATAGAAAAAAAACAGAAACTAATCAAATAAAAAGAGGGAAAGGCCACCTGGGCCTTACCTGCGCTGGCCAGCCCACCTGGCTCGGCCCAGCAACCTGGCGACGCCAGTCGTCGTCCTCCTCGCGCCAGAAGGACGCGGAGCGCGTGGCCGGCGCCCGCGGCCACACGCCGGCCACCTCCTGCTTCCGCCGACGCCCCGAGCCGCCCTGGGTCGCCACGTGACCCCCACGTACCCCTCTCGTCCCCGCTCACTCTCCCCCTCGTCTCCCTCTCCCTCTCCCGAGATGGCCGACGCACCCATCGCCGTCTCGCCGCCATAGCCGCGCCCATCGTCGCCCCCTCGCCCCTCTGACCTGTCCAGAGGCTCCGCCACTTCGCCCTCGCCCTCCCCACCGAACCACGCCTCGCCGGAGGCCCTGCATCGCCGCCATCAGCTCGTCTCCGACCCCGGTGCCCGCCGGCCGCCGTTCTTCGATTCGCGCCGCTCCGTTCGCCCCGAGCCCGCTGAGCTGCTCGTCGACCTCCCTGTGAGCTCCCGCATCTTCTCCCCCTCCTCCCATGCCTGCTAGCTCGCCGTAGCGCCCGTCCCCGACGAGCCCGAGAGCTTGGCTCCGCCGGCCATGGCGCCACCGCGGCCATAGCCCCTGCCAACCGCGCCAGAGCGCGTCAACGTGCTCCTGGAGCCTCCAGGAGGCCAAAACAGCCACCAGCCGGCCCCCTAACGCACCGTAGCGCCAAAGCCGACCCCGCACGAACTCCGGCGCCGCCCCGAGCTCGTTTCCGGCGAGCTCCGGCCGTCCCCGCTGCAGCCACGCGCCGTGCTGGATGCGCACGAGCCCCAGCTTTCCGTAGATGGCCCCGGCCGTCGTTTTGGTCGCCGGAGCGCGAAACCCGCTCTGCCCCGCCGCGCCTGGTTGTCGCCGGCGGCTCAACGCCGGCGGAGTCAACCCCGCTAACTCCAGTTGACCACGGGTGGGCCCAGTTTGACCCTGGGTCAATGACAGGTGGGCCCAGCCCTGTTAATTAGTTAGGATTAGTGCTAATTATTTTTTTAGTTTAACTAAATCACACTGACACACGGGACCCACGCGTCAGGTTTGACCTGGACCGGGTCTGTTGACCTGCTGAGGTCAGCATGACTTCATGCTGACGCAATAACTAATTACTGGATTTATTTTTTTTATACAGGAAAATCCAGAAAATAGTTCAAACTTCAAAAATTCATAAAAAATTATCTATAACTCCAAATGCAAAGTTTTATATATGAAAAATTATCAGAAAAATCCAACCTATCCATTGGTACTGGTTTCATGCATGTTAAAACAAGATAAACCCACTGATTAGGCATTATAAGATATTGCACTAATATGATCTTATAAATGCACTATCATTTGAATCTTTGGTTCAAATGGGGTCATTTCCTTCTGGTTTAACTTGCACAAGACCAGGACACATTCATGGCCATGTCATTGCATGCATCATATTGTTGCATATCGTCATGTATTGATTGTGTTGTAATGTGTTCATCGTGGTAGGTTCTGCCTCCGAGGATATCTCCGAGTATCCAACTGAAGGGCAGTATCCCACGACCACTCCATCAGGCAAGCAAACCATTGATCATTCCGATACAAACCCATGTTCTCGCTTCTTCTCTCGTTTACTGCATTAAGACAACGCGTTTCAAACTGCTGTGTGTCGCGGTAGTTGAACCCACTTCCTTTGCATGACCTGTCATTGCCACAGTAACTAGATGAAACCCACTAGCATGTGTAGGAGTTGATTGAGCCAATACATGTGTATGTGTGTTCCTACCATGCTATGCTTGCTATGCTTAGAGTTGTGTCAGGTCTGGCTCATCGGGATGATGATCCGGAGTGAAAGGTTGTTTCGTTGTCAATAGTGTGGAAGTGTTGAACACGATTTGGTAAAGGAATCGATGAAAGGCCATGTAGGAGTACATGGTGGGTTGTTTCATTGAGGTCGTTCTTAAGCACTGAGATCTGTGTGTGTGATTTAAGACTCAGCTACTACCACGCATTGGGCCCGAAACCAATGGACCCTCTCGGCTTCTTAATCACGCTTGTCCTCTGTCCAGGAGTTGCAAAGTAGTTTCTGGTGTTTGTAGCATGCTGGGGGCCGCACGCGGCGCTGACCATCGGGGTGGGCTGTGTTGCGGTAGGCACGTGGCCGGGTCAACCGGGCGCCCGTTTGGTGTCTCGGAACCCTGTTCACATCGTTCGGGGCCGTTAGTGGAAACCTCGGCCGGACTCCCTGCGGATGGAACCCGAATAGGCGATAAACCTGGACTAGAGACTTGAGTGTTTAGGTAGGCCGTGGCCGACACCCTCGTTGGGCTTCCGCTTGAAGGTTGCCGAGTACATGTCGTGTAAACGGCGATAAGTGGTGAGAGCGTGTGTGAAGAAGTACACCCCTGCAGGGTATAGATCTATTCGAATAGCCGCGTCCGCGGTAAAGGACTACTTGGTCACCTATACAGTTCATAGATAAGTTAAATGGTTACTACTAAAAATCTCAAGATAATTGTGAGTACCGCGGATGGCCCTCTCGTAGGATGGCGAGAGAGGATCCACGGTGGAGTATTGTGTTGGTGATAGTGGACTCGTGTGCGACAAATGATTTACAAGTGGTGTGTATCGTAGGATAGCTTAGCCAAGAGTCAAAGCTGGCTTGCTGCAATAACCCCACTACCTTCTTGAGAATGTGCATGTATAGTAGGTTCCTGTTGTAAGACTTGCTGAGTACTTCTGTACTCATGTTGCTTTAATCATGTTTTTCAGACGACTGCACCAACCCCTCTGATGGGTTCTATGTAGACCTCGACGTTGACGAGTGACTTATCACCCAGGTGGTGATCCAAGACTTGTGAAGGGTCTTTGTAGATAGACAGGCTTCGTCAAGCCTTCTTTCTTTCTAGTGTCTGTACTCAGACTACTTTGCTTCCGCATGTGCTTGTATGTTTGTATGACTTGAGTGTTGGGTCATGTGACCCCTATCTGTATGGATGATATGTATGGCTCCTCGGAGCCTTCTAAATAAAGTACTTGAGTCGTAGAGTACTGTTGTGATGCCATGTTGTATTTACTCATATCGGGCATATTGTGTGTATGATTGAAATGCTTGGTATGAGTGGGATCCGACTATCTAGTTGTTTATCCTTGGCAGCCTTTCATATGGGGAAATGTAAGTCTTGTGCTTCTGAGCCATAGTAGTCCGCTACAGCCCGGTTCACCGGAGTCCTGCTAGCCCAGCACTACTGCTTGAACACTTGACTGGCCGGCATGTGTTTCACGTCGTTCCTATGTCTGTCCCTTCGGGGAAATGTCACGCGCTGATGTTCGGAGTCCTGCCTAGCCTGCTACAGCCCGGGTTACCGGAGTCCTGTTAGCCCAGTGCTACAGCCCGAATAGATACGTTGATGACCGACATGTTCGATGTGATTCATGTATGCCTGTCCTCATAGGCTAGCGCCGCTTTGGGTTCACGACTAGCCATGTCGGCCCGGGTTCTCTGTCATATGGATGCTAGCGACACTATCATATACGTGAGCCAAAAGGCGCAAACGGTCCCGGGCCAGGTAAGGTGGCACCCGTGGGAGTACCGTGCGTGAGGCCGCAAAGTGATGTGATGTGTTACACGCTGGATCGATGTGGCTTAGGATCGGGGTCCTGACAGCGTTGGCATCAGAGCCGGACTGCCTGTAGGTTCGCTAAGCCAAACTGGTCGATGTCGAGTCTAGAAATGCTTTAGTTATATGTAGGGGAATTGATTGTGGGAGGGAATGTAAGGCTCTTTTACTCCTTTACCTTATGCCCTCTATTCTGAGTCATTCTCTTCTCATTCTACGTGGGTTAAGGACTAGGCTCTCTTCTCTCTATCAGGTTCACGTGTTACTAAATCCGTAGTAACTTATAGGATTGTTGGATACAACCCAGTTCAGTTCTACTAAAGTTTAGTATGTTGCCATTTGAACCAGAACCTTGATATATTGTTGTTGAGTGGTTTCGCAAACTGTTGTGGATGTCTCAATTCCTTTTCTGAGCATTTACAGCTGTTATGCTGTCCAATTTCATCCAGAAATTCTAATGCCTTTGCACTAATTTGTGCTTTCAGATGGCTACCCGTCCCCAAAACCAAGTGGTTCGTCTGACCCGTTGCATCGGTGTATGTGGTCATACCGCCATGTTGGCTCGAGTGATGGTGGAGGCAGGATACCGATGGTACCCTGAATACACCGTCGAAGAGCAGTTTAGAGATTTCAACCAGAGCCAATATCTGTGCACGGTCAGGATATATCCATCTTATCCCGGAGCCACGGAACCACTCCACTGTTCTTATGGACTCGGGATCACTATTGGGATGTCCGTTCAAGATGCAGCCTACTCGATGATGACCATTATGCGAGCTAGAACTGCCTTGTTGAGCAACACTGAATTTCGCTACATGCCAGCATCCCTCCCTGGGGCGCATGGTTACCTTCAGGGCATGTACAGTGATGCATCCCATGAGGACTCACTCCTTTGCACCACTACTGAGATGTTGGAAGATAAGGACCGTGAAAACCGGGCCTTGCGTATGGAGCTCTTTAATGCTCGTGCTGATCATTGGGCCACTTTGACGAGGTTTGCACCTGCTGTGCAAGCCGGATACATGGACACGAGAGACTTGTACCCTGTGCGGGCTAGTCTGCCAGACTTTATGGAATGGCGTGAGGTGGGAGGCATCACCCCTCCTCATGGGCCTCTTCTGCCGCCATCTGTTGGACCGAGGCCGCACCCAAGTCCCTATGGTCCACAAGCACCGCAGCACCGTCTGTTCCCAGATGACCATGTTCCGCTTCCAGGTCTGGGTGGTGACTTCTATGAGGACTTCTATGGAGCCGTCTGAGCTAGTAGTAGTCTCGCTAGTATTGTAATAGTTGTATGTCCACCGTCCTGCGTGATTGTGGAATATAACTTAGTGCGTATCAATTCCGGAGGTGTAGAAAAATAATGTATAGGAGTTTGGAATGCCTCCGATGAGATGTAGCGTCTTTCGTCTTAGTTGTACTTCAGCTTGAGCTTGTACTAAACTATGTATGATGTGTATGACCGTTGGTATATATATGGCAGTTTCCATATTCCTTGTTTCCATTACATTCCGCACTTCTTTGGCCAGATTTTGCCATCCTGGTTTAAATCGCTGTTTTGTTTCCCAGGATGGTCAACACCCGCAGCAACCCTGCTGCTTCGGAGCAGGGAGAAGCTAGTGCACCTAGAGAGGAAAGTCTGCCTCAACCACCTTCTCTGGCCGAAGTGATGCTGTAGGCAGAGCGCAACAGGCGCGACACCAACCGCTTGTTAGAGCGGATTGAACAAAACACTGCACGTCAGCAAAGGGTCAATCCAGTGTCCATCAATGACTTTGTCAAGCTATACCCGCCAAAGTTCAATCATTCCATCGAACCTCTCGATGCGGATGACTGGCTCCGCAGCATCGCCCACAAGCTACGTTCTGCCAACGTGGCTGAAGATGATAAAGTCACCTTTGCTGCCTATCACCTCGAAGGCCCTGCCAGCCTTTGGTGGGAGAATTATGAAGCTATGCGTCCGGTCGGCCAACTCACTACTTGGGCTGATTTCAGTGCCGCTTTCCGTGAGCATCATATCCCGGAAGGTCTTATGGATCGCAAGAGGGAGGAGTTCTGTAACTTCACCCAGGGGAAGCTGACTGTGGATGCATACAGTCGCGAGTTTGGGAAGCTTGCACGCTATGCTCCCGAAGAGGTATCCACCGATGCCAAGAAGCAGGCAAGGTTCCGCAAGGGACTTAGCCCTGAGCTCCGACGTGACCTTCGTCTGCATGAATGCATTTCTTTTCCGAAGCTAGTCAATAAGGCCATCAGTGCCGAGACGGGGCAGAATGATTTTGAAGCTTCACGCAAACACTCCCGTGACTATGGATCTTCATCCGGCTCTGGATCTCAAAAGCGCCGGGTCTGGATTCCAAATTCTGCTATGCCACCCAGGTATACCCCGAGGCCATCCTTTGAGGCGCCTCGCCCCAATCAGCAGTATATGCCGCCCAAGACTTTTGGTGGTCCCACTGCCAATACTGCTCCACGCCCCAATATGACTACCTGTTTCAAGTGTGGTGAGCCGGGCCACTACATCCGTGAGTGTCCCCAGAACAACCCCAGCCAGTTCGGAAAGTCTGTTGGCCGTGGTAAGTCAACAGCAAAAGTGCTTGTCGCCAAGCCAGCCACCACTGCTCGTGGCCATGTCAACTACGTTTCAGCTAAAGAGACTCAAGAGGACCCCAACGTCGTTCTCGGTACGCTCCTTGTTAATTGCCATCCGGCAACTGTTCTCTTTGATACTGGAGCATCTCATTCATTTATTTCTGAGAGCTATGCTCGATTGCACAATACTACCTTTTGTGACATGCCCACCTCCATGGAAATTCAAACTCCTGGTTCTAGATGGCAAACCTCTAGAATCAGCCATGGAAATGAAATTCTTGTTGACAGATTGGTCTTCCTTGCGTCACTAATAGCTCTCAAGTCTTCAGATATAAACATCATCTTGGGTATGGACTGGATGTCAGCTCATTACGCCAAGATTGACTGCTCAACTAGAACTGTCCAACTTACCCATCCATCGGGCAAGACAGTCAATGTTTTGACCCGAATATCGGAGCGTCAGCTCTACTCTCTAAATGCCAATCCCCTTCCAGACCTCGAAGATATTCCGGTAGTTCGTGACTTCTCGGATGTCTTTCCAGAGGAACTGCCAGGTGTTCCACCTGACAGAGATGTCGAGTTCGTGATAGACCTTGTTCCAGGAACCGTCCCAATCTCTAGGAGACCTTATAAGATGGCACCCCTAGAACTAGCAGAGCTTAAGAAACAACTCGATGAGTCCTTGCAAAAAGGTTTCATCCGTCCTAGTTCATCTCCATGGGCTTGCCCCGTCCTCTTCGTCAAGAAGAAGGATGGAACGGATCGGATGGTTGTAGATTACCGACCTGTCAATTTGGTCACTATCAAGAACAAGTATCCGCTCCCCAGGATCAACGACCTGTATGACCAGCTCGCGGGATCCTCAGTCTTTTCCAAAATGGATTTGAGGTTGGGCTACCATCAAATCAAAATCAAGAACGGGGACATTCCCAAAACGGCTTTCATCACTCGTTACGGCCAATACGAGTACACCGTCATGTCCTTTGGTTTAACCAATGCTCCAGCCACCTTCTCTCGGTTAATGAACTCGATCTTCATGGAGTACTTGGATAAATTCGTCGTGGTATACCTCGATGATATACTCATCTACTCCAAGAATGAGGAAGAACATGCCGAACATCTAAGGCTAGTATTGATGAAACTCCGAGAGCATCGCCTTTATGCCAAATTCTCCAAGTGCGAATTCTGGTTGCCAGAAGTGACCTATCTGGGCCATGTAATCTCTGGCAAGGGCATTGCTGTCAATCCCGAGCGAGTTCAAGCTGTCCTTGACTGGACTCCACCAGAAACGGTCAAGCAAGTTCGGAGTTTTCTTGGTTTAGCGAGCTATTGCCGCCGCTTCGTCGAGAATTTCTCCAAAGTTGCTAAGCCTCTAACTGAACTCCTCAAGAAAGATAAAAAGTTCGAGTGGACCCCACAGTGCGAGTTCAGCTTTCAGGAACTGAAAAGATGCCTGACGTCTGCTCCCGTACTGGTACCACCAGATTTCTCTAAAGACTTTGTTATCTATTGCGACGCCTCGCGACAAGGACTAGGTTGCATACTCATGCAAGATCGTCATGTGATTGCCTACGCATCTCGACAGTTGCGTCCACATGAGGATAATTATCCTACTCATGATCTAGAGCTTGCAGTGGTAGTCCATGCACTCAAAACCTGGCGACATTACCTTCTGGGTAATCGTTGCGAAATCTACACTGATCACCAAAGTTTGAAATATATCTTCACCCAACCGGATTTGAATCTCAGGCAAAGACGTTGGGTCGAGTTGATCTCGGATTACGACTTAGGAATAACTTACACCCCAGGCAAAGCCAATGTCATGGCTGATGCGCTAAGTCGTAAATCTTATTGTAACAACTTGATGTTACAACAAGGTCAACCACTTCTCCACGAGGAATTTCATAAGCTTAACCTTCACATTGTTCCTCGAGGATTCCTTTCCACCCTGGTGGCGAAACCTAACCTTACGGATCAGATCATCAAGGCACAAAAGGTGGATCCGGGAATTTCCCGTATCAAGAGAAACATCAAGAAGGGAGTTGCAGATTGTTTCTCCATTGATGATCAAGGTGTTGTGTTCTTCGGAAACCGTCTAGTGGTTCCCAAGGTACGCAACTTGAGGCGATTGATCCTTAAGGAAGCTCATGAATCCCCTCTCACCATTCATCCCGGTAGTACTAAGATGTATCAAGACCTACGCCAGAGGTTTTGGTGGACTAGGATGAAGAGAGAAATCGCTCAATACATTGCTAATTGCGACGTCTGTCGTCGTGTTAAAGCAGAGCATCAACGGCCTGCTGGCACCCTTCAACCATTGGAGATTCCTGAATGGAAATGGGATAAAATCGGTATGGATTTCATTACCGGGTTTCCCAGAACCAAAAGAGGGAATAATGCTATCTTCGTTATTGTCGATCGTCTTTCCAAAGTAGCCCACTTCTTACCTGTTCGCGAGAGTATAACTGCTAGCCAGCTAGCTGACTTATACATCTCTCGAATAGTGTCTCTTCATGGTGTTCCATTGGAAATTAATTCGGACCGTGGAAGTCTTTTCACCTCTCGATTTTGGGAAAGTTTCCAAAATGCTTTGGGAACTCGTCTCTCCTTTAGCACCGCCTTCCATCCGCAATCAAGTGGTCAAGTGGAACGAGTCAATCAAATTCTGGAGGATATGCTCCGAGCTTCTGTCATCTCTTTCGGCATGGATTGGGAGAAGTGCCTACCATTCGCCGAGTTCGCTTATAACAATAGTTATCAAGCTAGCTTGGGCAAAGCTCCTTTCGAAGTTCTTTATGGACGAAAATGTCGAACGCCTCTTAACTGGTCAGAAACCGGCGAGAGACAACTCTTTGGCCCGGACATGATCCAGGATGCAGAAGAGCAGGTTCGCATTATTCGTGAGAAGTTGAAAACCGCCCAGTCTCGACAAAAGAGTCAGTATGACCGCAAGCATAAGCCCATGGCTTATGAAGTCGGTGAGATGGCTTACCTTCGGGTTACACCTTTAAAGGGAACCCATCGATTCGGTATCAAAGGTAAATTGGCTCCTCGTTACATTGGACCTTTTCGCATTCTTGCCAAACGAGGGGAAGTTGCCTACCAACTGGAACTACCTCCGCATCTCTCCAGAGTTCATGATGTCTTCCATGTTTCTCAACTCAGGCGTTGCTTCGCGGATCCTATCCGTGGAGTGGACCACGAAACGCTTGATCTCCAAGATAACCTCACCTATCGGGAATACCCCGTTCGTATCCTTGATCAAGCCGAGCGTACCACTCGACGCCACAATATCAAGTTTCTCAAGGTTCAATGGTCACACCATTCCGAGCAAGAGGCTACATGGGAAAGGGAGGATCGTCTTCGACTTGAGTACCCCGCCTTCTTTCCGGAGGAACCTAAATCTCGGGACGAGATTCTTTTGAGTGGGGGTGAGTTGTCACATCCCTAGCTAGGCCATGCATTAGAGTGTGCATCATGTTTAAATTCTCTTAATTCTGAAATGGGAAATGCCACAACCCCCAGCACACACTTCCCCCCCCCCTGGAAATAACTAGGGTTTACTAAAATTATTTTCAATGAACCTGAAATGCCCTTCTGAAATGTTCACCCCCTTTGTTTTGGGTTTAAACCTTTGACAAAAGTGGTGCACAATTTTCTAGGTCATCCTTAAGTTTCTGACTTAATTCATAAGTATTTGAATTTGGGAAATTAAATGCTATTAAATAATTTAAATGCTCAAATAATTCTGGAAGTAAATGTTTGCTGTTGGAAATAATCCTAACAGAAGACACAAATATTTTCAGGATTTTTGGAAATGTTCTAGTATTTTAAATAAAGCCCAACAGTTTCTGCTAAATAGAAAAAAACAGAAACTAATCAAATAAAAAGAGGGAAAGGCCACCTGGGCCTTACCTGCGCTGGCCAGCCCACCTGGCTCGGCCCAGCCAACTGGCGACGCCAGTCGTCGTCCTCCTCGCGCCAGAAGGACGCGGAGCGCGTGGCCGGCGCCCGCGGCCACACGCCGGCCACCTCCTGCTTCCGCCGACGCCCCGAGCCGCCCTGGGTCGCCACGTGACCCCCACGTACCCCTCTCGTCCCCGCTCACTCTCCCCCTCGTCTCCCTCTCCCTCTCCCGAGATGGCCGACGCACCCATCGCCGTCTCGCCGCCATAGCCGCGCCCATCGTCGCCCCCTCGCCCCTCTGACCTGTCTAGAGGCTCCGCCACTTCGCCCTCGCCCTCCCCACCGAGCCACGCCTCGCCGGAGGCCCTGCATCGCCGCCATCAGCTCGTCTCCGACCCCGGTGCCCGCCGGCCGCCGTTCTTCGATTCGCGCCGCTCCGTTCGCCCCGAGCCCGCTGAGCTACTCGTCGACCTCCCTGTGAGCTCCCGCATCTTCTCCCCCTCCTCCCATGCCTGCTAGCTCGCCGTAGCGCCCGTCCCCGACGAGCCCGAGAGCTTGGCTCCGCCGGCCATGGCGCCACCGCGGCCATAGCCCCTGCCAACCGCGCCAGAGCGCGTCAACGTGCTCCTGGAGCCTCCAGGAGGCCAAAACAGCCACCAGCCGGCCCCCTAACGCACCGTAGCGCCAAAGCCGACCCCGCACGAACTCCGGCGCCGCCCCGAGCTCGTTTCCGGCGAGCTCCGGCCGTCCCCGCTGCAGCCACGCGCCGTGCTGGATGCGCACGAGCCCCAGCTTTCCGTAGATGGCCCCGGCCGTCGTTTTGGTCGCCGGAGCGCGAAACCCGCGCTGCCCCGCCGCGCCTGGTTGTCGCCGGCGGCTCAACGCCGGCGGAGTCAACCCCGCTAACTCCAGTTGACCACGGGTGGGCCCAGTTTGACCCTGGGTCAATGACAGGTGGGCCCAGCCCTGTTAATTAGTTAGGATTAGTGCTAATTATTTTTTTAGTTTAACTAAATCACACTGACACACGGGACCCACGCGTCAGGTTTGACCTGGACCGGGTCTGTTGACCTGCTGAGGTCAGCATGACTTCATGCTGACGCAATAACTAATTACTGGATTTATTTTTTTTATACAGGAAAATCCAGAAAATAGTTCAAACTTCAAAAATTCATAAAAAATTATCTATAACTCCAAATGCAAAGTTTTATATATGAAAAATTATCAGAAAAATCCAACCTATCCATTGGTACTGGTTTCATGCATGTTAAAACAAGATAAACCCACTGATTAGGCATTATAAGATATTGCACTAATATGATCTTATAAATGCACTATCATTTGAATCTTTGGTTCAAATGGGGTCATTTCCTTCTGGTTTAACTTGCACAAGACCAGGACACATTCATGGCCATGTCATTGCATGCATCATATTGTTGCATATCGTCATGTATTGATTGTGTTGTAATGTGTTCATCGTGGTAGGTTCTGCCTCCGAGGATATCTCCGAGTATCCAACTGAAGGGCAGTATCCCACGACCACTCCATCAGGCAAGCAAACCATTGATCATTCCGATACAAACCCATGTTCTCGCTTCTGCTCTCGTTTACTGCATTAAGACAACGCGTTTCAAACTGCTGTGTGTCGCGGTAGTTGAACCCACTTCCTTTGCATGACCTGTCATTGCCACAGTAACTAGATGAAACCCACTAGCATGTGTAGGAGTTGATTGAGCCAATACATGTGTATGTGTGTTCCTACCATGCTATGCTTGCTATGCTTAGAGTTGTGTCAGGTCTGGCTCATCGGGATGATGATCCGGAGTGAAAGGTTGTTTCGTTGTCAATAGTGTGGAAGTGTTGAACACGATTTGGTAAAGGAATCGATGAAAGGCCATGTAGGAGTACATGGTGGGTTGTTTCATTGAGGCCGTTCTTAAGCACTGAGATCTGTGTGTGTGATTTAAGACTCAGCTACTACCACGCATTGGGCCCGAAACCAATGGACCCTCTCGGCTTCTTAATCACGCTTGTCCTCTGTCCAGGAGTTGCAAAGTAGTTTCTGGTGTTTGTAGCATGCTGGGGGCCGCACGCGGCGCTGACCATCGGGGTGGGCTGTGTTGCGGTAGGCACGTGGCCGGGTCAACCGGGCGCCCGTTTGGTGTCTCGGAACCCTGTTCACATCGTTCGGGGCCGTTAGTGGAAACCTCGGCCGGACTCCCTGCGGATGGAACCCGAATAGGCGATAAACCTGGACTAGAGACTTGAGTGTTTAGGTAGGCCGTGGCCGACACCCTCGTTGGGCTTCCGCTTGAAGGTTGCCGAGTACATGTCGTGTAAACGGCGATAAGTGGTGAGAGCGTGTGTGAAGAAGTACACCCCTGCAGGGTATAGATCTATTCGAATAGCCGCGTCCGCGGTAAAGGACTACTTGGTCACCTATACAGTTCATAGATAAGTTAAATGGTTACTACTAAAAATCTCAAGATAATTGTGAGTACCGCGGATGGCCCTCTCGTAGGATGGCGAGAGAGGATCCACGGTGGAGTATTGTGTTGGTGATAGTGGACTCGTGTGCGACAAATGATTTACAAGTGGTGTGTATCGTAGGATAGCTTAGCCAAGAGTCAAAGCTGGCTTGCTGCAATAACCCCACTACCTTCTTGAGAATGTGCATGTATAGTAGGTTCCTGTTGTAAGACTTGCTGAGTACTTCTGTACTCATGTTGCTTTAATCATGTTTTTCAGACGACTGCACCAACCCCTCTGATGGGTTCTATGTAGACCTCGACGTTGACGAGTGACTTATCACCCAGGTGGTGATCCAAGACTTGTGAAGGGTCTTTGTAGATAGACAGGCTTCGTCAAGCCTTCTTTCTTTCTAGTGTTTGTACTCAGACTACTTTGCTTCCGCATGTGCTTGTATGTTTGTATGACTTGAGTGTTGGGTCATGTGACCCCTATCTGTATGGATGATATGTATGGCTCCTCGGAGCCTTCTAAATAAAGTACTTGAGTCGTAGAGTACTGTTGTGATGCCATGTTGTATTTACTCATATCGGGCATATTGTGTGTATGATTGAAATGCTTGGTATGAGTGGGATCCGACTATCTAGTTGTTTATCCTTGGCAGCCTTTCATATGGGGAAATGTAAGTCTTGTGCTTCTGAGCAATAGTAGTCCGCTACAGCCCGGTTCACCGGAGTCCTGCTAGCCCAGCACTACTGCTTGAACACTTGACTGGCCGGCATGTGTTTCACGTCGTTCCTATGTCTGTCCCTTCGGGGAAATGTCACGCGCTGATGTTCGGAGTCCTGCCTAGCCTGCTACAGCCCGGGTTACCGGAGTCCTGTTAGCCCAGTGCTACAGCCCGAATAGATACGTTGATGACCGACATGTTCGATGTGATTCATGTATGCCTGTCCTCATAGGCTAGCGCCGCTTTGGGTTCACGACTAGCCATGTCGGCCCGGGTTCTCTGTCATATGGATGCTAGCGACACTATCATATACGTGAGCCAAAAGGCGCAAACGGTCCCGGGCCAGGTAAGGTGGCACCCGTGGGAGTACCGTGCGTGAGGCCGCAAAGTGATGTGATGTGTTACACGCTGGATCGATGTGGCTTAGGATCGGGGTCCTGACAGGCGTAGGCCTCCGCCTTGCCGCGGGCGCTGAGTGCGGGACATCAGCAGCCCGCCAGCGGTGCTATTACCGGCAAGAAACCTTGCCGCGGCTAGCTGCAGCTCACTTAAATTGTTGAGCAGGCTCGAAACAAAGTAAGTGTTGCGACTGCAGTCGCAGCGCACTTAAGCTACCGAGCGAGCTCGAAACAAAGTAAGGATGCCACTCTAGTTGTAGCACACTTAAGTCGTTGAGCGGACTCGAAACGAAGTAAGGGCGCAACTAGCCACGGGCCGGTCCTCCCGCGCACAGGTTTTTCATAAAAAGTGCGGTCGTTCAAGGGAGATAACTCAAAAATTTAAAAACTTAATTGCTCAAACTTTGGCAACTTAGCTTTTCTGTCGTTTGCTGCCCGGCAAGGCAAGGTTTTCTTGGGCGACGCCTGGCCCACACCGTTATCTTCTCCTCCCCCCCTCCCCGGTAAACTTGTGGGCGAGGGGCCCTCCCTTTTCTCGAGAGAAAGAGAGAGAAGGGGAAATAAAGGTACGGGGCTTCGCGGCTCGCTATTGCTCACCGGGGGTAAGTGCTGCACAACGTGTCAGATAGCACATGCAAAAAGTAGAAAGCATGAAATCGACAAGATGTGCGAGGCACATGAGCTATGCACGGGATCTGCGCCCTGCTTTGTACCAAGGATTACATGCAACAGCGGCAAGACTTGGACAAAGAGGGTGGTTGACGGAACGGGTTCCGACAACTGCGCTGGCAAGGGCCTCCCCACGGTCGGCGTCAACTTGTTGGAATCTTGGCGGGCTGAGCGCGCCGAAGAACAAGGTCGCCTTTCTCGAAAGTTCTGGCGCTAACTTCGTGGCTATAGAAGCGGCGCAAAGCTTACTGGAGGCGAGTCGCTCGCACAGCGGCCTGAAGACGATCCCCCTCAAGGAGCGGCTGCTCTTGCTCAAGCTCAGCGTGAGCGAGCACTCGAGGTGGGCCGTATACGAGTCCGTGAGGAGAACTGCCTCCGCTCCATGGAATAGAGCGAAAGGTTGCCTGGTCATACCAGGGCTTACCTGCGCCAAGAGGTGTCGGCGTATGTTCAGACGCCGAGGCACCATGAGCTCGGTGCATGTTCGGACGCCGCGGCACCATGAGTTGGCTCGCCGGCGCCCGTTCCGCCGCCGGTGCCGTCCCCACCACCCGTTGGCTCCAGGGGCGGTGGGTTCGACGCGGACGGACCAGCCACCTCCGGAGCCTTCTTCTTCGGTGGCATGTCGATGAAGATGATGGAGATCTAGCCTGTGCAGATGCCGGATCAGGTTCACACAACCTCGACGCCCCCTACCTGGCGCGCCAAAGATGTCGGGGGAAATCTGCTTCCTCGAACACCTATGGGGACCGAGCCCCTTTCTTGGTTCGGCGGGGGGCGGAGGTCGCGCGAAGAGC
Organism: Aegilops umbellulata; assembly: GCA_032464435.1. NCBI lineage: Eukaryota > Viridiplantae > Streptophyta > Magnoliopsida > Poales > Poaceae > Aegilops > Aegilops umbellulata. The sequence continues at coordinate 91,386,513 of CP136060.1, read as the reverse complement.
GGATCGAGGCGATGCACACAAGGGGTTTACCCAGCTTCGGGCCGCAAGGATGCGTAAAACCCTACTGCTACTTTGTGGTTTGGTATTGTGTTCTTGCTCGGGAGCGTGTGGTGCTACAGTACACACGAGCTGCTGGCGAGACCGAGCGTGGGTGGCCTTCTTTCCCCCCCCCCTCCCGTTGCGCATGGGGCCTCCTTTTATATGTGCAAGGGGTTACCCACAGGTGGCAACGTAGGCGGGGGAAAAACTGGAAAACGTTGTGTTGGGTATAGCTGTTTGCACAGTGCTATCATACCTAACTCTGACGGCAGGGGACAAGGGCATTAAATTCCCGTTTGGGTCGCCCAAACAGTGCAGAAAAGGGACCGTCAGGGGCGCCACCGTTTGCCACGACGGCTACCCTGTCAGCGTTGCTTCGCCACCGCATGCCCCTGGCTGCGCAGCCTCTCGCCACATACGCCTGGAATGGCCCCAGAGCGACGCGTGGGTGGATGAGCTGGAGCGCAGGCGCGGGGTGGTGACTTGCCGCGGCAAGCGCCTTGCCGCGGTTGATGCCTTGTCGTGCCCGGGAGCTTGTCGCTCACCGGTCCTTGCCGGGACGCGGGGCGCGTCGCAGCAAGTCTCTTGTCGTGCCTCGGTCGGCCTTCCCGGCAAGCTCCTCTTGTCGGGGCCTTGTGCTTCGAGCGGTCGTCCCGGCAAGCTCCTCTTGCCGGGGCCTTGCTCTCTTCAGGTGGCCTTCCTGGCAAGCTCCTCCTGCCGGGGCCTTGGCTCAAATACTTTGTTCTTAGATGGCCCGAGAAGGGACCATGGAGGGTTTTGCCGATCACCTGGCAAGCCTTGCCGCGGGGTGCTACGACTGCCCGTGCACAAGTTTGGGGTACTAAGGTACCCCTACTTTAGTACACCGACAATATTGATTGCAATCCGTCTTGTCCAATTATTCTTGGTAGACCATTTTTATGCACTATTGGTGCCGTGATTGATATGAAAGAAGGCAATATTAAGTTCCAATTCCCTTTGATGAAAGGTATGGAACACTTCCCTAGAATAAGAATTAAGCCACCCTATGAATCAATCATGAGGGCATCTTATGGATCTCAAACAAAAGATGATAAAACTTAGATCCTTGCTTTATGCCTAGCTAAGGGCGTAAAACTATAGCGCTTGTTGGGAGGCAACCCAATGAATAAAATTTATTTTTGCTTTTTACTTTCTTTTCTTGTGTGTTTGCACAATTATGCTACTGTTATGATTGTGTTTTTATGTTTTAATTAGTGTTTGTGCCAAATAATGCCTTTAGGATCTTCTTGGGTGATAGTTGTTTGATCTTGCCGAAAAAGATAGAAACTTTGCGCTCACGAAAATAATTTACATAAATCACAGAAAAGGAGATTTTGCCCCGATTCTTTTTGCACAAGATCAATATACAAATCACCCTGGTCATCCTAATTTTTCAGAATTTTTGGAGTTACAGAAGTATTCGAAAGTGTCAGATTACTACAGACTGTTCTGTTTTCTTTGTGTTGTGTGCTTATTTTGATGGCTCTATGGTTTTCTTTGATGATTTTTTGACATAGAAAAGTTGGAATGTAATAGATATAATACAAAAACAAAATATGAATTTGTTTGATACAACACTTATAGTAGTGGTTTGCTTTCTTTTACTAACGGATCTCACAAAGGTTTTGTTGAGTTTTGTGTGATTGAAGTTTTCAAGTTTTGGGTTATCTTACGATGGATGAAAGAAGGATAGAAGAGCCTAAGCTTGGGGATGCCCCGACATCCCAAGCTATTATCCAAGAATGAGCAACCAACTAAGCTTGGGGATGCCTTCGAGTGGCATCCCCTCTTTCTTCTAACGACCATCGGTATTTTACTCGAGACTATATTTTTATTCGTCACGTGATATGTGTTTTGTTTGGAGCGTCTTGTATGATATGTGTCTTTGCTTGTTTTATTTTGTGTTTTAAGTCATCAATCCTTGCTGGACACACCTATTTGAGAGAACCAAAATTATATCATGACTTGTTAGAATTGCTCTCTGTGCTTCACTTAAATCTTTTATGAGCTAGGACTTGCTCTAGTGCTTCACTTTAATCTTTTTGAGCACGGTGTGCTTAGTATTTTTAAAGAAATGCTCTCTTACTTCACTTAGATTTATTTGAGAGTTAGTAAAATTTTGAAGAAATTTTCTTTTGCTTCACTTAAATTATTTTGAGAGAAAGAAAAAATTTATGCTCATGATCTTCACTTATACTAATTTGAGCTTATGAAAAGCAACACATGAAAATTAGTCCCAAAGTGAAAGATATCCAAGAAGGATAAAGTAAAAAAATGTCATGAAGATCATTGGACAAAATAAACTTGATTCTTAGTAATAGTTTTGAGATATGATGATGTGATATGTGAGTTATGTTGATGAGTAATTGTGCTCTAGTAAGAATATTGGTGTTAAGGTTTGTGATTCCCTATGCATGAACGAAAATCAATAATCATGCAATGAAAATTATATCCTACTTACGGTGCATCATTTGGTGTAAATTATGCTTAATGCTTGCTTATGAGATTATTCGTTCTTGGTTGGTCGCTTCTCAATCTTTTTCCTAGCCTTCATTTTGCACTAAGTATGACCTCTACTTGTGCATCCAAAATCCTTTAAACCAGTTTTGCCACATGAGTCCACTATATCTACCTATATGCGGTATTCTTTTGCCGTTCTAAGCAAATTTGCATGTGCCATCTCTAATTCAAAATAAACTTCTCTTTTGTGTGTTTGTTTCGCTCGCGGAACGGTAACGGGTGGCTAATATTTTCCATGTTGGATGTGTTATTCTCACGATGAGTGTTTATTCACTTGTCATTGAACGAGAGTAAGGTAAAGGTTTTAGGGATGCCCAGTCCTGAAATGCAAAAATGAATTTACTTTACGTTGTCAAATAATAAATTCCTTGGAAAGTGTTGGTATGGAAGGTGATAATCCCCAAGTACAGGGAATCATCGTAGCAATTCCCAAAGGTGGAAGTGATAAGTATGGAGTGTCGAACCCACAAGGAGCTAAAGGTAAGATCAATATTCTCTCAAGTCCTATCTGCCACTGATACGACTCTACGTACATCGAACGTTTGCTTCCAACTTGAAATGAGAAATAAAACTACGTTGTGGGTATGAAGAGGGTAACTTTGCATGATATCGGAGAGCTAAAATATAAAAGTAGGTGTTGCTATCATAAAGTTAGAATATATTACTAAATATTATAAATAGCGAGTGTGGAATAATGATGGATCGGTGTGCGAAATTGTCCTAGGCAATTGTTAACAAGACCGGTAGTCGTCATTACAATTTCATATGAGGGAGAGGCATAAGCTAACATACTTTCTCTTCTTGGATCATATGCACTTATGATTGGAACTCTATCAAGCATCCGCAACTACTAAAGATGATTAAGGTAAAACCCAACCATAGCATTAAAGCATCAAGTCCCCTTTATCCCATACACAACAACCCCCTTACTCGGGTTTATGCTTCTGTCACTCAAGCAACCCACTATAAGCAAATCATGAACGTATTGCAACACCCTACAACGGGAATCCCTCACGCTTGCGCGACACGGAGGGCACAATAGGACAGCACCAAAATAAAACATACAACTCGTACTAATCTAGATCATCAATCTGAAGGAAATATGCCCTAGAGGCAATAATAAAGTTATTATTTATTTCCTTATATCATGATAAATGTTTATTATTCATGCTAGAATTGTATTAACCAGAAACATAATACTTGTGTGAATACATAGACAAACAGAGTGTCACTAGTATGCCGCTACTTGACTAGCTTGTTGACCAAAGAAGGTTATGTTTCCTAGCCATCGACATGAGTTGTCATTTGATTAACGAGATCACATCATTAGGAGAATGATGTGATTGACTTGACCCATTCTGTCAGCTTAGCACTCAATCGTTTAGTATTCTGCTATTGCTTTCTTCATGACTTATACATGTTCCTATGACTATGAGATTATGCAACTCCCGTTTATCGGAGGAACACTTTGTGTGCTACCAAACGTCACAACGTAACTGGGTGATTATAAAGGTGCTCTACAGGTGTCTTCGAAGGTACTTGTTGGGTTGGCGTATTTCGAGATTAGGATTTGTCACTCCGATTGTCGGAGAGGTATCTATGGGCCCACTCGGTAATGCACATCACTATAAGCCTTGCAAGCATTGCAACTAATGAGTTAGTTGCGGGATGATGTATTACGGAATGAGTAAAGAGACTTGCCGGTAACGAGATTGAGCTAGGTATTGAGATACCGACGTTCGAATCCCGGGCAAGTAACATACCGATGACAAAGGGAACAAACGTATGTTGTTATGCGTTTTGACCGATAAAGATCTTTGTAGAATATGTGGGAGCCAATTTGAGCATCTAGGTTTCGGTATTGGTTATTGACTGGAGACGTGCCTCGGTCATGTCTACATAGTTCTCGAACCCGTAGGGTCAGCACGCTTAAAGTTTCGATGACAGTTATATTATCAGTTTATATGTTTTGATGTACCTAAGGTAGTTCAGATTCCCGGATGTGATCATGGACATGACGAGGAGTCTCGAAATGGTCGAGACATGAAGATTGATACATTGGACGACTATATTCGGACACCGGAATGGTTCCGGGGGTTATCAGATATATACCGGAGTACCGGGGGTCACCGGAACCTCCCCGGGGGACTAATGGGCCTACATGGGCCTTAGTGGAGAAGAGGAGGGGCGGCCAGGGCAGGCAGCGCGCCCCCTCCCCCTCTAGTATGAATTGGACAAGGAGGGGGGCGCCCCCTTTCCTTCTTCTCCTCCTCCTCTTTCCCCCTTCTCCTAATCCAACAAGGAAGGGAGGGAGTCCTACTCTCGGTGGGAGTAGGACTCCTCCTGGTGCACCCCTCTCCTGGCCGGCCGCCTCTCCCCCCTTGCTCCTTTATATACGGGGCAGGGGGCACCCCATAGACACAACAATTGATCATTGATCTTTTAGCCGTGTGCGGTGCCCCCCTCCACCATAGTCCACCTCGATAATATCGTAGCGGTGCTTAGGCGAAGCCCTGCATCGGTAGAACATCATCATCGTCACCACGCCGTCGTGCTGACAAAACTCTCCCTCAACACTCGGCTGGATCGGAGTTCGAGGGACGTCATCGTGCTGAACGTGTGCTGAACTCGGAGGTGCCGTGCGTTCGGTACTCGATCGGTCGGATCATGAAGACGTACGACTACATTAACCGCGTTGTGCTAACGCTTCCGCTTTCGGTCTACGAGGGTACGTGGACACACTCTCCCCTCTCGTTGCTATGCATCACCATGATCTTGCGTTGCGTAGGATTTTTTTTGAAATTACTACGTTCCCCAACAGTGGCATCTGAGCCAGGTTTTATTTGTTGATGTCATATGCACGAGTAGAACACAAGTGAGTTGTGGGCGATATAAGTCATACTGCTTACCAGCATGTCATACTTTGGTTCGGCGGTATTGTTGGATGAAGCGGCCCGGACCGACATTACGTGTATGCTTACGCGAGACTGGTTCTACCGACGTGCTTTGCACACAGGTGGCTGGCGGGTGTCAGTTTCTCCAACTTTAGTCGAACCGAGTGTGGCAACTCCCGGTCCTTGCGAAGGTTAAAACAGCACCAACTTGACAAACTATCGTTGAAGTTTTGATGCGTAGGTAAGAACGGTTCTTGCTAATCCCATAGCAGCCACATAAAATTTGCAACAACAAAGTAGAGGACATCTAACTTGTTTTTGCAGGGCATGTTGTGATGTGATATGGTCAAGGCATGATGCTAAATTTTATTATATGAGATGATCATGTTTTGTAACCGAGTTATCCGCAACTGGCAGGAGCCATATGGTTGTCGCTTTATTGTATGCAATGCAATCACCCTGTAATGCTTTACTTTATCACTAAGCGGTAGCGATGGTCGTAGAAGCATAAGATTGGCGAGACGACAACGATGCTACGATGGAGATCAAGGTGTCGTGCCGGTGACGATGGTGATCATGACGGTGCTTTAGAGATGGAGATCACAAGCACAAGATGATGATGTCCATATCATATCACTTATATTGATTGCATGTGATGTTTATCTTTTATGCATCTTATCTTGCTTTGATTGACGGTAGCATTTTAAGATTATCTCTCACTAAATTATCAAAGTATAAGTGTTCTCCCTGAGTATGCACCGTTGCGAAAGTTCTTCGTGCTGAGACACCACATGATGATCGGGTGTGTACGTTCAAATACAACGGGTGCAAAACAGTTGCACACGCGGAATACTCAGGTTAAACTTGACGAGCCTAGCATATAACAGATATGGCCTCGGAACACGGAGACCGAAAGGTCGAGCGTGAATCATATAGTAGATATGATCAACATAGTGATGTTCACCATTGAAACTACTCCATCTCACGTGATGATCAGACATGGTTTAGTTGATTTGGATCACTTGATCACTTAGAGGATTAGAGGGATGTCTGTCTAAGTGGGAGTTCTTAAGTAATATGATTAATTGAACTTAAATTTATCATGAACTTAGTACCTGATAGTATTTTGCTTGTCTATGTTGATTGTAGATAGATGGCCCGTGCTGTTGTTCCGCTAAATTTTAATGCGTTCCTTGAGAAAGCAAAGTTGAAAGATGATGGTAGCAATTACACGGACTGGGTCCGTAACTTGAGGATTATCCTCATTGCTGCACAGAAGAATTACGTCCTGGAAGCACCGCTAGGTGCCAGACCTGCTGCAGGAGCAACACCAGATGTTATGAACGTCTAGCCGATAGTTCAGTGTGCCATGCTTTACGGCTTAGAACCGGGTCTTCAACGACGTTTTGAACGTCATGGAGCATATGAGATGTTCCAGGAGTTGAAGTTAATATTTCAAGCAAATGCCCATATTGAGAGATATGAAGTCTCCAATAAGTTCTACAGTTGCAAGATGGAGGAGAATAGTTCCGTCAGGGAGCATATACTTAAAATGTCTGGGTATAACAATCACTTTATTCAACTGGGAGTTAATCTTCCAGATGATAGCATCATTGACAGAATTCTTGAATCACTGCCACCAAGCTACAAGAGCTTCGTGATGAACTATAACACGCAAGGGATGGATAAGACGATTCCTGAGCTCTTCGCAATGCTAAAGGTTGCGGAGCTAGAAATCAAGAAGGAGCATCAAGTGTTGATGGTCAATAAGACCACCAGTTTCAAGAAAAAGGGCAAAGGGAAGAAGAAGGGGAACTTCAAGAAGAACAGCAAGCAAGTTGCTGCTCAGGAGAAGAAACCCAAGTCTGGACCTAAGCCTGAGACTGAGTGCTTCTACTGCAAGCAGACTGGTCACTGGAAGCGGAACTGCCCCAAGTATTTGGCGGATAAGAAGGATGGCAAGGTGAACAAAGGTATATGTGATATACATGTTATTGATGTGTACCTTACTAATGCTCGCAGTAGCACCTAGGTATTTGATACTGGTTCTGTTGCTAATATTTGCAACTCGAAACAGGGACTACGGATTAAGCGAAGATTGGCTAAGGACGAGGTGACGATGCACGTGGGAAATGGTTCCAAAGTCGATGTGATCACGGTCAGCACGCTTGTAGGATCGAAAGTATGTCTAGAGGGGGAGTGATGAGACTACTTGACCAAATAAAAATCTATCCTTTTCCCAATTTTAGTTCTTGGCAGATTTTAGCTATCTTAGCACAAGTCAAGCAATCTTCACACAATTCAAGCAAGCATGCAAAGAGTATATGAGCAGCGGAAAGTAAAGCATGCAACTTGGAAGAATGTAAAGGGGATGGTTTGGAGAATTCAAACGCAATTGGAGACACGGATGTTTTTGTCGTGGTTCCGATAGGTGGTGCTATCGTACATCCATGTTGATGGAGACTTCAACCCACGGAGGGTAACGGTCGCGCGAGTCCATGGAGGGCTCTACCCACGAAGGGTCCACGAAGAAGCAACCTTGTCTATTCCATCATGGCCGTCGCCCACGAAGGACTTGCCTCACTAGCGGTAGATCTTCACGAAGTAGGCGATCTCCTTGCCCTTACAAACTCCTTGGTTCAACTCCACAATCTTGTCGGAGGCTCCCAAGTGACACCTAGCCAATCTAGGAGACACCACTCTCCAAGAAGTAACAAATGGTGTGTTGATGATGAACTCCTTACTCTTGTGCTTCAAATGATAGTCTCCCCAACACTCAACTCTCTCTCACAGGATTTGGATTTGGTGGAAAGAAGATTTGAGTGGAAAGCAACTTGGGGAAGGCTAGAGATCAAGATTCATATGGTAGGAATGGAATATCTTGAGCTCAACACAAGGGTAGGTGGTTCTCTCTCAGAAAATGTGTATTGGAAGTGAAGATCTGTTCTGATGGCTCTCTCCACGAATGAAGAGTGGGTGGAGGGGTATATATAGCCTCCACACAAAATCTAAGCGTTACACACAATCTGCCAAACTCGGTGGGACCGAATCATTAAACTCGGTCGGACCGATTCAGCAAACCTAGTGACTGTTAGGATTTTCGGTGAGACTGAGATGCAACTCGGTAGGACCGATATGGTTAGGGTTAGGGCATAACATAATCTCGGTGTGACCGATTACACAAACTCGGTGGGACCGATTTTGGTAATAAGCTAACCAGAGAGTTGGTCAGGTAAACTCGGTGGGACCGATTCGCTCTTTTCGGTGAGACCGAAACGTTACGAAAGGGAAACAGTGAGTTTACATTGCAATCTCGGTGGGACCGATCGCTCACTTCGGTTGGACCGAAACGTTACGAAGGGAAATAGAGAAATTGCAATCCCATCTCGGTGAGACCGAGATCCCTATCGGTGAAACCGATTTGCTAGGGTTTGTGGTAGTGGCTATGACATGTGAAACTCGGTGGCTCCAGATAGGAAGAATCGGTGGGGCCGAGTTTGACTTTAGGTTTGGGTCATATGTGGATATGGAAAGGTAGTTGAGGAATTTGGAGCATATCACTAAGCACATGAAGCAAGAGTCTCATTAAGCAACACCTCATCCCTCCTTAATAGTATTGGCTTTTCCTATGGACTCAATGTGATCATGGATCACTAAAATAGAAAATGTAGAGTCTTGTTCTTGAAGCTTGAGCCAATCCTTTGTCCTTGTAGTTTTGAGGGATCCACTTTCCTCATCCATGCCATGCCATCCATTGAGCTTTTCCTGAAATATTCATCTTGGAATGATGTTAGCTCAATGAGCTATATGTTGTTAGGAATTACCAAAACCACCCAGGGATAGTTGCACTTTCAATCTCCCCCTTTTTGGTAATTGATGACAACATATAGATCAAAGCTTCGACAAATGATAATAAGAATGGAATATATCGTTGCTTTGAGAAGTATGTGATAAGTAAGAGCTCCCCCTAAATTTGTGCATATTTAAGATTTGCTTTGGATTGCAAATGCACAGTGAGTTAGGATCATGGGTTACTCTTCCATGTCACATACATCTTGGTGGAGCGCTCAAAATGATAAGAGTTAAATGCATGCACTCATCACCAAGCAAAGTGAATGATCAACATAAGGATAAATTGATAGTAACATCTAACAAGCATTAAGTGTAGCTTATGATCAAACACATGATCATCAATGTCTCACAAATCATGGCATGTATCTCAAACACTCAAAAGCAACAAAAAGTATCAACCAAAAGACAAGAGAGAACAAAATGCAAACTCTCTCTCTCTCTCTCTCTTGAAGCCTATGATCTATACATTTTTCTCCCCCTTTGGCAACAAGTTACCAAAAAGTTCATAGAAAATGCATAGCACTAAACGACTCTCAGGCTTGGTCTTCAGGTGGTGGAGTCCGGATGACGCCAAGGACGAAGCCTTCGGTTGAAGTAGTTGGAGCTGCTGGGGTAGGAGCTGGAGCTGGTGGAACAGAAGCTGTAGCTGGTGCAGAAGTGGTGGCTCTGGTGTCAGGAACTGGTACTGCAGATGATCTTTGGGCTCTGCGCACCCTGGCAAATGCATCAGATGCCTCCTCTTGAGTTGGCATCCTGGCAGCTTTCTCCATCTTGGCCTTCTCCTTCTGTGCTTGAGCATGTGCAGATGATGGTTCATCCTTGTCCATGACAACCTGATTGTCTTCAAAGTCTGGATGGATGGGCAGGTGTTCCTTGTCCAGCAGGTATGTGCCCGTGCCCATCTTTGAGTTTATCAGCTCTTGAATTTGTGGGGCATATCCACAGCTCCTCTTCTGATCAGCTGTTGTTCTCTTAATGGTCTCTACCATGAGGCTCATCACCTTGAACTTCTGTGGCACATCAAATACATGGAGCATGTTTATTGCATGGCCTCGGATCATCTTGTGATCACCTGACTTGGGCAATAGGGTGTGCCTCAGAATCCAATTAATAGTTGGCAGCCCTGACAAAAGATAATGCACTGAGCCAAACTTGAATGTATCAAGTGCCTTGTTTGGGATCTCCTTGTACATGTTGGACATGGAATTGTGATCCATCTTCTTCTTGGCATATATGTCCAAGTCATCTTCCTGCTCTTATAGGGCATTAATGAGTTGTGCCCACTCAGCAACTGTTGACTGATATCTGGTTCCTTCTGACATCCACACAATCCTGCCATCTGGATAGAAGTGTGTTGTGGAGTAGAATTGCATGATCAGCTCTTCATTCCACTTTGTGATCTTCTGCCCAACAAAGTCTGCAACTCCACAACCCTTGAAGCTGTCATACACTCCAGGATAGTGCTCTTCATTCTCCTTGATGTACTCCCAATCAACCCATCTCATGTCACAAACTATGGGCTTCTTATCAAGCAGCACTGTCTCATAGAAATCCTGTTGTTCCTTGGTATGAAACCTGTAATCCACAGCAGTTCTTCTCCTTGAAGCATACGGATCTGCTTCTCTCTACTTCTTCAGCCCTGAATCTCTTCTAATCTTCATGTCCTCAGCCACAGGATGAGCATCATTGTGGTCTGGGATCTTGGGCTTAAGCTTTGTGAGCACTTGACCTTCTTCTTCTTCAGCAATGTCAGGCACTGGGGCCTTGTTCTTTTCAGCAGCAGATATGTTCCTGGTATTTCTCTTTGGTGCATTCTTGGGCTTAGATGCAGCTTTGGGTGCTTCCTTGGGCTTGGATGCAGTAGCCCCTGACCTTATGGCATCACCCATGAGTTTCTGTGCCTTAGGTGCTGGAGCAGCAACCTCTTCTTCCTCTTCTTCATTTGAGTCTCTCCTCATAGAGGGTTTACCAATAACTCTGGCAGTGGTAGTCCTGACTCTCTTCTTCTTCTTATCTTGGCCACTTGCTTCCTCTTTAGATTTCATGACATGTTTCATGGTTTCTTCAGGTACAGCCTTCCTAGGCTTAGAGGTAGGAACTCTTCTTGCAGGTGCCTTTTTCTGCATTCCAGGTTTGATGGCTGCAGCTGAGCCATACTCTTTCTTGAGTACCTTCTTCTTGGATGTGGCTTCCTCTTCTGCCACATAGTCCTCATCCTCTGACTTAGAGGTTCTCTTCTTGCTTGCTCTAGTGGCAGCTTTGGGCAGATTGCTTGGGGTGCTCCTGCTACCCTCATCAGAACTGCTAGAGGGACTAGTGCCCTCACTCAAATGAGACTGCTCCTCAGATCTGTTCTGGCTATCACTCTGATCAGACATGTTGAAGTTCAGACTGCTGACCCTGTGAATAGTTTATAGATGACATAGAGTGGATGAGCATCACAAAATGCAGAGATTTTTGCAAAAGAAAGAATCAAAAACTTAGTTTTAGTTTTCCACAGAAAGCATTTCGGATCAACCGATTTGCAAACTCGGTGATACCGAAGCAGCTTTTGGAACCAAAACTAGTGAACTCGGTCAGACCGAGTCACAGTTCGGTGGCGCCGAGACTGCTAGGGTTTCACAAAGTCCTGAACTCGGTCTCACCGATCTGTAATTCTCGGTCAGACCGAGAACCACATGTGCAATGGCCGTGGCCGAATCGGTGGAACCGAGTTCCGCAACCCGGTGGGTCCGAGATGATTTCGGCGGAAATCTAAGCCTAAATTTTCGAATCTCAACTATTCTAAGGATTGTTTTGACTGGATAGGAGTGTTTCAATCATGGCAAGATTCATTAATAACACAATGTGCTAAGATTTGGACGGGGAATAGCACTGTGATCGAGTCCATACCCTAGTTCGGCGGCGGACTCGCTACGGCGGCAACGGCGGAGACGAATTCCGTTGACGGCGGCGGAGACCAGCGACTGGAGGCGGCTGGCGATGAGGAGGACGATCCGGAGACCAAGTTGGAAGAGTGAGCTATGCGCGGGCGAAGAGGTTTCGGAGAAATTTCCAAAATTTTGCCCGTGAATATATATAGCCCGACCCTGTCGGTGTGACCGAGTGGAACAACTCGGTGGCACCGAGATGCATAACTGTTGACAGTTATAGCAACTCGGTGTGACCGAAAAGTTCAAATCGGTTGCACCGAGGTGAAAACCTAGATCAACTTAGTGATCTCGGTATGACCGAAATGGAGGAATCGGTCAGACCGAAAAGCACAAAGAAGTTTTGGAATTTTAAGTCTATGACAAATCGGGGACTCCGAGTGCTCCTCACACAGAGTGGTTTGAATCTGACTTGATCAAATTTTGTGATGTAGCATGAATAGAGTTTGAGACGAGAAGAGCATAGATAGCTAGAGAAGGTTCTTAGGCATTCTTGTCCATCCACTTGGCAAGAAAAGGAAAAAACCAATCAATCAAAACAACAAGTGGATGTCCTCGAATGAGTAAAATATGCTCTCAACATGCTCACACAATAAAATGGCAATTGAAATATGTGGCAAAGCATGCACAACCAATTCTAGCATCTATCAAGCAATTGGCGATGACTAGGTCATCTATATATGAGTATATTGACTTTGGAATCAAATGAGAACATTTGATCATAGGTCATACTCATCTTTTAGGCACAAGTGGGGTTACCACTTTTACATAAAGCATTGTTGTGTTCACATCATTAGAGTTGCTTTAGCTCAATTCTTAGAGTAAAGCTCCCCCTAGATGTGATATCCCCCTAAGAGGGATGAACTAACCTTGGGTTTTGTCGATGATGACTTCATGTAGATGTTGAAGATGTGGATGCTCAATGTTGATGTAGATCACTTGGAGCTATCCATTGGAGTGAATTACACTTTCAATACCTACATGGGTTAGTCCCACAAGGAACAAACAAGGATATCCATAGACATAGAGTGATGCACACACAAGATGATGTCTATGAAAGCTTTTAGGTTACCTTGTTCCTTGACTTACCAACAAGAGGGTTTGCGACTCCTTGAACTAGTGCAAGATGTAGAAGTTGATTGCACTTGTTCTTGCCAAAATGATAAGAGTGAAGTATGTTGGCGGAGTCACCCTCAAGAACTCTCTAGTTCTTCTTCTTTTGGATCCACACCATCTTGATGGGAATCCTTGGAGTTTTAGTCGTACTTGACGAAGTGGAACTTGAAGTAGTCTTGGGAATCCACTTGACTAAGGTCTTAGGAGCTTCTTCAAATGCATCAATTTCCTCTTGAAGCTTGTCCTTGCCTTTTAGCTTGTAGTCTTGTGGTGGAAGATCATCTTGAGCTTGTGTCCCTTTGAAAGAAGTAGGATCATACTTCTCTTGTTGAGGAACAAACTTTGTCTTGGGGTATTGATCTTCTTCCCACTCAACTCCATTAACATTGAACTTTCGTTCAAAACCAACACCTTGATTCTTCCGATGCCTTCCTTGCTTGGGTACAGTTTCCTCGAATTGCTTACTCCCGGCAAGGCTCTTGTACACTCCTTTCTCTATAATTCCCTTCAATAGGCTATTTTCTTGCTCAAGTGTAACTTGGCTAAGAGAATCATTAGTGGAATCAAGAGAACTACTAGAAGCAACAATATTGGATTTAACATGATCATTGTTACTACTAGAGGAAGAATCTTTCTTGTTCTTGTTACTAGAATTGACTTGAGGCATGTAAGTGGATAAGAGTAAACGCTTGGCAATGTAAGAAGAACTTTTCTTACAAAGATCATCATTGATTGCTTTTAAGAATTCATGCTCTTGCTCAAGGTTGAGCTTTTCAAAGCGTAATTTCTCATGTGTTCTTAAAAGTTCTCGATGATCTCCTAAGATAGTTTCATGAGCTAACTTAAGAGTGTTTAGTTCTTTAGTTAGAGCCTCAATCTTCTCCTTATCAATGCCATTCGTTTTATCTTGATTAGCATGATTAATTGACGTTTCATCATAGTATTCATCACTAGAGTTGTCAACAAGTAAATCATCATCCCCTAACAAGTTATCTTCATCACTATTAAAATCAACATACTCGGGGTGTGATACCTTTGGGCCTTTAGCCATGAAGCATGTTCCAACTCCTTCATTTGGTGAGTCAAATATGTCGTAGGAGTTGGTTGACACAAGTTCTAGACCGGCAACACCTTCATCTTGAGTATATTCGGAATCAGAGTGATAACTTCTCTCGGAGTGGTTGTCGGAGTCGGAGCCGGATACCCATTCACCAACATGAGCTTGATGTCTTCGTTTTGTGTAGCTCCTTGATGACTTGTCCTTTCTTTCCGAATCCTTGCTTCTCCGTGAGTATCTTCGTTCATAACGATCATCTCTACTCCTTCTTTCTCTAGATGGTGATTCCTCTCTTCTGCTTCTTCTTTTGGGAGAGTCTTCTTTTTTCTTGTAGGGAGTCGTACACTCATTGGAATAGTGTCCGGGTCTTCCACAATTGTAGCAGTTTCGCTCTCGACTAGAAGATCTTTTGTCATTGTAGGACCTTGACTTGGAGCTTCTATATTTGCTTCTACTCTTGTAGAACTTGTTGAAGTTCTTCACCATTAAGCTTAATTCTTCATTGAAGATTTGCTTCTCACTTGATGATGTGGGAGCTTCACATGAGGCTTTGTAAGCACCACTTGATTTGTTGTGAAGTTCCTGAGGGAGTCCTGGATTAGGGGGTGTTCGGATAGCCGAACTATATCTTCAGCCGGACTCCAGGACTATGAAGATACAAGATTGAAGACTTCGTCCCGTATCCGGAAGGTTCTTTCCTTGGCGTGGAAGGCAAGCTAGGTGTGCGGATATTCAAGATCTCCTACCAATGTAATCGACTCTGTGTAACCCTAACCCTATCCGGTGCCTATATAAACCGGAGGGTTGTAGTCCGTAGGACGAACACATCATAACCATCATCATACCCATAGGCTAGCTTCTAGGGTTTAGCCTCCTTGATCTCGTGGTAGATCTACTCTTGTACTACCCATATCATCAATATTAATCTAGCAGGAGTAGGGTTTTACCTCCATCGAGAGGGCCCGAACCTGGGTAAAATAAAGTGTCCCTTGTCTCCTGTTACCATCCGACCTTGACGCACAGATCGGGACCCCCTACCCGAGATCCGCCGGTTTTGACACCGACATTGGTGCTTTCATTGAGAGTTCCTCTGTGTCGCCGCCTTTAGGCCCGATGGCTCCTTTGATCATCAACAACGATGAGCTCCAGGGTGAGACTTTTCTTCCCGGACAGATCTTCATCTTCGGCGGCTTCGCTCTGCGGGCCAACTCGCTTGGCCATCTGGAGCAGATCGAAAGCCACGCCCCTGGCCATCGAGCCAGGTGGGGAAGCTTAAACTACACGGCAGGTACCCTCGGAGAGCTGATCTTCAACGGATTCAAGCCACAGCCAAGCGCGCCGCACTATCTCGAGGGGCATGGTATAGCTCTGCCTCCGAACAGTGTCCTGGAGGCCGCATACGCTCCGGCCCCGATCCTCGATTCGGAGCCCGCCGCGTTCTTTGAGGATGAACGGTTGGACGTCACCTCGGGGGCTGCGATCTTGGGCTGCGATCTTAGAAGCCATTGAGCCAAACGCAAGCCCCGCACTCTGCATGGCACATGACTCCAAGGAGCCGGACTCTTCTCCGAACTCCGAACCTCCCGCGCCCCTGCCAATCGAATCAGATCGGGCGCCGGTAATGGAGTTCACCACCGCGGACATCTTTCAGTATTCGCCTTTCGGTGATATTCTGAAATCTCTCAAGTCTCTCTCTTTTTCAGGAGAGCCCAGGCCGAACTGTGGCCTACGAGGTTGGGATTCAGACGACGAAGAAATTCAAAACCCACCCACCACCCACTTAATAGCCACTGTCGACGATTTAACCGACATGCTCGACTTCGGCTCCGAAGACTTCGACGGTATGGACGACGAAGACGGAGACGAACGGGAACCAGCACCCATAGAGCACTGGACCTCCACCCCACTTAATGACGTATTCATGGTGGATACACCTGAAAAAACTCACAATGAGGAAGAAGGGGGCGAAAAGAAGGGTAAACCCTCCGAAAAGCACTCAAAGCGGCGACGTAAACGCCGAGCGAAGCCCCACCTCGATCAAGACCCAGCCATAGAGCAGGACGAGCCGGCAGATGACGAACACATCCCAGAACAGCCGTCCGAACAGGGTAACACGGGCAGAGAGGACGAACAGTCCTCCCCCGGTCATAACAGAACTCCGGACGATACCACGCCGGATAAAATCATGGAGCAGAAGAATCTCCAAGAAAGGCTCGTCGCCACAGCACGAAGCCTGAAGAAGCAGAAGCAAAACCTAAAGACGGCGGAAGATGCACTCAAAACAAGATGGAGCAAAGTAATCAAGACCGCAGACAAATACGGCGGCAGCCGCCGCACCAAAAGCTATCCAAAGAGAAAGCTACTGCCCGAATTCGACCAGGAGGCCCTAGAGCCCCCAAACTCAAAAAACAAAAAGGCTACATGGTCGAATAAACGACCTCTCGGCCACTACAATACGGCAAACGGTGCCGCACTCAATGCGGCATGCGACACAATCAAAGACTCGCATCATGGCCCAGCCAGGTCCATTTATGGGCCAAGAAAGCAAGCTCTCGCAAGCAATGCAAAAAATCCACCATCAGAATCCGGCACACCCAAATATAGGGGTGCCGCACACCCTCTATGTTTCACCAATGAGGTCCTGGAATATGAATTCCCAGAGGGATTTAAACCCGTTAACATAGAGGCGTACGATGGAACAACAGACCCGGGAGTCTGGATCGAGGATTATATCCTCCACATACATATGGCTAGAGGAGATGATCTCCACGCCATAAAATATTTACCCCTTAAGCTTAAAGGGCCAGCCCGGCACTGTCTTAAAAGCCTTCCCGAAAACACAATTGGAAGTTGGGAAGAGCTCGAGGACGCTTTCCGAGCAAATTTTCAAGGGACCTACGTCCGTCCCCCGGACGCAGACGACCTCAGTCACATAACTCAGCAATCCGGAGAATCAGCTCGGCAGTTCTGGAACAGATTCCTCACTAAAAAGAATCAAATAGTGGATTGTCCGGACGCCAAAGCCCTAGCGGCTTTCAGGCACAATGTCCGAGACGAATAGCTCGCCAGACACCTCAGCCAGGAAAAGCCAAGAACAATGGCCGCACTCACAAGCCTCATGACCCGCTTTTGCACAGCAGACGACAGCTGGTTGGCACGATGCAGCCCCAGCGACCCAAGTACATCAGAAATTAGGGATGGAAACGGGAAACCACGGCGAAACAAGGACCTTCGCCGAATCAAAAGAAAAAGTCCGAAGAGCACGACAGTCAATGCCGGATTCAAAGGCTCATGGCAAAATCAGACAAAATCACCCCCTCAGGATAATAGGGAAGATCCGTCCAGTCTAAAGAGAATCATGGACAGGATATGTCAGATACACAGTACTCCTGTAAAGCCTGCTAATCATACCCATAGAGATTGTTGGGTTTTCAAACAATCCGGAAGGCTTAACGCCGAACACAAGGGGCTCGACACACCAAGTGAGGAAGAGGACGAACCCCAAAAGCAGAACACCAGGAAGCAAAAGAACTTCCCGCAAGAAGTCAAAACAGTGAACTCACTTCACATAACAAGGCATGAGGCACCCATAAAGGTCCGCACATTCAAGCCTATCCCTCAAGAGTCCGGCCACTGGTCACTAAAGCCAATCATTTTTGATCAGCTAGATTATTCTCACAATATCAAACACACAGTCCGGACTGCCCTGATACTTAATCCAATAATAGACGGATTCCAGTTTACCAACGTCCTTATGGACGGTGGCAGTGGACTAAATCTGATATATCAAGATACAATTCACCGCATGGGCATAAACCCAGAACGAATCCGTCACAGTAAAACCTCCTTTCAAGGAGTAGCACCAGGCCCGGACACCCACTGTATGGGTTTTCTCCGGCTTGTGGTCATATTTGGCTCTGCCAATAACTTTCGTCGCGAAAAGCTTATCTTCCACATAGTCCATTTTTCAAGTCGCTATCAAGCACTAATGGGACGCGGAGCTTTCGCTCGCTTTAACGCAATACCGCATTATGCATCCCTCACGCTAAAGATGCCCGGTCCTCGAGGCATCATCTCTTTAAAGGGAGCATACTAAACTACATCTCCTCCAAACGGAGGATTGTGCGGCCGCTTAAACGGCCGCCCAACAAAATGGCTTCACCAGCCAAAAGACTTTTTCGATGTAAGTCACAAAAGGCCGCGGACCCGGACTCAATGAGTTCGGCACAAGCCCATTTTCGTTATAGGCTTGGTACGCCTCACCAGGGGCTGTACGCAGAGACAATAAATCTCGACCATATCTATTTCTCACTTCACATTTTATTTATTATTCTTTTTGATCCGCATGACCTATTTTTCAATTTAGTTCTTCCCTTTTACAGATGAACGTCGTACGGCGCCCGTCCAGGACACGGCACAGCGGAGACACAGGCGCAGACGTGCAGTAGGGACCCGCCCTAAAGGATTCTTCTTAGATTAAGACCCTGCGTAAACCTTTTTTACTGTCTCTTGCTGCTATACATCCCCTGGTTTACCTCACTATAACCATGGAGGAGACTGGCGTTTTGCCATGTGGCCACGCCAGAATTCTTGCTCGTACCTGGACACAAGGGGCTTTTTTCTTTTTCAAGGGTGTTGTTTCACACGCACCCACAAAGACCGAACACCTTAGGGAGTGTTCGGCGTCGCGAGTTTTGGCACTATATGCATCAGCTCCGAGTCATGATTTTGGTCACATGTTGGGTTGCCCGGCTCCTGAGTTCGGCCACCTTACGTTCCGTTCTGTCGGCTAAGGTTGCACCAGGAGAACTACTGCGATCGTTCCCCGGTTCGGCCGGGTGAGCACCTCAGTAGAGAAAGCCGAAAACCGACTGTCATGATGTAGCGCGAGACTGGTCGCCACTCGATGACTTATAGGAATTTATCGAATTCCTCCGTTTTGACGAAGGGCCGCTTCCCGGTCAGGCACATATGCGTACCGAATTCAGGTAAACGCAGTCGCCATTAAAGGGCTACCTAAAGAGTCCCACTGTCAAGCTCCTATGGCTAAGTGAAAGTGTTAAAGCATTATAGTCCGGTTGCCTAGCCCGCGGCGCTATCACCTCCTTTGTAGGACCAAGACGTTGGGTTAAGTGTGAAAATGCGTTCTCCGCGCGCACCCCCGCACTATGTGCGTGGGGGCTGAAGCCAACGACTGCAATCTTTCAGAATTTATTTATTAAAACGGCCGCGCAGGAGGTGTTATTAATACTTGAAGGCACAAGTCTAAATTACGCCATTACAATTTATAAAAATATTGATCTACGATTACATATGCTGTCATAAAACAGCATCTTTCGAACACTGCGTCTCTATTATACGAGCGCCCGCGAGGACTACCTCAAAATAGTGCTCGGAAGGAATTCGGCTTTTATCCGAATCACAGGACGCAACAACGGTGGGCTCCATATCTGCCCAGTATGTCTTGACACGGGCAAGAGCCAGCCGCGCGCCCTCTGTGCAAGCGGACCTCTTTAGAGCTTCAATCCGAGGCACCACGTCAAGAAATTGCTGCACCAAACTGAAATAGCTTCTCGGCTTCGATCTCCTCGGGCACAGGCGGTCCATGGCATACTTCATGGCGAGTCCGGACAACCTATTCAGCTCGGCCCATTGGGCCAGGCGATCATCCACTGATAGTGGACGCTCTGGATTAGTGCACTGCGACCAGAAGAGCTTTTCCACTTCATGATCTTTCTTATCTTGAAAGTATCGGGTCGCATCAGCGGCACTAGCCGACAAATCCAGATAGGTGTCCTCCACGCTCCACGCTCGGTCCAACAGGGCGAACTTCGGATCACCGAATTTTCTCCGCAGCAGGAAGGGCTTTCCATCCGCAATTAGTCCGGCTTGACGCAGCTCCTCCCTTGACGCTCTCATACCAGAGCGGGCGTCCTTGGCGTCGGCGACGGCCTTCTCTAAATCCGTCTGCCGGGCTCGACCTTCCTCTTCAAGAAGTTTGCAACGGTCAGTAGCACTTTTCAACTTCACGGCTATATCAGCCATCTCCTCCTTGCTTCGGCAATGGGAAGCCTGTTCGGCTTTTAGCTCTTCACGGGCTCTTCCGGCAGCCGCATCACTTTTTCTGGCTTGTTCCTTTGCTTTGGCGAGCTCGGCCCTAAGTCCTTCTACGGCCGCCGCACCATCTGCGTCAAGCATACACAAGGTAAGATATTGACATAAAGCTCCTCTTACTAACAATCGCCAAATAAACTCAATACCTTGAGCATCGTCAAGCCGCTTGTTAACAAGCACGATGTCGGCCTCTGCCTCATCGAGTTGCCGTTTCATTTCCGCAAATTCTCGAGTCCGGCTCGACTCCGGACAACCTGCCACCTACATACAAAGGTGCCACTTAAAGGACCTGGGTTTAAGATCCTCCGCGCGCCGCTAATCTTTGCGGCACACAGAGTCTCAGGGGCTACTATCTATACAGGACGCATGTTATTATGCGCAATTAACACTAATGTTTGTTATTCAAAACGTACCTCAAGGCCCGCCAGTAAACTCTTGACGGCCTCGTTCAGTCCGCTTTCCGCGGATGAAATCTTTTCAATCACCGTGTGCATCAACACACGATGCTCCTCTGAAACAGAGGCTCGGCCCAGCAGAACCTTCAGCTCCTCCGACCGAACACCAGATGGTGCCGGACTCGTCCCATGGCCTTCTTCGGAGGCCGGACACGGAGAACCCCGGGGGGCGCATGATCACCTTCTGCCTCTGGCAGATTCAGAGAAATCCTCTGCGACGACACTTCGGCATTGCCCGCCTTGCTAGGAGATGAAGGAGGAGGCGTTCCGCTCTCCATCATCTCCGGAAGAAGATCCCCCGATGACGAGCTCTGCCGAGAAGGGTCGAGGTCCGAACTACAAGGTAAGGTTTCGGTTAAAACTTCTCAGATATAAATTAAGGATTTCTCTTAAAAGAATGACTCTCTTTCTACTTACGGCTCGTTGGAGGGCTGCTCCTTTTGAGGATTTAGTTCGGTCGAGGGGCTCCCCGGCGTCGGGTCCTCTGACGCGGATTCTTTCCCCCGCTTTGGAGCTACGGCTCCTGGGTCGTCAGAGGCGGCCCTTTTCTTCCCCTTTGGAGAAGAGTTATCGATTCCCCCCTTTGGGATGGCCCCTTTCGAAGAGGCCACGGTTTCCTTGTCCACCCCTTCATGTTCCTCCAGAGGCACCACCTCCAACATCCTGACTAGCACAGGATCTAGCCTGGACTCGGGGAGGGGAGCCGGACACCGGACCAGCTTCGCCTTCGCTATCCACTCCTGCGTAGGAAGGAGAAGTACTGTTAAAAAAAAGTCAATTGTACGGATAGAAGGTCCGGGCGCAAGGTCACCTACTTCTGTGTCTAGGCGGTTGCGGCTTAAACCAGCATCCTCGGTCAAATTCGGACTCACTCCTTGTGGTCCGAAGAACAGTCTATACATCTCCGTAGGCGTCATGCCCATGAAATTTCAGAGAACTCGCGGCCCCTCTGGGTTGAACTCCCACAAGCGGAGGGGGCGACGTTGGCCGGGCAATGTCCGGCGAATCAGCATAACTTGTGTCACCTTGACCAGGTTGAGGTCTCCTTTTAGGAGATCCTTTATGCGGCCCTGCAACAGAGGAACATCTTTGGGCAAGCCCCGATCTAACCCTGTGTTGATCCACGATGTTAAATGTGGTGGGGGGCCCGAGCGAAAGGCGGGAGGCACTACCCAAGTGGTGCCCCGAGGAGAGGTGATGTAGAACCACTCCTGTTGCCATAAGCCGAGCTCCTCTTGAAAGGTGCCCTCGGGCCATGGAGCATCAGTATTCCTTTTTATAACAGCACCTCGGCACTCTACGTGACGCCCCTCGATTATCTTCGGTTCTACCTTGAAGGTCTTGAGCCATAATCCGAAGTGAGGAGTGATATGGAGAAACGCTTCACACATAACAATGAAGGAGGAGATATGGAGGATGGACTCCGGAGCTAGGTCATGGAATTCCAGCCCATAATAAAACATCAGCCCCCTTACGAAAGGATCCGTTGGGAAGCCTAATCCCCGAAGGAAGTGGGAGATGAATACTACGCTCTCACCAGGCTGAGGGCTTGGGATCGCTTGTCCTTGAGCAGGAAACCTGTGCGGGATCTCGCTGGTCAGGAACCTAGCCTCCCTCAACCTTGAAACGTCCTCCTCCGTGACGGAGGAGGGCATCCATTGGCCTTGAAGGCCGGAGCCGGACATTGTCGATGGTCCGGTGCGCCTAGAATCTACAAGTCTGGGGTGTTGGAACTCGAGGCTATAGGCGAGCTTGTTTTGAGAATACAAGAGGGGAGCAAGGTCTCGGTCTCTTTATAAGAGGCAGAATATCAAGAGCCCTCCCCGTAACCGTCTTGGACTAGCCTTTAATCAGGGCAGGACGTGCTTAACGGGCACGGTTGGGTTACCCACGTCCGTATTAATGAGAATCCCGTTAAAAGGGGCACACGATCTCTGCTTCGACAAGACGTGCCAAGGAAACCGCCTCGTTGAACGTGCTGCGGTGGAACAACGAAAAATAATCCATACAGAAGGCTTGGTCGCAGTGTTATGACGCACTGCAGAATACGTCAGCAGATTTGATTTGTGTTTGTATTATTCTCTATATGGCAATACGTGGAAACTTGTTTTGCAGAGCCGGACACTATTTTTTGGTGTTTATTATCTTCTTGAAGAATTTGGAGGAGGAACCCGCCTTGCAATGCCGAAGACAATTTGCGCGCCGGACTCGTCGTCATTGAAGCCTGGTTCAGGGGCTACTGAGGGAGTCTTGGATTAGGGGGTGTTTGGATAGCCGAACTATATCTTCAGCCGGACTCCAGGACTATGAAGATACAAGATTGAAGACTTCGTCCCGTATCCGGAAGGTTCTTTCCTTGGCGTGGAAGGCAAGCTAGGTGTGCGGATATTCAAGATCTCCTACCAATGTAATCGACTCTGTGTAACCCTAACCCTATCCGGTGCCTATATAAACCGGAGGGTTGTAGTCCGTAGGACGAACACATCATAACCATCATCATACCCATAGGCTAGCTTCTAGGGTTCAGCCTCCTTGATCTCGTGGTAGATCTACTCTTGTACTACCCATATCATCAATATTAATCTAGCAGGAGTAGGGTTTTACCTCCATCGAGAGGGCCCGAACCTGGGTAAAATAAAGTGTCCCTTGTCTCCTGTTACCATCCGACCTTGACGCACAGATCGGGACCCCCTACCCGAGATCCGCCGGTTTTGACACCGACAGTTCCTCTTTATCCTTGAGTGACATCTCATGAGCAACAATTCTTCCAATGACTTCCGTTGGCTTGAGATCTTTGTAATTTGTCATCATTTGGATCAATGTGCACACGGTATCATATTTTCCATCCAAGGCTCTTAGGATCTTCTTGATGATGAATCTATCGGTCATCTCTTCACTCCCTAAGCCGGCAATCTCATTTATGATAAGAGCAAGCCTTGAGTACATTTCAGCGACACCTTCACCATCCTTCATTTTGAACTTGTCAAGTTGACTTTGAAGCACATCCAATTTGGATTCCTTGACAGAGTCGGTACCTTCGTGCATGTCAATCAAAGTATCCCAAATTTCCTTTGCATTCTCAAGACGGCTGATTTTGTTGAATTCTTCGGGGCACAATCCGTTGAAGAGAATATCACAAGCTTGAGCGTTGTATTGCAGCATCTTTAACTCTTCCGCGGTAGCTTCACAGTTTGGTTCTTGCCCATCGAAGAAGTCACCTTGCAAACCAACACACACAATAGCCCAAACGGCGGGGTTATGTCCAAGAATATGCATTTTCATTTTATGCTTCCAACTAGCAAAATTAGTACCATCAAAGTAAGGACCTCTACGGTGATAATTTCCCTCACTAGACGCCATACTCTCCTAGGTTGTGAAACCAAGGCTATGACCACCAAAAGCTATGGAAATCAAAGCAAATGGAGACCAAAGCTCTGATACCACTTGTAGGATCGAAAGTATGTCTAGAGGGGGGGGTGATTAGACTACTTGACCAAATAAAAATCTATCCTTTTCCCAATTTTAGTTCTTGGCAGATTTTAGCTATCTTAGCACAAGTCAAGCAATCTTCACACAATTCAAGCAAGCATGCAAAGAGTATATGAGCAGCGGAAAGTAAAGCATGCAACTTGCAAGAATGTAAAGCGAAGGGTTTGGAGAATTCAAACGCAATTGGAGACACGGATGTTTTTGTCGTGGTTCCGATAGGTGGTGCTATCGTACATCCACGTTGATGGAGACTTCAACCCACGGAGGTTAACGGTCGCGCGAGTCCACGGAGGGCTCTACCCACGAAGGGTCCATGAAGAAGCAACCTTGTCTATTCCATCATGGCAGTCGCCCACGAAGGACTTGCCTCACTAGCGGTAGATCTTCACGAAGTAGGCGATCTCCTTGCCCTTACAAACTCCTTGGTTCAACTCCACAATCTTGTCGGAGGCTCCCAAGTGACACCTAGCCAATCTAGGAGACACCACTCTCCAAGAAGTAACAAATGGTGTGTTGATGATGAACTCCTTGCTCTTGTGCTTTAAATGATAGTCTCCCCAACACTCAACTCTCTCTCACGGGATTTGGATTTGGTGGAAAGAAGATTTGAGTGGAAAGCAACTTGGGGAAGGCTAGAGATCAAGATTCATATGGTAGGAATGGAATATCTTGAGCTCAACACAAGGGTAGGTGGTTCTCTCTCAGGAAATGTGTATTAGAAGTGAAGATCTGTTCTGATGGCTCTCTCCACGAATGAAGAGTGGGTGGAGGGGTATATATAGCCTCCACACAAAATCTAACCGTTACACACAATCTGCCAAACTCGATGGGACCGAATCGTTAAACTCGGTCGGACCGACTCAGCAAACCTAGTGACCGTTAGGATTTTCGGTGGGACTGAGATGCAACTCGGTAGGACCGATATGGTTAGGGTTAGGGCATAATGTAATCTCGGTGTGACCGATTACACAAACTCGGTGGGACCGATTTTGGTAATAAGCTAACCAGAGAGTTGGTCAGGTAAACTCGGCGGGACCGATTCGCTCTTTTCGGTGAGACCAAAACGTTACGAAAGGGAAACAGTGAGTTTACATTGCAATCTCGGTGGGACCGATCGCTCACTTCGGTTGGACCGAAACATTATGAAGGGAAACAGAGAAATTGCAATCCCATCTCGATGAGACCGAGATCCCTATCGGTGAAACCGATTTGCTAGGGTTTGTGGGAGTGGCTATGCCATGTGAAACTCGGTGGCTCCGGATAGGAAGAATCGATGGGGCCGAGTTTGACTTTAGGTTTGGGTCATATGTGGATATGGAAAGGTAGTTGAGGATTTTGGAGCATATCACTAAGCACATGAAGCAAGAGGCTCATTAAGCAACACCTCATCCCTCCTTAATAGTATTGGCTTTTCCTATGGACTCAATGTGATCTTGGATCACTAAAATAGAAAATGTAGAGTCTTGTTCTTGATGCTTGAGCCAAGCCTTTGTCCTTGTAGTTTTGAGGGATCCTCTTTCCTCATGCATGCCATGCCATCCATTGAGCTTTTCTTGAAATATTCATCTTGGAATGATGTTAGCTCAATGAGCTATATGTTGTTAGGAATTACCAAAACCACCCAGGGATAGTTGCACTTTCAACGCTACCTCTACATCTACCTTCGGGATTAGTTTTAGACCTAAATAATTGTTATTTGGTGCCAGCGTTGAGCATGAACATTATACCTGGATCTTGTTTGATACCAGACGGTTATTCATTTAAATCAAAGAATAACGGTTGTTCTATTTATATGACTAATATCTTTTATGGTCATGCACCCTTGAAGAGTGGTCTATTTTTTGTTGAATCTCGGTAGTAGTGATACACATATTCATAATATTGAAACCAAAAGATGCAAGAGTTGATAATGATAGTGCAACTTATTTGTGTCACTACCGTTTAGGTCATATCGGTGTAAAGCGCATGAAGAAACTCCATACTGATGGACTTTTGGAACCACTTGATTATGAATCACTTGGTACTTGCGAACCGTGCCTCATGAGCAAGATGACTAAAACGCCGTTCTCCGGAACTATGGAACGAGCAACAGATTTGTTGGAAATAATACATACAAATGTATGTAGTCCGATGAATATTGAGGCTCACGACGGATATCGTTATTTTCTCACCTTCACAGATGATTTGAGCAGATATGGGTATATCTACTTAATGAAACATAAGTCTGAAACATTTGAAAAGTTTAAAGAATTTCAGTGTGAAGTTGAAAATCATCATAACAAGAAAATAAAGTTTCTATGGTCTGATTGTCGAGGAGAATATTTGAGTTACGAGTTTGGTCTTCATTTGAAACAACGCGGAATAGTTTCGCAACTCACGCCACCCAGAACACCACAGTGAAATGGTGTGTCCAAACGTCATAATCGTACTTTACTAGATATGGTGCGATCTATGATGTCTCTTACTGATTTACCGCTATCATTTTGGGGTTATGCTTTAGAGATAGCTGCATTCACGTTAAATATGGCACCATCGAAATCCGTTCAGACGACGCCTTATGAACTGTGGTTTGGCAAGAAACCAAAGTTGTCGTTTCTTAAAGTTTGGGGCTGCGATGCTTATGTGAAAAAGCTTCAACCTGATAAGCGTGAACCCAAATCGGGAAAATGTGTCGTCATAGGATACCCAAAAGTGACTGTTGGGTACACCTTCTATCACAGATCCGAAGGCAAGACTTTTGTTGCTAAATTTGGAATCTTTCTAGAGAAGGAGTTTCTCTCGAAAGAAGTGAGTGGGAGGAAAGTAGAACTTGATGAGTGTGACGCCCGGATAGTTACGCTACAGTAACCGTCAGCTAATGATGCCACGTCACCACGATTACTGTTGTTAATCTTGTGATGATTCAAATCCCGTCCAAAATTAAAATTTAAAATCAAGTCAAACAATTAAAGTTTTCAAAAGTCAAAACTAAAATGTTCTTAATGTGACAAGTAAATCATGGATATTATTGCTGGAGAAACAAAATTTTTATAAAATATTAAATACCCTAAAGTGAACAAAACAGTAGCAAAAGCAATTATTTAAAAGCTTTTATAATAATAAACCATCACAAACTATTTTACTTTATGTGCCAAGTTAAATGTGGTTGTGCCATATTTACATGTACTAAATTAGGTACAACTTTGGTATTTTATTAAAACTAAAGTAAGTAGGCACTAAAAGAAAAAGTAAAAGAAAATACAAAACAGAAAACAAAAGAGAAAAGGAAACTCCCCCTTTTTCCCTGGGCCTTGGCCCAGACAACAGCCAGGCCGGCCCACCCCAACCCCCTGGCCTATATGGCCTCGTTACCCCCCGCAAACCCTAACCCACCCCCATGATCCCCACTTCTCCCCCACTCCCCAGATCCCCTCCTGGATCGAGATCGCCCCCGACGCCCCGTCTCGACCCCGCTGCCTCGCCGTTCGCCAGCGCCGCCCGTCGGACCACCCCATCTTCTTATCCGCTCCGCCGTCCCCTCGTCACCGGGCCACACCCGCTCGTCGTCGTCGTGTGCCACCACCGTCGTCATCTTATCTGTCACTGAACCGCCGCCGAGGACCTCGCCGGAGCTTTCCCCCGCCGGACTGCCTCCTCCTCCTCCTCAACGACCTGCCTCCTCTTCGTCACCGTCGTCCCCGACGTCCTCCTCGACCCCCGCTGCCGAACCCCTACCGCCCAGTGAGCCTCCGTCTCGCTCCTCCCCTCCCCTCTTTCCCGCGCTCGTTGTGCCCTGCTCGCCTGCCGCCGCTCATGCCTGACCACAGTCGCCGCGCCCCTACCGCTTTCCCCCGTGCGCCCCGCCTCCGCCTCAGGCCCCCGCGCCCCCGCTCGCTACTGCCTTCTGCTACTACTGCGGCTGCTGCCGCCGTCCGCCACTCGCCCTGCCGCTGCACCACGCCTCGCGTGCGCCCCCACTGCATCGTCCCACGCGCGCCTCCCCCATCGACGCCTCCTGCCGGCGGAAACCGGCGAGCCCGCGCGCTCGGCGCGGCCACGGCCACCGGCGCCAAGGCGTGCGCCCACCCTTCGCACGCGGCCCCGCAGCGCCCGTTCAGGCGGGCTAGCGCTCGTCGCATGGCTCTGCCCGGCGCCCGTAACCCGGTTGCCCGCTAAGGGCTCCCCCAGAGTCACTGACTAGGGGGCCCCACGCCCCAAAAAAAGAATAATAAAAAAGAATAAAAAAGAATAATAAATAAAGATGTTAATATTAACTGATTAATTAATTAATCCTGAGTTGATTAACCTAATCGCTAATTAAACTAATTAACATGTTTAGTTAATATCAGTCAATGACGAACGGGAACAACACGTCAGTTGACCAGTTAACTCCTCTGTTGACTGCTGACGTCATGCTGACGTCAGCATGCACTGTTCTGGATAATGTTGTTTTAAAATAATTAAATAAACCCTAAAAATGATTTAAACCTTTTAAATTAATATAAAATAAACCATAGCTCAGATGGAAAAACTTTATACATGAAAGTTGCTTAGAACGACGAGACGAATCCGAATTCGCACTCCGTTCATCCGCCACACATCCCTAACATAGCGAACATGCAACTTTCCCCCTTCGGTTCATTTGTCCGAAAACGCGAAACACCGGAAATACTTTCCCGGATGTTTCCCCCCTTCGCTGGCACCACCTCCTACCACGTTAGGGCACACCTAGCACCGCTGTTTGCTTTGTCATGCATCGGCATGCATCTGTTTGCAATGTATTTATTGTTTCTTCCCCCTCTTCTTCTCTGGTAGACCCTGAGACCGGCGCTGATGCCCCTGAGTACGACTACATCGACGACGAACCCTTCTCTTGCCAGAGCAATCAGGCAAGCCCCCCCTGATGACCAGATATCGCCTATTCTTCTCTATACTGCTTGCATTAGAGTAGTGTAGCATGTTACTGCTTTTGGTTAGTCCTATTATGTTGCATAGCCTGTCATTGTTGCTACAATTGTTACCCTTACCTACTATCCTACTACTTAGAATCGGATGCTAGTATTCCATCAGTGTCCCTACATTCTTGTCCGTCTGCCATGCTATACTACTGGGCCGTGATCACTAGGGAGGTGATCACGGGTATATACTATATACTTTATATACATGACACATGTGGTGACTAAAGTCGGGTCAGCTCGTTGAGTACCCGCAAGTGATTCTGATGAGGGGGGCTGAAAGGACAGGTGGCTCAATCCCGGTAGAGGTGGGCCTGGGTTCCTGACGGCCCCCGGCTGTTACTTTGTGGCGGAGCGACAGGGCAGGTTGAGACCACCTAGGAGAGAGGTGGGCCTGGCCCTGGTCGGCGTCCGCGGTTACTTCATAATAACACGCTTAACGAGATCTTGGTATTTGATCTGAGTTGGGTCGTTGACCTTATACGCACTAACCGCCACGTGGGACAACATATGGGCAACCGGCGTCGCGGTATCAGCCGAAGCTCTTTTTGACGTCAGGGACTAAGCGGCGCGCGCCGGATTGGACTAGAACGCCTGCTAGGCTAGGTTTTCTTCCGGCCGCGTATGCAACGTGCAGGTGTGCAATGGGCGATGGGCCCAGACCCCTGCGCGCATAGGATTTAGACCGGCGTGCTAACCTCTCTGTTGAGCCTAGGTGGGGCTGCGACGTGTTGATCTCCAGAGGCCGGACATGACCCAGGAAAGTGTGCCGGCCAGAGGGATCGAGCGTGTCGGGTAATGTGATGCACCCCTGCAGGGAAGTTTATCTATTCGAATAGTCGTGATCTTCGGTAACAGGACGACTTGGAGTTGTACCTTGACCTTATGACAACTAGAACCAGATACTTAATAAAACACACCCTTCCAAGTGCCAGATATAACCCGGTGATCGTTCTCTAACAGGGTGACGAGGAGGCGATCGCCGGGTAAGATTATGCTATGCGATGCTACTTGCTGGACTTACCATCTACTCTCTTCTACATGCTGCAAGATGGAGGTGGCCAGAAGCATAGTCTTTGACAGGATTAGCTATCCCCCTCTTATTCTGGCATTCTGCAGTTCAGTCCACCGATATGGCCCTTTACACATATACCCATGCATATGTAGTGTAGCTCCTTGCTTGCGAGTACTTTGGATGAGTACTCACGGTTTCTTTTCTCCCTCTTTTCCCCCTTTCCCTTCTACCTGGTTGTCGCAACCAGATGCCGGAGCTCAGGACCCAGACGCCACCGTCGACGATGACTCCTACTACACCGGAGGTGCCTATTGCTACGTGCAGCCCGCTGACGATAACCATGAGTAGTTTAGGAGGATCCCAGGCAGGAGGCATGCGCCTCTTTCGATCTGTATCCCAATTTGTGCTAGCCTTCTTAAGGAAAACTTGTTTAACTTATGTCTGTACTCAGATATTGTTGCTTCCGCTAACTCGTCTATGATCGAGCACTTGTATTCAAGCCCTCGAGGCCTCTGGCTTGTATTATGATGCTTGTATGACTTATTTTATTTTTAGAGTTGTGTTGTGATATCTTCCCGTGAGTCCCTGATCTTGATCGTACACGTTTGTGTGTATGATTAGTGTATGATTGAATCGGGGGCGTCACAAGTTGGTATCAGAGCCGACTTCCTGTAGGAATCCCCCTTCCAAACTCCTTGGCCGAAGTCGAGTCTAGACATTGCTAAACTTTTACTAACATGGATGTGTGTCTTACGGGCCCACGTCGCCATTCGGGTGGTATTAGGATCTTTTACTCCTTGGTCTTTACTCTGGGACTCTGATCTCTCTTCTCTTCGGGTTAAAGGTTTTGCTAACTCTAACATTAGGATCTCGTGATCACGTCCACCCAGAGAGCCCCATATGACAGATGATCACCTGCTGCCCCAGAAGATTCCGAAGATACTCTCCGATATTCTCTCGAGACCTTGTGCCAGTTGCTTTTCCAATTCTCTACCACGGAAATATCCCTATGGATATATACTTAGACCTGTCGTTCTTACTTTATACCCAGTCGATCTTGTTATTAAAAGATACCCCGAGAAAACTTTGTGCCTACTGCCTTGCAGTTCTAAGTCGCCTGAATACCCCTACGGATAATTCTCGCTCTTACCGAGTATCGGCTCATCCCCAGTTGTTCATGTGTTTCACAAAATTCTTCGAAATACTATCCGATCTTTCGAGAATCCTCATTAGCCTATGGCTCTTGTAATGCTTGTCTGCCTGCATTTTGGTTGATTCCAAATGACTAGCAATATTCATGGATGTCCTTTGCCTCTATCATCTTGGGTCCCTCGATTCAATGTGTTGCGAATGTTGCAATCCTTAATCAGATCTAAGAATTCATCCTTTTGGCTCAGACGTCATTTTAAACATGAGCTCGATCTCGGCCAATCAAATTGCCATCGATTGTACCCTAAGCCTACTCAACTTACCCATCTTTGATCAGAGCATTGCTTCTGATCCCTTGATTTCGAAATCGCAATTCTTTTGCATTTGAGCTTTGAATTATTTAGTTGGTTCTATAATCTGACGCTGATACATCTCCGTCGTATCTATAATTTTTTATTGTTCCATGCCAATATTATTCAACTTTCATATACTTTTGGCAACTTTTTATATTATTTTTGGGACTAACATATTGATCCAGTGCCCAGTGCCAGTTCCTGTCTGTTGCATGTTTTTGGTTTCGCAGAATATCCATATCAAATGGAGTCCAAACGGGATAAAAATGCACGGAGCTTATTTTTGGAATATTTGGAAAATCTGGGAAAAAGATCGACGCGAAACGGTGTCCGAGGTGGCCACGAGGCAGGGGCCCACGCCCGTACCAGGAGGGCGCATCCCCCACCTCGTGGGCTACCTGTAAGGCGGTTGATGCCCTTCTTCGACCGCAAGAAATCTAATTTTTGGAAGAAAAAAAAATCACGCGAAGGTTTCAGTCCAATCGGAGTTACGGATCTTCGGATATAAAAGAAACAGTGAAAAGGCAGCAGAACAGAACGCAGAAACAGAGAGAGACAGAGAGATAGATCCAATCTCGGAGGGGCTCTCACCCCTCCCATGCAATGGGAGCCAAGGACCAGAGGGGAAACCCTTCTCCCATCTAGGGAGGAGGTCAAGGAAGAAGAAGAAGGGGGGGCCCTCTCCCCCTTGCTTCCGGTGGCGCCGGAGTGCCACCGGGGCCATCATCATCACCGCAATCTTCACCAACAACTTCACCGCCATCATCACCAACTCTTCCCCCCTCTATGCAGTGGTGTAACCTCTCTCTTACCCGTTGTAATCTCTACTTAAACATGGTGCTCAACACTATATATTATTTCCCAATGATGTATGTCTATCCTATGATGTTTGAGTAGATCTGTTTTGTCCTATGGGCTATTTGAAGATCAAGATTGGTTTGAGTTGCATGTTTTATTATTGGTGTTGTCCTATGGTGCTCTACATGTCGCGCAAGGGTGAGGGATCCCCGCTATAGGGTTTGCAATATGTTTATGATTTGCTTATGTTGGGTGGCGTGAGTGACAGAAGCACAGACCCGAGTAAGTAGGTTGTTTGCGTATGGGATAAAGGGGACTTGATACTTTAATGCTATGGTTGGGTTTTACCTTAATGATCTTTAGTAGTTGCGGATGCTTGCTAGAGTTCCAATCATAAGTGCATATGATCCAAGTAGAGAAAGTATGTTAACTTATGCCTCTCCCTCAAATAAAATTGCAATAGTGATTACCGGTCTAGTTATCGATTGCCTAGGGACAAATAACTTTCTTGTTGACAAAAACTCTCTACTAAAACTAATTTAGTTGTGTCTTTATCTAAACAGCCCCTAGCTTTTATTTACTCGCTCTTTACTTTCTTGCAAGCCTATCTGAAAACACCTACAAAGTACTTCTAGTTTCATACTTGTTCTAGGTAAAGCGAACGTCAAGCGTGCGTAGAGTTGTATCGGTGGTCGATAGAACTTGAGGGAATATTTGTTCTACCTATAGCTCCTCGTTGGGTTCGACACTCTTACTTCTCGAAAGAGGCTACAATTGATCCCCTATACTTGTGGGTTATCAAGACCTTTTTCTGGCGCCGTTGTCGGGGAGCAATAGCGTGGGGTGAATATTCTCGTGTGTGCTTGTTTCCTTTATCACTAAGTAATTTTTATTTGTTGTTCTTAGTTGTTCTCTATCTTTAGTTATGGATATGGAACACGAAATACCAAAAAAAATTAGGTGTACTTGCTGCTCATGGAGATGGGGAACCTCCTAAAATCCTCGATGCTGGTTATGTGAAAGATATTATGTACTACTTTAATAATCCTGAGAAAACCCCATGCAATTATGTAATGGGAGTAACGTTGGATCAACGTGAATACTTTAGGGATTATCGCTTGACTCAAAAAGGGAAACTATTATGGGATCAAATTCATATATTGAATTGGTATGCTAGACAACTATGCTTGGAATATGATTATACTTGTTGCTCTAGGATGAAGACTCCACACCTTCCCTTTTAATGCAAATTTAATGATAATAAAACCTTAGCTTCTTATGCTAATGGTATATATGATTACTATGATGTGGAGCAAATAGAAGAATTTGTTGCTTTTATGGGTGCTTATGAAATTGAATCTATGTTTAAAGAGTTTGAAGATTTTGATGATGCTGCTTATAGACCTGAAAATTTAGCTATCCTAAAATATTGCTATGAGAATTATGAATACAATTCCGATATTAATGCACTCATTGAGAAAGTCTCCGATGTCCAAGAAGAGATTAATATTTTGCAGGAATCTATGGAAGAAGAAATTGATGAAACTGTGAGCTCATTGGATGAAAAAGATGAGGAGGAGAGCGAAGAACAAAAGAAGGAAGAGCGGATTAGCTACCCGTGCCCACCTTCTAATGAGAGTAACTCTTCAGCTCATACATTGTTTAATTTCCCTTTGTGCTTACCGAAGGATGATTGTTATGATCCCGTTGACTCTTTTGAAATATCCCTTTTTGATGATGCTTGCTATGCTTGTGGCCAAGATGCCAATATGAATTATGCTTATGGAGATGAACTTTCTATAGTTCCTTATGTTAAACATGAAATTGTTGCTATTGCACCCACGCATGATAGTCCTATTATCTTTTTGAATTCTCCCGATTATACTATATCGGAGAAGTTTGCACTTATTAAGGATTATATTGATAGGTTGCCTTATACCGTTGCACATGATGATTTTGATAGATATAATATGCATGTGCTTTCTGCTCCTACTTGCAATTATTATGAGAGAGGAACTATATCTCCACCTCTCTATGTTTCCAACACGATAAAATTGCAAGAAACTGTTTATACTATGCACTGGCCTTTACTTTGTGTGCATGAATTGTTCTTTTATGACATGTCGATGCATAGGAAGAGAGTTAGACTTCGTCATTACATGATATATGTTACTTTGTGCTCATTACTAAATTACAAATCATTGCTAATTAAAATTGGCTTTAATATACCTTGGGATCCGGGTGGATTCACTACTTGAGCACTATATGCCTAGCTTAATGGCTTTAAAGAAAGCGTTGCCAGGGAGACAACCCGGAAGTTTTAGAGAGTCATTTATTTCTGTTGAGTGCTTTCATATAGTTTCAAAACAATAAAAATAAAGGGGGGAACCCAAAACTTTTTCAAAAAAAAGAAAAGCGAAAGTGAGAGAGACAAGCATTGTTGAAGTGGGAGCTAGCCTTGAACTTTGTTCATGCTCACGGCAACTTTGTGAATCTTGATTACAGAAACTTTTCAACAAAAATAATTATCCCCTTGTACAATTCCATTGTATTATAAAAATAATGTGCCAAGGTTTGCCTTTAGGATGTTTACAATACTTGTTGGTTTGTACGGTGCAGGACAGAAACTTTGGCTGTAGTGAGCAATTTTTAATTCTTTACTGGAACGTCAAATGGTTCTGATTCTTTTTGCACTGTATTTCTATACAAATTCTACATTTTTTACTAATTTTGGCAGAATTTTTCAAGTATCAGAAGTATGGTGAATGTTCAGATTATTACAGAATGTTCTGTTTTAGACAGATTCTGTTTTTGATGCATAGTTTGCTTGTTCTGATGAAACTATCGATTTATATCAGTGGATTAAGCCATGAAAAAGTTATATTACAGTAGACACAATGCAAAAACAAAATATTAATTGTTTTGCAACAATACATAGAGTAGTGATTTGCTTTATTATACTAACGGATCTTACCGAGTTTTCTGTTGAAGGTTTGTGTGGATGAAGTGTTCGATGATCGAGAAGGTTTCAATGTGAGAAGAAGGAAGAGAGGCAAGAGCTCAAGCTTGGGGATTCCCGAGGCACCCCAAGTAAACATTCAAGGAGACTCAAGCGTCTAATCTTGGGGATGCCCTGGAAGGCATCCCCTCTTTCTTCAACAAGTATCGGTATGTTTTCAGATTCGTTTCGTTCATGCGATATGTGCAAATCTTGGAGCATCTTTTGCATTTAGTTATGCACCATGATGGTATGATATGGTACTTGGTTGATTTATAGAATGCTCTTCGCACTTCACTTATATCTTTCGAGTATGGCTTTATAGAATGCTTCATGTGCTTCACTTATATCATTTGAAGTTTGGATTGCCTGTTTCTCTTTACTTAGACAACCGCCATTTGTAGAATGCTATTTTGCTTCACTTATATTTGTTAGAGCGTGGGCATATATTTTGTAGAAAGAATTAACTCTCTTGCTTCACTTATATCTATTTAGAGAGATGACAGGAACTGGTCATTCACATGGTTAGTCATAAAATCCTACATAAAACTTGTAGATCACTGAATATGATATGTTTGATTCCTTGCAATAGTTTTGCGATATAAAGGTGGTGATATTAGAGTAATGCTAGTTGAGTAATTGTGAAATTGAGAAATACTTGTGTTGAGGTTTGCAAGTCCCGTAGCATGCACGTATGGTGAACCGTTATGTAACGAAGTCAGAGCATGAGGTGTTTATTGATTGTCTTCCTTATGAGTGGCGGTCGGGGACGAGCGATGGTCTTTTCCTACCAATCTACCCCCCTAGGAGGACGCGCGTAGTACTTTGTTTCGGTGACTAATAGATTTTTGCAATAAGTATGTGAGTTCTTTATGACTAGTGTTGAGTCCATGGATTATACGCACTCTCACCCTTCCATCATTGCTAGCCTCTTCGGTACCGTGCATTGCCCTTTCTCACCTCGAGATTTGGTGCAAACTTCACCGGTGCATCCAAACCCCGTGATACGATACGCTCTATCACACATAAACCTCCTTATATCTTCCTCAAAATAGCCACCATACCTACCTATTATGGCATTTCCTTATCCATTCCGAGATATATTGCCATGCAACTTCCATCATCATCATATACATGACTTGAGCATTATTGTCATATTGCTTTGCATGATCGTAAGATAGCTAGCATGATGTTTTCATGGCTTGTCCGTTTTTTGATGTCATTGCTATGCTAGATCATTGCACATCCCAGTACACCGCCGGAGGCATTCATATAGAGTCATATCTTTGTTCTAGATATCGAGTTGTAATATTGAGTTGTAAGTAAATAAAAGTGTGATGATCATCATTATTAGAGCATTGCCCCAGTGAGGAAAGGATGATGGAGACTATGATTCCCCCACAAGTCGGGATGAGACTCCGGATGAAAAAATAAAAAAAGAGAAAGGCCAAAAAAAGAGATGGCCCCAAAAAAGAAAAAAATGAGAGAAAAAGAGAGAAGGGGCAATGTTACTATCCTTTTACCACACTTGTGCTTCAAAGTAGCACCATGTTCTTCATATAAAGAGTCACTTGAGTTATCACTTTCATATACTAGTGGGAATTTTCATTATAGAACTTGGCTTGTATATTCCAACGATGGGCTTCCTCAAATGCCCTAGGTCTTCATGAGCAAGCAAGTTGGATGCACACCTACTTAGTTTCAGTTTGAGCTTTCATACACTTATAGCTCTAGTGCATCCGTTGCATGGCAATCCCTACTCCTCACATTGACATCAATTGATGGGCATCTCCATAGCCCGTTGATTAGCCGTGTTGATGTGAGACTTTCTCCTTTTTGTCTTGTCCACATAACCCCCATCATCATATTCTATTCCACCTATAGTGCCATGTCCATGGCTCACGCTCATGTATTGCATGAAAGTTGAAAAGGTTTGAGAACATCAAAAGTATGAAACAATTACTTGGCTTGTCATCGGGGTTGTGCATGATGTGAATATTTTGTGTGGTGAAGATGGAGCATAGCTAGACTATATGATTTTGTAGGGATGAGCTTTCTTTGGCTATGTTATTTCGATAAGACATACTTGCTTGGTTGGTATGCTTGAAGTATTATTGTTTTTATGTCAAATGATAGACTATTGCTTTGAATCACTCGTGTCTTAATATTCATGCCATGATTATACATATGATCAAGATTATGCTAGGTAGCATTCCACATCAAAAAATATATTTTTTATAATTTACCTACTCGAGGACGAGCAGGAATTAAGCTTGGGGATGCTGATACGTCTCCGTAGTATCTATAATTTTTTATTGTTCCATGCCAATATTATTCAACTTTCATATACTTTTGGCAACTTTTTATATTATTTTTGGGACTAACGTATTGATCCAGTGCCCAGTGCCAGTTCCTATTTGTTCCATGTTTTTGGTTTCACATAATATCCATACCAAATGGAGTCCAAACGGGATAACAATGTACGAAGCTTATTTTTGGAATATTTGGAAAATCTGGGAAAAAGATGAACACGAAACGGTGTCCGAGGTGGCCACGAGGCAGGGGCCCATGCCCGTACCAGGAGGGTGCGCCCCACACCCTCGTGGGCCACCCGTAAGGCAGTTGATGCCCTTCTTTGGCCGCAAGAAAGCTAATTTTTGGAAAAAAAATCACGGTGAAGGTTTCGATCCAATCGGAGTTACGGATCTCCGGATATAAAAGAAACGGTGAAAAGGCAGCAGAACAGAACGCAGAAACAAAGAGAGACAGAGAGATAGATCCAATCTCGGAGGGGCTCTCGCCCCTCCCACGCCATGGGAGCCAAGGACCAGAGGGGAAACCCTTCTACCATATAGGGAGGAGGTCAAGGAAGAATAAGAAGAAGGGGGGCCCTCTCCCCCTTGCTTCCGGTGGCGCCGGAGTGCCACCGGGGGCCATCATCATCACTGCAATCTTCACCAACAACTTCACCGCCATCATCACCAACTCTTCCCCCCTCTATGCAGCGGTGTAACCTCTCTCTTACCCGCTGTAATCTCTACTTAAACATGGTGCTCAACGCTATATATTATTTCCCAATGATGTATGGCTATCCTATGATGTTTGAGTAGATCTGCTTTGTCCTATGGGCTATTTGATGATCAAGATTGGTTTGAGTTGCATGTTTTATTATTGGTGCTTTCCTATGGTGCTCTCCGTGTCGCGCAAGTGTGAGGGATCCCCACTGTAGGGTTTGCAATATGTTTATGATTTGCTTATGGTGGGTGGCGTGAGTGACAGAAGCACAGACCCGAGTAAGTAGGTTGTTTGCGTATGGGATAAAGGGGACTTGATACTTTAATGCTATGGTTGGGTTTTACCTTAATGATCTTTAGTAGTTGCGGATGCTTGCTAGAGTTCCAATCATAAGTGCATATGATCCAAGTAGAGAAAGTATGTTAGCTTATGCCTCTCCCCCAAATAAAATTGCAATAGTGATTAACGGTATAGTTATCAATTGCCTAGGGACAAATAACTTTCTTGTTGACAAAAACTCTCTACTAAAACTAATTTAGTTGTGTCTTTATCTAAACAGCCCCTAGCTTTTATTTACTCACTCTTTACTTTCTTGCAAGCCTATCCGAAAACACCTACAAAGTACTTCTAGTTTCATACTTGTTCTAGGTAAAGTGAACGTCAAGCGTGCGTAGAGTTGTATCAGTGGTCGATAGAACTTGAGGAAATATTTGTTCTACCTTTAGCTCCTCGTTGGGTTTGACACTCTTACTTATCGAAAGAGGCTAGAATTGATCCCCTATACTTGTGGGTTATCAGACGCCCTTGCATTATTTCTTCCTCTGATTGAGTACCGATACTCACATCAGCTTCGTTGTGGATCGCCTGATCCATTGTTGGATTCCGTCCGACATCTTTCTTCATATTCAATAACCTGGTGAGCCTTTCCACGGGTATATAATGCCTTTGGTAAATTGTATCCTCTGCTTTGACAACCATGCTCTACTCTTGAGCTTGTGTTATTTACTTCTGAAGTTTGTGGTATATGTTCTAAGAAGCCCCGATGGCTTGAACCTATGCCTTCCTTAATATGAGTGAACTCGAAAGTTTTCACAAGTCATACTCTTCTGGTATTTTGCCAGATAAAAGTTCAATGCTACAACTTCTTAGAAAGCGAGAAGTGAATGAAAGGTTATGCATTGAAGAAGTGGGAGTCGACCTTGAACTTTGCGTCCATGCCCATGGACACGATGCTGATCTTATCATGGAAGCTTCTCTTAAAATTATTTACCCCTTTGGCATAAGTTTAGCTTATATCTGGGAGTTGGTCCTTTGCAACCATGGTTCCGACCATGATTGTTCTCCTTCGATTCTATTTCTCGTACAAGTTAAAGTACTTTCCTTCTACATATCAGTACATCTTCGCCACCTCTATTTTGAACTGCCTTCGAGTACTACCCCCTGGTATCTCGAGGATATCATGCCATCGCACTACATCTTATGAATTTTTGATGAAGTAGTACCTTTCCTGTCATAGTCACTCCAATGGTTCTAGGTTGTCGTCAACCGAGGACTCCGAGAATTGAATTGAACCCGCACTGCAATTCAGTACTCCTAGTACTTTGTTGTTGAGAAGTTTAATACTCCATCATGTCATTCCTAGCCTGATCGGCTACATCATTATATCATTATCGTGCTAAATTTTAAATGTGCTACCTGGTCCTTCTTCCCGGAGCACAATTTTCGACGATGAGCTAAACTT
Organism: Aegilops umbellulata; assembly: GCA_032464435.1. Classification (NCBI taxonomy): domain Eukaryota; kingdom Viridiplantae; phylum Streptophyta; class Magnoliopsida; order Poales; family Poaceae; genus Aegilops; species Aegilops umbellulata. The sequence goes on along the minus strand of CP136060.1, from coordinate 91,346,023 downwards.
ACATAGATCTTCCTCGTCATATCACTTCTCCTTGAACCACAAACATGATTTCGAGTTTGTGTCCTACCCATGGTTCCAATCATCTTTCTCTTTCATCATTCCTTTGACTTGATGTCATCATTGATCGATTACATCTTCATGAAATATCTCGACAAATGTGTCATGATCATAGTCAGCATTCTGAGCTCTTCTAGGATATCAACTGAATTCATGATGAGAAATACCATCCTTTCCCTCGATGATTTGTGTTATCATCGACCACTTTATTGCCTTATGTTCAACACAAACTTGTTCATATTTTGTGTTATGCCTTGAGATCCTTGCTATCCAACATTTGTTCTTCTTTATCTTGGAGTATTACCATCTTTTATGTCAAGAATGTTGTGAGATTTCACCACCTCTTAAGAATTTTTGGTATAGTGATACTTCTCACCATCACCATTCTTTATTGGTCCTCGTGTTGATTCCAACCGGGGTACCAACAAGTGAACGGTGCTGTTTGGATTCTGCACTTCTAGCAACCCTATTTCTTTGAAGTTAATGGTCGGCCGTTCATTCTTAGACTATTAATTATTGAATCACCATTCTGACATTGGTCGTGCAACCCAACCCATATTTTGGGCGCACCTTTCAACCAATGTTTAATTGTGTATGTTTTCCTCAAGCATACTTCCTTATATCATTTGATCTGACAAATGTTATCTCCATATCCACGTAATTGTGGCGATCCATCTTTTTGGATACCTCGTTGAATTATCGTTGAGTCCATCAGCCACCTCCTCATCCTCTTCTTGATTTAATGATGAGCTTTTGTTTCGGAACTCGCTTTCATAGTTCATTTCCCCGAGAATCTTACAATGGCATCTCGTCAAATTGCATTGCACCTTTTCTTCTCAGGCATCCCCGTGTCTAAGGTACCTTGACACCAATCAGATCTGAGTCTAGGTCAGATATGATGGTTGGGACATACTTCCAAGAGTTATAACATTGGTCTCTACATAACCTGATAAGGTGGTGTCTTTTCTTAGCACCCCGCCAGCAGACCTATTGTTATAATTTCCTTTTTAGCAAGGTTAGCCATTCTTCCATGAGGAAATTGTAGGACTTATTCTATAAGTTGTTCCTGATGTATCATTTGTGTGTCCAAAGTCTGACCTTTGCTTGAATACCATGTCAATGCTATCTCGAAGCATGCCTATGGTACTCCGATTTTCAACAAGTACATCTGAAGCACAATGCTAAATTTTCTTTATCAATTATCCAAACACCATTGTACGGGTAATGTCATGAAATTTCTCTCCCCTACCTAAAGAGTTTTCTAATTATATCCTATCATGGATATCATGCTCTGCTTGCCCTTGGGAAGGATATACCCCCTGAATTATGTGATTAAACACATTTTCCCTTCCATTGTTCTGTTTAGTCTAATCACATTTTCCTTTCCATTGTTTTTTTTAACCTTTCTTGTGATCTATATGTTATAAGAAGTTATATTCCCTGCTTATGTAAACACATCGATTGTACAACTCTGTCAGTAAGACCCTGTTACTATTGTTGATGACATTCTGGTATCCACCGATGGACGGGAACTTTGCCTAATGGTCCGCCTCGTTCAACGAGCAGGAAAATGGTTCTCTTCATCCCTCGTCCTTGGTACCAACGTTGTTGCCAACATAACTGACAGACTACCCTCTGAAATGTCTTGCTATCATGACCATGTAAGATGCCAACGGCCTTCCTACTTTTAACCACATGGTGGGACCATAACCCATAGATCCACAGGATCGAAACCTGACTCTCTTGTACACCCCCGTTTCCCAAAGTTATTCCTCGCGCGTGGCCTCGTATGTAATTCATGGGCCACCTTCCGTGTGATCTTCCAATCTGGTATTAAACACAATACTTAATCCCATTGCTCTAAACCCCTTTCACACTCTGTTTCAGGCAACGATGGTTGTCTATCCGCTTGAAACTTCTTATGGTACCGTCTTACTTTGCTCTTGATGTGTTTCATTTGTTCAACTCGAGAGATACTCATGTGTTCCTTCTTGGGATAACCCCAGATGATTTTCCCTTACAACATTCTATCGTTGTAGAGCTGCCCCTTACCGACTTGTAAGTACGATGGAGTCCCCGAAGAAAGGACGGCAACTTCATCATGATGCATTGGAATAAAGAATTGAAGACATCAACGAAAGGGGTGAACTTCTTCGAGAAGAGCAGCCAAGACTGACAAGATTCGTTAGAATTTCATAACCAGATCTTTCCCCGTTACTTCACCTCTTAAATCTCGGGACAAGATTTCTTGTAGTAGAGGAGAATTGTGACTCCCAGATAGTTACGCTACAGTAACCCTCCGCTAATGATGCCACGTCACCACGGTTACTGTTGTTAATCTTGTGATGATTCAAATCCCGTTCAAAATTCAAATTTAAAATCAAGTCAAACAATTAAAGTTTTCAAAAGTCAAAACTAAAATTTTCTTAATGTGACAAGTAAATCATGGATATTATTGGTGGAGAAACAAAATTTTTATAAAATATTAAATACCCTAAAGTGAACAAAACAGTAGCAAAAACAATTATTTAAAAGCTTTTATAATAATAAACCATCACAAACTATTTTACTTTATGTGCCAAGTTAAATGTGGTTGTGGCATATTTACATGTACTAAATTAGGTACAACTTTGGTATTTTATTAAAACTAAAGTAAGTAGGAACTAAAAGAAAAAGTAAAAGAAAATACAAAATAGAAAACAAAAGAGAAAAGGAAACCCCCCTTTTTCCCTTGGCCTTGGCCCAGACAACAGCCAGGCTGTCCCACCCCAACCCCCTGGCCTATATGGCCTTGTTACCCCCCCCCCCCCCCCCGCAAACCCTAACCCACCCCCACGATCCCCACTTCTCCCCCACTCCCCTGATCCCCTCCTGGATCGAGATCGCCCCCGACGCCCCGGCTCGACCCCGCCGCCTCGCTGTTCGCCAGCGCCGCCCGTCGGACCACCCCATCTTCTTATCTGCTCCACCATCCCCTCGTCACCGGGCCGCACCCGCTCGTCATCGTCGTGCGCCACCACCGTCGTCGTCCTCTCCGTCACCGAACCGTCGCCGAGGACCTCGCCAGAGCTTTCCCCCGCCAGACTACCTCCTCCTCCTCAACGGCATGCCTCCTCTTTGTCACTGTCATCCCCGACGTCCTCCTCGACCCCCGCTGCCCGAACTCGTACAGCCCCAATGATCCTCCGCCTCGCTCCTCCCCTCCCCTCTGTCCCGCGCTCGTCGCGCCTTGCTCGCCTGCCGCCGCTCATGCCCGACCACTGCCGCTGCGCCCCGCCTCCGCCTCAGGCCCCCGCGCCCCCGCTCGCTGCTGCCTTCTGCTACTACTGCGGCTCCTACTGCCGTCCGCCACTCGCCCTGCCGCTGCACCACGCCTCGCGCGTGCCCCCACAGCATCCTCCCACGCGCGCCTTCCCCATCGGCGCCTCCTGCCGGTGGAAACCGGCGAGCCCGTGCGCTCGGCCGCGGCCACGGCCACCGGCGCCAAGGCGCGCGCCCACCCTTCGCACGCCGCCCCGCAGCGCCCTTTCGGGCGGGCTAGCGCTCGTCGCATGGCTCTGCCCGGCGCCCGTAACCCGGTTGCGCGCTAAGGGTTCCCCCAGAGTCACTGACTAGGGGGCCCCACGCCCTGGAAAAAAGAATAATAAAAAAAGAATAATAAATAATGATGTTAATATTAATTGATTAATTAATTAATCCTGATTTGATTAACCTAATCGCTAATTAAACTAATTAACATGTATAGTTAATATCAGTTAATGACAAACGGGACCCACACGTCAGTTGACCAGTCAACTCCTCTGTTGACTGCTGACGTCAGCATGCACTGTTCTGGATAATGTTGTTTTAAAATAATTAAATAAATCCTAAAAATGATTTAAACCTTTTAAAATTAATATAAAATAAACCGTAGTTCGAATGGAAAAACTTTATACATGAAAGTTGCTCAGAACGACGAGACGAATCCGAATACGCAGTCCGTTCATCCGCCACACATCCCTAACATAGCGAACATGCAACTTTCCCCCTTCGGTTCATCTGTCCGAAAACGCGAAACACCGGAAATACTTTCCCGGATGTTTCCCCCCTTCGGTGGCACCACCTCCTACCACGTTAGGGCACACCTAGCACCGCGGTTTGCATCGTCATGCATCTGTTTGCAATGTATTTACTATTTCTTCCCCCTCTTCTTCTCCGGTAGACCCTAAGACCAACGCTGATGCCCCTGAGTACGACTACGTCGACGACGAACCCTTCTCTTGCCAGAGCAATCAGGCAAGCCCCCCCCCTTGATCACCAGATATCGCCTATTCTTCTCTATACTGCTTGCATTAGAGTAGTGTAGCATGTTACTACTTTTGGTTAGTCCTATTCTGTTGCATAGCGTGCCATTGTTGCTACAATTGTTACCCTTACCTGCTATCCTACTGCTTAGAATCGGATGCTAGTGTTCCATCAGTGGCCCTACATTCTTGTCCGTCTGCCATGCTATACTACTGGGCCGTGATCACTAGGGAGGTGATCACGGGTATATACTATATACTTTATATACATGACACATGTGGTGACTAAACTCGGGTCAGCTCGTTGAGTACCCGCAAGTGATTCTGATGAGGGGGGCTAAAAGGACAGGTGGCTCCATCCCGGTAGAGGTGGGCCTGGGTTTCTGATGACCCCCGACTGTTACTTTGTGGCGGAGCGACAGGGCAGGTTGAGACCACCTAGGAGAGAGGTGGGCCTGGCCCTGGTTGGCGTCCGCGGTTACTTCATAATAACACGCTTAACGAGATCTTGGTATTTGATCTGAGTTGGGTCGTTGACCTTATACGCACTAACCGCCACGTGGGACAAGATATGGGCAACCGACATCGTGGTATCAGCCGAAGCTCTTTTTGACGTCAGCGACTAAGCGGCGCGCGCCGGATTGGACTGGAAGCCTGCTAGACTACGTCTGCTTCCGGCCGCGTACGCAACGTGCAGGTGTGCAATGGGCGATGGGCCCAGACCCCTATGCGCATAGGATTTAGACCGGCGTGTTGACCTCTCTGTTGAGCCTAGGTGGGGCTGCGACGTGGTGATCTCCCGAGCCGGACATGACCCAGGAAAGTGTGCCCGGCCAGAGGGATTGAGCGTGTCGGGTAATGTGGTGCACCCCTGCAGGGAAGTTTATCTATTCGAATAGTCATGATCTTCGGTAACAGGACGACTTGGAGTTGTACCTTGACCTTATGACAACTAGAACCGGATACTTAATAAAACACACCCTTCCAAGTGCCAGATATAACTCGGTGATCATTCTCTAACAGGGCGACGAGGAGGCGATCGCCGGGTAAGATTATGCTATGCGATGCTACTTGGTGGAATTAGCATCTACTCTCTTCTACATGCTGCAAGATGGAGGTGGCCAGAAGCGTAGTCTTCGACAGGATTAGCTACCCCCCTCTTATTCTGGCATTCTGCAGTTCAGTCCACCGATATGTCCCATTACACATATACCCATGCATATGTAGTGTAGCTCCTTGCTTGCGAGTACTTTGGATGAGTACTCACGGTTGATTTTCTCCCTCTTTTCCCCCTTTCCCTTCTACTTGGTTGTCGCAACCAAATGCCGGAGCCCAGGAGCCAGACGCCACCGTCGACGACGACTCCTACTACACCGGAGGTGCCTACTGCTACATGCAGCCCGCTGACGACGACCATGAGTAGTTTAGGAGGATCCCAGGTAGGAGGCATGTGCCTCTTTCAATCTGTATCCCAGTTTGTGCTAGCCTTCTTAAGGCAAACTTGTTTAACTTGTGTCTGTACTCAGATATTGTTGCTTCCGCTGACTCGTCTATGATCGAGCACTTGTATTCGAGCCCTCGAGGCCCTTGGCTTGTATTATGATGCTTGTATGACTTATTTTATTTTTAGAGTTGTGTTGTGATATCTTCCCGTGAGTCCCTGATCTTGATCGTTCACGTTTGCATGTATGATTAGTGTACGATTGAATCAGGGGCGTCACAATGAGGTAACTGTACCTGCTCCCTTATTGGAAAGTAGTTCATCACATAAACTAGTTTCTGCGACACCTACACCAATTAGTGAGGAAGTTAATTATGATGATCATGAAACTTCAGATCAAATTGTTACTGAACCTTGTAGGTCAACCAGAGTAAGATCCGCACCAGAGTGGTATGGTAATCCTGTTTTGGAGGTTATGTCACTAGACCATGACGAACCTACGAACTATGAATAAGCGATGGTGAGCCCAGATTCCACAAAATGGCTTGAGGCCATGAAATTTGAGATGGGATCCCTGTATGAGAACAAAGTGTAGACTTTGGTTGACTTGCCCGATGATCGGCAAGCCATTGAGAATAAATGGATCTTCAAGAAGAAGACTAACGCTGATGGTAATGTTACTGTCTATAAATCTCCACTTGTTGCAAAAGGTTTTCGACAAGTTCAAGGGATTGACTACGATGAGACTTTCTCACCCGTAGTGATGCTTAAGTCTGTCTGAATCATGTTAGCAATTGCCGCATTTTATGATTATGAAATTTGGCAAATGGATGTCAAAACTTCATTCCTGAATGGATTTCTGGAGGAAGAGTTGTATATGATGCAACCGGAAGGTTTTGTCGATCCAAAAGGAGCTAACAAAGTGTGCAAGCTCCAGCGATCCATTTATGGACTGGTGCAAGCCTCTCGGAGTTGGAATAAACGCATTGATAGTGTGATCAAAGCATTTGGTTTTATACAAACTTTTGGTGAAGCTTGCAATTACAAGAAAGTGAGTAGGAGCTTTGTAGCATTTCTGATATTATATGTGGATGACATATTGCTGATTGGAAATGATATAGAATTTCTGGATAGCATAAAGGGATACTTGAATAAGAGTTTTTCAATGAAAGACCTTGGTGAAGCTGCTTATATATTGGGCATCAAGATCTATAGAGATAGATCAAGACGCTTAATTGGACTTTCACAAAGCACATACCTTGACAAAGTTTTGAAGAAGTTCAAAATGGAAAAGAAAGGGTTCTTGCCTGTGTTACAAGGTGTGAAGTTGAGTAAGACTCAATGCCCGACCACTGCAGAAGATAGAGAGAAGATGAAAGATGTTCCCTATGCTTCAGCCATAGGCTCTATCATGTATGTAATGTTGTGTACCAGACCTGATGTGTGCCTTACTATAAGTTTAGCAGGGAGGTACCAAAGTAATCCAGGAGTGGATCACTGGACAGTGGTCAAGAACATCCTGAAATACCTGAAAAGGACTAAGGATATGTTTCTCGTTTATGGAGGTGACAAAGAGCTCATAGTAAATGGTTACGTTGATGCAAGCTTTGACACTGATCCGGACGTCTAAATCACAAACCGGATACGTGTTTACATTGAACGGTGGAGTTGTCAGTTGGTGCAGTTCTAAACAAAGCGTCGTGGCGGGATCTACATGTGAAGCAGAGTACATAGCTGCTTCAAAAGCAGCAAATGAAGGAGTCTGGATGAAGGAGTTCATATCCGATCTAGGTGTCATACCTAGTGCATCGGGTCCAATGAAAATCTTTTGTGACAATACTGGTGCAATTGCCTTGGCGAAGGAATCCAGATTTCACAAGAGAACCAAGCACATCAAGAGATGCTTCAATTCCATCCAGGATCTAGTCCAGGTGGGAGACATAGAAATTTGCAAGATACATACGGATCTGAATGTTGCAGACCCGTTGACTAAGCCTATTCCACGAGCAAAACATGATCAACACCAAGACTCCTTGGGTGTTAGAATCATTACTGTGTAATCTAGATTACTGACTCTAGTGCAAGTGGGAGACTGAAGGAAATTTGCCCTATAGGCAATAATAAAGTTATTATTTATTTCCTTATAACATGATAAATGTTTATTATTCATGCTAGAATTGTATTAACCGGAAACATAATACTTGTGTGAATACATAGACAAATAGAGTGTCACTAGTATGCCTCTACTTGACTAGCTCGTTGATCAAAGATGGTTATGTTTCCTAGCCATTGACATGAGTTGTCATTTGATTAATGGGATCACATCATTAGGAGAATGATGTGATTGACTTGACCCATTCCGTTGGCTTAGCACTCGATCGTTTAGTATGTTGCTACTGCTTTCTTCATGACTTATACATGTTCCTATGACTATGAGATTATGCAACTCCCGTTTACCAGAGGAACACTTTGTGTGCTACCAAACGTCACAACGTAACTGGGTGATTATAAAGGTGCTCTACAGGTGTCTCCGAAGGTACTTGTTGGGTTGGCGTATTTCGAGATTAGGATTTGTCACTCCGATTGTCGGAGAGGTATCTCTAGGCCCACTCGGCAATGCACATCACTATAAGCCTTGCAAGCATTTCAACTACTGAGTTAGTTGCGGGATGATGTATTATGGAACGAGTAAAGAGACTTGCCAGTAACGATATTGAGCTAGGTATTGAGATACCGATGATCGAATCTCGGGCAAGTAACATACCGATGACAAAGGGAACAAACGTATATTGTTATGCGGTTTGACCGATAAAGATCTTCATAGAATATGTGGGAGCCAATATGAGCATCCAGGTTCCGCTATTGGTTATTGACCGAAGACGTGTCTCGGTCATGTCTACATAGTTCTCGAACCCGTAGGGTCAGCACGCTTAAAGTTTCGATGACATTTATATTATGAGTTTATATGTTTTGATGTACCGAAGGTAGTTCGGAGTCCCGGATGTGATCACGGACATGACGAGGAGTCTCGAAATGGTCGAGAGATGAAGATTGATATATTGGACAACTATATTCGGACAACGGAATGGTTCCGGGGATTATCAGATATATACCGGAGTACCGGGGGTTACCGGAACGTCCCCGGGGAATTAATGGGCCTTAGTGGAGAAGAGGAGGGGCGGCCAGGGCAGGCCGCGCGCCCCCTCCCCCTCTAGTCTGAATTGGACAAGGAGGGAGGGCGGCGCCCCCCTTTCCTTCTTCTCCTCCTCCTCTTTCCCCCTTCTCCTAATCCAATAAGGAAGGGAGGGAGTCCTACTCTACTCCCGGTGGGAGTAGGACTCCTCCTGGCGCGCCCCTCTCCTGGCCGGCTGCCTCTCCCTCCCTTTCTCCTTTATACACAGGGGCAGGGGGCACCCCATAGACACAACAATTGATCATTGATCTTTTAGCCGTGTGCGGTGCCCCCCTCCACCATAGTCCACCTCGATAATATCGTAGCGGTGCTTAGGCGAAGCCCTGCGTCGGTAGAACATCATCATCATCACCACGCCGTCATGCTGACAAAACTCTCCCTCAACACTCGACTGGATCGGAGTTCGAGGGACGTCATCGGGCTGAACGTGTGCTGAACTCGGAGGTGTCGTGCATTCGGTACTTGATCGGTCGGATCATGAAGACGTACGACTACATCAACTGCGTTGTGCTAACGCTTCCGCTTTCGGTCTACGAGGGTACGTGGACACACTCTCCCCTCTCGTTGCTATGCATCACCATGATCTTGCGTGTGCGTAGGAATTTTTTTGAAATTACTACATTCCCCAACACAATCAACCCAAAGACAAAGGATATCTACTCAAAACATCATAGAATGGCAACACATCATTGGATCATAATATGTGGCATAAAGCACCATGTTCAAGTAGGGATTACAGCGGGGTGCAAGAGAGTGGACCGCGTAAAATAGATAAGGATGGTGATGATGATGGCGATGTTGATGAAGACGATCACCGCGGCGATGATTCCCCTCCCGATGGCACTCTGGTGCCACCGAGAGAGAGGAGGAGAGGTTATCCCCCTTGTGCTTCCTCCTCCATGGCCTCCCCCCTAGATGGGGAGAGGTTCTCCCTCTGGTCCTTGGCCTTCATGGCGATGATGGCCCCTCTGGGATCCTCCTCCATGGCCTCCGGTGATGATGGCCCCCTCCGGCAGGGTGCCAGAGAGGGCCTAGATTGATTTCTCGTGGCTACAGAGGCTTGCGGCAGCGGAACTTCCGATCTAGGTTATTTTCTGGGGGTTTCTCTATTTATAGGAATTTTCGGCATTGGTTTCATGTCAGGGGGGTCTCCGAGTCGTCCACGAGGCAGGGGCCCACGCCCAAGGGGGTGGGCGCTCCCCCACCCTCGTGGATAGCCCGGGACTCTTCTGGCCCAACTCTTTTGCTCTAGGGGCTTCTTTTGGTCGATAAAAAATCAACAAAAATTGGCACATCAATTGGACTCCGTTTGGTATTCCTTTTCTGTAAAACTCAAAAACAAGGAAAAAAACAGAAACTGGCACTGGGCTCTAGGTTAATAGGTTAGTCCCAAAAATCATATAAAATAGCATTTAAATGCATATAAAACATCTAAGATGGATAATATAATAGCATGAATACTTCATAAATTATAGATACGTTGGAGACTTATCAGAAGGCAACTGTGGATACGGCTAGCCATGGAAAGTGAAAGAATGGTGGAAAAAGGAATAAACTTTATTCTCTGTTTGGGAACCGCCTATGGCATATCTAGCATGGAAAGTGTTCGGAACTCTGAATCATTTTGGTTGGTGGGATGGATACACCTCCCAAATTGTTTTTATCTCTATTTTTCACTTTGAGCTTTGGTACCTCTACAAATCCCTACTTCCCTCTGCGAAGGACCTTTCTTTTTACTTTATGCAGTTTTTATTTTGAATTTGAGTCTACATCTTCTCTCATAAAAGCACCAACTAAGAGGAAATATGATCATGCTTAAGTATTGGGTATAGCTAATATGCGAGTGTGTTTCATAAATGGATCAATGTTTGAGCATGATGGGCTAGGGGTAACTTGTTTTAGCTTTGATATTTTGAAAGACATGGTTGCTTGTTGATATGCTTGAGTATCTAAATTATTATGTCAAAACAAGACTATTGATTTGAATCGCATAAAAGTCCAAATGTCCATGCTATAAAGAAAAGAATATGATATGACATGATAAACAACACTCCACATCAAAAATTCTATTTTTATCACTTACCTACTCGAGGACGAGCAGGAGTTAAGCTTGTGGATGCTGATACGTCTCCAACGTATCTATAATTTTTTATTGTTTTATGTTGTTTTATTATCAATCTTGGATGTTTTATAATCATTTTATAGTCATTTTATATCATTTTTTGGTACTAACCTATTGACATAGTGCCAAGTGCCAGTTGCTATTTTTCCATGTTGTTTACATCGTAGGAAATCAATATCAAACGAAGTCCAAATGCCACGAACTTTACAATGATTCTTTATGGACCAAACGGAAGAAGTTGGGCCCTGGTTGCACCTGGGGGGAGTCCCGAGGAGGGGACAACCCACCAGGGCGCCCTGGTGGGTTGTGCCCACCTCGGGTACCCCCCGGGCCGCCTCTTTACTCTATAAATACCCCAATATTCTAGAAACCCTAGGGGAGTCGACGAAATATTTATCCAGCCGCCGCAGAGTCCAAAACCACCAGATCCAATCTAGACACCGTTTCGGATGGGGTTCACCACCTCCATTGGTGCCTCTCCGATGATGCGTGAGTAGTTCTTTGTAGACCTATGGGTCCGTAGTTAGTAGCTACATGGCTTCCTCTCTCTCGCTGAATTCTCAATACAATGGTCTCTTGGAGATCCATATGATGTAACTCTTTTTGCGGTGTGTTTGTTGGGATCCGATGAACTTCGAGTTTATGATCAGTTATATCTTTTTATATCCATGAAAGTTATTTCAGTTTCTTTGATCTCTTATATGCATGATTTCTTATAGCCTCGTATTTTTTCTCCGGTATTTGGGTTTTGTTTGGCCAACTTGATCTATTTATCTTGCAATGGGAAGAGGTGCCCGGTAGTGGGTTCGATCTTACGGTGCTCGATCCCAGTGACAGAAAGGGAAACAACATGTATGTATCGTTGCTACTAAGGATAAAAAGATGGGATCTATATCTACGCAATAGATAAACGGATCTTGTCTACATCATGTCATCGTTCTTATTGCATTACTCCGTTTTCCACGAACTTAATACACTAGATGCATGCTGGATAGTGGTCGATGTGTGGAGTAATAGTAGTAGATGCAGGCAGGAGTCGGTCTACTAATCTTGGACGTGATGCCTATGTAATGATCATTGCCTAGATATCGTCATAATTATTTGAAGTTCTATCAATTGCCCAACAGTAGTTTGTTTACCCACCGTTTGCTATTTTCCTCGAGAGAAGCCACTAGTGAAACCTACGGCCCCCGGGTCTTATTCTCATATATTTGCCTTTGCAATCTATTTTTTCCTTGCATTTATTTTCAGATCTATTAAACCAAAAACACCTTGCTGCAATTTATTCTTATTTCTTTTGTTTGGCATTCGATCTACCAATCTACTAAATTTTCCTCACGTCTGTTTTGCCTATCTTGAGGCATCGTACCCCGAAAGGGATTGACAACCCCTTTAACACATCAGGTTGCGAGGATTTGTTATCTGTGTGCAGGGGTTGTTTACGTTGTGTTGCTTGGTTCTCCTACTGGTTTGATAACCTTTGTTTCATATCTGAGGGAAATACCTACCGTCGATGTGTTGCATCATCCCTTCCTCTTTGGGGAAATACCAACGTAGCTTCAAGCGACATCAGCCAGCACACAAAAAGGGATGGGACTTGAGTTCGACCAAGCCATCGGGGGCCCGTGGTCATGCCAGCACACCTGCCGGCATACAAAAAAAGGATGGCGCTCGCCGCCACGAGATCACTCGTCGGTGAACTTGAGCATGTCGACCTGCATCTTCTTGAACCACGGTCTCTTCCTTGGCAACACGGTGTTGAGTTCCACCTTCATGATCTCCACCCCGGTCATCATGCTCGCGAGAGCCACTTCATTCACCTTGGTCTTGGCGTTGGCGGCCTCGATCTCTAGCATCTTGGCTTGCTTCTCCGCCTCCATCTCAAGCATCTTGGCTTGCTTCTCCGCGTCCATCTCAGGCCTCCTCCTTTGGATCTCCATGAAGGTGTTCATTTGCTCTTCTTTCAAACATCGGCGCTCCTCCTCCCTTGAGTCCTTCTTATTCATCATGCCCACCATGCTTGCGATCAAGGCGTTCGATACTGCATCCCGCCTGTCCTCCTTCTTGGAGTTGGTCTTCCCCCGCGGCCATGCCTTCTCGCCATCCCCAACCTCCTCCACGACTTGCTTCCTCCCACGCGACTTGAGGGCGGCATATTGCGCCATGAACTTCTCCTCGTCTTTGATGACCCTAAAGCAATGGGAGAGGTTGAAGCACTTGCCATTGTGTTGGACCTTAAATGCCTCGAAAGCTTGAAATGCCTACAAATGTATTACATGCAAGCATATTGGCAAACTTTATGCAAATGAACACGCAAGCATAAACTTGAAGACACAAAAAGGCGGCTTGATAGCATACCATGTCTTGCATGCCGATGCCGCTCACGGGGCGGGCCTTGACGCTCTCAAGAGTGGCACAAAACTTTTTGCACTCTTGTCGGATCACCCTCCATGCTTCGAAATGGACACCCACCCGCGCGTGCTCACTTTTTGGTAAGGCGGAAACTTCTTGCGCTCATGAAACTCCCGGTGGACATGAATCCAAAAACTTGAATGCTTTTGTTCGGCGCCCGTCTTGGGGTCTTGTCCAATGTCTCACCAACACTCACAAAGAAGCTTGTCCTCTGCCGCCGTGTGTGCCTTCGTCTGCTTGCTCTTGCGCTTCGGCTTCGGCCCGGCGGCTTGGTTGGCGAGCTAGTCATTGAACAAAGGCTCCACTTCGATGTTGCACTTGTTCTCTTCCTCTTGCCCGTAGTCGTTCAGAAACTCGTGGTCAAGTGGGAAGCCGTCCAGGTCCATGCTGACCTGATCACGCATGAAGGACGCCTGATCGGGATCGTAGCCAGCGGCCGGCGTGAACGCCCTCGGCCGTCCTGGCTTTGTGTCTTGTCGGGATCATAGCCAGCGGCCGGTGCACCACCCTCGAAGATCAGGTTCTGCATGTAGTCCACGTCGCTGGCGGCCGACATTCCGTTGGACAGGTTGCGGGAGGCCGACATTCCATTGAACAGGTTGCGGGCGTCCGGCAGCACATCGGCTGGCATCTGCTGCGCGCGTTTCCTCGCACCTCCGGATGACGAGCCACCGGCCACCTGTGTGGCATTGAGGTTGATGGGCGTGTGGAAGGCGCCACCATGCTCACGTCGGGCGAGCACTCCCCGGAGAGGCGAGAGGCCTGCGGGTAGACGTGGAGCAATACCGCTGAAGCAAAATAAGACTAGTAGCGGCAATAAAGTTCACAACATCTACGCCCACAACAAATTGTGTTCTACTCGTGCAAAGAGAACTACGCATAGACCTAGCTCTGATACCACTGTTGGGTAACGTTGCAGAAAATAAAAAATTTCTACGGTTTCACCAAGATCTATTTATGAGTTCATCTAGCAACGAGTGATCGGAGTGCATCTACATACCTTTGTAGATCGCGAGCGGAAGCGTTCAAGAGAACGGGGTTGAAGGATTCGTACTCGACGTGATCCAAATCACCGGAGATCCTAGCGCCGAACGGACGGCACCTCCGCGTTCAACACACGTACGGAGCGGATGACGTCTCCCGCGCCTTGATCCAGCAAGGAGGAGGGAGAGGTTGAGGAAGATGGCTCCAGCAGCAGCACGACGGCGTGGTGGTGGTGGAGAGGCAGTACTCCGGCAGGGCTTCGCCAAGCTCTACGGAGGAGGAGGAGGTGTTGGAGTGGAAGAGGGAGGCGCCAGGGGCATGGGTGCAGCTGTCCTCCCTCCCCCCTCTATATATAGGGTCCCCAGGGGGCGCCGGCCCTGGAGATGGGATCTCCCAAAGGGGCGGCGGCCAAGGGGGGTGGAGTGCCCCCCAAGGCAAGTGGAGGCGCCCCCCCCCACCCTAGGGTTTCCAACCCTAGGCGTAGGGGGGGCCAAGGGGGGCGCACCAGCCCACTATGGGCTGGTTCCCCTCCCCACTTCATCCCATGGGGCCCTCCGGGACGGGTGTCCCCACCCGGTGGACCCCCGGGACCCATCCGGTGGTCCCGGTACAATACCGATCACCCCGAATCTTTCCCGATGGCCGAAACTGCACTTCCTATATATAATTTTTCACCTCCGGACCATTCCGGAACTCCTCGTGACGTCCAGGATCTCATTCGGGACTCCGAACAACTTTAAGTTTACTGCATACTCATATCTATACAACCCTAGCATCACCGAACCTTAAGTGTGTAGACCCTACGGGTTCGAGAGACATGCAGACATGACCGGGACGACTCTCCAATCAATAACCAACAGCGGGGATCTGGATACCCATGTTGGCTCCCACATGCTCCACGATGATCTCATCAGATGAACCACGATGTCGAGGATTCAAGTAATCCCGTATACAATTCCCTTTGTCAATCGGTATGTTACTTGCCCGAGATTCGATCGTCGGTATCCCAATACCTCGTTCAATCTCGTTACCGGCAAGTCACTTTACTCGTACCGTAATGCATGATACCGTGACCAAACACTTGGTCACTTTGAGCTCATTCTGATGATGCATTACCGAGTGGGCCCAAAGATACCTCTCCGTCGTACGGAGTGACAAATCCCAGTCTCGATCCGTGTTAACCCAACAGACACTTTCGGAGATACCCGTAGTATACCTTTATAGTCACCCAGTTACGTTGTGACGTTTGGTACACCCAAAGCACTCCTACGGTATCCGGGAGTTACACGATCTCATGGTCTAAGGAAAAGATACTTGACATTGGAAAAGCTCTAGCAAACGAACTATACGATCTTGTGCTATGCTTAGGATTGGGTCTTGTCCATCACATCATTCTCCTAATGATGTGATCTCGTTATCAATGACATCCAATGTCCATAGTCAGGAAACCATGACTATCTGTTGATCAACGAGCTAGTCAACTAGAGGCTTACTATGGACATGTTGGTGTCTATGTATTCACACATGTATTACGATTTCCGGATAACACAATTATAGCATGAATAAAAGACAATTATCATGAACAAGGAAATATAATAATAATCCTTTTATTATTGCCTCTAGGGCATATTTCCAACAGCCTCCCACTTGCACTAGAGTCAATAATCTAGTTACATTGTGATGAATCGAGCACCCATAGAGTTCTGGTGTTGATCATGTTTTGCTCGCGGAAGAGGTTTAGTCAACGGATCTGCGACATTTAGATCCGTATGCACTTTGCAAATTTCTATGTCTCCATCTTGAACATTTTCACGAATGGAGTTGAAGCGACGCTTGATGTGCCTGGTCTTCTTGTGAAACCTGGGCTCCTTGGCAAGTGCAATAGCTCCAGTGTTGTCATAGAAGAGTTTGATCGGCCCCGACGCATTGGGTATGACTCCTAGGTCGGTGATGAACTCCTTCACCCAAATTGCTTCATGTGCTGCCTCCGAGGCTGCCATGTACTCCGCTTCACATGTAGATCCCGCCACGACGCTCTGCTTGCAGCTGCACCAGCTTACTGCTCCACCATTCAACATATACACGTATCCGGTTTGTGACTTAGAGTCATCCAGATCTGTGTCGAAGCTAGCGTCGACGTAACCCTTTACGACGAGCTCTTCGTCACCTCCATAAACGAGAAACATGTCCTTAGTCCTTTTCAGTTACTTCAGGATATTCTTGACTGTTGTCCAGTGTTCCTTGCCAGGATTACTTTGGTACCTTCCTACCAAACTTACGGCAAGGTTTACATCAGGTCTGGTACACAGCATGGCATACATAATAGACCCTATGGCTGAGGCATAGGGGATGACACTCATCTCTTCTATATCTTCTGCCGTGGTCGGACATTGAGCTGAGCTCAATTTCACACCTTGCAACACAGGCAAGAACCCCTTCTTAGACTAATCCATATTGAACTTCTTCAATATCTTATCAAGGTATGTGCTTTGTGAAAGACCTATGAGGCGTCTTGATCTATCTCTATAGATCTTGATGCCTAATATATAAGCAGCTTCTCCAAGGTCCTTCATTGAAAAACTCTTATTCAAGTAGGCCTTAATGCTTTCCAAAAGTTCTATATCATTTCCCATCAAAAGTATGTCATCTACATATAATATGAGAAATGCTACAGAGCTCCCACTCACTTTCTTGTAAACGCAGGCTTCTCCATAAGTCTGCATAAACCCAAACGCTTTGATCATCTCATCAAAGCGAATGTTCCAACTCCGAGATGCTTGCACCAGCCCATAAATGGATCGCTGGAGCTTGCATACCTTGTTAGCATTCTTAGGGTCGACAAAACCTTCCGGCTACATCATATACAGTTCTTCCTTAAGATAACCGTTAAGGAATGCCGTTTTGACGCCCATTTGCCATATCTCATAATCATAGTATGCGGCAATTGCTAACATGATTCGGACGGACTTCAGCTTCGCTACGGGAGAGAAAGTCTCATCGTAGTCAACCCCTTGAACTTGTCGATAACCCTTAGCGACAAGTCAAGCTTTATAGATGGTAACATTACCATCCGCGTCCGTCTTCTTCTTAAAGATCCATTTTTTTGCTATCGCTCGCCGATCATCGGGCAAGTCTGTCAAAGTCCATACTTTGTTTTCATACATGGATCCTATCTCGGATTGCATGGCTTCAAGCCATTTGTTGGAATCTGGGCCCGCCATCGCTTCTTCATAGTTCGAAGGTTCACCATTGTCTAACAACATGATTTCCAGGACAGGGTTGCCATACCACTCTGGTGTGGAACGTGTCCTTGTGGACCTACGAAGTTCAGTAGTAACTTGATTCGAAGTACCTTGATCATCATCATTAATTTCCTCTCTAGTGGATGTAGGCACCACAGGAACATTTTCCTGAGTTGCACTACTTTCCGGTTCAAGAGGTAGTACTTCATCGAGTTCTACTTTCCTCCCACTTACTCCTTTCGACAGAAACTCTTTTTCCAGAAAGAATCCGTTCTTGGCAACAAAGATCTTGCCTTCGGATCTAAGGTAGAAGGTATACCCAATGGTTTCCTTAGGGTATCCTATGAAGACGCATTTTTCTGACTTGGGTTCGAGCTTTTCAGGTTGAAGTTTCTTGACATAAGCATCGCATCCTCAAAATTTTAGAAACGACAGCTTAGGTTTCTTCCCAAACCATAATTCATACGGTGTCGTCTCAACAGATTTAGACAGTGCCCTATTTAAAGTGAATGTAGCTGTCTCTAGAGCGTATCCCCAAAAAGATAGCGGTAAATCAGTAAGGGACATCATAGATCACACCATATCCAATAGAGTGCGATTATGACGTTCGGACACACCGTTACGTTGAGGTTTTCCTGGCGGCGTGAGTTGTGAAACGATTCCACATTTCCTTAAGTGTGTGCCAAATTCGTGACTTAAATATTCTCCTCCACGATCTGATCGCAAGAACTTTATTTTTCGGTCACGTTGATTCTCTACCTCATTCTGAAATTCCTTGAACTTTTCAAAGGTCTCAGACTTGTGTTTCATCAAGTAGACATACCCATATCTACTCGAGTCATCAGTGAGAGTGAGAACATAACGATATCCTCCGCGAGCCTCAACGCTCATTGGACCGCAAACATCAGTATGTATGATTTCCAATAAGTTGGTTGCTCGCTCCATTGTTCCGGAGAACGGAGTCTTGGTCATTTTGCCCATGAGGCATGGTTCGCATGTGTCAAATGATTCATAATCGAGAGACTCTAAAAGTCCATCAGCATGGAGCTTCTTCATGCGCTTGACACCAATGTGACCAAGGCGGCAGTGCCACATGTGGGACTATCGTTATCAACTTTACATATTTTGGTATTCACACTATGAATATGTGTAACATCATGTTCGAGATTCATTAAGAATAAACCATTGACCATCGGAGCATTACCATAAAACATATCTCTCATATAAATAGAACAACCATTATTCTCGGATTTAAATGAGTAGCCATCTCGTATTAAACGAGATCCTGATACAATGTTCATGCACAAACTTGGCACTAAATAACAATTATTGAGGTTTAAAACTAATCCCGTAGGTAAATGTAGAGGTAGCGTGCCGACAGCGATCACATCGACCTTGGAACCATTCCCGACGCGCATCGTCACCTCGTCCTTCGCCAGTCTCCGCTTATTCCGCAGCTCCTGCTTTGAGTTACAAATATGAGCAACGGCACCGGTATCAAATACCCAGGAGCTACTACGAGCACTGGTAAGGTACACATCAATTACATGTATATCACATATACCTTTAGTGTTGCCGGCCTTCTTGTCCGCTAAGTATTTGGGGCAGTTCCGCTTCCAGTGACCCTTCCCTTTGCAATAAAAGCACTCAGTCTCAGGTTTGGGTCCATTCTTTGACTTCTTCCCGGCAACTGGCTTACCAGGCGCGGCAACATCCTTGCCGTCCTTCTTGAAGTTCTTCTTACCCTTGCCTTTCTTGAACTTGGTGGTTTTATTGACCATCAACACTTGATGTTCCTTTTTGATTTCTACCTCCGCTGATTTCAGCATTGAAAATACTTCAGGAATGGTCTTTTCCATCCCCTGCATATTGTAGTTCATCACAAAGCTCTTGTAGCTAGGTGGGAGCGAATGAAGGATTCTATCAATTACCGCCTCGTATGGGAAGTTAATGTCCAGCTGGGACAAGCGGTTGTGCAACCCAGACATTTTGAGTATGTGCTCACTGACAGAACTATTTTCCTCCATCTTACAACTGTAGAACTTGTCGGAGACTTCATATCTCTCGACCCGGGCATGAGCTTGGAAAACCATTTTTAGCTCTTCGAACATCTCATATGCTCCGTGTTGCTCAAAACGCTTTTGTAGCCCCGGTTCTAAGCTGTAAGGCATGCCGCACTGAACGAGGGAGTAATCATCAGCAGGCTGCTGCCAAGCGTTCATGACGTCTTGGTTCTCTGGGATGGGTGCTTCACCTAGCGGTGCTTCTAGGACATATTGTTTCCTGGTAGCTATGAGGATGATCCTCAGGTTCCGAACCCAGTCCGTATAGTTGCTGCCATCATCTTTCAGCTTGGTTTTCTCTAGGAACGCGTTGAAGTTCATGTTGACATGAGCGTTGGCCATTTGATCTACAAGACATTTATGCAAAGATTTTTTAGACTAAGTTCATGATAATTATGTTCATCTAATCAAATTATTTAATGAACTCCCACTCAGATTAGACATCCCTCTAGTCATCTAAGTGAAACATGATCCGACTCGACTAGGCAGTGTCCGATCATCACGTGAGACGGACTAGTCATCATCAGTGAACATCTCCATGTTGATCGTATCTTTCATACGACTCATGTTCGACCTTTCTGTCTCTTGTGTTCCGAGGCCATGTCTGTACATGCTAGGCTCGTCAAGTTAACCTAAGTGTTTGCATGTGTAAATCTGTCTTACACCCGTTGTATGTGAACGTTGGAATCTATCACACCCGATCATCACGTGGTGCTTCGAAGCAACGAATTGTCGCAACGGCGCACAGTTAGGGGGAACACTTTCTTGAAATTATTATGAGGGATCATCTTATTTACTACCGTCGTTCTAAGTAAACAAGATGCAAAATCATGATAAACATCACATGCAATCAAATTATAGTGACATGATATGGCCAATATCATATAGCTCCTTTGATCTCCATCTTGGGGCTCCATGATCATCTTGTCACCGGCATGACACCATGATCTCCATCATCATGATCTCCATCATCGTGTCTCCATGAAGTTGCTCGCCAACTATTACTTCTACTACTATGGCTAACACGTTTAGCAATAAAGTAAAGTAATTTACATGGCATTTCTCAATGACACGCAGGTCATACAAAAATAAAGACAACTCCTATGGCTCCTGCCGGTTGTCATACTCATCAACATGCAAGTCGTGATTCCTATTACAAGAACATGATCTCATACATCACATATATATCATTCATCGTTCATCACAACTTTGGCCATATCACATCACAAAACACTTGCTGCAAAAACAAGTTAGACGTCCTCTAATTGTTGTTGCAAGTTTTACGTGGCTGCAATAGGGTTCTAGCAAGAACGTTTTCTTACCTACGTAAAAGCCACAATGTGATTTGTCAACTTCTATTTACCCTTCATAAGGACCCTTTTCGTCGAATCCGCTCCAACTAAAGTGGGAGAGACAGACACCCGCTAGCCACCTTATGCAACTAGTGCATGTCAGTCGGTGGAACCTGTCTCACGTAAGCGTACGTGTAAGGTCGGTCCGGACCGCTTCATCCCACAATACCGTTGAAGCAAAATAAGACTAGTAGCGGCAAGAAAGTTGACAACATCTACGCCCACAACAAATTGTGTTCTACTCGTGCAAAGAGAACTACGCATAGACCTAGCTCTGATACCACTGTTGGGTAACGTTGCAGAAAATAAAAAATTTCTACGGTTTCACCAAGATCTATTTATGAGTTCATCTAGCAACGAGTGATCGGAGTGCATCTACATACCTTTGTAGATCGCGAGCGGAAGCGTTCAAGAGTACGGGGTTGAAGGATTCGTACTCGACGTGATCCAAATCACTGGAGATCCTAGCGCCGAACGGACGACACCTCCGCGTTCAACACACGTACGGAGCGGATGACCTCTCCCGTGCCTTGATCCAGCAAGGAGGAGGGAGAGGTTGAGGAAGATGGCTCCAGCAGCAGCACGACGGCGTGGTGGTGGAGAGGCAGTACTCCGGCAGGGATCTCATCCGGGACTCCGAACAACTTTCGGTTTACTGCATACTCATATCTATACAACCCTAGCGTCACCGAACCTTAAGTGTGTAGACCCTACGGGTTTGAGAGACATGCAGACATGACCGAGACGACTCTCCGGTCAATAACCAACAGCTGGATCTGGATACCCATGTTGGCTCCCACATGCTCCACGATGATCTCATCAGATGAACCACGATGTCGAGGATTCAAGTAATCCCGTATACAATTCCCTTTGTCAATCGGTATGTTACTTGCCCGAGATTCGATCGTCGGTATCCCAATACCTCGTTCAATCTCGTTACCGGCAAGTCACTTCACTCGTACCGTAATGCATGATCCCATGACCAAACACTTGGTGACTTTGAGCTCATTCTGATGATGCATTACCGAGTGGGCCCAGAGATACCTCTCCGTCATACGGAGTGACAAATCCCAGTCTCGATCCGTGTCAACCCAACAGACACTTTCGGAGATACCCGTAGTATACCTTTATAGTCACCCTATGTTGTGACGTTTGGTACACCCAAAGCACTCCTACGGTATCCGGGAGTTACACGATCTCATGGTCTAAGGAAAAGATACTTGACATTGAAAAAGCTCTAGCAAAAGAACTATACGGTCTTGTGCTATGCTTAGGATTGGGTCTTGTCCATCACATCATTCTCCTAATGATGTGATCTCGTTATCAATGACATCCAATGTCCATAGTTAGGAAACCATGACTATCTGTTGATCAACGAGCTAGTCAACTAGAGGCTTACTAGGGACATGTTGGTGTCTATGTATTCACACATGTATTACGATTTCTGGATAACACAATTATAGCATGAATAAAAGACAATTATCATGAACAAGGAAATATAATAATAATCTTTTTATTATTGCCTCTAGGGCATATTTCCAACACCTTCTTTGTCTTGGGCGCGGCGGCGGTCTTGCGGGGGGCGCGAGGCTTGCCTTTGCCGGAGGGGGCGGTCGTCATGACGGACGAGGCGAGGGAGGCGAGGCCGGCGGTGGCGTCGAGGTCGAGGTCGTCGTCCATGGGTGAGGCGGGAGCGCGCACGGGCGAGAGGATTTTGGGGGAAATGGAGGGAAATGTGGAGGCTGCCACCGACCAGCGTGTTAAGAGTACGTAATGGGCCTAATGGCATGGGCTGGCGGTATAGCCCGTTAGTCTTAGGATTAATCAGAGATAAGGGTCGCTTGCCTAGGGGTCAAGTAAGCCTTGCTTGGGAGTCAAGTAACCCTCTTTATATAAAGAGAGGAGATGTATCAATCTAATGAAGCAAGAATTAAGAAGGAAATCCCTTCCCTCTTGCCCATCCTTGGGCAAAAAGTCCCCGGCAGGCCCTCTAGCGCCCTCCTTCTAGCAGCCACATAACAGTTTGGTATCAGCTAGCTTCGGTTCGATAATGTCTTCACTGTCGCCCAACCCGTCTCTTCCGCTGCCGTTCACCTCGTCGCCTCCGGCGACCACCACAACCGTCGCCCCGCTCCTGCCCGTGTCGGGCTCCTCCGTCACGCCTGCCCCCGCCATCCTCATCCCGGAGGTATCCGGGGCGCTGCGGGCCCTAACCCAGGCGGTCTAGGAGATCCGCCTGTTCTTGGCCGCGTCCTACGGGCCGCACCCGGCTGCGCCGCCGTGGCTGCCGCCGCACCAGGCGGCCTACGCCGCGCTCGCCGGGCCGCTACAACAGCCGCTGCAGCTGCCATCCACCGCCACCACTGCCCCGCCCTGGCTGCAGTGGCAGCCGCCACTCCAGGCGGCCTCCGCCGCGCCCGGCGCTCCGCCGCAGCAGCCGCTGCTGCTGCCCCAGGGCGTCCCCGCCGCGCTCGCCGGGCCGCTGCAGCTGCCATCCACCGCCACCTCCGCCCCATCCTGGCTGCAGTGGCAGCCGCCGCTCCTGGCGGCCTCCGCCGCACCCGGCGCTCCGCTGCAGCAGCCACCGCCGGTCAGCTCCGGCCCCGCATCGACCATGCCGGCGGGAGTCCCGATCCACCAGATCAAGTTCCCGCCGTCCCCCTCACCGCTTCCCCATGGCGTCCCCATCCAGCATATCACGTTCCTGCCGCCGTCGTCACCGCTTCCGGCTTGGATCACCGCCAGCCCGGGAGATGATTAGGCGCGCGCGCATCCGTCTCGTGTCCGCGCCGACGCAAATCCGGCTCAAAACTGGGCCGGGAATGGGTCGGCATGCGGACGCGTGTCCGTTTGGGTCGGCGCGTTAGGCCGACTTTTGTGTCCGCACCAATCCAAACGGACGCCAGCGGACGAAATGGGTCGCCCCATTGGAGTTGATCTAATGGTTCATTTGGACCACCTCCCATGGGCGTTCGATCGCTGGATATTGGCGTCCTAAACAAAAGCCAAAACAGGAATTAACCAACTGATCTGGTACGATAGATTTTACTCCCCTTTAAAGAAATATAAGAATATAAGAGCATTTAGAATGCTAAAATAGTGATCTAAACACTCTTATATTTCCTTACGGAGGGAGTATATTTTTAGTATGATTATACTTTTGTGTGTCCAGACGTACCATTTTTGGATTTTTATTTCCATCCTAACATGCTCCCACATCTTCATAATACATGGTGGACAGTGGTATCTCCAACCTATCAGGGTTCAAATCCTGGTGCTCGCATTATTCCTGGATTTATTTCAGGATTTCCGGCGATGCGCTTTCAGTGGAAGGAGACGTTCCCGTCGACGACGAGACGCCTACGGTGACTTCGTAAATCTCAAGATGATATGCCGACTCAGTCTTTCGGAGGTGCTCATAAGGGTAGGGTGTGCGTGTGTGCGTTCATAAGGGTGAGTGTATGCGCGTGTATATGAGCGTTTGTGTCTGTACTGATGTTCAAAAAAAAATCTTCGTAATACATTTTTACACTAGTTTTTTTTTGTTGTTGGAGGAGATCTTTACACTAGTTTTTCAGTTTCTACTGCATTTTTGTGCTGCGTCTCTTTATACTAGTTTCCATTGTATTTTCTATTGACTTTGTTGCAGTGTTTTTCTACCACTCTTGACCTGCATATATCTAGTGAGTGTACTGCATACTGCCCAAAGCACTACTGCATCCACTACAAACGAAATAAAGAAATTCCCAGCAGGGGAAAAAACTACTACTAGTAACTAGAACATGGATTGATAAGAAAAATTTTAAGCATATACTGGGGAGGCAGCCCAGCCAATCTATATAAATAAAAGACGGTGCTCCAGCCAGATTCATAGGAAACAAATACACAGCTAGCATGTGGTTTCTATCAGACTTAGGACACCAGGTGCCCATGTACAAGGTTGAGCTCTCCAATTTGCAGAGCTCAGATAATTTATTGCATTTCAAGTTTTCAACAGCCTTGATGAAACATAGAACAGACGACATGTATATGCAAAGTTCCAGCTCAACACTGAAGAAGTTCATATCCCCCCAAAAAACACCGAAGAAGTTCGAACAAAACGCACAAAAACGCCATACGCTTCAATGCTTCATGACACTGAACTTCCCATCCGTAGCCACCAGTAGCCGTGGTTTTGACACCATAAGAATATGCGAAGTCCATAAACAGAAGGAAGACGCAAAAATAAAAATAAAACTTCACCCTTCTGCTTTGATACCTGTAGCTTTGATCAGTTCCTCCATGACCTTTGACCTCTCATGTCCGGGGTTTACCATACAGATTCGTGTACACGATCTTTGTTCGGTGGACCAGGATCAAGCTCAGGGCGGCAGCAATGATGCAGAACCCTGACATGATCATTGACGAGATGAAGAAGCAGATGGAGCCCTCGCACTTTAGCACCGGAGCGACGTCAGAGACCATTCCCAGCAATGTCGAGTGGTTATGGTTAGCTTGCTTCCTGGCTTCGTAGTCGTAGATGCCACTGGCAATGATGCCCGAGAAAACCAGGGAGCCTGCGGGGTTTGCAACTGTAAGGAAGTTGTACAATGCTCCGAAATTCTTCACGCCAAACAGTTCAGAGGCAGCAGCTGGCACGATCGCCCAGTGGGCGCCGTACCCGAGCCCGATGAGCAATGTGCCAATGTACATTGTGCCGGGCCAACCCATTGCGAAGATGAAGTGTCCAATTGCCATGAATACTTGAGCTGTCGCCAAGGCAATTGCCCTTGGATATGCATAATCCCTGAAGAAACAAGAGAGCAAACAAAAAATGAGAACAACTGAGGACATGTTTCTCAACAAAGATAACCCCCGTATTTGAGCCGTTGGAATTTTAGTCTCAATATGAACAAAGCAACTCAGTCACTATTTAATTAATTTTTCAAAAGAATACTGCTCATGATCGACAAAAGGATATACGGATGTTGCCTATTAGCTGCCTGCCGTCAGTTTTATTCTTTTTGTTAGCTCACTCGTCTAATAATTGTATCAGTACGATATGTGTTTTGAGACGTATTCTTGTTTGCTTTGAATTTCCCAGGCTAGTGCCTTTTTGTTTTTAACAGATTAGTAACCAATTGTGATGACACCACTAAAAATTGCTGTATCATTCAAAAGATATTCAATCAATAACAACTGAAATGGGTAAACGTTTTGTTATAGTTCTAGTTCATGTATTTTGAGAAGAAGCTTAGTCAGCATGAACATTAAATCAGTGATGCAGAACACACTCTCCATTGGAGAACGCACTCTTCCATATGAACTGAACTCCTAGATGAGATGAAAAGGTCAGCAAAGAGGTTCCTCAATAGTTCTTACTTGACAATAATCTCTGAAAAGAAGCCCCCAGAAATACGTCCAAGGAAGTTCCAAATGCTAATCATTGACACAAAAATGTGAGAATCCTCAAAACCCAATGACTGACTCATTTGCCCAAGATTATCGATCACAGTAAGTCCTGATCCTGACCCCAACAGAAGGGAGAAAAATAGAAGCCAAAAATCTGCCTTGATCATTGCCTGCAGTAATGTGAAATCCTCTCCTCGTCGTGGACCTTTCCTCCTTTTAACCCTGACGGCGCCAACAGCAGCGGCCTGGAATAGCTTAGCCTGCAATTCGGCAATCCTCTTTTGCCTCTCAGAGGCTGGAAGTAGATCAATTTCTTTCGGCTTTTGCTCGTCCACCTCGCTGAGTATAACTTCTTGCTCTTCAGACGATACTGAACCACTTGCTTCTTCTCTCCGGGGTGATGTTAACAGTGCTGTGTAGGCACTCTCGTCGTCATTTGAGAAGAAGCTGAGCATTACAGGGATGACTATTGGAACTAGCAAAAGAACCATCAGAATGATGGTACACAAGATTGTCAATGAGTGGCTCAAGCCAACAAGGTCTTCCAACAGCATCACACCCATCAGATAGGCGGCCAAGACTAAGCAGACGCTGTATACAAACGTGAAACTCGTACCATCAGATGGCCGTACTTGTCTGTGACCATTAACTGGTCTAACAATGAACATTAAAGCGATGACTACCATTGTTGGGCCAACAGCAACCATGAATATCAGTGCAGCATCATCAGGCGTGTGCATTATTGCATAAACCTGTGTTAAGATTGCACCACTCAAACCAGCAAATCCCTTGAGGATACCAACGATTGGTCCACGGTTCTTGGGAAAGTTCTGAACACATGAGACGAGTGCAGCAGTATTGAAGTATGTCTCACCATTATTTCCAACAAAGATTAGCATGCACATCTGCGGAGAGACGGGGGAATTTAGTGCAAGAGCCGACAAATCTAATTGAAGGAATAAGAATGTAAAGAAAGGTCAGATTAGATAATACAGAAATTATGGAATGGTCCAAGTTTCCAAATGCCGCAAACAGAAATGAGGACATGGAACAGTGCTATTAAAATTAGAAGTACAAATGAATATTAAGTCTCCTCCACTTTCAGACAGACAATGATACTAATTTTGTGTTTTCAGTATTTTACTGAAGACTGAAGTCATCCTCTGTTGCTTTGAGGTTTCACATAGCAAATTAATTTGGAAAGCAAAACATCGCAAATGATTAACTCACAATTCTAATCTTGGAAACTCAATGGAGATGTTAATTCACTTGTTTAAGCAGAATTTTTAGGCGATTCTGTTGTGGCTGTATTGGACAGGCTGATAATAGTAGTACAGAGTGAAATTTTCAGGTTGAACATTGTTAATTGACATGAACTATATCAAACCTCAGTGTTTTTCAGGATATTAGATAATGAAGGTTAACTGAAGACACATGGGAGGCGAGAAAGCGACCACTAAGACTTCCCAAGAATAATATAGACGCACACCATCGGAAGCATATTCGACATGCTGTGTGTTAGAATATTCTTAGTACACACAGCAGAAACAGTTTTAACTGTTTTGAGCCAATAAAAATCTGGCAAATATTTCTGAACATAGCTTTCAACATTTTGGAGGAAGAGAAAGCATTGAAGTCCAACAGCAACGGTGTTCCAAAACAAGAAATTCACCGCCTTTTCTTTTGTAAATGGAGGTCGAATAGCGACTCTCCATCATTGGAGACAGGCGTGCAGTTAGGATGCGTGATTGACCGACCCATGTTTGCTTTCAGATGATGAGCAAACTGGTCTCGCGTGTTCACTAAAGGGAACTAGTACATACAGTAGCATAATTGAAGGACGAAGACATGATTAGTTTCCAATCCAAATCCGGAAGCTTCAACCGTACAACTTATAATTATACGAAGCACAGTAGTAGAACATGAGTTTCTTCCATCACAGCATCGTGCACGCTTCAATTAGCACAAAAGTCACAGGGAATTTTCTTAGCATTAGAAGAAGAAGAAAAATCAGCTCAATCTGCAGTAGCAGATGAGGCTCCAAGAACAGGAAGGTTTGATGCGGCCATGGAAGCATTGCTATTGCAGGAAGGAGAAGGAAATGGGAGGACTATAATGATTGGAGGGCCAGGTAACGGATCTTACCGCCCAGAGGGGTGGCACGGGGACGCGGTGGGTGACGGCGAGCCAGACCCAGCCGTACCCGACGAGGTTCTGCGCGGCGCCGATGAGGAGCGCGGCCCAGAGCGGGAGCACGGCGCAGAGCGTGCCGGCGAGGAAGCCGACGCTGTCCCCCAGATCCTTGGCGACGCCGAGGCTGGCCACCTGGCGCTGGTTGTAGCCCAGCGAGGACTTGATCGCCGGCGACAGGCTGCCGAACAGGTACCCCACCCCGGCGACCGACTGCATCCACATCGCCGCGACGAACACCAGCCACCGGTTCCGCAGGAACCCCCGCACCCGGCTCCGCACCTCCGCCATTGCTTGCAGCACCTGTCCCAAAACTCCAACCCAAATCAACACACTAGAACTAGAGTCCGCACCGAGCAGCAGCCCCGAGAAGAAGCTAATGCAAGAAGCTGCGCTCGGCCTATTAACAGGACGGATTTGGGACGGGAATGAGAGGCCAAGCCGACGGTTTCTTGGAGGCAAGCAAAGAACGGCCGCGAGGAGCCGGAGTGACGACGACGACTCTTGATGAGGAGCCGCGGATCGGGATGCGGAATCAGCAACGATCAGCCCCGCTGGCGTTGTTTACTGCTGAGAAGAACGTGTGTCCGCGCATAAATGGCCAGAGCCGAGCGAGCAGAGCAAGTCGAGAAAAGAAAAAACAGCGATTTTGAGCTCGTTTTTCTCTGGGAGGCGGCAGCCGGTGGGTAGTAGGCCCGATGGCGAGAGGAGGGAGGCAAGGCGACAAGCCCGGACTTTGACACGACACTGTGCGCTCCGATGCGCTGCGCGGTGGAGGCCAAATTCACTGTTTTGACTTTTTCGTTAGTTTAGCACGATCTGATCTTATATGTAAAAGTTTTTTTGAACCTGACCCTTTTCCTTCGTCATCGTCTATGACGGTAGGGTAACACACCCTACCGCCAAGGCCATTGACAGTAGGACTTACCTGCATCGTTATCTTCGTTTTTTACAAAAAAGACCCTACCGCCACAGTCTATGGCGGTAGGATGTGTTACAGAACTGCCATAGGCTATGGCGGTAGGGTCCTTTTTGTAAAATATGAATCTTTTATTGCATGTGTGCCTTTATTATAATTACATGCATGTCCCTACCGCCAAAGACCATGGCGGTAGGGTCCTTTTCACACCAAACGGACGTGACGGTGTAAGTAAGTCCTATCATCAAAGGCCTTGGCGGTAGGGTGTGCTACCCTTCCGCCAAAGACAATGACGATAGAAAAAGGATCAGATCCAAAAAAATTCACACATAGGGTCAGATCGTCTAGTTAAGGAAAATGGTCAAGACAGTGAATTTGGCCCGCGGTGGATGGGCACAGCAGGCGGGCACGAGGCTGGTCGCAGGTGACGATGGTGCGCATCGGGGAGACAGTGATGAGCCGAGAGGTGAATATCTATCTGTGGATGGGAATTGGGTGGGCGGCGGCGCGGGGCAAGGCCCATCTCGCGACCGGCGAAACGTGTGGATGTGGATTCCACGAGTGTTTCGTCACCGGCAGCGGTGGCGGAAAACTCCAACGCAGGGGACGGGACGGGACGGGCCACGAGAAATGGTCGTTTCTGTGCGGTTTAAGCGGCGTACGGTTGTTTCGCTGTCCCTGCCCGGGGCTAAACAATTCGGCGCCCGCACGTCGCTTAGCGTGCTTTTAGCCCGGCGTGGCCTGTTTCTTTCTCATATTCTTTTCCCTTCTTCCTTTTCTACGATCTACTCTACGATTCAGGAGGAGTCATCACGGAATGACGGAAAACGGCCCTTTCATTTAATTAAAATGAAAAAAATCTCGAAATACGATCAAGTGACGATGACAGCGCATGGAGTTTAAGTTAGAGTTTACGCTAATTCAGTTTAGCAACACTGGATGAACATACTATGCTCATCTACAGCCGGGCTGAGCAAATTTGACCCCTCAAACGTCTGCCGACGCGCCAGATCAGTGTCCAGACGTGTTTGTTTTGACTTTCTATCTGTTCATCCACACAGCCATGTCTCACTATTTTCTCCTATACGTCCAACCACATGTATGCGATTGGTGGAGAAGAAGAGAAAAAAATAAAAAATACTCCCTTCGTTCCTTTATACAAGGTGTATTTGTTTTTTGAAAAGTCAAACGAGTGCAAGTTCCATCATGAAAAGTAGTTTCATATTTTATCTACTAGGTATTGCGAATGTTGTTATTTTATTCTATAATCTTGGTCAAACATTCAAATGGTTGACTTGCATGAAAATCAATACACCTTATATTCTGGAACGAAGGGAGTAATAAAGAAAGAAAAAAGATGATCCGTGATGGAGTTATGCACAAAACTACCACATTCGTGTCATGATTAGTGAAAAATCATCAGTTTATGATTCCTGACATTTTGCACCAAACCGAAATTCTTACAGTGGCAAAAAAAACATTGAGCGAAATTTTGAGCTCGTTTTGACGTGGCTGATAGCATTGACGACGCGTCGTTAACGGTCGTTACCATCCGGTCGGAAGTTCCCCCAGGTAATATTCAAGGAAACCCCAAGCGTCTAAGCTTGGGATGCCCCGGATGGCACCCCCTCTTTCGTCTACAATCTATCGGTATATTACTTGGCACTATAATTTTATTCATCACATGGTATGAGTTCTATTTGGAGCGTCTTGTGCCATAGTTTTATTTTTGTTTGCTTGTTAGTATGCCACAATCATTGTTTGCTGGACACACCTTTTGAGAAAGACAAACATTCATTGCAATTTGTTAGAATACTCTATGAGCTTCATTTATATCTTTTAAGCTATGCAGTTGCTCTAGTGCTTCATTTATATCTGTTAGAGCACATCAGTGATTATATTTTATAGAAATGATTGCACTCTCATGCTTCGCTTAAATCATAGTCTTTAAGTAGGAAGTGGTAATGAGCACGGGTTATAAGACTAGTCCAAAAAGGATAGATATTTAAGAATGGTTTAATTAAAACTTTCATGTAGATCACTAAATATGAAACGTAAGTTTTAATTATATTGATGTCGTAGTATGAAAGGGTATGAGTTCATGATCATTGGTTAGTGATGAAGTCACCTACTACAAGTAGGGTCAAGGACCTAACATCTAAGGCCCACCTAGGGGCCCACACCATCGTTGACACGTCTCTGGACCATAGACACACTCGGATGTATACAACAGGAAGTTCACTCAGACGCACTGATACGTCTCCAATGTATTTGTATTTTTTATCATTCCATGCTATTATATTATCTGTTTTGGATGTTTTATATGCATTAATATGCTATTTGCTATTATTTTTGGGACTAACCTATTAACCTAGTGCCCAGTGACAGTTGCTGTTTATTTCTTCTTGTTTTTATCATTTACAGAAAATCAATACCAAACGGAATGAAACTTTCTGACGATTTTTCTTGGACAACAAGACACCTAGGAAGCTTCGGGAGGAGGCCAGAAGACCCACGAGGAGGCCACAAGCCCTAGGTGAGGTATTCCTGGATTAAGGGTTCCTCGGGATGCCGGCTTGCTGTATATGGGCCGGATTGATGGGCCATTGAGGGGACGGGCTATAGTGCGGATCCATGGGCGGGTAGGGAATCTTCGGAGTCATGGTGTGCCCTCCAAGCCAAGATTAGACAGGATCTTTCCTTCCCTGTAACCGATCACATGTAACCCTAACCCTACTGGTGTCTATATAAACCAGAGGATTTCAGTCTTTAGGCTAGAGCTACATCCATCACCTCATCGACTTAGGGTTTAGCTCACCTGATCTTGAGGTATATCTGATGGAAATATACCCTAGAGGCAATAATAAAATTGTTATTATTATATTTCCTTAATCATGATAAAGGTTTATTATTCATGCTAGAATTGTATTGACCGGAAACTTAAATACATGTGTGGATACATAAACAAATAGAGTGTCCCTAGTAAGCCTCTACTAGACTAGCTCGTTGATCAAGTGATGGTTAAAGGTTTCCTAACCATAGACATGTGTTGTCA
The DNA here is from genome assembly GCA_032464435.1 of Aegilops umbellulata. NCBI lineage: Eukaryota > Viridiplantae > Streptophyta > Magnoliopsida > Poales > Poaceae > Aegilops > Aegilops umbellulata. Next base: position 91,313,319 of record CP136060.1, on the reverse strand, counting down.
CTTGATAACGGGATCACATCATTAGGAGAATGATGTGATGGACAATAGCCATTCGTTAGCTTAGCATATGATTGTTCAGTTTATTGTTATTACTTTCTTAATGTAAAATACATATTCCTTCGACTATGAGATCATGCAACTCCCGGATACCGGAGGAATACCTTGTGTGCTATCAAATGTCACAACGTAACTGGGTGATCATAAATATGCTCTACAGGTATCTCCAAAGGTGTCTATTGAGTTGGCATGGACCGAGATTAGGATTTGTCACTCCGTGTATCGGAGAGGTATCTCTGGGCCCTCATGGTAATACACATCACAAGAAGCTTGCAACCAAAGTGACTAAGGAGTTAGTTACGAGATGATGTATTAAGAAATGAGTAAAGAGACTTGTCGGTAACGAGATTGAACTAGGTATGAAGATACTGACGATCAAATCTCGGGTAAGTAACATACCAACAGGGAATTATGTATGTTGTCATAAGGTTTGACCGATAAAGATCTTCGTAGAATATGTAGGAACCAATATGGGCATCCAGGTTCCGCTATTGGTTATTGACCGGAGAAGCATCTAGGTCATGTCTACATCATTCTCGAACCCGTAGGGTCCGCACGCTTAACGTTCATTGATGATATAATATTATATGAGTTATGTAATTTGGTGACCGAACGTTGTTCGGATTCCCGGATGAGATCACGAACATGACAAGGAGCTCCGAAATGGTCCGGAGGTAAATATTGATATATGGGACGATGCTATTTGGTCACTTGAAAGGTTTCGGAGTGTACCGGGTAATCATCGGATCACGGGAAGGGGTTCCGGGAAGCCCGGGGAGGTTAATGGGCCATTTGGGCCAAAATAGAGGAGCAAACCAGCCCACAAGGGGTTGGCACGCCCCTCCCTGGCCGCAGGCCTTGGGGAAGAAAAGGAAAGGGGGAGTCGGCCTCCCCCTGCCTTCCTCTCCTCCCCTCCCCCCTTGTGCAAACAAGGAAAGGGGGCGCCAAAGGGCAGGCGCCAAAGGGGGCCGACCGGCCGCCTTGGGGCGCACCCAAAGGCTGCCTCCCCTCCCCCACCTATATATATGAGAGGGAAGGGCGCCACACAAACCACGTCAATCTCTTAGCCGTGTGTGGCGCCCCTCTCCACAGTTTAGTCCTCCGTCCAGTTTTTTCGCAGTGCACGGCGAAGCCCCGCGGGAACAAGTTCACCATCACCGTCATCACGTCATCGTGCTGTCAGAACTCATCTACTACTTCACCCGTCTTGGTGGATCAATAAGGAGAGGACGTCATCGAGTTGAACGTGTGCTGAACGCGAAGGTGCCGTACGTTCGGTACTTGATCGGTTAGATCGCGAAGGTGTTCGACTACATCAACCGCGTTGTTAAACGCTTCCGCTTTGCGGTCTATGAGGGTACGCAGACATACTCTCCCCTCTCGTTGCTATGCATCTCCGTAGATAGATCTTGTGTGTGCGTAGAATTTTTTTGTTTTCCATGCAACGTTCCCCAGCAAGATCTACTTTGTAACCACATCATACATCAAATATAATCAAACAGGATGTAGTGTTTTACCTCTTCGAGAGGGACCGAACCTTGGTAAACACCGTGTTCATCGTCCCTTGTTCCCATTGATCCTAGATCCACAGCTCGGGACCCCCTACCGGAGATCTGCCGGTTTTGACACCGACATTAGTGCTTTCATTGAGAGTTCCGCTGCGGATCGCCAGAGGGTCGATGGCTCAACATCCATGGGAAACCCCACCAACACCAAGGACATTTTTGTCCCCGGCCAGATCTTTACGTTCGGTAGCATCACTTTTCGCGCTTACCTCGCCGGTCGTTTAAACCCGGTTGAAAACTTGACCACCGATCACGAACCCAGCCACTGGAACTTAGAATCCAAAGCCAGCCCTCGGCAAAGCCCCTCTTCCAAAGAACCCGCTGAGCCCGTCGCCTTGACCTCGGGTTCAGTGGATGTAAAGGGAGCCAACGCAGCCCGAGATCTGGTCCTAAAGCCGGATCCAATCATAGTATTCGAAGAACGTCCCGCCGAACATCCAGGAGACATGCCCCCGACGGGAACCCCTTCGGTAATTGACCTTTTGGACTGATTCCTAGCCATGGGAATCTCCGTCTGCAGGCCTATGGCCTACAATAAGATCGGGCTTAAACCCGACAATAGAGGGATCCACATCCTGCCCATCACTCACCTCATTGCTACTGTCTAAGAAAGGGCGGAAGGATCGCGATCTCTAAAGCTTGTGACAGTATAGACTCGGGTCTCTAGCCTGGATATGGACACCCATCAAGATAAGAGTTTGGACTCAGCCAATGACACTGGATCTGACCTTGAGTCGGCCCATCCCCATACATGCATACGCCCGAACACTATGCAATTAGATCCGAATATAGCCCAAGCACGGCTCACCGCCGCCAACACCCCGGATTCACAGAAGACGGAACCGCCAAAAAAATTCCCACCCACCTCCCACGCTGAATATTGTTCGGATGCAGAAAGGCCAGATGTATGAGACCTGATGTGCGTTAACCAGAAGCCCGAAGAAACGGTCCATCATTATTAGGCCATATTTCTCCTAGTTAAAAACAAGATAATGAATTGTCGTGACGAAGAAATAATCAAAGCCTTCCGATTAAATTGGCGGGACGCAGGGATCTGAAATGCCCTCGCCCGCCGCCGCGTGCAAAACTTCGCCGAATTATCAGACATGGTACGCAAATACTGCGCCATGGAAAGCACCTGGAGGTTACAACAAATGTGCAGGGTGTCAGTCCCTGCCCCGCAGCCCAGTAAAACCCAGGCAAAGCTGGCATATACGAGAGGTTCGCCCGAGCACGAGCCCGCCGAAAAGAAAATTAAACCCAAAACGGTTCTGGATGAATTGCTGGATAAACCATGCCCTATTCACTCGGCCCTGCTCAATGCAAATCCGACTCACGGTCTTCGAGCTTGTTGGGTGGTGAGGTAGGTGGCCAAAAGTGGTGAAAATATCCTTGGTCTCACACCTCCAGATAGACGATCAACAACACCACCTCACGACAACGTCCTGACAGTTTTACGTGACTTTCTCTTCAAACAACCAAAGGAAAAAGGCTCTTTGAGAGCTCGACCAAGTCTACCAGGTGATGGCCGCACAACCATGGGTGGACACGCCTATCACCTTCGATCAGAATGACGATCCAAAGTACCGCCCCACCCACGCGCCCTCGCGCTAGTACCCGACCCCATAATTGATGGCTTCGGGCTAAATAAAGTACTGATGGATGGGGGCAGGGCCTGAACCTCATTTATGAAGAAATGCTCGACAAAATGCAGCTCAACAGATCCTGCATGTAGCACAGCCATATCGCATTCTGAGGAATTATACTCGGTAAGGAGGCGCGTTGCTCTGGACGCATAACCCTGGACGTAGTGTTCATTACTCCCGACAACTACATATCTGAATCCTTATTATTCTACGTTGTGCCCTTCCACAGCGGATACCACACCCTCTTGGGACGCGAGGCATTCGCAGGATTCCAAGCCATACCACATTATGGATACATGAAGCTCAAAATGCCAGGGCCTAATGGCGTGATCTTGCTCGCCAGCGATCCGAACACAACCCTTCGAGCTAAAAATAAGACCACATTGCTTGTTATCGCGGCACTATCTGAGGCCCTAGCAACCGAAGAACTAACAATGCTACGCACTACATTCAACAGGGATGATGTGGTCCTCAGTAAAAGGCCAAAATCCATGTCATTTAAAACAATTGACGAGATAGTAAAATTCCAAGTACAGCGACAGACCCGAATAAAACGGCGCCCATCAGAGCGCAGCTGAACCCCGCAGTTGATGAAGCGTTGCACATGTTTTTTACGGGAAAACTGGAACATATTTGCCTGACACCCTTCGGATATGCCACGCATCCCACGGAGGTTGGCCGAGCACAGTCTGAATGTCATCAAAGGCTTCAAGCCAGTCAAACAGACACTACGGCGATTCTCCGAACCTAAACGACAGGCTATGGGCGAAGAGTTGGCAAAGCTACTGGAGGCCGGATTCATCCGTGAAATAAAGCACCCGGAGTGGCTAGCAAACCTGGTCATGGTACCCAAGAAGGGCAAGTCATGGCGTCTCTACGTTGACTTCAAGGACCTAAAGAAAGCCTACCCCAAGGATCCCCTCCCTTTCCTTGCATAGACCAGATAATCGATGCCACTGCCGGACACGACTCACTATGCTTTCTCGACGCATACTCTGGATATCACCAAATAAATATGAAGGAGTCCGACTAACCGGCACCGCGTTCATCACCCCCTACGGGCCATTCTGCTTCAACACGATGCCTTTCGGTTTAAAGAACACAGGAGCCACATACCAACGCATGATTCAAACATGACTGGAAAACCAAATCGGCAAAACAATTGACGCATATGCAGACGACATGGTCATTAAAACCCAAAACGTCGATCATCTCGTGGACGACCTCCGCCTGACCTTCGAAAACCTACGGTCTTACGTTATATGGCTCAACCCAGACTAATGCGTCTTCGGAGTCCCCGTAGGCAAACTGCTCGGATTTATTGTCTCCCATAGAGGAATCAAGGACAATCCGGCTAAAATCAAAGCCATGTCCCAGCTTGCAATACCAACGGAGCTCAAACACATGCAGAAGCTCGCAGGTTGCATGGCGGCTCTAAGTCGTTTCATCTCCTGCCTCGGCGAAAAAGACTACCTCTCTACAGGCTACTAAAGAAAACAAAAAACTTCGAGTGGACCAACGAAGCGACCGTCGCACTAGAGGAAATCAAAGCTCTCCTGGCAAGCAACACCGTCCTGGCCGCACCAGGTATCGGCAAACCTATACTACTATACATCTCAGCCACAAATCAGGTGGTGAGTGCGGTGCTCGTCGTAGAACGGGAATCAGAGGGACACAAGTTCCAGATCCAAAAACCAGTCTACTACGTGTCAGAGGTCCTTACACCGTGCAAGTCCTGGTACCCGCACTACCAAAATATAGCATACATGGTCTTTGTGGCATCCCGAAAACTGTGACACTACTTTCTAGAGTGTTAGTGACAGTGGTATCCGAGGTGCCCCTCAATGATATAATCATTAACAGGGAAGCCACGGGCCACATTGCCAAATGGGACATAGAGCTCCTTCCCTTCGAGATCGTATACAAATCATGCCGGGCTATTAAATCTCAGGTGTTGGCCGATTTCCTATCTGAATGGACCAAAGTCGAACTCCCTAAGGAATACAGTACATATGCACACTGGGCGATGTACTTCGACGGCTCTAAGATGCTAGCTAGACTGGGCATCGGGGTAACACTAATATCCCCCAATTGTGATAACGTCCGGTATGTTTTACAAATCATGTACATGGACTCAAAAAATGCAACCGAATATGAGGCATTGTTGCATGGTCTTCATATGGCAACATCAATGGGTGTTCGGTGGCTTGAGGTGCGAGGAGATTTGAACCTCGCCATCTCCCAGGTCAACGGTGAATTTGACGCCAAAGATCCAAAAATGGCAGCATATATAAATGTCATCCTCAGGATGCCAGCCCGATTTGAGGGTCTTGAATTCCATCATGTATCTAGAGACAATAACCAGGCAGCAGACATTCTTGCCCGCATGGGCGCCAAGCGCGACCCAATACCTCAGAATACCTTTCTCGAAAGGCTCTTCAAACCATCCGTGGTATGGCAGGGCAGGGACAACGACGACAGGAACTCCCTGATGACCAGACGGAGGCGCGGCGCATAATCCAACGCTCTAAAGCATACAAGGTCCACGAGGGCGAGCTCTATAAAAAGAGCACTACGGGGGTTCTTCAAAGGTGCATCTCCGAAGAGGAGGGGCAGCAGCTTCTCGCCGAGATATATGCCGGCATGGGCGGTCGCCACGCAACAGCTTGGGCCATGGTCAGCAAGGCCTTCCGAGCAGGGTTCTTCTGGCCCACAGCCCGCGCGGACGCATGTACCCTCGTACAACATTGTGTTGGGTGCTAGCTATTTGCAAATCAAAGCCATATGCCTCCCACAGCTCTTCGGACTATACCCATAACCTAGCCATTTGCCATCTGGGGGCTTGACATGGTCAAACCACTTAAAAGGGGGGGCGAGAAAAAGAAATACCTACTAGTTAGGGTGGACAAGTGCACAAAGTGGATTGTGTTGGGGAACGTAGTATTTCAAAAAAATTCCTACGATCACGCAAGATCTATCTAGGAGAAGCATAGCAACGAGCGGGGAGAGTGTGTCCATGTACCCTCATAGACCGAAAGCGGAAGCGTTTAGTAATGCGGTTCATGTAGTCGAACGTCTTCACGATCCAACCGATCCAAGCACCGAACGTGCGGCACCTCTATGTTCAGCACACGTTCAGCACGATGACATCCCTCGAGCTCTTGATAAAAAACAGTTGAGGGCGAGGGAGAGTTCCGTCAGCATGACGACGTGGCGACGGTGATGATGAAGTTACCAGCGTAGGGCTTTGCCTAAGCACTCACTACAAAAAAAAGACACATCCGTGACATTTTGGGCCGAACGAATTTTTTTCCTGTCATACATATGACACTTCTATGACGATAACTGTGACAAAACCCGGTATCATCATAGATGTGGTGGGCTCCTACTTATATGACAAAAAATCATGACAGAAAATGGGCTTTTCGTCCTGGGCGGGCCGGAGACGCAGTTGCATGACATTCTTTGGGCCGTCCATGACGGAAAAAACCGTGGTAGAAGCGAGGGGGAGGAAAATTTCGGGGAGTTCCTGGTTACGGTGGGAGGTCGGGGGCCGAGCGATGCACGTTTCTCTCGTACACGTACACGCGTGTGTGCGAGGCGTTGGCTCTAACTGAACCGGGCGAGGCATTGGGCTCTAACTGAACCCGAGCGATTGCACTGCAGGCTACGCGTTACTAAACCCGAGCGATCGATCGATGGCTGTTAACTGAACCCGATCGAGCGATTCCTTCGCTACTACTGCTAACTGAAGCCGACCGATGCTGCCTCTGGGATGAACAGTGAGCGGAGGGGGGGGGGTTGGATGAACAGTGAGCGGTGGCATTGCCTCTGGATGAACAGGACCCCGTGGTGTGGTGGAGGTCTGGATGAATAGTAGACAGTGGAGGGGTGCCCGTGGAGGGGTGGTTGAAGAGGACCCCGTGGTGTGGAGGGCTGGATGAACAGTAGATGGTGGAGGGGTGCCCGTGGAGGGGTGGTTGAACAGGACCCCGTGGTGTGGAGGGCTGGATGAACAGTAGACGATGGAGGGGTGCCCGTGGAGGGGTGGTTGAATAGGACCCCGTGGTGTGGAGGGCTGGATGAACAGTAGACGGTGGAGGGGTGGTTGAACAGTAGCCGGTGGAGTAGCGCGCGGTGGAGGCTGGATGAACAGGAGCCCGTGGAGGCTGGAGGAGGTCGACGGTGGAGATGAACAGTATCCCGTGGAGTCCCGTTTTGCGGTACGCCACACCTCTCCCGATGAACAGGACCCCCATTTCGACCGTAGCGCTCCAACACAAGTCCGTTTCCTCCGTTTTGCGGTACGCCACACCCCTCCCGATCAACAGGACCCCCGTTTCGACCGTAGGAGGTCCGTTTCCTCCATTTTATGGTACGCCAGACCCCTCCCGATGAACAGGATCCCATTTCGACCGTAGGAGGTCCGTTTCCTCCGTTCTACGGTACGCCAGGCCTCGTTTCCATCGCCTGTTCCGTCCAAGCCCTCCCGATGAACACGACCATGCATTCCGTTCCGTCCTAGCCGGTTAGCTCCCACGCGTTCTGTTGCCTCCCGATGAACACGACGCATTCCATTGCCTCCCCATGAACACGATGACGACGCTGTTTCTCCTTCCGACCCAGCCATGTACACAAGCCCTCGCCGTATGTATGCGCGAGTAGGCGTTCGAGACCCCGCCCATATGTACACATACGTGGCCGTATTTTCTTTCTTGCACCCTGGCCGCTGTACGTACGTGTACATGCTACGTGCGCGCCTCTACTACGACACTGCGCGCCTCTACATCGACCAGTATGTACGTACACGTTCGCGACCAGAATGACAACGCTACGTACGCTTCGACCAGGTGGGTCCCGACTGTCAGGCACTTCCTTGCCTGCGAAGATGTAGCTGGTGGGTCCTGATACGTCTCCAACGTATCTATAATTTTTGATTGCTCCATGCTATATTATCTACTGTTTTGGACTATATTGGGCTTTATTTTCCACTTTTATATTATTTTCGGGACTAACCTATTAACCGGAGGCCCAACCCAGAATTGTTGTTTTTTGCCTATTTCAGAGTTTCGGAGAAACAGAATATCAAACGGAGTCCAAACAGAATAAAACCTTCGGGAACGTGATTTTCTCACCGAACGTGATCCAGGAGACTTGGACCCTACTCCAAGAAGTAACAGAGGCAGTCACGAGGGTGGGGGGCGCGCCCCCTCCTAGGGCGCGCCCCCTGCCTCGTGGGCCCCCTGTTTCTCCACCGACGTACTCCTTCCTCCTATATATACCTATGTACCCCCAAACGATCAGAACAGGAGCCAAAAACCTAATTCCACTACCGCAACTTTCTATATCCATGAGATCCCATCTTGGGGCCTGTTTTGGAGCTCCGCCGGAGAGGGCCGTTGTCAGTGTCAAAATTGGTGGAACTTGGGTAGGGGGTCCCGAACTGTGCGTCTAGGCGGATGGTAACAGGAGACAAGGGACGCGATGTTTTTACCCAGGTTCGGGCCCTCTCGATGGAGGTAAAACCCTACTCCTGCTTGATTAATATTTATGATATGGGTAGTACAAGAGTAGATCTACCACGAGATCAGAGAGGCTAAACCCTAGAAGCTAGCCTATGGTATGATTGTTGTTGTCCTACGGACTAAACCCTCCGGTTTATATAGACACCGGAGGGGGCTAGGGTTACACAGAGTTGGTTACAAGGAAGGAGATCTACATATTCGTATTGCCAAGCTTGCCTTCCACGCCAAGGAAAGTCCCATCCGGACACAGGACAAAGTCTTCAATCTTGTATCTTCATAGTCCAACAGTCCGACCAAAGGTTATAGTCTGGCTGTCCGGATACCCCCTAATCCAGGACTCCCTCAGTAGCCCCTGAACCAGGCTTCAATGATGATGAGTCCGACGCGCAGATTGTCTTCGGCATTGCAAGGCGGGTTCCTCCTCCGAATACTTCATAGAAGATTTTGAACACGGGGATCGTGTCCGGCTCTGCAAAACAGGTTCCACATACCACCGTAGAGAGAATAATATTTCCACAAACCCAATCTGCTGACGTATCCTGTAATGTGACATCACACCATAGCCAAGCCCTTATGCGAACCGTTTTTTTTACAGCCAACCTCAGCACATTTCGCGAGGCGGTTTCCTTGGCATGTCTTGTCGAAGCAGATAGCGTGTCCCCTTATTGCGGGATTCTCATCAATACGGACGTGGGTAACCCAACCGCGCCATCAATTACGACGCTTGGGGGACGAGCGGGTTTTACCAGGCTGGTGGGGACGCATAGTTTCGTCCGCCCATATAAAGGGATAAGGATTCACCTTTTTCCGTCCACGCCTTCTTCCTCCTTTGCTCGTCCATTCTCGCACACTTGAGCTCCAGTGCCCAAGCTCACTTTTTCTTCCTCAACCTTCTCCAACCATGTCCGGAGCGGGAGGCAAGTGGATGATCTCCTCCGTCATGGAGGGACACTTCAAGAAGCTGAGGGGAGCCGGATACTTGTCGATGGACATCGCGCATTGGCTCCCAGATGTGGGGCAGTTCATCCCCACCCCCAGGCCCCACGAGAGGGTAGTGTTTCTCACACATTTCCTCCGCGGACTGGGGTTCCCCCTCCATTCATTTGTCCGGGGGCTCATGTTTTACTACGGCCTGGATTTCCACGATCTGGCCCCGAACTTCATCCTCAACATCTCGGCGTTTCTCGTCGTGTGTGAGGCCTTCCTCCGCATCAAGCCCCACTTTGGCCTATGGCTGAAGACTTTTAATGTCAAACCAAAAGTGGTGCGCGGCCAGCAGGCTGAGTGCGGAGGCGCCATGGTGGGCAAGATGCCCAACGCCACATGGATCGAGGGCTCCTACGTGGAGACCATAAAGGGGTGGCAATCGGGGTGGTTCTACATCATCGAGCCACGTGACCCTAAATGGGCAGCGGCCCCGAGTTCCGATCCGAAATCCCCACGCGGCTCACCTCCTAGAAAGAGAAGGGCCTGCCCTGGGGTAGTCCGGGAGAGCTGACCGGACTCCATATTTGTGTCCAGAACATGATGAGCAAGAAGCTCAAGCTTGTAAATATAGTCCAGGTCATGCTCATCTGTCGGATCCTTCCGTGTCAACAACGGGCATTCAACTTGTGGGAGTTCGACCCGGCCCAACACCAGACTCTGAGCGAGCTCTTCGACACAACACACAAGGATGCTTGGAAGGTGCTTTTCAAGGGCGCCGAGGTTCCCCCTCCCCTTACCGAGGATCGCGGATTCAGCGCGAAGCGCCAAGCCAGCGCGGTAAGCTGCTTTACCTTTTATAGGGTATTCATTCTTCACAGTTTAATCATATGTGGGGTCTAAGCTCCCATACCTTTGACAGGACTGGCAGGAGACGGCCGAACAGATCGACTGTCCGGCCCCTCTGCCCGAAGGCCCCGCAGACACTCGCTTAGCGGAGCTGCTGGTTCCGGCACCATACGTGGTGTCGGAGAAGAAGGCCAAGAAGAAGGCCACGGGAACCCGAAAGAGTTCCCGGCGCCCGATGGTGTCGGACTCATCATCCGATGACTCTGAGGTGCACTCCTCCCACGAAGATGAGGAGGAGGAAAAAGAGGCTTCTTCCCCTCCGGCAGGGGGAGAAAAGAAAAGGAAGGCCGCCCCAACTGGGGAGGCCGGAGGGTCCAAGAAGGGAAGGACCCTTCCTCCGGACTACTCCACCAACGCCGCCGACAGCGAAGACGAGTGGCCACCCAGGGCCAAGCCCCTGGCGAAGTCGTAAGTATTCGGACACCAGAGTGACTCATAGCGTTCCTTTGTTGCACAACTTCTCCTAACATCGAATATAATCATGCAGTCCGCCCCGAGCCCGAGTCGACGTATCGTCGAGTGGTTCCTTGGATTCGTCGGATGTGAATAGCTTTTCACTTCCGACCGCTTCCACCCCTCTCCCTACGGACAACGCCGAGGTGTTGTCCCAAAGGGTACCAAGCCGAGGGGGCGCCGCAAGGCGACCTTCCGGACTGCAGGCACAAAGGGAGCATGGCTCCCAAGGGCTCCAAGTTCGGCCCTGGGCCGAACACCGCACCGGAACCTTCAGTGGTTCTGGACTCCGGCAGGCGGCCCCCCACTAAGAAGGGCAAGCCTACCGCGCCGGTGACCTCCGTCCAACCAGAGGCACTGGATAATTTGCTGGAGGTGCTTAACGGCGCCTCCATCGACGAGGAGCACCGCACTATTATGAGTGCGGTGATCCAGAAGGTTCAGTCCGCCAAGAGCGGGCTGACTGAAGCCTGTGCCAGCCTTCTGACAGGCTTTGAGGCATGTAAAAAATATATGAAAATATTACCGCATAGACAGTAGCCCCTGATGCTCTGTTTGGTGTTCACAAAGAAAAGCCGAATAGAGGATCTAATAATATTCGCAGGAGTCTAACATAATTATGTCGATATGCGTATGCAGGCTTCGTTGCTGACCTCTGCCGCACTGACTGCGGAGGTTGATGCACTGAAGCAGAACCTCGAGCGGTCCGATAAAGAGCTCGGCCTTGCCAAGAAGCAGCTCGAGGAGAACCAAGGTACGTAATGCCTTGTCTATGTGTGTATATAAAAAAGATGCAGTTGCAAAAACGATAGGAGCGTTATTGATGTGCTAGGGGCCACGACCGAGGTGGCGACCCTGAAGCAAGCACTGTCCGAGGCCAAGAACAAAGCGGCCACGGAGTGCAGCGAGCAGGGTAAGCAAGAGGCGCGGGTTGCCGAGGTGCAGCAAGAGCTCCAGGCTCTCATGAAAAAGCATGAGAGTTTGGAGCTTGACTCGAAGACGTGAGAGTCCGAGCTTGCCTCGGCCCTTGAGAGCGCCAAGCATGCTAAGGCCGAAGCCCAGAAGGCCCTCCAGGAGATTGAGGCAATGAAGAAGATTGCGGCGGGTAAGGCATTCATTATGCAAAGCAAGCATGTGAAAGTAAATTACTTGTTACTTACCCGAGTCCGGAGCTCTCCAGGAGCATTCGCAGATTTGCCCCGCAGTGTGTCAGACACCGCAAAGCATTACCGAGCCAAGGAGGGGAGCTCGACAGAGAAGGTGTTCTGGTCTCAGTATACTGAGGCCGAACACCCGGTACCCTTGAGCGACGAGCTGAAGCAGTTGGTCGAGCTCCATAAGGCGGTCGAACAGGCCATGAAGAGTCTCATAGTCCGGATGTGGCCTGGAGAGGCCATGCCGGGGAGCTACTTCGGGCTGGTGAAGCGGCTTATGGACACCTGCCCTTGGCTTGAGGTCATCAAGCACTCCGTCTGCATCGAGGGCGCCCGTAGGGCGCTTGCCCGTGTTCAGGTACACTAGGGCAAGATGGACGCGTAGAAGCTGGTGAAGGATGGGCCACCGCAGGGCAAGGAGCATCGCCACCCTGAGATGTACTATGAGGGCGTCCTGAAGGGTGCCCGTCTTGTGGCGGATGAATGTTCCAAAGATGTAATATTTGAGTAAACTCGCTCGTGTGATCCTGTACGCTGAAAACTTGTTCATATGCGCTATGCGACGCTTGTTTGAATTTAAAATATTACCTTCTGTGCGACCGTTTATTAAATCTGAGAGATGGCGAGTCGTCGACTTCTGCCCCCGTGCCACGAGTGCTGGGGTGTTCGGGATAAACCTGAGCACTCTTTTTCCCATTCTTAGGTCCTTCGAGGGAGGTGCTCAGCACAACGAACAAGGCAATCGGACTATAATGCTTTATCACTCTCACTTTGCCAGAGAATTCTATAATTTTAAAGTTTGGCGAAGCCCGTAGTGTTCGGAAGACCGAGTTCGGGGCGCTATACACGCCTAGGCCGGACAAAGTCGACTCCTCGCCCTAAGCGGCATAAGTCTTTAGGGACTCAAAACCTCTCGAACAGCGACCAGCTCTCGCCCTATCATGACAGTCAGTTTTAGCTTTCTCTACTGAGGTGCTTAGCCCAACTGAACCGGGGCACAATCGCAGTAGTTCTCCCAGTGCTACCTTAGCCGATATAGCGGAACGTAAGGTACCAAAACATGGGAGCCGGGCAAACCCAACTATTGACCCAAGACATGATTCGGAGCTGATGCATATAATGCTATAAGTTCAGAGTGCCACACTTGTGAAAGTGTTCGGACTTCTCACGCCGTATTATGGGGTGCTTAAGCCTCTGGCGTATTACCCGTACCAAAGTGTACAGGTGCTAAATGTCATGAATGAACATATATACATAAAGAGGAAGGAATAGATAATGCAATAATAGACTGAAGCTAAGCATTGTTTATTCAAAAAAGGTGCATTAAAAGCAGAGCGGCACAAATAGTGCGATAAGCAAGAGATGGGACTATTTGACATGTCCCCTCCAGGGGCGAGCTGCGGAATGGTATTTAAAGAAGGTATTTTGCTCGTTATAGAGACCACCTGGGACGTCCATAGTGACGTAGCTTTCTGCCTTCTTGGTTATTGTATCGTGTGTTCGGCAATTGTATTGCCGAATAGGCCTTCCGGAGATTAAAGTCCTGAAAGTAAGAAAAAATGAAAAAAAAACGGGAGCCCCTAGTGCGGTTGAGCCGCGTTTTGGGGAATGCCGTGGTCGTGCCCCTCCCCCTCTGCCCATGGTATTTTCACAGCGTAATTATGTACGCGTAGCATGGATTTCGCCGTTTTGCTGGGGCTGGGGTTGGGGCCGCATTGTTACGCTTGCTCGGAACGTGCCAGGCGGTCTTGTTGTAGATTACTCCGAGCGCGCTTGACGGTGTCCGGATGTTTTGTCGCCGGACTGGAGAATTACCTTGAGAGACTGCTTTGTACTTCCGCTGCGAGGGCCGCCGTGTGCTCCTCCGTTCGGAGAGAGTGCTCGGTGTTTCCATTCACTGTGATGACTCCACGAGGTCCTGGCATCTTGAGCTTGAGGTATGCATAGTGTGGCACCGCATTGAATTTGGCAAATGCGGCTCGCCCGAGCAGTGCATGATAGCCACTGCGGAACGGGACTATATCAAAGATTAACTCCTCGCTTCGGAAATTATCCGGGGATCCGAAGACCACTTCAAGTGTGACCGAGCCTGTGCAATGGGCCTCTACACCTGGTATGATGCCCTTAAAGGTCATTTTTGTGGGTTTAATCCTCGAGGGATCTATGCCCATTTTGCGCACTGTGTCTTGATAAAGCAGGTTCAGGCTGCTGCCGCCGTCCATAAGGACTCGAGTGAGGTGAAATCCGTCAATAATTGGGTCTAGAACCAATGAGACAAATCCGCCATGGCGGATACTAGTGGGATGGTCCCTGCGATCGAAAGTGATCGGACAGGAGGACCATGGGTTGAACTTTGGGGCGACTGGCTCCAATGCATATACGTCCCTTAACGCACGCTTCCGCTCCCTCTTGGGGATGTGGGTCGCGTATATCATGTTCATCGTCCGCACTTGTGGGGGAAAACCCTTCTGCCCTCTGTTGTTCGGCGACCGGGGCTCCTCCTCGTCGTCGCTATGTAGCCCCTTGTCTTTGTTTTCGACATTTAGCTTGCCGGCCTGCTTGAACACCCAACAATCCCTATTGGTGTGGTTGGCTGGCTTGTCGGGGGTGCCATGTATCTGACACGAGCGATCGAGTATACGGTCCAAACTGGACGGGCTCAGAGTGCTTCTTTTGAATGGCTTTTTCCGCTGACCGGGCTTAGAGCCTCTGAATCCGGCATTAACTGCCGTATCCTCAGTATTGTCGCTGTTAATGCGGCGTTTGTGTTTGTTGCGACGTGACCTGCCATTGCTGTCCTTGGTATCCGAATTACCAGGGCTCTTTGACATGTTATTGCTGCGAGCCAGCCAGCAGTCTTCTCCCGCGCAAAAGCGGGTCATGAGTGTCGTGAGGGCTGCAATAGATTTCGGCTTTTCCTGTCCAAGGTGCCGGGCGAGCCACTCGTCGCGGATGTTATGCTTGAAAGCCGCTAGGGCCTCTGCGTCCGGACAGTCGACGATTTGATTTTTCTTGGTTAGGAATCGTGTCCAGAATTGCCTGGCCGATTCCTCTAGCTGTTGAATTTTGTGGCTCAGATCATCGGCATCTGGTGGTCGCACATAAGTGCCCTGGAAGTTGTCGAGGAATGCGGCTTCCAGATCTTCCCAACAACCAATGGATTCTGCTGGCAAGCTGTTGAGCCAATGCTGAGCTGGTCCTTTAAGCTTGAGTGGGAGGTATTTGATGGCGTGTAGATCGTCGCCACGGGCCATGTGGATATGAAGGAGATAGTTCTCAATCCATACCGCGGGATCTGTCGTACCATCATATGATTCAATATTCACGGGTTTGAAACCCTCTGGGATTTGATGATCCATTACTTCATCTGTGAAGCATAGCGGGTGTGCGGCGCCTCTGTACTGGGCTATATCATGATGCAGCTCGAATGAGTTTTGTCTGCTGTGTTCGGCCCGGCCGAATTTACTTCTGCTATATCCGGCGTGACGGTTATCGTCTCGTGTGGTGGGGCGCCCTCGCGATCCGTAGATCGATCTTGCTTGGTTTTCTTTGTCCTCCAATATGTCTCGCAGATCTAGCGCATTTCCCCGTGCCTTGGTATTTTTTGAGTGACGCCGGGGTGCGGCATGAGCTGTGGGCCGAGAGGCCTCTTTGTCGCGGCCACGAGGTGGCCGGTCAGCCGCGTCATTCACTGGAGACGTAGGTTTAGATGCTTTCTCCTCTAATCGGGGCAGCAACCTGCGCTTTGGGTAGCTCTTGGAGGGGCGTTCGAGTTCGTATTCCTCGGCCGCAAGGACTTCAGTCCATCTGTCAGCTAGCAAGTCTTGATCAACTCTAAGCTGCTGCTGCTTTTTCTTAAGGCTATTCGCCGTGGCTATAGGCCGGTGCTTGAAGCGCTCTTGTTCGACGGGATCCTCAGGCACGACAAATTCGTCGTCGTCGAGGTTTGCCTTGTCTTCGGAGGGAGGCATGTAATTATCATCCTCTTCCTCTCTATCTGCCGCTCTCTCAGGAGGGCTGGCTTCTCTGTCCTCCTGTGCTGAATCTTGCTGGAGGGGGTTGTCTTCGGCACTGTCCGGGGTGTTATTATCTCCTATGCCGGTATCACTGTTTTTGCTTTGGCGAGACTTAGAGCGGCGCCGCTGACGCCGGTGCTTGGGTTGCTTCTTGGTGGGGTCATCCTCCGCTGTTCCGTCGCCGTTGTCTTCTTTGGGTGTGTCCACCATATATATATATATCATACGACGAGGTGGCCGTCCAGTGCCCTGTAGGCGCTGGTTCCTGTTCGTCTCCTACATCGTCGTCCATACCGTCGATGTCTTCGGAGTCGAAGTCGAGCATGTCGGTCAAATCATCGATAGTGGCTATGAAGTGGGTGGTGGGTGGGCACCGAATTTCTTCGTCGTCCGCATCCCAATCCTGCTGGTCATAATCCGGCCAGGACTCTCCTGACAAGGAGAGAGACCTTAGTGAATTCGGTATGTCGCCGAAGGGCGAGCGCTGAAAGATATCCGCGGTGGTGAACTCCATGATCGGCGCCCAGTCGGATTCGATTGGCAGGGGCATGGATGGTTCAGAGTCCGGAGGAGAGTCCGACAATGTGGAGTCGCGGACCTCGCGAAGGGCGAGGCTGGTGTTCGGCTCAATCACCGTTGAGGCCGCTGCCTCCGTGGTGGGGTCTAACCACCCGCCCTCGGATGGTGCAATTGGCTCCGAATTAAAGGTCGAAGCGGTTGCAGGTGCGGTCTCCAGGATACTGTTCGGCGGCAGAGCTAAATCATGCCCATCGTGACAGTGCGACGCACTCGGCCGGGGCTCAAATCCGTTAAAGATCAAGTCTCCGCGGATGTCAGCCGTGTAGTTTAAGCTACCAAACCTGACCTGGTGGCCAGGGGCGTAACTCTCGATCTGCTCCAGATGGCCAAGCGAGTTGGCCCGCAGTGCAAAGCCGCCGAACACGAAAATCTGTCCGGGGAGAAAAGTCTCACCCTGGACTGCATCGCTGTTGATGATCGAAGGAGCCATCAAGCCTAAAGACGACGACACAAAGGAACTCCCAATGAAAGCACCATTGTCGGTGTCAAAACCGGCGGATCTCGGGTAGGGGGTCCCGAACTGTGCGTCTAGGCGGACGGTAACAAGAGACAAGGGACGCGATGTTTTTACCCAGGTTCGGGCCCTCTCGATTGAGGTAAAACCCTACTCCTGCTTGATTAATATTGATGATATGGGTAGTACAAGAGTAGATCTACCACGAGATCAGAGAGGCTAAACCCTAGAAGCTAGCCTATGGTATGGTTCTTGTTGTCCTACGGACTAAATCCTCCGGTTTATATAGACACCGGAGGGGGCTAGGGTTACATAGAGTCGGTTACAAGGAAGGAGATCTACATATCCGTATTGCCAAGCTTGCCTTCCACGCCAAGGAAAGTCCCATCCGGACAAGGGACGAAGTCTTCAATCTTGTATCTTCATAGTCCAACAGTCCGGCCAAAGGTTATAGTCCGGCTATCCGGATACCCCCTAATCCAGGACTCCCTCAGCCGTCATTACGGAGGGCTTCTACATCATCCTAGCCCCTCCGATGAAGTGTGAGTAGTTTACCTCAGACCTTCGGGTCCATAGTTAGTAGCTAGATGGCTTCTTCTCTCTTTTTTGGATCTCAATACAATGTTCTCCCCCTCTCGTGTGGAGATCTAGTCGATGTAATCTTGTTTTTGCGGTGTGTTTGTTGAGACCGATGAATTGTGGGTTTATGATCAAGTCTATCTATGAATAATATTTGAATCTTCTCTGAATTCTTTTATGTATGATTGGTTATCTTTGCAAGTCTCTTCGTATTATCAGTTTGGTTTGGCCTACTAGATTGGTTTTTCTTGCCATGGGAGATGTGCTTAGCTTTGGGTTCGATCTTGCGGTGTCCTTTCCCAGTGACAGAAGGGGCAACAAGGCATGTATTGCATCGTTGCCATCAAGGATAACAAGATGGTTTTTTTATCATATTGCATGAAACTATCCCTCTACATCATGTCATCTTGCTTAAGGCGTTACTCTGTTTTTAACTTAATACTCTAGATGCATGCTGGATAGCGGTCGATGAGTGGAGTAATAGTAGTAGATGCAGGCAGGAGTCGGTCTACTTGTCTTGTACGTGATGCATATATACATGATCATACCTAGATATTCTCATAACTATGCTCAATTTTGTCAATTGCTCAACAGTAATTTGTTCACCCACTTTAGAATACTTATGCTCTTGAGAGAAGCCACTAGTGAAACCTATGGACCCCGGGTCTATTCTCATCGTATCAATCTCCATCACTTTAATTTTGCTTTTCTTTTTACTTTGCCTTTTACTTTTTACTTTGCATCTCTATACCAAAAAATACCAAAAATATTATCTATCATCTCTATCAGTTCTCACTCTCATAAGTGATCGTGAAGGGATTGACAACCCCTAATCGCGTTGGTTGCGAGTAGCTATCATTTTGTGCAGGTACGAGGGACTTGAGCGTGGCCTCCTACTAGATTGATACCTTGGTTCTCAAAAACTGAGGGAAATACTTACGCTGCTTTGCTGCATCATCCTCTCCTCTTCGGGGAAAACCAACGCAGTGCTCAAGAGGTAGCAAGAAGAATTTCTGGCACCATTGCCGGGGAGGCTTACGCAAGAGCAAGTCAATATTTGGACTCCTAACAACGAGCCATTTCTGGCGCCGTTGCCGGGGAGTCTGCGCAAAAGTCAACGTACCAAGTACCCATCACAATCCCTATCTCCCGCATTACATTAGTTTCCATTTGCCTCTCGTTTTCCTCTCCCCCACTTCACCCTTGCCGTTTTATTCGCCCTCTCTTTCCCAATCTCCTTCTCCTTCTCCTTCTCTTTTCCCATTTGGCTTTCTCGCTTGCCTTTTGTTTGCTGTGTGTTGGATTGCTTGTTTGTCACGTTGGCTCTACCAAAATTTGGTGATCTTCACCTTAAAAGGTCAGAGGAGATCGAAAACAATGTCAGGAAGTTTATGGTTTTGCAATTTGAGCATAATAATTTCTTTAGAAATGAGCTTAAGGAACAAAAAAGTTTTATGAGTTATATGAATAAAGAGCTTGATGATATGTCTAAAGAATTTGATGGTATAAGATCCCAAATTGCTCGTCTTGAAAAGATGACTGCTGAAATTTCGGATATGCAAGCTATATTAGTCAATAAGATGGCTGCTAAACCGAATTCCTATGAAAATCAAGATGAAGATCTAAAAGTTATTGATGTGTCCCCTATCAAATCTTTGTTTTGCAATATGAATCTTGATGAAACTGAATATGATTTTCCTTTACCTAGAAGGCGTTCCAAAAATTCGGAGTATTTAGATCTTTATGATGAAATTGATGAAAGTGGGATCGAAAGAAATAAAACCCTAGATATTGCTAATCCCACTATATTGGATTTCAAGGAATTTAATTATGAAAGTTGCTCTTTAATTGACTGTATTTCCTTGTTGCAATCCGTGCTAAGTTCTCCTCATGCTTATAGTCAAAAGAAAGCCTTTACCGAACATATTGTTGATGCCTTGATGCAATCTTATGAAGAAAAACTTGAGTTGAAAGTTTTCTATCCCTAGAAAACTCTATGATGAGTGGGAACCAACTATTAAAATTAAAATTAAAGATCATGAGTTTTATGCTTTGTGTGATTTGGGTGCTAGTGTCTCCACTATCCCCAAAACCTTGTGTGATTTGCTAGATTTCCGTGACTTTGATGATTGCTCTCTAAATTTGCATCTTGCGGATTCTACTATTAAAAAACCTACGGGAAGAATTAATGATGTTCTTATTGTTGCGAATAGGAATTATGTGCCCATAGATTTTATTGTTCTTGATATAGATTGCAATCCTTCTTGCCCTATTATTCTTGGTAGACCTTTCCTTAGAACGGTTGGTGCGATTATTGATATGAAGGAAGGAAATATTAGATTTCAACTTCCATTAAAAAAGGGCATGGAACACTTTCCTAGAAAGAAAATAAGATTGCCATATGAAACTATCATGAGAGCCACTTATGGATTGCCTACCAAAGATGGCAATACCTAAATCTATCCTCGCTTTTATGCCTAGCTACGGGCATTAAACGATAGCGCTTGTTGGGAGGCAACCCAATTTTATTTTTAGTTTTTTGTTTTTTTGCTTCTGTTTAGGAATAAATAATCCATCTACCTTCTGTTTAGATGTGGTTTTGTGTTTTAATTAGTGTTTGTGCCAAGTTAGACCTATAGGATCTTCTTGGATGATAGTTATTTGATCTTGCTGTAATTTCCAGAAACTTTATGTTCACAAAAAAATTGTTAAAAATCACCAAAACGTGATAAAATACTGATTCCAATTTCTGCTGATCAATAAACAAATTTTCTAGGTCTTCCTATTTTGGTAGATGTTTTGGAGTTCCATAAGTTTGCGTTAGTTACAGATTGCTACAGACTGTTCTGTTTTTGACCGATTCTGTTTTTCGTGTGTTGTTTGCTTATTTTGATGAATCCATGGCTAGTAAAATAGTTTATAATCCATAGAGAAGTTGGAATACAGTAGGTTTAACACCAATATAAATAAAGAATGAGTTCATTACAGTACATTGAAGTGGTCTTTTGTTTTCTTTCTCTAACGGAGCTCACGAGATTTCTATTGAGTTTTGTGTTGTGAAGTTTCCAAGTTTTGGGTGAAATCTTTTGATGGATTATGGAACAAGGAGTGGCAAGAGCCTAAGCTTGGGGATGCCCATGGCACCCCCAAGATAATCCAAGGACACCAAAAATTCAAAGCTTGGGGATGCCCCGGAAGGCATCCCCTCTTTCGTCTACTTCCATCGGTAATCTTACTTGGAGCTATATTTTTATTCACCACATGATATGTGTTTTGCTTGGAGCGTCTTGTATTATTTGTGTCTTTGTTTGTTAGTGTGCCACAATCATCCTTGCTTTACACACCTTTTGAGAGATCCATATATGAATTGAAATTTGATAGAATACTCTATGTGCTTCACTTATATCTTTTGAGCGTTATAGTTTTGCTCTATGTGCTTCACTTATATCTTTTGAGCGTTGTAGTTTTGCTCTATGTGCTTCACTTAGATCTTTTAGAGCACGGTGGTGGATTTGTTTTAAAGAAACTATTGACCTCTCATGCTTCACTTAGATCATTTTAAGAGTCTTAATAGCATGTTAAATTGCTTAATAATAATATGCTTGGTATTCAAGATATGTGAAACTTTCTCTTGAGTGCATTGAATTGTAAGAAGAGATTGAAGCATGATAATTGTTTTGAGATATGAAGATGGTGATATTAGAGTCTTGCTATTTGAGTAGTTGTGAATTTAAAGAATACTTGCGTTGAAGTTTGTGATTCCCGTAGCATGCACGTATGGTGAACCGTTATGTGCTGAAGTCGGAGCATGATTTATTTATTGATTGTCTTCCTTATGAGTGCCGGTCGGGGACGAGCGATGGTCTTTCCCTACCAATCTATCCCCCTAGGAACATGCACGTAATACTTTGCTTTGACAACTTCTAGATTTTTGCAATAAGTATATGAGTTGTTTATGACTAATGTTGAGTCCATGGATTATATGCACTATTTCCCATCCTTCCACCATTGCTAGCCTCTCTAATACCGCGCACTTTTCGCCTGTATCATACACCCACCATATACCTTCCTCAAAACAGCCACTATACCTACTTATCATGGCATTTCCATAGCCATTCCGAGATATATTGCCATGCAACTTTCCACCGTTCCGTTTATTATGACACGCTCCATCATTGTCATATTGCTAGCATGATCATGTAGTTGACATCGTATTTGTGGCAAAGCCACCATTCATAATTCTTTCATATATGTCACTCTTGATTCATTGCATATCCCGGTACACCGCCGGAGGCATTCATATAGAGTCATATTTGTTCTAAGTATCGAGTTGTAATTGTTGAGTTGTAAGAAAAATAAAAGTGTGATGATCATCATTTTTAGAGCATTGTCCCAAGTGAGGAAAGGATGATGGAGACTATGATTCCCCCATAAGTCGGGATGAGACTCCGGACGAAAAAAATTATATATACAAAAAAAAGAGGCCATAAAAAAAGAGAAAAGGCCCAAATAAAAAAATGAGAGAAAAAGGGAGAAGTGACAATGTTACTATCCTTTTACCACACTTGTGCTTCAAAGTAGCACCATGATCTTCATGATAGAGAGTCTCTCATTTTGTCACTTTCATATACTAGTGGGCATTTTTCATTATAGAACTTGGCTTGTATATTTCAATGATGGGCTTCCTCAAATTGCCCTAGGTCTTCGTGAGCAAGCAAGTTGGATGCACACCCACTTAGTTTCTTTTGTTGAGCTTTCATATACTTATAGCTCTAGTGCATCCGTTGCATGGCAATCCCTACTCACTCACATTGATATCTATTAATGGGAATCTCCATAGCCCGTTGATACGCCTAGTTGATGTGAGACTATCTTCCCCTCTTTTTGTCTTCTCCACAACCACCACTCTATTCCACATATAGTGCTATATCCATGGCTCACGCTCATGTATTGCGTGAAGATTGAAAAAGTTTTGAAAAAGTTAAAGTATGAAACAATTGCTTGGCTTGTCATCGGGGTTGTGCATGATTTAAATACTTTGTGGTGAAGATAGAGCATATAGCCATACTATATGATTTTGTAGGGATTACTTTCTTTGGCCATATTATTTTGAGAAGACATAATTGCTTTGTTAGTATGCTTGAAGTATTATTATTTTTATGTCAACATAAACTTTGTCTTGAATCTTTCGAATCTGAATATTCATACCACAATTAAGAAGATTTGCATTGAAATTATGCCAAGTAGCACTCTGCATGAAAAATTCTCCTTTTATCATTTACCTACTCGAGAACGGGCAGGAATTAAGCTTGGGGCTGCCTGATACGTCTCCAACGTATCTATAATTTTTGATTGCTCCATGCTATATTATCTACTGTTTTGGACTATATTGGGCTTTATTTTCCACTTTTATAATATTTTTGGGACTAACCTATTAGCCGGAGGCCCAGCCCAGAATTGCTGTTTTTTGCCTATTTCAGAGTTTCAGAGAAACATAATATCAGACGGAGTCCAAACGGAATAAAATCTTCGGGAACGTGATTTTCTCACCGAACGTGATCCAGGAGACTTGGACCCTACTCCAAGAAGTAACAGAGGCGGTCACGAGGGTGGGGGGCGCGCCCCCCCTCCTAGGGCACGCCCCCTGCCTCGTGGGCCCCCTTTTGCTCCACCGACGTACTCCTTCCTCCTATATATACCTACGTACCCCGAAACGATCAGAATAGGAGCCAAAAACCTAATTCCATCGCCGCAACTTTCTGTATCCATGAGATCCCATCTTGGGGCCTGTTCCGGAGCTCCGCCGGAGAGGACCGTCATCACGGAGGGCTTCTACATCATCATAGCCCCTCCGATGAAGTGTGAGTAGTTTACCTCAGACCTTCGGGTCCATAGTTAGTAGCCATATGGCTTCTTCTCTCTTTTTTGGATCTCAATACAAAGTTGTCCCCCTCTCTTGTGGAGATCTATTCGATGTAATCTTCTTTTTGCGGTGTGTTTGTTGAGAATGATGAATTGTGGGTTTATGATCAAGTCTATCTATGAATAATATTTGAATTTTCTCTGAATTCTTCTATGTATGATTGGTTATCTTTGCAAGTCTCTTCGAATTATCAGTTTGGTTTGGCCTACTAGATTAGTTTTTCTTGCCATGGGAGAAGTGCTTAGCTTTGGGTTCGATCTTGTAGTGTCCTTTCCCAGTGACAGAAGGGGCAGCAAGGCATGTATTGCATCGTTGCCATCGAGGATAACACGATGGGGTTTTTATCATATTGCATGAAACTATCCCTCTACATCATGTCATCTTGCTTAAGGCGTTACTCTGTTTTTAACTTAATACTCTAGATGCATGCTGGATAGCGGTCGATGAGTGGAGTAATAGTAGTAGATGCAGGCAGGAGTCGGTCTACTTGTCTCGGACGTGATGCCTATATACATGATCATACCTAGATATTCTCATAACTATGCTCAATTTTGTCAATTGCTCAACAGTAATTTGTTCACCCACCGTAGAATACTTATGCTCTTGAGAGAAGCCACTAGTGAAACCTATGGCCCCCGGGTCTATTCTCATCATATCAATCTCGATCACTTTAATTTTGCTTTGCTTTTTTACTTTGCCTTTTACTTTTTACTTTGCATCTCTGTACCAAAAATACCAAAAACACTATCTATCAGTTCTCACTCTCGTAAGTGATCGTGAAGGGATTGACAACCCCTAATCGCGTTGGTTGCGAGTAGCTATCGTTTTGTGCAGATACGAGGGACTTGAGCGTGGCCTCCTACTGGATTGATACCTTGGTTCTCAAAAACTGAGGGAAATACTTATGCTACTTTGCTGCATCATCCTCTCCTCATCGGGGAAAACCAACACAGTGCTCAAGAGGTAGTAGGTCCCAGCAGTTAGGGGGCGAATCGTTTTGTTTTTTTGCCCGGACGCACTTCCTTGCGTGCGAAGGTGTAGCTGGAGGGTCCCAGCAGTCGAGGGGCTTGTGGGTCCCAGCAGTCAGGGGGGCGAATCATTTTTTTCATACGCACTTCCTTGCGTGCGAAGATGTAGCTCGTGGGTCCCAGCAGTCAGGGGGCGAATCATTTTTTTCGCGAAATACGGTGGCCCGTCCGGTGGGTCCCCGCTGTCAGGTGGAGGAATAATTATTTTGCGCGTAATAAGGAGGCACTTCATTGCGGCTGCCATGGACCCAGTTGTCGGCCTCTCGACGTACAGTACTCTTCCGACGGAAAGTTTGCAGCTCAGCGGGGCGGAGAATAACAAGTTGACCCGGATATTGTGTACAACTGTCGGCCCAGTTGCATTGCTGATATTGAAAAAAAAGCTATTTTTTATACACACATTTAACAATTTTTGTATAGATAATGAACATTTTTTATACACACATTTAACAATTTTTAAATACATGATTAACACTTTTTAAAACATATTTTTTAGTCAACTTTTTTGCATATATATTGTACATTTTTTATATACATCCGGAACTTTTTTATACACGTTTAACATTTTTTAATTACATGATTAACATTTTTTTAAACATATATTTTTTATGCCTACTTTTTTTGCAAAAGAAATTAGCCCACAGCGAGCCAATTAGCTCCAGTCGGCCCACAGTGGGCCGACAGGACCCAATCAGCCCAAAGTGGCCCGACAGGGGCCAGTCGGCCAGCTGTAGGCCGACTGGAATCCAATCGGCCTGCTGGGGGCCGACTAGGCCCAGTCTGCCTGCAGCGGGCCGACGGTGTATTATTTTTGAAAAAAATTACCCAGCGTAATATTTATGAAAATTAATAAAAAATGTATTATTTGAAAAAATTAGCGAAAAAGGCCTGTGTAGTAGAGTACAACCTAACATGGTTACTCAACCCACATTCAGCGACGCCAGAAAGGCCCAAACAAGGCTTGTGTACAACTTTTTGAAGTCACTGAGCTCAATTAATAACTTAAGAAAAAAGTTTGATTACAGTGGAACCTAATTAAAAGCTGTCACGAGCAAATAAATAATTCAAAGGGTCCCACTTGTGCGTGTGTGCGCGCGCGCGCGCGTGTGTGCGTGTGTGTGAGAGAGAGAGACCCATCGGCCGATGCTCGTATATACATCTTTCAGCCATATGCATTGCTGATGCTCAGTAAAAACTTATATAGTTGACACAATCATATAGAACATCATAGCACACTGAATTTGCATACAAAAATTTCACGCAGGCGGCACAATCAGGATGGAAGCAGTGGATCGCTACCGGAAGGGCTATGTTGAAACCAATGAAGTCGTACATAACGGTTCATCGTCTTTATCAATGACGGGGAAATATCTTGAATGTTGTGTAAAGAAAACAGACAGACAACACAATAACTTCTGCTAGCACATTAAGTTGACATACAACCCTTTCTAAAAAAAGTTCAGGTACAAAATTAGAACATGTCACAATCAAATGTACTGGCATATCAGTGCTTCACACCCATAGCTCGGATTTAACTAGTATCTGACAAGATTCAGTTGTTACCTCAAATTAGAGCACATCTAGGCAGCCAGTCCTGCCTCTTCTCCCAAAGAAGTAGTGGCCTCCGCCGCGCGATGGATTAGGCCATGTGCCATCCATCGTTCTGAGCAACACGGGGAAAGTCTGACGTTGACTCCTGTAATGGACGTCGTCGACGGACCCTGGCACCAGCGGCGGCGGCAGAACTTTGATTGATGGATTGACCACTTCTTCGACATGCACGAACACTCGATATAGGTACATCCCTAACATGGTCTGCGGCGGCCTTCATGGCGATGAATAGTACAACCCCGGTTCGTGCACCGGTATCTCAACACCAATCACCTTCGGTATGGTGGACGGCTTCTTCATCCATGCCATAACCGTCAGAGCCCAGCTGTCTGGAGGAACAAACATACTTACGAGCTCACCTCCAAGGTCGTTGATAAGCTCGTTCATGGACTCGCTGTTCCAAGCACGTCGAGGCATGTCGTGGAAGGTAAGCTTTGTTAAAAACTCAAGCTCAGAGGGCACCGAGCCCCATCCTGGGTGCCACCGATCAAAGCTCACCAGCGCGCCATCGCAGAACAAACGTCGCGAAGATTCGAACACATGACTGCAGTCGAAAGTTGTCTGGAACCTGACGAAGAAATCAGCCGGTGGCGGACAGACTTCGACGAGCAAGTAACTTATTTGGATGTCGTGCGCAATGCCAAGAGCTTTGACAAGGTCATCCAGCGAGACGGGAGGCCGGTCGCCGTTGATGGTTACCATCAGCACTTTGCCGGAAAACTGGTCGTCAAGCGCTCCCATGCCACTGTTGAGCGACAGCACGCAGCGATCGAAGGCAGGACGGACCTCAGGATATCCGGCTCAGAGATCCGCGTTGACCGGCGACATGATAGTGCGCTTGAGTACAAGGAGTACAGGAGGGGGATTTGGGGGAACTGGAGTAGGACTCGAGATTCCAGAGGTGGGGGAGGGGCGGGAGGCTAGGGATGAAAAGGTAGCATGAATTTCGAGCACGCGCCAATATGCTCTCGGCGCGCAAGCGCACGAAAACACTGGTGGTGCCCACATGTCGGCCTAAGAGTCCTTATTCTTTCTTTTTCGGAGAGCCCGGCCTTTTTTAGGATCTTTTGAGAGCCCGGCCTGAGAGTCATAATTGACCCGTTTGGCATTGCGTTACTACTCGGCCCATATTCAACGACACCTCACTGGCCCAAACAAGTGTACATCATCGAAAAGACACTGAGCTCAAATTATATAACTTAAAAAAAGGAGATATACTCTGAACACTGGAGAGTGGTGATGTCCTCATTTAGCCCACCAGTAGTTCGCGATAATAAACAGTTCGAAACAACGATATATACAACATTCAAACACTGACTAGTGACTACTACTGACATAAACAACAAGACATGATAGTTCATAAGAAGTCTTGCTACACCACCAAAACGCACCCATCTGCAGCGCTCAGACTCTCGTGATCCAGACGAGAATGACATTCTAAACAGAAGCAACTATTACATAGTAAGAGTGACATAGACGAGGATGACCAAATGACAAGGAACATGCATAACAAAAGAAAGAACTACCCATCCAGAACCAGCAGCAAAGACATCAAAGTCATTCGAAGAGATGATCCAACACCATCATAATTTGCAGCCCCGCTTCAGCGACCAGTGATATGGAGACACCAGTACTCCACCCTTTCGATGCAACAGCCCAATTACCTATCAACCTGAAGGCTCGAACCACATCACTACCTATCGTAATTGAGGCATCCAAGGATCAAAGTTAATCCGGATGCCTTTGTCATTCTCACCTTCTTTTGGCTGCAGGCTGTATCGTTGACAATCAGGGGAGTTTGCTCCCGAACTCCTAGGGCTCGCCGTGTAGACACAGTTTTCCATAGCAAACAGAGCCTCTCTGCCATCAAGGTCCTTGCCAACGGTGATCTCCTGGTTAATCAGATAATTGAGTCCAAGAAACAAAGAGTGTGAACCAAGGCTGTTTACCCGCCTCCAACTAAAAAATCCTAAAGGACCCAACAAGCTAGTATCCTGCTCATAGACGTAACAGCCACTGTCTAGATACTCACGTATTACATGGTGCTTGTATACAGTGGGGTTTTTGCAATATAACTTTTCCGGCTCATGTGTCCGAATGATCATCAGTCTTTTGCCGTCGTCTGATCGAGCGAGGAACGAGTTGTGCTTCCCTATTTTTGGCAAAGGTGGTGTGATTACAAAGGGCAGTAACTGTAGGGACACCACATCATATAAAAAAGGACAGGCATTGCTAATGTAAGATCAGCATTGTTCAGAGTATGAGTAGGATAATGCAAGAAACATCATTGATATGTCCCTGTTGGAACTAGGAGGAAAATACAGGGAAATGTATACTGGGTTCGAAAATATAGAAGTGCCATGGATGGTTATACTCATGTTATCTCGCAATCGATTCTTCACAGGAAACTACCATGTCATGCATGTTATGTAATCATGTTCTGTCCTCACAAACAAATTCTTCAAGGTAACTAACAGACCATGCATTGTTATATACTCGTGTTCTGTGGGCAAATTTTTTGTGAGGATATTATTCTAGCCATTGATTGCTGAAGGGCGAATATAGGTATGTACACATGGTAAGCATTGCAGGATTTCACTACTTCCAAATATAAAGTTCTCCATATGCACATTTACTTCCCTAATGTATGGTTAGATGAAACCAACAGTGTGGTGCATGTTTCTACATCATGAAAATGAGGAAACTAACATGGCCATTGATACACACTCATATTTAGTAGTAGTAGTATATAGATTACTGTAAAATAAGGATAATATCCATATATTCCTAACCGTTTGATTATTCAGGGTAAAAATTGGCTGTAATGACATGGTCACAATCGCATGAATTAATTCATTCCAAATATAGCTGATTTACGATGTCTCTAATACATTGCCATAGTTCTACTCAAATTTTGCTCAAATAGGGATATGCCAATCATCACAAAAAGTTCAAACAGTGTCATGGCGTCATCTTTAACATGAGAGGAAACAACTTACACGCGCCTGATACATCTCCAACGTATCTATAATTTTTGATTGCTCCATGCTATATTATCTACTGTTTTGGACTATATTGGGCTTTATTTTCCACTTTTATAATATTTTTGGGACTAACCTATTAACCGGACGCCCAACCCAGAATTGCTGTTTTTTGCCTATTTTAGTGTTTTGGAGAAACAGAATATCAAACGGAGTCCAAACGGAATAAAATCTTCCGAACGTGATCTAGAGGACTTGGACCCTACGCTAAGGCATCGAAGAGGCGGTCACGAGGGTGGGGGCGCGCGCCCTCAGGGCGTGCCCCTGCCTCGTGGGCCCCTCGAAGCTCCACCAACGTACTCCTTCCTCCTATATATACCTACGTACCCCAAACGATCAGAACAGGAGCCAAAAACCTAATTCCTCCGCCGCAACCTTCTGTATCCACGAGATCCCATCTTGGGGCCTGTTCCGGAGCTCCGCCGGAGAGGGCCGTCATCACGGAGGGCTTGTACATCATCATAGCCTCTCCGATGTAGTGTGAGTAGTTTACCTCAGTCCTTCGGGTCCATAGTTAGTAGCTAGATGGCTTCTTCTCTCTTTTTGGATCTCAATACAAAGTTGTCCCCCTCTCTTGTGGAGATCTATTCGATGTAATCTTCTTTTTGCGGTGTGTTTGTTGAGACCGATGAATTGTGGGTTTATGATCAAGTCTATCTTTGAATAATATTTGAATCTTTTCTGAATTCTTTTATGTATGATTGGTTATCTTTGCAAGTCTCTTCGAATTATCAGTTTGGTTTGTCCTACTAGATTGGTTTTTCTTGCCATGGGAGAAGTGCTTAGCTTTGGGTTCAATCTTGCGGTGTCCTTTCCCAGTGACAGAAGGGGCAGCAAGGCACGTATTGTATCGTTGCCATTGAGGATAACAAGATGGGGTTTATTTCATATTGCATGAATTTATCTCTCTACATCATATCATCTTGCTTAAAGCGTTACTCTGTTTCGAACTTAATACTCTAGATGCATGCTGGATAGTGTTCTATGAGTGGAGTAATAGTAGTAGATGCAGGCAGGAGTCGGTCCACTTGTCACGGACCTGATGCCTATATACATGATCATACCTTAGATATTCTCATAACTATGCTCAATTCTGTCAATTGCTCAACAGTAATTTGTTCACCCACCGTAGAATACTTATGCTCTTGAGAGAAGCCACCAGTGAAACCTATGGCCCCCGGGTCTATTCTCATCATATCAATCTCCATCACTTTAATCTTGCTTTGCTTTTTTACTTTGCGTTTTACTTTTTACTTTGCATCTCTATACCAAAAATACCAAAAACATTATCTATCAGTTCTCACTCTCGTTGGTGACCGTGAAGGGATTGACAACCCCTAATCGCGTTGGTTGCGAGTAGCTATCATTTTGTGCAGGTACGAGGGACTTGAGTGTGGCCTCCTACTGGATTGATACCATGGTTCTAAAAAACTGAGGGAAATACTTACGCTACTCTGCTGCATCATCCTCTCCTCTTCGGGGAAAACCAACGCAAGCTCAAGAGGTAGCAAGAAGAATTTTTGGCGCCGTTGCCGGGGAGTCTACGCAAAAAGTCAACATACCAAGTACGCATCACAATCCCTGTCTCTCGCATTACATTAGTTGCCATTTGCCTCTCGTTTTCCTCTCCCCCACTTCACCCTTGCCGTTTTATTTGCCCTCTCCTTCTCCTTCTCCTTCTCCTTCTTTTTTCCGTTTGCCTTCCCGTTGCCATGAACGAATCAAAAAGAATAGAGGGTCGTTTCCAGGGTCTTGGTACCTTGGATGACCCCTCTATCTTCTCTAAGCTCGAAAATAATGATGTTATTGAAAGACCCACTTGGGTCACCAATGAGAGTTTAAATGATCTTGATCAAGATGACTCTGGAATTTTTCGTTATTTAATTGATGAGTCTTTAAAAGATGCTTGGGATAGGTTATTGAGGATTAGGGCTAGCTACATACCACAATATCAAATTGTGGTTTACTTAAAAGGTTTCTATATTGGTTTACCTGCTTCTTTCAAACAAGTGCTAGATTCTATTTTTGAAGAGGGTTTTCTTGAAGGGGATGCTATAAACACTTATGAAAGAATGAAAACTATATTTGGGCACCCCATGAATGATAAGGTTGAATCTACCACCCTCTTATGCTTTTATCAAAATGAAATTATCAAAGAGATGAAATCTAGTTTAGATGAAAATTTCCGTAATGTGCATAATTCATCCATTAATGGCCATGTGCTTTCCCAAAATAGGAGAATGAATGCCAAAGAAAGGAAATTTGCTCTTTTCTTTCCTACTACCAAAAATGGCAATACCTAAATCTATCCTCGGTTTTATGCCTAGCTAGGGGCGTTAAACGATAGCGCTTGTTGGGAGGCAACCCAATTTTATTTTGAGTTTTTTGTTTTTTCTTCTGTTTAGGAATAAATAACCCATCTACCTTCTGTTTAGATGTGGTTTTGTGTTTTAATTAGTGTTTGTGCCGAGCTAGACCTATTGGATCTTCTTGGATGATAGTTATTTGATCTTGCTGTAATTTCCAGAAACTTTGCGTTTGTGCCCGAATTATTAAAAATCACCAGAACGCGATAAAATTCTGATTCCAATTGCTGCTGATCAATAAACAAATTGTCTAGGTCGTCTAATTTTGTAGATATTTTGGAGTTCCAGAAGTTTGCTTTAGTTACAGATTACTACAGACTGTTCTGTTTTTGACAGATTCTGTTTTTCGCGTGTTGTTTGCTTATTTTGATGAATCTATGGCTAGTATTGGAGGGTATGATCCATAGAGAACTCGGAATATAGTAGGTTTAACACAAATATAAATAAATAATGAGTTCATTACAGTACCTTGAAGTGGTTTTATGTTTTCTTTCTCTAACGGAGCTCACGAGATTTCTATTGAGTTTTGTGTTGTGAAGTTTTCAAGTTTTGGGTGAAATCTTTTGATGGATTACGGAACAAGGAGTGGAAAGAGCCTAAGCTTGCGGATGACCATGGCACCCCCAAGATAAGGACACCAAAAAGTCAAAGCTTGGGGATGCCCCGGAAGGCATCCCCTCCTTCGTCTACTTCCATCGGTATTTTACTTGGAGCTATATTTTTATTCACCAACATGATATGTGTTTTGCTTGGAGCGTCTTGTATTATTTGTGTGTTTGTTTGTTAGTGTGCCACAGTCATCCTTGCTGTACACACCTTTGAGAGAGCCATCTATGAATTAAAAATTGTTAGAATACTCTTTGTGCTTCACTTATATCTTTTGAGCTAGGCAGTTTTGCTCTATGTGCTTCACTTATATCTTTTGAGCGTGATATTTTTGCTCTGTGTGCTTCACTTAGATTTTTTAGAGCACGGTGGTCGACTTGTTTTAAAGAAACTATTGATCTCTCATGCTTCACTTAGATCATTTTGAGATCCTTAATAGCATGGTAAATTGCTTAATATTAATATGCTTGGTATTCATGATTTGTGAAATTTTCTTTTGAGTGCGTTGAATACTAAGAAAAGATTGAAGTATGACAATTGTTTTGGGATATGGAGGTGATAATATTAGAGTCATGCTAGTGGAAGTAGTTGTGAATTTAAAGAATACTTGCGTTGAAGTTTGTGATTCCCGTAGCATGCACGTATGGTGAACCGTTATGTAACGAAGTCGGAGCATGAGGTGTTTATTGATTGTCCTCCTTATGAGTGGCGGTCAGGGACGAGCGATGGTCTTTTCCTACCAATCTATCCCCCTAGGAGCATGCGCGTAATACTTTGCTTTGAAGTTTGTGATTCCCGTAGCATGCACGTATGGTGAACCATTATGTAACGAAGTCGGAGCATGAGGTATTTATTGATTGTCCTCCTTATGAGTGGCGGTCAGGGACGAGCGATGGTCTTTTCCTACCAATCTATCCCCCTAGGAGCATGCGCGTAATACTTTGCTTTGATAACTTCTAGATTTTTGCTATAAGTATATCAGTTCTTTATGACTAATGTTGAGTCCATGGATTATACGCACTTTTTCCCATCCTTCCACCATTGCTAGCCTCTCTAATACCGCGCACCTTTCACCGGTATCATACACCCACCATATATCTTCCTCAAAACAGCCACCATACCTACCTATCATGGCATTTCCATAGCCATTCCGAGATATATTGCCATGCAAATTTTCCACCATTCCGTTTATTATGACACGCTCCATCATTGTCATATTGCTAGCATGATCATGTAGTTGACATCATATTTGTGGCGAAGTCACCATTCATAATTCTTTCATACATGTCACTCTAGATTCATTGCATATCCCGGTACCCCGCCGGAGGCATTCATATAGAGTCATATCTTGTTCTAAGTATCGAGTTGTAATTGTTGAGTTGTAAGAAAAATAAAAGTGTGATGATCATCATTTTTAGAGCATTGTCCCAAGCGAGGAAAGAATGATGGAGACTATGATTCCCCCACAAGTCAGGATGAGACTCTGGACAACAATAAAAAAAAGATAAAAAGAGAGAAGGGATAATGCTACTATCCTTACCACACTTGTGCTTCAAAGTAGCACCAAGATCTTCATGATAGAGAGTCTCCTATGTTGTCACTTTCATATACTAGTGGGAGTCTTTCATTATAGAACTTGGCTTGTATATTCCAATGATGGGCTTCCTCAAAATGCCCTAGGTCTTCGTGAGCAAGCGAGTTGGATGCACACCCACTTAGTTTCTTTTGTTGAGCTTTCATATACTTATAGCTCTAGTGCATCCGTTGCATGGCAATCCCTACTCACTCACATTGATATCTATTAATGGGCATCTCCATAGCCCGTTGATACGCCTAGTTGATGTGAGACTATCTTCCCCTCTTTTTGTCTTCTCCACAACCACCGTTCTATTCCACATATAGTGTTATATCCATGGCTCACGCTCATGTATTGCGTGAAAGTTGAAAAAGTTTTGAAAATGTTAAAGTATGAAACAATTGCTTGGCTTGTCATCGGGGTTGTGCATGATTTAAATACTTTGTGTGGTGAAGATGGAGCATAGCCAGACTATATGAATTTGTAGGGATAACTTTCTTTGGCCATGTTATTTTGAGAATACATAATTGCTTTATTAGTATGCTTGAAGTATTATTATTTTTTATGTCAATATGAACTTTTGTCTTGAATCTTTCGAATCTGAATATTCATACCACAATTAAGAAATTTTACATTGAAATTATGCCAAGTAGCACTCCGCATAAAAAATTCTCTTTTTATCATTTACCTACTCGAGGACGAGCAGGAATTAAGCTTGGGGATGCCTGATACGTCTCCAACGTATCTATAATTTTTGCTTGCTCCATGCTATATTATCTACTGTTTTGGACTATATTGGGCTTTATTTTCCACTTTCATATTATTTTTGGGACTAACCTATTAACCGGAGGCCCAGCCCAGAATTGCTGTTTTTTTGCCTATTTCAGTGTTTCGGAGAAACAGAATATCAAACGGAGTCCAAATGGAATAAAATCTTCGGGAACGTGATTTTCTCAACGAACATGATCCAGAGGACTTGGACCCTACGCCAAGGCATCAAAGAGGCGGTCACGAGGGTGGGGGGCGCCCCCTAGGGCGCGCCCCTGCCTCATGGGCCCCTTGAAGCTCCACCGACATACTCCTTCCTCCTATATATACCCACGTACCCCCAAACGATCAGAACATGAGCCAAAAACCTAATTCCACCGCCGCAACCTTCTGTATCCACGAGATCCCATCTTGGGGCCTGTTCCAGAGCTCTGCCGGAGAGGGCCGTCATGACGGAGGGCTTCTACATCATCATAGCCTCTCTGATGAAGTGTGAGTAGTTTACCTCAGACCTTCGGGTCCATAGTTAGTAGCTAGATGGCTTCTTCTCTCTTTTTGGATCTCAATACAAAGTTGTCCCCCTCTCTTGTGGAGATCTATTCGATGTAATCTTCTTTTTGCGGTGTGTTTGTTGAGACCGATGAATTGTGGGTTTATGATCAAGTCTATCTTTGAATAATATTTGAATCTTCTCTGAATTCTTTTATGTATGATTGGTTATCTTTGCAAGTCTCTTCGAATTATCTGTTTGGTTTGGCCTACTAGATTGGTTTTTCTTGCCATGGGAGAAGTGCTTAGCTTTGGGTTCGATCTTGCAGTGTCCTTTCCCAGTGACAGAAGGGGCAGCAAGGCACATATTGTATCGTTGCCATCGAGGGTAACAAGATGGGGTTTATTTCATATTGCATGAATTTTTCTCTCTACATCATGTCATCTTGCTTAAAGCATTACTCTGTTTCTAACTTAATACTCTAGATGCATGCTGGATAGCGGTCGATGAGTGGAGTAATAGTAGTAGATGCAGGCAGGAGTCGGTCTACTTGTCACGGACGTGATGCCTATATACATGATCATACCTTAGATATTCTCATAACTATGCTCAATTCTGTCAATTGCTCAACAGTAATTTGTTCACCCACCGTAGAATACTTATGCTCTTGAGAGAAGCCACTAGTGAAACCTATGGCCCCCGGGTCTATTCTCATCATATCAATCTCCATCACTTTAATCTTGCTTTGCTTTTTTACTTTGCCTTTTACTTTTTACTTTGCATCTCTATACCAAAATTACCAAAAACATTATCTATCAGTTCTCTCGTAAGTGACCGTGAAGGGATTGACAACCCCCAATCGCGTTGGTTGCGAGTTGCTATCATTTTGTGCAGGTACGAGGGACTTGAGAGTGGCCTCCTACTGGATTGATACCTTGGTTCTCAAAAACTGAGGGAAATACTTACGCTACTCTGCTGCATCATCCTCTCCTCTTCGGGGAAAACCAACACAAGCTCAAGAGGTAGCAGCGCCGTCCCAGCAATACGTGGTGCCATCTGCTTTGTCGGTCGCGTAGATGATGCCATTGTGTTCAATAGCATCACAAAAGTGTGTATCAGCTTTGACGATGATCCACTGTGAGCCGAGTTGTCTCTAGCTAAAGAAGGCACCTGCGTAGAGATAGGCGAGCCCGCGGTCGAACAAGGCAATTAGCTTGAAGTCTGCATAATTCGCATGTCATGTGGGCACTTGGCAGATTACAATCTTCTGCAAAACAAGGTCCTTCCAACTGACGTAGTAATCTAGATGACTTGGACCGCGATGGTAATACTCTATATAATCCAACGGAGGAAGGATAATCTCATGGGAGGTCTGGAAGTTCACGAGCACCAACTTTTTACCGTCTTCTCTGAAGGCAGCCATCCAGTGGGAGTTCATGCCGACCCAGTACATACCTGCCAAGAAGTTTCGGACGATGGTGATCGGATCGATGTCGAGGGAAATGATGTACGGCGACCCACTACATACCTGCAAAGAAGTTTCGGCTAATGGAGATCGGATTGAAGTCGAGGGGCATCATGCACGCCTCCGTATCATGGTGAGCGAATCTCGCAAGACCAGATAGCAGCAAGCAGGGTGACTTGAAAATCTTAGGCCTCACTTCTACGATGGCTGTGTGCATGCCCCTCGAGCATGCAGCCAGCCGCAGGGCGCTCAACATATCCATACACGAACAACAAAGGTCGAGGATGTCACTGGGGAGATTGCTCCAATCGTGGCTCATATGGGTGCTGCGCGGTTCGCGTTCGGCCATGGTGGAGTTTGGAAGGGGGCTGGATTTACGGGGGAGAAGCACGTCGGTGCTGGAGCGGCTAGCGAGGGAATAGTTGTACTGGGGGAGGCGAGCGAGGCGATGGTACACGGGGGCACAGTGAGATGGAGACGGAGACGGATATGGAGAAGTAGATGGAGATGGAATGGTGCTATGGGAGCGAAGAGGGAGACGAGGCGAGGTGCCAATGTGCTGTACAACGGCGGTGACAGACTGCATAGTGCACAGGGTGAGTGTCGTAGAGTTGTCACGGCAGATTCCTCTTGCAAGGACTTAGTCGTGGAGCCATCGCAGCTAGGAAGCTTAAAGGGGTTAATCGGGACAAATAACACGAGAGAGTTATACTAGTTCGGCCCCTTACGGTGAAGGTAAGGCCTACGTCTAGTTGGGTTGGTATTGCTGAGGTTTCGATGACCGGGGAGTGAGATACGCTATGCCCGGTTCTCGATGAGTTCTTTTCTTGCCCTAAGCCGCCAGCGGGTCGTCCCCTTATATACACGGGTTGACGCCCTGCAGCCTACAGAGTCCCGGTCGGCTTATAAACAGTGTCCGGCTCGGTGACTAGTTAATTCTACCTTATGACACAAGTCATGCCAATACGACGGTTTACTACTACGGGCCTTGAATCGCCTGAGGGCCTTGGGCCCCTTATTGAACTGCCATCTCCATGCTTGGCCCTGGGCTTCTTCTGATGAATCCTTATTGCGTAACCCGGCCCCTCAGGGGCGGCTTACACAATTAGTTATATACCCGACATTAGGCCCTAGATTGATTTGAATCGGTTCATGTCAATCTTAAAATACCTTAAGAAACAAGCCCTTCTGTCTTCTGTCAGTGCAAAGGTCATAACCCGCCATGACGTCATCTTCTGGATCCATGATAACCCGCCGTGACATCATCTTCTATTAAACTCATATTCTACTTCGTCATATCCTCAACGGATCTTTGCCTTTATTGACCATTCCGAAAACCGAGGCGTCGAGGTCGCTGGATAATGATGTTTGGTCTCCTTGTTTCTCGCGCCATCTTAGTCGGCCTTTCCTTATAAATAGGCACGACCTAGGTATTCCTCATTCTCCCCCTTGGCCGTCTTCTTCCTCTCACTGTTTCTCTGTCACTCGAGCTCCGCCGCCGCCGCCGCCGCCGAGCTCCTCGTGTTCACCAACTCAGGCCGCTGCATCAACCTGAATCCGACCAGAGCTCAACGGCGAACCTCCACAGCCAATCTGCATCCGTAAGTTCCCTTCCTTCCCTGCCTTAGATCTGCATTACGGTTTCTCGAGTTCGTCGGTGTTCGTCGCGGCCCATTGCAAACCTTCGATAGATTTCACCTCCGATGCCCTTTTCTGATCGTCAAATAGTATAGAACTGCTGCGGTAACTGTTTCGCACCCATCTCAAATGCCACTAGACCCCTTTTCATTTGTTCATAGGCCTCCTTCGAGCGTATGAACTTCTCTGCACTAGTTTTAGGTCTAGAAATTTTTCTTTTCAGAACGACCATTTGATCCAAAATAATAACTGCAACTTGTGAAACTTGTTTGTTCCATACTTAGCCAAAAAACTGCATCTGTTGGATCTGTTTAACCACGACTGTCTATGTAGCCGGTTTAAGAAGACAATACTGATTGTCAGCCTTGCTTGCTTCTGGCGACTTAAAATAACTTAATCTGCTTCTAAAACCCGTAGCGTCTTAAATGTCAAAACACAATTAGCCATATGTCATTAGGCCCCTTTCTTAAGCTACCATCTTGAATAGATATTAAAAATGTTCTCTTCCGGGTTAAAGTTGAACCGGAAATTCTAATTTTGTCATAGGCTTCCACTTGCATAATGGCACACAAGGCTCCCAAAGCTCCTGTGACCTGTAACTGGGTCAGGTCCACTGTTACTGAAAGCACATTGTCGGAGTTCGTGAAAACCGACCATCTGCCCAAGAAGGAAGTCATGTCTTATCATGCCCCTAACCCGTCAGAGGAGAAACCTCAACCCAAGGAGGGGAAAGTGATTGTTTTTACTGATCACATGAGCCGGGGCTTTGCTCCACCCGGTTGAAAATTCTTCAGGGATGTTCTGCAATTTTTTGACCTTAGACCTCAAGATATTGGGCCCAACTCCGTGTCAAATGTTTGCAACTTCCATGTCTTCTGCGAAGTGTATCTTGGAGAAGAATCCAACTTGCTTTTGTTCAGAGAGTTGTTTTACCGAAACCGGCAGAACAAACGTGCCAACGGGCCCAGTCTGGAACTTGGCGGCATCTCAATTTAGCGGCGGAGAGACTGCCTTTTCCCATATGCTGAACTGCCAAGCCACCCAAAGGATTGGAACCATACGTGGTTCTACTGTCACGACACTTCTCCGGCTGATGAGAACCCGCTGCCCAGCTTTCGCGCTCTACGCCTTGAGTCTAACCACCCACTGCCAGACAAATTAACTGCTGTTGAACGTCTTCCACTCGCTCCCACCATCAAGAAAATCAAAGCTCTCTTGGGGAACGGTTTAGACGACATTGATTTGGTCCGGGTCTGGATGTCCCGGCGGGTGATTCCATTAAGCCGCC
Source organism: Aegilops umbellulata (assembly GCA_032464435.1). Taxonomy (NCBI): domain Eukaryota; kingdom Viridiplantae; phylum Streptophyta; class Magnoliopsida; order Poales; family Poaceae; genus Aegilops; species Aegilops umbellulata. The sequence continues at coordinate 91,273,658 of CP136060.1, read as the reverse complement.
GCCCCAGCTTAATGTGCACTTACTCAGGCGAGAGGGATGACCCACTGCGTCATAGCCCTGACGACTTACCAGATGACATGGTTGAAGTCATGACCCAGTCCTTATTGAAAGAGGGCTCGATGGTTGGTAATGCCTTCGGCTTACTTCCTTTCTGCAAGAAGAACCCGGCTCCTGCAGTAAGTCATCCATCTGCACAATTTTATACCCTTATTATGTTATACTCTGCTTTTACTCATAACCCCTTATCATTATTTATAGGCAAATGACAACTTCTAGAAGGTCAAGTATGATCATGAGGCTGCCAAACAAGCTAGAGCGGCCAAGAGAGCCAAGAGGAAAGCCGCCAAGACAGGAACTTCGAGGAAGAAGAAGCCAAGCGCTTCGGATATGTTAAAACTGGATGATACTGATGACGATGAAGAAGAGGTAACTCTGAACTCCCCTGACTCTTTTATCATCATCTTATTGACATTAATTCCTTTCAGGAGGACACAAGAAACAGCCAAGCGGTTGAGGAAGAGGTAACTATAATCTCCTCCGACTCAGAGCCTCTGCCGAGGCAAAAAATCCGAAGAGTGACCCAGAAAGTAAGATTTTCACATCCTTTAGCTTACCAAGATCCTCAATTTCTTTTGAAGCGACAGATTTATGAGAGCCGGAGGCAGACCCGGACAAACAAATATGCGAAGCTCTCCTCCAGCTTGCCTGATGTAACCAGGAAGCGCCGCGCTGAGGTTATCTCCGGTCTACGTTCCTCTTTTTCTTTGGCGGGCTTAAATCGTCAACCCCTCAATTCATCTGACTCCAACTATCAGGATACTTCACCAACCTCTGGAGAGTCCATGGAATCCAACATGCCGGCTTTCAAGACTGCTCCCGCGTAATGTCATCTTCTTTACCTTTATACTTACCTTACTCATGTTTTTGTACTAATCCTTATGACTTTGTCCACAACGTGCAAGTGAAGCCCAGCAAAAGGGCGAAGAAAAATAAGCCGGCTAAAGACCCTGTTGTGACTGAACCGGAGCTTGGTACGGCTGCTCCTGATACTTCCACACATCAGCCGCCGCCTGAACCGGTTTATGACATTCCAGCACCAACTTCTGACCCGCCCGCTAAAGATACTCTTGACGGTTCTGTCAACCCGGAGATTCCCAGCCCGGCCAAGGCAGATGACCCAGAAGTTGAGATCACCAAGACTCAGTTTATTGAGCCTGGAAGACCCACTGTATTGGCCAAGTGCTCTGCCAAAGAAGAATTCTTGGAGCGCCGAAAAGCCAAACTGGACGTCATAGATTATACTCAGCTGAGCATTGGAGAGATTGTCTTGGGTTACATAAGTCAAGTGCACAGCAGTCGTGACCGGGAGATTGACATGGTGAAACAGATACAACAAAAATCTAAGGTATAATTTTTGTTACTTTTCTTTACTCATACTTACTGTACCAGCCCCCAAGTCTATTGCTTATAAGAAAATATGTTGTAGACTTTAGAAAGTACTTAACACTGCTTGTCCGACGCCCGACTTATTTTGTAACATCCGAAGGCCGGCTTAAAAACAAGATTTTTTAAACCGGTGTAGTGAAACACTTTGAACTTTGCAATACGCATTAGCCCCCAAGTGCCAAGTATCTTTGCTTGCAAAGTGCTTGGGACTTAATTTCCATGAATTGCCGTAATATTTCAGAGTTTTCAACATACATTAGCCCCCAAGTGTCAAGTATCTTTGCTTGCAAAGTGCTTGGGACTTAATGTTATCCTATAATCTGACTATAACCCGACATTGATGCAGGCCACCATAAGTCAATTTGATTCGGAGATTGCTGATCTGAAGAATCGCCTGAAAGCTCAAGAGGTTGAAACCCAAAAAGCCAACTCCAAGTTTGAGTTCAGTGTTTCTGAACAGGAGAAATTGAAGACAGGCTTTGAGGCTGATAAGAAAACCTGGGCTGATGAAAAGGCCTCTTTGGTCACCCAGGCCGAGAAAGCAGAGGCATCACTTGCAGAAGCAATAGCCGAGCTATCCGGCTTAAAGCGCCGGATATCTCAAATGGTCTCAGCAATCTTCGGTAAGTCACTTGTGCAAACATTTAAATACTGCAGACCTTCTTTTGGTGACTATGTCAATTGTTATCTCCGGCTCACCTGATGTTTTACAAACGCAGGCCCCAGGAGCACAGACCTTAACCAGAACATGTTGATCAAGATAAAGGCGGTTTACACTTTGGTGGAGCAAATCTACACCGGGTCACAACGTGCCTTGGCCGTTGTAGCTTTGTCAAATGACGTTCCCTATCTCCTGTCTGATATGTTAAAGCGGCTTGCTGAGCTACCTCAATGGGTCCAAGAGCTAAGGCGGGCGTCTGCAAGAGCCGGAGCTATTGCCGCATTAAGCCGGGCCAAGGCGTGGCTACCAGAGCTAGACCCGGCCGACATCGCCCTTGGATACCCAAGCTTGAAAGAGGATGGTACCTTGTTTGATGAGAAGGATTTCACTGCCTGTGTGAGGGAGATACGCCCTGTGGCTACTCTTATTGGGAATGACACTAACCTTACCAAATATCAGCCGGGTTACGACAACGAGAATCGAAGACTCCCAACTCCACACTATGATGCAGTTAGCCTGATCCCTCCAATTCGTAAGCATACCTTTGCCCCTGAAGTTGATCCGGCCGGGTTAATTGATGATGAAGCTGAATTTGAAGCTTTGAGCGGCATTGACTGGTCCCGTCAACCTTCCAGGACAGGGCAGTCGACGGAGGAGCAGAGAAGGATAACTAGGAAACTTCAGGCCAACCAAAGCTGTGAACCATCGGGCGCCGTATGTTTATGTCTTGTGGAAAAACAATGCTTCATTATCCAGACTCGGGGAGTCTTGTAATAGGGTAGAAAAACACTTGATTTTTGCCATGCCTTCGCGCATGTTTGTGGCGCTCAACACTTTCTTAAACCACCATCATTATATGCTTTCGGTTTATATTGGTCTTCTGTTTCCTTTATATTAAAAGAAATTACTTGTATTGCCCTGCATATAGAACAAACACAAGTCCCTTGGCGACTTATCGCATCGGGGGTCACATAAGGTATTGATAACCCGGAGCGTGAACCAAAAAATCATATAAAGGCTGGCTTGCGATTATACCTTTTAGACATAATCATAACCGCATACCTGTGATCCTTTGGATGATCCCGCCGGCTTATGTGACTCAAACAATGAGGGTAACCTTTAACTCCTGAAACTTGGCACATATGATGTTTGCCATGTGCCTAACAATTTTGTTTGAACTATCTTAAGTTGGTGGAATAAAAACCACCCCATAAGTGTTTTCAAGAGGATCTCAAGGTAGTCAAATAATTATACTGACAAAGCATGCTGAGTAATAAACAAAATTCAAAGGCTTCTGATTCGAATACGATCAGTGAACCGTTCCAAAGGGGTTAAGCTAAGATTCGGATACGATCGTATAGCCCCCAGTGGCTTTGGCGATGCCGATCAAGCGGGTATCGACAGCTATGTACTCTTTGGTTCGAATACGACCTATGTTTGAACAGGAAGCCCCCAAGTGACCATAAGAGTTGTTTAATGACGCTGATTCGAATACGATCCACGTCAGACCCAAAGGGGTTAAGCTATGATTCAGATATGATCAGGAAGCCCCCAAGTGAGTTTGGCAGTATGCCGATCAAGAGGTTATCGACATCTATGTTCTCTTTGGTTTGAATATGACCTATGTTTGAACAGGAAGCCCCCAAGTGATCATGGCTAGATTCAGATATGATCATAAGCCGGACCAAAGGGAAAGTCGGGTTCAGATATGACCCGCTCCGTGTTGGTTGTTTCAACAACATGATTAAAAAGGCATCTAAACTTTTGAGGATGGAAAAAGGACAGAGGTCCTGCTTTATTGCTTTTCATAATATATACACCATCGAAATATATACATCCTGAGAGCCGGTGGCTCAAGTATAATAAGGCCGAAGGTGAGCGATATTCCACGGCCGGCGGGTCTCTTCCTCCGACTTACGTGAGTCTTTGTGCTCTCGAACATCAATGAGGTAGTATGACCCGTTGTTCAGGTTCTTGCTGACCACAAAGGGTCCTTCCCAAGGAGGGGATAGCTTGTGCATGTCGGATTGATCCTGGATGAGCCGGAGCACTAAATCACCTTCCTGAAAGGTTCTGGACCTAACCCGGCGGCTGTGGTAGCGGCGCAGGTCTTGCTGGTAAATCGCCGAGCGGGCTATCACCAAGTCTCGCTCTTCACCCAACAAGTCAAATGCATCCCGACGAGCTTGTTCATTTTCAGCTTCAACATAAGCCGCCACTCGGGGCGAGTCATGACGGATGTCACTTGGCAGGACCGCCTCTGCTCCGTAAATCATGAATAAAGGTGTATAACCCGTAGACCTGTTCGGTGTAGTGTTGATGCTCCAAATGACAGAGGGTAACTCCTCCACCCAACAACCCGGCCTTCGCTGTAAGGGGACCAAGAGCCGGGGTTTTATACTTTTCAAGATCTCCTGATTGGCTCTCTCTGCTTGACCATTGGATTGAGGATGAGCTCGTTGACACATCAAGCCGGATATACTGCTGAAACATCAAGCCGGATATGTTCTCGTTGACAGAACTCTTCCATAGCACCTTTGGAGAGGTTGGTGCCATTATCAGTTATGATGCTGTGTGGAAAACCAAACGAAAGATCACCTTTTTCATGAACTGAACCGCCGTGGCTGCATCACACTTACTGACCAACTCTGCCTCAACCCACTTTGTAAACTTATCAACCGCCACCAGGAGGTGTGTCTTTTTATCTTTAGACCTCTTGAAAGGTCCAACCATGTCAAGCCCCCAAACTGCAAATGGCCAAGTAATTGGAATCATCCTCAACTCTTGAGCCGACACATGAGCTCATTGTCGGGGTCAAAACCGGCGGATCTCGGGTAGGGGGTCCCGAACTGTGCGTCAAGGCCGGATGGTAACAGGAGACAAGGCACACGATGTTTTTGCCCAGTTTCGGGCCCTCTCGATGGAGGTCAAACCCTACTCCTACTTGATTAATATTGATGATATGGGTAGTACAAGAGTAGATCTACCACGAGATCAAGGAGGCTAAACCCTAGAAGCTAGCCTATGGTATGATTGTTGTATGATGGAGTTGTCCTACGGACTAGAACCCTCCGGTTTATATAGATACCGGATAGGGTTAGGGTTACACAGAGTCGGTTACAATAGTAGGAGATCTTGAATATCCGCATCGCCGAGCTTGCCTTCCACGCCAAGGAAAGTCCCTTCCGGACACGGGACGAAGTCTTCAATCTTGTATCTTCATAGTCCTGGAGTCCGGCTGAAGGTATAGTCCGGCTACCCGAACACCCCCTAATCTAGGACTCCCTCAGTAGCCCCTGAACCAGGCTTCAATGACGACGAGTCCGGTGCGCAGATTGTCTTCGACATTGCAAGGCGGGTTCTTCTCCAAATTTTGTGTACCTGTAGGAATAATGTCCGATTTTTTATAATGCTGCGCTCCTCGGCTTCCACGCCCAATAATGGCTATCTTCCACGCGTCAAACAAATGCGAGAAGCCGGGGTGTTTTTACATCCATACCCCCTGCCGCATAAACGAGCCGCCTATTTAACGGGATGGGGATTCAGATCCAAACCACATCTTCTCCCCTCCGCGAGCTATCATCAGAGCGCCTCCAGCAAAGGTCCATTCCAACATGGCCAGCCGTCGCAGCTCCTCCCCTCGCCCTCCGGTCCTAAACCCGGAGACTGGGAGAGTTGTTCCATCCCGCACAGCGAGTTAGTGTCGCTTCAGACGAAGGGATTTCTCCCTCAGGCTTACATGGTCCCGGTCCGAGCTGGACTCGCCACCTACAATGGCGGAAAGCAAGCGGAGAGCACCCCCAATCCCTCCAAAGGAGAGCGGGTGTGCCCCGTCCCTTATCTAATAAGGGGACTGGGATTTCCAATTCATCCATTTCTCCGCGGGCTTCTGGAGTTCTACGGCCTCCAGCTGCACAATCTCACGCCTGCCTCCATATTGCATATCGCGGGCTTCGTCGCCCTTTGCGAGCTATTTTTGGGTGTTGAGGCTCATTTCGCATTGTGGAAGAGGATATTCTGCTTGGTGCCCCGTTCTCAAGAGGGGTCCATATATCAAGTGGGCGGAGCCGAAGTATGGCGCATCGCCGGGACCGGATACTTATCCGGAACCCCAAAGAAGGCGTCCGAGGACTGGCCTTCAGAATGGTTTTATATAGATGATGTCCCGCTGCAGGACCCTATCCGGGTCGGTCTCCCCGAGTTCAACAGTGCTCCATTAAACAAACGCTTGAGCTGGCGTCCGCGGAGCTCTCAGAGAGAAAGCGACAGAGACGTCCTTTACTTGATGAGCCGGATAAGGCTATTGGCTCATTCCGGACTAACCATGATTGGAGTCATGGCCGCATGCACTATGGGGGGGGGGGTGCAGCCGCTTCAATATAGAGGCCACCCCATGTGGGATTTTAACGGGGAGGATGACGCCACCCGTTACGGTCGTAAGGGGCCAGCCTCAGCTGCCGCTCTAGTAAAGATCCTGTACTCTTTGTACAAGGGGGAAAAGGAGGAATTCCTCCGCGTCAACCCGCGGGGCGGATTTACTATGTACGACCCTCCTAGTTGGGTAAGTGAACAATTGTGCTCGCCCGTTCGTTTTATACTCCCATGATTAGATATGTAGTCTAACGACTTCAATGCAGGAACTACGACAGGAGGTAAAGGATATAAACAGCCGTCCTCCACAACCTGAGGACCCAGAACGGTCCCTCGATCCGGGCTCCAAAGAGGATCCGGATATCTCAGTGGAGCTTATCGACGGGGTGTTCCATCAACTAAGCAATGATGATACCTTGGTAGCCATTACGGCTGATTACCCAGGGTTAATCCCGGCCTCCCAGGTGACAGAAACCGGAGTCTCATTCCCTTGAGGGAGGTTCCATTCCATGTATTCCGGTTGTTCTGACGACAACCGTGTTTTGCAGGGGAGATTTCCGAGGTGGGAGGCCGAACCTGCCGCGGCTAACCAACGACGGGCCGCAGGGCCCCGTGGGGCAAAAAGGAATGTGGTCCGGACTAAGATGCTGGCGCAAAGGTATAGCGCACCCTCTGCTTCCCTGATGTTATTCTTTCAGGGCATATTAACGTTCGTGCTATCTTCAGGAAGAAGAGATCTCGCCGGACTATGTCCGGAGAGGTTGCCAATCGCGCCTCTACCAGCCAGGCTCCGACGTCTGGCTAGGAGGTGGAGGCGAGCACAAGGCGCGCACCAGACGCTCCTCCGACAGAGGATGCAGATGAGAGTGCCATGAACCACGGGCGTCGCCGAACAGTTCTACGCGACGCTTGTTTCTCCCAAGAGGCTCTAGATGCTTTTAATTCGGGAGATGCGTACCTTCGTGCCGCTCAAAATGGTTTAGCCAGAGCCACGGAGCAGTATATAAAAGACATACGTGTAAGAAAATTTTGGCAATATATATATATATATACCAGTAGCCCCCGAGACTTGAAACAGTTAGACTAACTGATTTAAGGATCATTTGTTTATGCAGGTTCTTACAGACAAGAATACCGTACTGTCCCAGGAGCTAAAAGAGTGCAAGGCCCAATTGGAGGCCGCACTAGCCGTAGCAGGGGAGCCGAAAGAAACCCCTTCTGGTAAGATATACTTCGAAAGATTAGTATTGTGCGGCATGGGTGCGGATCTGACAAATCGCATTGCAGACAGTGCCGGACTAGATCCGGAGAGGCAACAACTCTTACGCCGGCTAAAGGCCGGTGAGAGTGTGCTGACAAAGGTGAGGCAGGAGAAGAATGATCTTCAGGATGCCAACACCAAGCTGGACGTTGAACTGAAAGATGTTCGTGGCCAGCTGTCGGACTCCACTAAGGAGAATCAGCGGCTTCGACACGGCATATTTAGTAAGTGCTTAAGCGAACTTTGAAAAAAGAGTTCGGCGAGGAAGTCGACTAACAGAGTAATGTCTGTAGGTATGCTCACAGGTCGTCCTGCCGAGGAGATGCCCGTTTCAACGGGTGACCTTCTTCCCGAGCTCTTGCAACTGCATGAGCGAGTTCGGCGGGCGATGCGAGGCATTGCCCAAGCCTTATGGCCTTCCCACTCCGTGCCCGAGGGCCTTGGAGATCTTGCGGAGAAGCTGAAGGGAGCCCGGCGGCGCTTCCGGTTGTGGAAGATATCGGCCTGCTGACAAGGCACTAGGGAGGCCTGGGCCATGGTGAAGACCCGTTTTACAAAGTCTGACCCAAACCACATGGCCGAGGTGGGACCTGTGGGGCCTGACGGGAAGGAGATCCCTGTAAGCCTAGTCTACGGCCAAGTAGAGTTGGCCGCAAAGTATTCCCAGCAGGACTGTAAATTAGACAGCCTGTTAGATGGTATAGAAGAGGAATACAATCAGTCAGAGTGACTGTGTAATTGACATGTGTAATGCCTTCTAGCCGGATTGTAGATCGTTTGTCATTGCCGACCTTTTCGCTTCTACCTCGGGACCTGACGGTCCGGAGTGTGTCCGAATACCCTACCGATTATGTAAGAACCGGGGTATGCGTGGAGACCAGGCGTAGGGGTCATTAGTGCTTTATCAGACAAGTGCCCAACTAGTTATGTTATATTACATGGTTAGTAGGAAACATCTTCCAGAGAGAATAGTTCCGTTAGGGGTTCCTTTCTCTGGGAGGCATGCCCTAAAGTGCATGTCCGGACTGCAACTGCAGAAAAATCATCTGGGGGCATGTATACGAATAAGTAAAAAAGGTCATCTTTTAGTTCACCGACCGAATATTCCCTTAAGAACGCTAGCTTTCGGCTTCACCCAGTCTGAGGTACACATCCGGCTGATCCAGCAGTAACAATCATAGAGGTGCTCCCTTTACCGCCTAGCCGAACAATCGGGAACGTAGGGGTAAGCACAGGAGCCAGGCAACCCAGCTTGGCCAAAACTTAAGTCATATCGATGCATATAATGGTGAAGAAAAGGTACATGCGGAAGTTTGACGCATGTGTTGGGCGTGAAGCCCATATAAATAAGCTTCTGTTAGAGAAGCCCCCAGGTTAAATGAGCACGGGTGGCGCGTCACATGATGAGCCTTTAAGGGCTATAAGAGAAAAGAGGGGAAGGAGAGAAATTTAACACAAAAAATGTAAAAACTGGATAGAGGAAGGAGACAAACACAGAGTCCGGCGCTAGGCATAGAATCTTCGGAGACGGGCGGCATTCCATGGGTTCGGCTCGAGTCGGTTATCCGACGCATCTCGCAGGCGGTACGCTCCACCAGTCAGGACTTGGTCGATTATGAATGGACCTTCCCACTTGGGCTTGAGTTTGTCCTTTTTCTTATCAGTTAGGCGTAGAACTAGTTCGCCAACATTGTAATTTTTGGCCCGTACTTCTCTTCTTTGATATCTTCGAGCCTGCTGTTGGTAAAATGCGGAACGGGCTTTTGCCAAGTCACGCTCCTCCTCCAAGGCGTCCAAGTTGTCCTGCCGATCTAGCTTGGCTTCTCTTTCTTCGTACATGCGCACTCTTGGTGAGTCATGAATTATGTCGCAGGGCAAAACTGCCTCTACGCCGTACACCATAAAGAATGGTGTGTATCCGGTGGTGCGATTCGGCGTGGTCCGCAACCCCCAGAGTACGGAGTCGAGATCCTCTACCCAGTGCGTATTAGATTCCTTGAGGGATCGCACTAGTCTGGGTTTAATGCCACTCATAATAAGACCATTTGCATGTTCGACCTGACCGTTAGTTTTTGGGTGATAGACCGAAACATAGTCGAGCTTGATGCCCATGTTTTTGCACCAGAGTTTTACCTCGTCGGCGGTGAAGTTTGTACCGTTATCATTTATGATGCTGTGGGGGACGCCGTAACGGTGTCCGACCCCGGATATGAAGTCTATCACAGGTCCGGATTCGGCCGTCTTAACAGGCTTGGCTTCTATCCATTTAGTGAACTTGTCCACCATGACCAGTAAGTATTTTTTCTTGTGGGTTCCCCCTTTAAGGGGTCCAACCATGTCAAGCCCCCAGACCGTGAAAGGCCAAGTGATGGGGATAGTTTGGAGGGCGGTGGGTGGCATATGGCTTTGGTTTGCAAAAAGTTGGCAACCTACGCATCGTTGGACCAAGTCCTGAGCGTCTGCTCGGGCCGTCGGCCAGTAAAAGCCTATACGGAAAGCCTTGCTTACAAAGGCCCGAGCTGCAGCGTGGTGACCACCGAGTCCGGCATGAATTTCAGCCAGCAGGTTCCGCCCTTCCTCTTCGGAGATGCACCTTTGGAGGACTCCGGTAGTGCTTTTCTTATAAAGCTCTCCCTCATGGACTTTATAGGCTTTAGATCGCCGTACTATGCAGCGTGCCTCATTTTGGTCCTCTGGGAGTTCCTGCCTAGTAAGGTAGGCTAGGAATGGTTCTGTCCACGGGGCGATGACCGCCATTATTACATGGGCTGAGGGTGTAATTTCGGTGGCAGAGCCTCCAATTATGTCAGTTTGTTCGGCGTCGAGTGGTGCGGTTCGGTCCGGGTTGTTATCTGCGGGTTCCCCCTCCCATGCTACGGATGGCTTGAATAGTCTTTCTAAAAAGATGTTGGGGGGTACTGCATCGCGTTTTGCACCAAGGCGCGCCAGGACATCCGCTGCCTGATTGTTTTCTCGGGCTATATGATGAAACTCCAGCCCTTTGAACCGAGCTGACATTTTTAGGACGGCGTTGCGGTAGGCTGCCATTTTTGGATCCTTGGCGTCAAAGTCTCCATTTATTTGGGATATCGCGAGGTTCGAGTCCCCGCATACCTCTAGGTGTTGAATGCCCATGGATACTGCCATCCGGAGAGCATGTAGGAGGGCCTCATATTCGGCTGCATTGTTGGAGTCCGTATACATGATCTGGAGCACATATTGAACTGTGTCTCCTGTGGGGGACGTCAAGACGACGCCATCCCCTAGTCCGACCAACATTTTGGAGCTGTCGAAATGCATGATCCAGTTTGAATATGTGCCGTACTCTTTAGGGAGCTCGGCCTCCGTCCATTCTGCGACGAAGTCGGCCAAAACTTGTGATTTAATAGCTCGCCGTGGCTTATAGGTTATATCAAACGGGAGGAGCTCAATGGTCCATTTTGCGATCCGGCCCGTTGCATCGCGGTTGTTGATAATATCGTTAAGTGGTACTTCTGAGCCTACTGTTATGGAACACTCTTGAAAGTAGTGTCGTAGCTTCCGGGATGCCATGAATACCGCGTATGCAATCTTTTGATAGTGTGGGTACCGTTATTTGCATGGAGTGAGGACAGTGGACACGTAATAGACCGGCCTTTGAAGGGGGATTTTGTGTCCATCCGTTTCCCGCTCGACAACGAGCACTACGCTGACAACTTGATGTGTTGCTGCAATGTATAATAACATTGGTTCGCCGGTGTTCGGCGCGGCCAGGACTGGATTTGTTTCCAATATGGCATTTATTTCATCGATTCCGGCCGCGGCGGCATCCGTCCACTCAAAGTGTTCGGTGCGCCGAAGGAGGCGATAAAGGGGCAGTGCCTTTTCTCCCAAGCGAGAGATAAAGCGGCTTAAAGCCGCCACGCATCCGGTTAATTTCTGTATTTGTTTGAGGTCCTTTGGGATATCCAGTTGCGACAAAGCCCGGATCTTGGCCGTATTTGCTTCAATTCCTCTACCGGATACAATAAAGCCCAAAAGCTTTCCGGCTGGAATGCCGAAAACGCATTTTTCCGGGTTGAGCTTGATGTCGTATTTTCGGAGGTTGTCGAATGTTAGCCTCAAGTCTTCTACTAGAGATTCGACATGTCTTGTTTTCACGACCATGTCATCCACGTACGCCTCCACTATCTTGCCGATCTGGTTTGCCAGACATGTCTGAATCATGCGCTGATATGTTGCGCCGGCGTTTTTCAGCCCAAAGGGCATTGTGTTGAAGCAGAATGGGTCGTATGGTATGATGAATGCTGTTGCAGTTTGGTCTGATTCTGCCATCTTGATTTGATGGTAACCGGAGTATGCGTCGAGGAAACACAACGAATCGTGTCCTGCGGTGGCATCGATAATTTGATCGATACGGGGGAGGGGGAAGGGATCCTTTGGGCAAGCCTTGTTAAGGTCTTTAAAATCGACACACAGGTGCCAGGATTTGTCCTTCTTTGGTACCATCACCAGGTTTGCTAGCCAGTCCGGATGTTTTATGTCTCTAATGAATCCGACCTCCAATAGCTTGGCCAGCTCCTCACCCATAGCCTGTCTCTTGGGTTCGAAAAAACGCCGAAGGGCTTGTTTGACAGGTTTGAATCCTTTTAGGATATTTAAGCTGTGTTCGGCCAGCCTGCGTTGGATTCCTGGCATGTCTGAAGGGTGCCAGGCGAAGATGTCCCAATTCTCATGTAGAAATTCTCGCAGTGTGGCGTCCATATCAGGGTTTAATCGTGCCCCAATGGAAGCTGTTTTATTGGGGTCCGTTGGATGGACCTGGAATTTGACTATTTCGTCTGCTGGCTTAAAGGATGTGGACTTGGATCTCTTGTCGAGTATCACATCATCCCTGTTAACTGTGGAGCGCAGTGCAGTCAGTTCCTCAGCTGCTAAGGCTTCGGATAGTGCCTCCAGGGCTAATGCGGCTGGTGCTCGGGCTGTTCGGAATTTAGGTTCATCACTAGCGTTGAAGGTAATAGTCGTATGGCTCCATGGGTTTATTGTTGCTACTTGGTAGACTTCGGCAAGGCTGTGGAGTGTTCTTTTTCGCATATTATTTGATGCGAAGGTCTCAAAGACTGTGAGAATGGTACTGGTGTCCCCGGGGTGGTTTTCCGTGGCCTCAAAAGTTAAGAGGTCCTCACCAATTTTGGCCACCTGCCGGATTATCCAACATGCCCTAAGGCTATGAGTTGGTGTGGCGTCCTCTGTACTATGAATTTTACAGGGTCCATCAAGCCATCTGTCCAGTACGGTTCCATGCCCTGTAAAGGGTTTTGATTTTTTGGTGTTTAACCCGGGTGACTTACGATGATGCACCCCCTTAGTTCGGACGGGATTGCTATTCAAGGCCGGATTATCCCAAAATTTTGTTTTGGTTTTCCAGGCACTTTCCATCGCATAGTACTTTTGTACTATGGATGCCAAGTCAGTAAAGCGTGTAATATCGCGACGACTTATGGCGTTAAGGATTCCCTCGTCCGTGCAGTTACTGCAGAAGATTGATATTGTGTCTCCCTCGCGGCTATCCTTTATCCTGTTCATAACTAGGAGGAATCTGGCCCAGTAATGATGTACTGTTTCCTCGGGATTTTGCCTGATTTGGGAAAGATCGCTTATGTTTGGGTGGGCGGGTGGCGTTGAATCTGAAGCCTCACCCAATCTAAGATTCAGAGGCCGAAGAACTTCTGAACTCTGAGTTTCGGATTCTTGGATGTTGTCCAATGAGTCTGGCCCGTTGCCTGATTCTAAGCTCAGGTCTTGAGTCACATCCTCCCCTCCGCGGGTATCCGGCTTGGAGGGGTCGGGAATTCGGACGTAACTAGTCCTTAGAATAGATGAAGGGTCGCCGCACTGCGCCTCTACCACGGCGACGTGGTGGGTGGCCTAGGGAGAGTTGATTTCTCTTAGATCGGGTTTAAGCCCAACCTGGTCGTAATCCGTGGCGACCCCCAGGGTGGCGATGCGATCCAAGAGCTCGTTTACGGAAGATATCTCCATCGGATCCAGTTGCTCAACAAGTTCCGAGTTGACGTGAAGGTTGCTTTTGATGACCCGAGAGGTCACCGTCGGTGCAACGGCCGAACAGGCGGTCATGAGGAAACCACCTTTCCGGAGAGTCTGGCCGACAGCCAGGGCTCCCTTAGCGACGGCGCCGTCTTTAAAGACGGGAGGGGGCATCCTTCCTGATTGCGACGGCACAGTGGAACTCTCAATGAAAGCACCAATGTCGGTGTCAAAACCGGCGGATCTCGGGTAGGGGGTCCTGAACTGTGCGTCAAGGCCGAATGGTAACAGGAGACAAGGGACACGATGTTTTTACCCAGGTTCGGGCCCTCTCGATGGAGGTAAAACCCTACTCTTGCTTGATTAATATCAATGATATGGGTAGTACAAGAGTAGATCTACCACGAGATCAAGGAGGCTAAACCCTAGAAGCTAGCCTATGGTATGATTGTGGTATGATGGAGTTGTCCTACGGACTATAACCCTCCGGTTTATATAGACACCGGATAGGGTTAGGGTTACACAGAGTCGGTTACAATAGTAGGAGATCTTGAATATCTGCATCGCCAAGCTTGCCTTCCACGCCAAGGAAAGTCCCTTCCGGACACGGGATGAAGTCTTCAATCTTGTATCTTCATAGTCCCGGAGTCCGGCTAAAGGTATAGTCCGGCTACCCGAACACCCCCTAATCCAGGACTCCCTCACTCATCGTGAGAATTTTTGACATCCATCACATTTACTGACCAGATCTTCCGCATCAGCATGAGCCGTCAGCCAATAAAACCCACGATGGAAGGCTTTGGCCACAAGGGATTTTGAGCCGGCATGATGACCGCAATCCCCTTCATGGATCTCACGAAGTATTTCCTGGTCCTCCGCAGGTGACACACAACGTTGAAACGCCCCAGTGACACTGCGATGATGTAACTCATCATGAACAATTGTCATGGATTTAGACCGCCGGATGATTTGTCTCGCCAAGGTCTCATCCTCAGGCAGCTCTCCCCGGGTCATGTAAGCCAAATATGGCACTGTCCAATCTGGAATGACATGAAGAGCCACCACCAGCTGTGCCTCCGGGTCTGGCACCGCTAGGTCTTCCTCTGTGGGTATCTTGGCAGAAGTATTATGCAAAACATCAAGAAAGGTGTTAGGTGGCACCGGCTTACGCTGAGATCCCAGCCGGCTTAAAGCATCAGCCGCTTCATTCTTCCTTCGATCAATGTGCTCCACTTGATAACCCTTGAAGTGCCCAGCCACCGCATCAACTTCACGTCGGTAAGCCGCCATAAGGGGATCCTTGGAGTCCCACTTGCCTGACACCTGTTGAGCCACAAGATCTGAGTCGCCCAAGCACCTTACCCGGCTTAAATTCATCTCTTTGGCTATCCGGAGACCATGGAGTAAGGCCTCACACTCATCTGCATTGTTAGTACAACGAAACATAAGCCGAAGCACATAACAAAATTTGTCACCTCGGGGGGAGGTTAACACGACTCCAGCCCCCGAGCCTTCCAACTGCCTGGACCCATCAAAATGAATTGTCCAATACGTGTTATCCGGCTTCTCCTCAGGTGTCTGCAATTCTGTCCAATCATTGATAAAGTCCACCAGGGCTTGAGATTTAATGGCAGTACGTGGCATGTACTTCAAGCCATGAGGCCCAAGCTCAATGGCCCACTTAGCGACTCGTCCTGTGGCCTCTCTATTCTGGATGATGTCTCCCAAGGGGGCAGAACTTACCACGGTGATAGGGTGACCTTGGAAGTATTGCTTCAGCTTCCGGTTTGCCATGAACACCCCGTAAACAAGCTTCTTCCAATGTGGATACCTTTGCTTGGACTCAATGAGCACCTCACTGATGTAGTAAATCGGTCGTTGAACCGGATGCTCCTTGCCAGCCTCCTTGCGTTCCACCACGATTGCAACACTGACATCACGTGAGTTAGCAGCCACATATAACAGCAATGGCTCTATCAATGGGAGCCGCAAGGACCGGCGGCTCATATAACTGTCTCTTTAAATCTTCAAAGGCAACATTAGCAGCATCACTCCAGACAAAAGAGTCCATTTTCTTCATCATCTGATACAGTGGCAAGGCCTTCTCCCCTAACCGGCTTATGAACCGGCTTAAGGCAGCAACACGACCCGCCAGACACTGAACGTCATTGATGCACACCGATTTAGCCCAAGAGGTAATCGCCTTGATCTTCTCCGGATTAGCTTCGATGCCTCTGTTGGAAACCAGAAAACCCAAAAGCTTGCCTGCTGGCACGTCAAACACACACTTGGCCGGGTTAAGCATCATCTTGTAAACCCGGAGATTATCAAAAGTCTCCTTTAGATCAGCTATCAAGGTTCCCTTCTCTCTGGATTTAACCACTATATCATCCACATAGGCGTGAACATTGCGCCCAATCTGATCATGGAGGCAGTTCTGTACACACCGCTGCTAAGTCGCCTGGGCACTCTTGAGCCCAAATGGTATAGATACATAGCAGAAGGCTCCAAACGGAGTGATGAAGGCCGTCTTCTCCTGGTCCTTAACTGCCATCTTGATCTGATGATAGCCAGAGTAAGCATCCAAAAAGCTCAAACGCTCACAACCCGCCGTAGCATCAATGATTTGATCAATATGAGGGAGAGCAAAGGGATCACCCGGACAAGCCTTATTTAAGTCCGTGTAATCCACACACATCCGCCAGGTGCCGTTCTTCTTAAGCACAAGCACCGGGTTAGCCAACCATTCAGGGTGAGAGCCGGGCCACCTCCTCACCAATAGCTTTCCGTCTCTCTTTGTTGAACCGTCGAAGAAACTGCCTGACCGGCTTATATTTTGGATCAATATTAAGAGTGTTCTCAGCGAGTTCTCTCGGTACACCCGGCATGTCAGAAGGCTTCCATGCAAAGATTTCCCGGTTCTCACGGATGAACTTGATGAGTGCGCTTTCCTATTTAGGATCCAAATTGGCACTGACACTGAACTGCTTAGATGAATCGCCTGGAGTAAAATCAACAAGCTTGGTTTCAGCAGCCAACTTAAACTTCATCGCCAGGTCATGCTCCGTGGTTGGCTTCTTCAGGGAGGTCATATCCGCCGGGTCAACGTTATCTTGATAAAACTTCAGCTCCTCTGCTGCGCAAACAGACTCAGTGTAAGACGCATCACCTTCTTCACATTCCAGGGCTATCTTTCAACTCCCATGTACAGTGATGGTGCCCTTGTAACCCGGCATCTTAAGCTGCAAATAGACATAACACGGCCGAGCCATGAACTTGGCATAAGCCGGCTGCCCAAACAGAGCATGGTATGGACTCTTATTTTTGACCACCTCAAAAGTTAATTTCTCAGCCCTAGAATCATGCTCATCTCCAAAGGCCACCTCCAGTTCAATCTTACCGACTGGGTACCCGGACTTACCAGGCACCACTCCATGGAAAACGGTGTTGGACGTCTTTAAACTTTTGCCAGTCAAACCCGTGCGTCGAAAGGTCTCATAATAGAGGATGTTGATGCTGCTACCTCCGTCCATGAGAACCTTAGTGAATTTATATCCACCGACCTGAGGTGCTACCACCAATGCTAACTGACCCGGATTGTCAACCCGGGGAGGGTGATCTTCCCTGCTCCATACGATAGGCTGTTCTGACCACCTCAAGTAGCGGGGGACTGCCGGCTCAACTGAGTTCACCGCCCTCTTATGAACCTTCTGGTCACGTTTGCATAAGCTAGTTGTGAACACATGATACTGTCCACCATTCAGCTGCTTTGGATGGCTTTGATAACCCGACTGCTGCTGCTGTCCTCCTTGACCAGACTGTTGCTGATTATAGCCGCCTTGACTTCCCTGGAAACCGGAGCTTGAACCGCCCCCCGGGCCATGAAAACCGCCAGCATCTGAGCCGCCGCCTGAACCATGATTGCCATCGAACGTGTTGGAATTCTTGAAAGCCTTCATGATCGCGCAATCCTTCCATAAGTGGGTGGCTGGTCGTTCCCGAGTGTCATGTCTCGGTCAGGGCTCATTGAGTAGCTGCTCAAGAGACGGACCTGGCCCGCCAGACCGAGGAGGCGGCTTTCCCTTACGCCTCTGATTGTTACCTTGTGCATTAGCATTGGCCACAAACTCCGGGTTACCATCAGTCTTACGTTTATTGCCTCCTTGATTCACCGGGTTGTGCTGCTGACCCTTTCCGTTGCCGTTCTTCTTTCCCTTCCCTGTCTTTTCCTCAGCAGACGCGGGATCCTTGGTACTATCAGAATCGACATATTTGACTAGAGCCGCCATCAGCTGACCCATATCATTACAATCACGCTTGAGTCGCCCCAGCTTCTGCCTTAGTGGTTCAAATCGGCAATTCTTCTCCAACATGAGGACTGCAGAGCCGGCATCCATCTTGTCAGACGAATGTATTATCTCCTTGATCCGGCGCACCCAATGAGTGGTAGACTCACCCTCCTCCTGCTTACAATTAGTTAAGTCCACAATCGACATAGATTGCTTGCAAGTGTCTTTGAAGTTCTGAATGAACCGGGCCTTTAACTCCGCCCATGAGCTAATAGAATTGGGCGGCAAACCATTTAACCAAGTTCGGGCCGTTCCATCCAACATCATGGTGAAGTACTTAGCCATTGGTGCATCACTGACCTCCAACAGTTCCATGGCCATCTCATAGCTTTCGATCCACGCCCCAGGCTATAAGTCGTCCGTATAATTTGGCACCTTTCGGGGTCCCTTGAAATCCTTAGGTAAACACACATTGCGTAAAGCCGACACCAAACAAGGAACACTGCCAGTTCTGGTAGCCACTCCCGCCTCAACAGAAGTCGTCGGGTAATCTGGAAAGTCCTGATGAACCGTCTGTTGAGCCGCCAGCTGAGCCGCCCGCTCGTCCTCCTGACGTATCCGGTCCTGCACCGGGTTATAACCGCCAGGCTGGTTACGGCGCTGGGCGTTGCTTGACAAAGCCTCTGACTCCATGTGCCTGCTATAACTCGGGCTCAGGTTTGGACGAGACGGAGCTAACCAGGGCGGAGGGGTTGAATGAATCCTGTCCCGACTATAGGAATAAGTCTCTTGCTGAGCCAGGGCCGTTTGAACGAGTTCTCTGATCCCTCGTGTCTCCACTGCTGTTGGATCGTCACCGTCCACTGGGAGAGCCGCCAAACATGCCGATGCAGCAATCAGGTTCTCCATGGGGTTGGAAAAGTGACCCGGTGGTATCGGTACATAACGGGGCGGGGCCATGTTCCCATGAGGAGGTGCCATCTCCCGGGGCTGAACCGGTCCTCCTGCTCCAAATGTCATGAACTGATTTACTTCTGGCGGGTTACTAGGGCCGGCTCCGGGTGTAGCGAAAAGGTTCCGAGGATCATAAATCGGAGGCAAATAGGACTGAGTTTTCTGGTGTCTCCTCCTCATCACCTCGTCAGATGCGTTCAGGCTCATCGTAAGCTGGAAAGCCTCTGACTGGAGCTGTTGTGCCCGTGCATCCAAAGCCGCCTGTTCTGTGGCTAACCTGGTGTCTTCAGCTCCTAAGGCCTCCTTGGCCCGAGCTATATCCTCATGCACCTGTGCCACCTCCGCGTTATGCTCATCTTGATTCGCAGGAATAGCTGTGGTGGTTAATAGGGCCGTGAGCTTATCCATGAGATCCATCAGCACCTGAGCCAACGGGCGCACAGGGCCTCCTGCCCCGGCCGCTCCTGACCCGGACGTTATTGTCGCTGCGGCTGTAGAGTCTTGACCCGGTTGAGTCCCAGCCATGAAGAGCCCTACGCAGCTTGGCGGCTCAAAGGGGTCCGGAATACTGCTGCCATCGGAACAGCCCCCAAGCCTGCCATCTTGCAGTTGATACAACGAATCCGTCTCACCAGTGGACGAATCACCATCGGAGTGGATGTCCGTCTCACCGCCCTCTACGAATCCCTCAGAGAGTCCTCCTCCGTGGATGCAACCCACGAAGGCACGCTTCACGATGGGTTGAGCTCGGGCGGGTCTCGCACACTGAGCCATCTCGACAAGGTCGGTGCAGCTGTCCGGCTCAGGGCCTGGCTGACCAATCCGGCCTATGAAGACGTGGATTCCCTCGAAGGGGACCGGTATCCGTACTCAATTGAGCCGGCGTCGGGGCCCCAGCCTTCGTTGTCGATGTAGATCTTGCCGCGGAGACTCTTGGTCATCCGTCCCACAACGTATCCCTTGAGCCCTTCGAAGTTGCCCTTCAAGAACTCAAATCCACCGTGCGCTGGCCCCACGGTGGGCGCCAACTATCGTGGAATTGTCACGACAGATGTCCTCTTGCAAGGACTTAGTCATGGAGCCATCGCAGCTAGGAAGCTTAAAGGGGTTAATCGGGACAAAGGACACGAGAGAGTTATACTAGTTCGGCCCCTTACGGTGAAGGTAAGGCCTACATCTAGTTGGGTTGGTATTGCTGAGGTTTCGATGACCGGGGAGCGAGATACGCTATGCCCAGTTCTCGATGAGTTGTTTTCTTACCCTACGCCTCCAGTGGGTCATCCACTTATATACACGGGTTGACGCCCTGCGGCCTACAGAATCCCGACCGGCTCATAAACAGTGTCCGGCTTGGTGACTAGTTAATTCTACCTTATGATACAAGTCATGCCAATACGGCGGTTTACTACTACGGGCCTTGAATCGCCTGAGGGCCTTGGGCCCCTTATTGAACCGCCATCTCCATGCTTGGCCTTGGGCTTCTTCTGATGAATCCTTATTGCGTAACTCGGCCCCTCAGGGGCGGCTCACACAATTAGTTATATCCCCGACAGTGAGGCTCACTTTGGTAACCCGAACACGCCGCCTGGACTAGTGTCAGGCGCAGGGTGTTGTCACTTCACTGTGAGGACCGGATGAATATTATTTTGACCATCAAGTGTACCACAGTTTTACTACTACTACTAGTAGTAGTAGGAACATGAGTACTCCAGTATTGTATAGCAGAAATAGGTCTCCAGTGCCATCATGCCTGTTCACTTCATCGTTCAGGTATCATCCATATTGCGAGCATAACCAAATTCTCGTGCATGCCCAATCAACGCCCTGCCGCGATGCAGGCAGTGGTCGTTCTGGTGCATCAAGGACGGCATGCAGATCGTTCCACACTTGAGAAGAGGAAAAATGGATAGGTAGAACGCGGCAGCAGAGGAAGAGAACGCTGGCTAACGAGGCTGGGAGGGGATCGAGCAGGAAGTTAATGCTCCAAGCCTAAAGGTTTTGGGAAAACCTGATTTTCATAAGGTGACATATACTCACCAAAATTGAGGGAGTATTCCTTAACCAGAGAATGTTATGTCTCCCACTCACGCGCTAAAAAAAACTACTACACATTTTTTATCTGTTTGCATAGGTCCCACCTATCAGGAAGGATGTGCACGTACACGAACAGGTACGACTCATCAGTCTACCCGCATAGCCTTTTCTTTTAGTCTACCTAGCCGTCTAATCAACTGCCTGCACGCCACTTCTCCCATTTACTTCTCCATCGGGAACCGATTCTCCTCGGCTTCTTCACCTCCCTTTGTCTTCATTTGCATCCAAACCCCACTGCGTTCACATTGTTTTAACCTCTTTAAATAATCATCTACTACTTCAGTTAGACTAGCCATCTAATCCTAATTCTCCAAACCATAGCCCTCCGTTCCAGCAGTTCCAAATGGCGATAGAGATCAAGATGCAGGTTTTTAGCGTCCAACATGTCCTCGTCGAAGGCTCGATGCGCGTAGTTG